>OV050031.1:27559012-28759012 GCA_920105625.2 Clusia tigrina | reverse complement strand
TTGTTTGCGGTTAATACAATTACAGGGGGTTTGCACGTTCTAATGTTATCAAAACATGTCAATGATTGTTTGTGTTAGAAACATTAATTATGCTACTTAACCTTTGGGGAGCTGTGATACTTTCTCTCCCATTAACATTTTATTACACAGTAACGAGCGTAATCCAAACCTTCGTTTTTTGTGTATATGGTAATAATAATTAGCGATGTTTTTGTAGTGTGTGGTGTACTTTGCAGTTTGTTATGTAAACATAAAGCATACGATTTTAACTGAACCTCTAAGCCATTTATGCACAGCCGCGCGCACACTAATTTCCACAAACATACCTTATTATCTATCTTTTCATTTTGTAATCTCATTCGCTTTCGTATTGATATAGTAATTTGTATTTACTAGCTTTACTCTTATTTTTTATTAATAAGTATGTATAATTAATTGTGGGTAAACACAAAGTCGAAAAGTGTTTTTGCGGTGGCCTTTTTCACGCATACATTGAAAGTAAAAGCGCAATCCAGTTTCCACTTCCACTGCTTAATTTTCTGTTATGAATCAAGTTTTTATATTCTGCATACTAATTGCGAGCGTTGTGAAAACACTTAAATAAATTTCTATTTCTCTAGAAAGCATTGAACGGGCGTGACCTAAATTTGCTGATGGTGTTGATATGGCTTTTACGACCTTTTATTTCACTATTTGCTTTTCCATAATTGATGGAAACCGACTGATATCTGTCCTTTGCCCATTTGTTGTCTATAATTCTGTTTATTGTCACTCAGCCAGACACTGTAAAATACAAAGTAGAGTTGAGTGCTTTGAAATGTCAGAAATTAAAAAAATTTTATTTAAGAGATCCAAACATGTCGAAAATAGCTTAATTACCAGCTTTTCTCCATTCTCCATCCAGATCTAGAGCAGTGATATGCTGCATTCTTTTTTCCTTCTTCTTTTGGGTATTTGAAATGCAACGAGAGCGAAGACTGAAGCATAGCTTAAGCCCCTGAGAAAGCGCATCTCAGAGAGAGAACTTTTTGCTCGTGTGTGTATATGTAAGCGTGTGTGATGGCCCCAAAATAAATTTGTTGAATAATAAATAACAAGGGCTGTGTGGAGTCGAAGTAACTGGTTTTTCGGCGGCGACGGAATCGGATATTTTTAGACTGCATAAAATTATGTATACAAAATTGGTAGTCTAAAAATAAACTAGGGAAATAGTTCAGCATACTCGCATTTGTGTACCTGCATACATAATTATTTACTTTGTTACGATGGTTACAACACGAATTATTATTGTATCTTTTAACACTATAATTAATTATGAATGTCAGGGGTTGAGGAATTAGTTCTAACAACTAAGGCTTTCGACTCGGAAGGAACAAGATTTTTTAGAAAGAAGTATTTTTGAGACTAAGCTCGGGGGAGGATTCGAATCTGCGTCCCTCTGAGTGTGAGTCTAGCATGCTTACCACTAGACCACAGAGGGCGGATACAATACGAATTAAATAAATTGAATTTCCAGTTACTCTTTGCATATTCGGTATGCTCGTTTGTTTTGAAGGCTTTATTATAATTTAAGTTTGAGTCGGAGTTGGAGTAGAGTTTGGCGTATGAGTCGGAGTTGGAGCAGTGTTAGAAAAATTGTGAGTGCTTTGAGTTGAGTTGGTGACATTATTTGACAACTCAGGCACCCTTGAGAATAACTATTTGACATTAATTGGTTCTGATTGTTGGTAATCCTAATCTCTTTCGATTTTTGCCGGTTGAAGCATGAAACTCGTGGAATTTACCTAGTAGAATTTTGCTATTGCCCTGAAGTAATGGCGCACAAAAAGCAGCGTAAACAAAATTTACGCAATTAAGCTTGTTTGTTGTTTTTATTTTCTGTATGTGTTTTCTTATTGTGTTTCACCTGTTGTTGATGAGTTAATAATCATGCTAGTATTGTATTACAAAACACACGTTTTTGTGTGCTCCATGGGTTTCACAAATATTTTTCTATATGTGTGCTATTGGATATTTCTTTTTGGTTTATTCAACATTTTGGAGGCATCCCTGATTCAGATCCCTTGACATCCTGTTTCGTGTTTTTAGCTTTCTCACATTATTTATTATACAATGCCAAGGCAGTGCTACTTGGGTGTTCTTTTTGCGTATCTGTTTAAGTATTTGTACAAGGGAATGGCTGTTATGTGATTCTGACTCCCCCGTCGGTAATACTTGCATCGCCCAATATCAGTCTTGGTTGATTTTTTTAACCGCAGCCACTCCTTTTCAGCATTCAAGCAGTTCGTTATAAGGTATTTTGATTGGTTTATAAATAAATACAATTTAAAACTAGATCAAAGGAAAGACAATTTTATATTGAAAAACCAACTGCATGGTGGGAAATAAAAAACGTATGGTTAAGAAAGGTGCTCGTAAGAAGGGAATAAAAACTATAAAATTTTGGACAAAATCTGATACAAGATTATTTATAAAAAGTAAAACATCTCAATGAATTTTTTCAACAAAATTCTTAGCAGCCTCGTTGATTTCAAGGAAGTCGCAGATATCATATCATCACAGGAAACTATCATTAAGGGAACCCTTTGAAATTCCTAACCACATTATACATGCCGGCAGACTACAACGAATTTCGATTTGACACTGTGCACAATCAGGTAGCATCTTTGAAGACAGATGGGGCAAATAATAATAAATGAGGATGAGACAAAATACATTATAGTATCTAGAAAAACGCAATAGAACTCATATACTATTTGAACTGTTTAGAAACATTTGAATACATCGGAATTTGAATACAAAATTAAAACTATGGAGGGTCGCATGACTAGGCCGCATTAGCAAACAAATTTTATTAGGTCCACGTAAACTTTATTTAACTCACGACTACTTGCTTTGTTTATTCAATCATAACTCTACTTAATTTATTTGTTAGTTGAAATGGGTTCTTGGAAATTTTGCTTATGAAACAGGCAAATTTATTTTTTTTGTTCGTTTCCTGTTAGGCTGTCATTTGCTTTATGCGCTCGTCAGTTACATTGTCTCTTAAAATTTCAATACAATGTGAAAATCCCCTCCCAAAAGCCACAACGACCACCTCCACCTATTCGTACTTGAACTCCCCCCAATGGAAATAATGAAATGCAACATATGTACCTTAGATTAAGTCACTTTCCTTCGTTCTTATTTTTGACAGTGGGTGGGTGTCACATTGCCACCACTACCAGCGCCACAATACAACAAATGTTAATTTCTTTAAAAAAAAGTTTAATTGAGCTCTATTGCTGCTGCCACCATTAGTGGTGGTGGTGGTGGTTTTGAAACTTCTAGCAGCAGTGCCTTCAATTTCTGAGGCTGGTCTTAGACTCTCGGCAGAGAGCAATTTTTCTAGTCTGACAAGTTTGGTATGAAATTATTATGTCGCTTCATTCATGCGTCGCTGCAGCTGCACGTTGTGCTCGATACGCGGTCGTTGCCGGCATGTCAGCTTACGTTTATCCAGCATGTGATATGCTTTCACTGCTCAGCTCGTGGAGTGTCGTCATCATAGACGGTGTGCTGCGCACGTTATGAGTAGGCGGCCGCATGTTTGTGTACTGACTGAGTGTCGGTCTGTCTCAATGATTGTGGATGTGTTAGTTCTGCTGACTTATAATTTATTTGTGCCCAAAAAAGGCATGCATGTGTGCATATCATTGAATTTTTGTCTACTTACCCACCAATTGAATAAAATGTAGGCTGCTGTTTACACAATATGGTTAACAGTCCTTAAATTCCAATAAATTGTACCAGTTGCGTCTCTGTGTGTATCTTTCAACTGCATAAACTTTTATATGCTATTTTGTAGTAAACGGCCATTTTGGTGCTGCTGCATATGACTGACCCATTTTGATGTTATTCATGGTTGATGAGCATACACTCACGCACGAGAACGCGAAGGAGAAGCAGAGGTAGCAGTGCGTGTGTTCGGAGTTGTTGCCAGCCTGCTTGCTTCCACGGGTGAATCTTGGTTTGAGGCTCTGCGGTTACCAACAGGCACGTACTGAACTGGATTGGTCAGCAGCATAGCTATGAAATCGAATTAAACTACGGTGGCTTTTTGCTGTGCCATTAAGGACATAAGGCAAAATTGCATTATAATTTATAATTTCCATTTGCTTTTTCGGTTTGTGGGTGTGAGCGCGCGAGTGTGTTGTGTGAGTATGTGGAGCAGGCAGTCACAGTCGCAGTCTTATGAATTGTGTATAAGCTTATCTCATGCATGACATTGAGACCATTATAATCATGACGAAATGGAATCATCATAATTATAATTCCAAATGCATGTGTCAATGACTGCGGCTCCGAGACGTTGCCAGAGCATTTTAGACGCCCTCTGACCTTTGTGCTCCCCAGCTAGTCACTATTTTGTGATTAGCTGTGAAAATAAAAAAGTTTTTATTTAGCGATAACACTGGCGGCCCCTGCTGTCTGCCTCATCTCATTCTCAACCGTTCTTTTTATTGTGGTTTTAAAGCAACGCTTCCATAGCTGATTGCGTCGCTGCTGCTGTTCACTTGTGAGGCAGGCTTCAAGACGCTTTTAAATTGATGTGAGCGTCCCATATAAAACATCTTATGTTCTACGTATTTTCATTCACATACAGTACTTTTATACATTTATTTATTTATAATTTACATATTTCGTATGGCCTGGGATTATGTGTTTCTGCTTATCACGCGCGCTTTGGTGCATTAATGCTGTGTACAACATTACAACAGCAGGGCCATAATTGATAGAGATACAGTCTGATTGCTGCTATGTGGTGCGTGGTTTCGCTGAGGCCTTCGTTCTCCGCGTACTATCTTCAAACCGCGCGTTTCTTCTTTTTTCAAAATCATTCCAACTTTCTTTCGGTAGGCTCTCGGTCGGCTCTCGCAGCCAACACCAACGGCAACGGCAGCTTCATCATTCCAAGCAGTACAACACAAACGCTTGTTTTCATTGCCTATTCATTAAAACCAGCGACAGTTGAATGTAGGTATTCCCATTTTCGAGCCGTTGGTATTGTGGTTTGGCTGGCGCGGGCTTACATGAGAGCACTGAGATTGAATTTTCGAACTGATTTCACTTGAAATATTTTTTTTTTTTTGCTCTTCCTCACTCTTGCTTGCACACTCGCTTTATCTCTCTCTGGCTTTACTGCCAAAACGTTATGCATTAATTTACATATTTAAAATGGTAAATATTTAGTTGCGTCAACACAGTTTGTTGCTCCCCAATCAACCAGTAAGGCGCGCGGTCGGGACTGAGCTTCGAAAAAATGATGCCCGCTTTTGCTCACAACATGCTCAAATTTTTAAATATCATATTCGCAAGTGTTTGTCTAAAGTTTTGTCGGAATGGTCGGTCGGTCAAGTGGCTAAAAAAGGGACAGGTTGCTGGGGCGTTTGCTCAGTATTTCATGCTTGTTGGTTTGGTTTGATTTTATCTCCTTTTCTGTTTTTCTCGCGCGTATGCTACATTAATCTCCACTTCAAGGCCCATAATTCTTGGGTTAATCAAGATCCGACCCGTTGCGTGTGACTGGACGAAATGTGTTCGTGCATGTGCCACAGGAGTTATATATGCTGCTAACATAGCATCCTCTGCTTATAAAATTTTAATCAAATTAAGTAAAAATGTTTGTTGTTCCAACATTCACCCGTCCGCTCTGCGCTGTGCTGCGCTGCACTCCCCTTCACTTAGCCCCAACACCCACTGACAGCCTCCCCACAGTGTTTTTCCGCTCGCTTGTCTGGCTGGATGTCTGTCTGTCTGTCTGTTACAATTAAGGCAAATTGTCACCCCCTTGTGGAACGCCCACTTCCAGACATTACCAGCCTCCCATTGCCGGCTCCAGTTGATCTATGATTTATTAAGAGCATCCTAGGTTTGTGGTTGTCGTTGTTGCTGTTTTGTTTTTGTTTTTGATACGTTGTGGGAATTTCAATCGGAAGCTTTTGGAGGGATTGTTGCTGTTTTTTGATTTGTATATGTTGTTACTTATATTCCCGGATTGTTGGTGTTGTTGCAGATTGTTTCTGTTGCTGTTATTGTGTTTGTTGCTGTTGTCGTTGTCGTTGCTGGTTGCTCTCGTTGCAGATGTGTTAATTAGTAAAGCACTGAGAGCTTGTTTCGGTTTTCTTCTGTAAATGCATTTGCTGCCAACGCTAGCCTTGCCCTCCTGCGCTCTCATCAGCCTCACACGGGATTACTTAAAGTTAATTATTCAAAATTTTCGTTATTTCGTTGTGACTTTCAATGCTAATGTTTCCGCAAATAAAATAAAACTTTTTTTAGTTAAGCACGCCCTGGGGGAAAAAAGTACGTTTAGTTGCTTTGACCCACTTTGTCATTCATCATTGAACACGTTTCTGCTTCTACTCTACTTAGAATACTGTCGTTGTTTTTATTTGCTTAACTGGGAGTATCTTCTAGTGAGTCTATAGCTTGGTTTAATTAAAACACTTAAGTGTGTGCCCAATTCTCATTTCTTTTCTTTTGGAACTATACGTAAGATTGGGAAGAATCTCAACCTAGTTGCTGCGAATTGATTACAATGTATCGTATATTCTTGCATCTCTATTAGACTCAATAGTTTCAGTTACTTAGACCCCTCCCTCCTATGTACTAACTAGATAACTTATAGCAAATACGTGTGTTCACATAAATAAAACATTTCAACAATTGTTCTGACATCAATGGTATTCAAATTCCATATTTTTCGGTCTGACATTTTCATGATGTTCTGAAATCGTGAAAACAGACTTCATTTCTTGTCCTCCCCTTTTGTGTGGAGAAATATTGGAAACGCCTTCGTTACACAAAACTGAACTGGCGTTACAACAAAACTATACTGGCGTTACAACAAAACTGTACTGGCGTTACAACAACTACTCGTCTGTCACACTACTCGTCTGTCACACTACTCGTATGCTCAAACACTAGCAGACTTTCGTATCGAGTAAAGGTTAATCTCAAATACACGTAATTTAACGCTGCCGAGCGACTTGAGGAGCGTGTGCGAGACATATGTTACTTTTATGATAGGTTTGATAAGCGTATAATAAGTCAGACTGCCGGCGCAGCTAGAGCTGTTACGTTGAATGATTTACAAAAGCGGCCGAGGTGAATTCATATTGGAAGGTGAATTGGGTCTTGCAACTTGTTAGCCGGGCAAATCCCCATTTCATGTGTTCCAATTGTTGTAGTTTTGACACTTAGAACACACAAATCGTATTATCTCTTTATGGCGTCCTTGTATTGGTGTACAGATTAGGTCTGCGGCGCCCCCAACTGAATACATTTACATAAAATAATAGAAATAGTATAAATAAAATATAAAAAGGTATTGTAGGAAGAGAAAAATAAAAATAGAAAACTCGGCAATTCTCTCATCTGCCAAAAGAAAGTTTTCCGGGGTTGGGGGAATCAAAAAATTGTCACACTACATTTATATTGAACTCTGATTCCCCCCTTAAGAGTCCAATGTCCTTTGTTCTGCTGACTTATGGCGTTTTTCATCTGTTGTGACATCGTCGCAATTTGCATACATGCACGTTTTAAATTTATTACAGAAATTTGTTTTTCCGTTCATTTGGAGGAGAACCCCTTATGTACTCACTCGTAAGTACCTGCGTCACTTTGTGTGTGACAATACGTCACTCCTAGAATATTTTAGTGAGTACTGAGACTGGCGTGCGCGAAGGGTATGTTGTGGCTTGGCATCGCACAGCATCTTTTGTTACTGCTGTACTTTTACCCTAAAGGCGGTGGGGGGCGGATTATGTGTTTTTTGAGGGGGTTGCATTTGTACGTCATTCCCAAATCCGCATGTTGATTGTATCGAATTTCTCGAATCGGTGAGTTGACTTTGTTTGTAGCAGAAAATCAAAAGTTAACATATCCTTGATGACGGTTTCTATGATTTGTTTTTTTTGGTGCTCATATTTCACAAATCGCGTACTTATCAATGCTGCTGTAACCATACTTACCGGTACATTTAGTCTGGCTAATAATCATGGTTTGCTTTGTAAAATGTTCTCAATTGAGGATATACTGATTTTGTAAGCGTTTTAGCTGGAAACCATCATGTTTTTAGCGATGCACTCGAATGCACTCTGTTACATGATGCTCTGACGAGTATCTGCAGGGTATTGGTTTCCAATTGGGGTCTCATTGTACCATCGTTGGCCATATTGAAAAAATTCCACCCCGTTTATCTTTTGTTCAATTATAAATTCGATCCATTGAAAATGGAAACCCTTTTTTATTTTTAAATGATTGAATGTTGGGATGGCGTTATCGCAGCAGCATCTTCACGTTTTTTCTTTATTTTACTTCACCCTTTATCAAACATCGCTTCATCTTTTGCTACTTTATTGTGCATTTTGTATAAGAAATATTTTTTGTTGGGAATAAAAATTACCTGCATTTACCTTTTTTGGTTTCCAAAAAAGGCTCCAATGCCTTAAAAGGTCCATAAATTCGGAAGCACAGTAGCATCTCACAAATAGTGATGAAATTAATAATTTAATAACAAGTTTGCGAAATCGTAATGACTTGTTTTAAAAAAGCTTTTCATTAGTATGATTTACACGAAAATCCGTCGGCTTATCGGCGCGGCTCCTCTTTCAACCTAACCTAGTCGCCAGACAGTCCGTACCTTGGTCGGCCTTATTTGGCATTAATTGCGGTACCTTCGACGACCGATACTCAAACCTGTCATTTGTTTGGAATTCCTTTCGCAGACAGCGCAGCGCAGCGCACAAGTATGTGAAAACTCGATAAGGATTCTTCGTAACGTTTACGTTACTACCTGCTGATTGGAAAATCGGTAACGATTGTTGCAGACAGCCCATTATGTGTGTACATTAATGGTTAGAAATTATACGAATACCCGGCATTGTCTGGAGATACGTATAATCTAATTGTAGTCTGCCATCACTTGAAAGCAGTCATTATCAATGCTAGATTAGCCTTCAATGTTCAAGGGCAGGCCAACTAGAGAGGGAGAGAGAGAGTGATTACTAAACAAAGCACTCCAAATCAACAGAGCAGAAGACCGCAAACAGAGCAAAATCGGCCTTGGGCTTCAATTTGGAACTCCTCTGGTCCGCACCCGCAGCGATTTGCACCAGTCGCCGTGCACTATTTACTGACTCAATGTTTGCGTCTGGGGAGCGTTGCATGACTGCTGCCTGGCCTGCCTGCCTGCCTGCCTTGCCTGGCGGCTTGTTTGTTCTCCTGCACTGTGCGCAATCGTGTACCTGCCTGCGGTAATAACTCTTAACGTCTTTTTAATCCTAAGGTCGTTTGTTCGTTCAGGATCCTTTCAACGTTTTTCGTACTTTTCGAATTGAATTTTTATAATAATGATATACTACAAGGGTGTTGTTTGATCTTTCTATATAAATCGTGCACTTCATTATTATTATATTATTATTGTTGTGCTTCCTATTTAACACCTTTTCCTTTATATCGTTTACCTTTCACACTTTCTTTTGTGTTTTGCGTTGTTTTCCTTTCCTTAGCGTAGTTGCTCATGTGTACACTCGTCGTCTCAAAGTACCTGTCGCGTTGGTTGTTTGTTTTGTACATTTGCAGCTTTTGTTTCATTTACATTTGCTTGAAAAAAACGTCACACCTACAATTTTACCTCAATTATTTAAAATTAATCCTCTTTACCCCCTATAGCAAAGGGCTAATGACCGCTCAGCTGTCGTTGTCGGGCATTAAGCGTTTCACCGCTGCATCCGGCGACTGCCGCCAGCTTGCGAGCACTTACACAGCGTTTTTGATTCCATTCGGCCCCGCCGCGTTGGATACGTAATTTTCCTACATTGCGCACGAGGAGTGTTTGCCTGTACTGTAGTTTCTTCTTTTATTTCTTATTTTATTACTTCTATAAGTACCCCGTCGCCGTACCCGTTGCCGCCCTTGTTTATGTTTTTCAATAAGTTTTTATCACTCGTCACGCAACGTGGTAATTGTTTTCCTCAATAATTTGAATAGTTTTAAGTTGAACCTTTGTCAGTTCTGTGAGGCAACTTACTTGCAACTTACGTCATGCGGTGATGATAAATAATTCCAATGAAAGTTGACGACGAAACATTCTCACATTTGCATAAGCGGACAGGTAGGTGGGCGTTCTAACGTTTAATCAAAAAGAAATTTGTTTTCAATTGTAATTCGATTTAGGACAGAATGCGAACGCGAACGCACTGGAAACTGGGGCAGAATGCGTGGGTTGCTACAGAATCGGCAATTTGCAATTTACACGCTTGCCTGGGGGCCGGAACTATGCTGACTTGTTTAGGGGTTGTCTTTTGGTATTGCCTTTGCAGCAATTACAATTGCTGATAAATTAAGCCGGGCACAGCTGGCTGTCGTTCGCTGCAAATGGCTTTCCTTGTTATTGGCAGCCCAAGTGTACTGCTGCACAGTTAGTTACTCGTCCTTTTGTTAAACTCGATTATATTCGGTCCAAGGCATGTAAGGATCAGCATGTGGAAGAGGTTGAGGCTAGGGCGCTCGGCGATACAACTCGCTGACAATGTCAAATTCACAATTAACTGGTGCTACTCGTAGCACGCAGAATGCAGTTCTCAATTGACTCATGTGTTGCATTGGTGGCAAAATGAGTTTCAAGCTAAAATAAGTTCCAGTTCATTCAATCTGTCTGCATCGCACTCAATTGCTCTTTCGTACGAGCATTTGGTAATTTGAACAGTAATGCTAATGGACGCACACCAGTAGTAGTGATGGCGAAGAAGATATTCAAGCTCTTGAAACTTTCCGTCTGGATAATAGGCAGAGCGGTATATTCAATATAGGCATAGTGGGGGAGGCTGAACAACACTCGGAAAGCTTTCCTGACGATGCAGATAATGCTCCTAACGCCTCAGAGAGCCTTCCCAAGACTTAGAGCCTTCCCAAGACTTAGAGCCTTCCCAACACTTAGAGCCTTCCCAAGACTTAAACCCTTCCCAAGACTTAAACCCTTTCCAAGACTTAGAGCCTGTCCACGACTCAGAGAGCCATCCCCACGACTTATAGAACCTTTCCCACGACTCAAGAACTTTCAACACGATTCAGAGTGTCTTCTCCTCAACTCTGAGAGTCTTCTTCGCGATTCTGAGAATCTTCTCCACGACTCTGAGAGCCTTCCCAACGACTAATAGAACCTTTCCCACGACTCAAGAACCTTCAAGACGATTCAAAGGGCCTTCTCCACGACTCTGAGAGTCGGCTCCTCAACTCTGAGAGTCTTCTTCGTGATTCTGAGAGTCTTCTCCACGAACCGCAGAGCCTTCCCAACGACTTATAGAACCTTTCCCACGGCTCAAGAACCTTCAAGACGATTCAGAGAGTCTTCTCCGCCAGTCTGAGAGTCTTCTCCACGACTCTGAGAGTCTTCTCCACGACTCTTAGAGTCTTCTCCACGACTCTGAGAGTCGTCTCCACGACTCTGAGAGTCTTAACGATTCTGAGAGTCTTCTCCACGACTATGAGAGTCTTCTCCACGACTTATAGAACCTTTCCTACGACTCAAGAACCTACAACACGACTTAGAGACTCTTCTCCTTGACTCTGAGATCTCCACGACTCCGAGAGTCTTCTCCGCCAGTCTGAGAGTCTTCCCCACGACTCTGAGAGTCTTCTCCACGACTCAAAGAGCCTTCCCCAAGACCCCGGGTGCCTTCCCCACGATTCTGATAGAGCTTACCACGAGAGACTTTTTGAATCCTGCCCCGGACATTGTCTCGAAAATGTTTCTTTCTAAATCGTTTACTCTGCGAGTCGAAGGCCTTAGTTCTCAGTATTCATTCCCCCAACCCCTGGAATTAATTATGGTGAAAGGCATAATCGTAATTATAAACTAAAAAATCTGATAAACAAGAACTAATCCATTGACAAGTGTGGCCTGTGTTGGCTGAAGGCTCTTCTTTTCTGTTTCGTGACCACCAATGGCCAAATCTAAGTGCAAAGAGAGGAAAGAGTGGCCTTGTTTCCGCCAAGAAAGAGATTACCTCTCGATGGAACTTAATCTTCTTAAAAGAAATTATGTGGCGGACTGCCGCGTGTGTCCTTCCATTTAAAAGTGAGGCCATTCATTTACATTAAGCGCATACATGAAATGAACTCTCCTCCTCATGCTTGTTCGATTTGTTGCTGAGAACAGCATTCCACCGTACAGTCGGGAATATTTTATTTACTCTCTTATATTCTGGCCCAGTCTCATTTAGATTTCACAACATTTACAGTCAGCTTTTCCAGTTCGCTTACATTTTTGTGACATTTTGTAAATTTCAAAGTTGAT
The DNA here is from genome assembly GCA_920105625.2 of Clusia tigrina. Classification (NCBI taxonomy): domain Eukaryota; kingdom Metazoa; phylum Arthropoda; class Insecta; order Diptera; family Clusiidae; genus Clusia; species Clusia tigrina. The sequence goes on along the minus strand of OV050031.1, from coordinate 28,746,669 downwards.
TGTGGTGAGGACAAATGCCCAGGGACGATGACGTATGCCAAGCAGCATGCCAACGCGCAATGACGTGAATCCATAAGCAATACAAATTGCAGAGTTGGCTTGCACAAATGTCACTAACAATGGAGACAGCTCCTGTGAGTTTGCTTTTTGGAGAACCAGCGACAGTTGTTTCAACTTTCTCCGATTTTCAATGCGGATAAACTTAAAAATTGCAAAACCGTGAACGGAAAAGAAGGAAGCTTGGAAAAGTTTGTTGAATTTTTAAATAATTAATATGTTCAGAAACTGGGGAGATCTAATCACGAAACACGTAGAGGAAAAACGAAATGTCACAGAGCTGTTTAAGAATGCAGCTTGACGCGACAGCAAAACTTAGCTGCGCCACTCTGCCACCTAAAAGTAGTCTGCGTCGCCCCTCATCCCCCTTATTGATGCATTCGCTTATTCGCGCATCGATGTTGACACCTTGGTATGTGTCAACCAGTATTCCTTAGCCTCGATTACGGGTGGCACCGTATTGGCATCTCTTCTCTTCCCCGTTCGCCTTCCTGCCAATTCTCACGTCCGCACTAAAACGTTGCCCGCCAAAGTGGTCGTGTCCAAATGCAGCTTAGCTGCTGTACAATAGTGGAGAGCGCAAATTGCATTAAAATTGACTACATCAAAGCTAAGCGCTTACATCCATTACCAACGGGCCGAGGCATCGTACCGTGCGTGGACAAGAAGCGTTGTTCCGCTCCAGTACTCGTCTTCTGCTCCGCTTCGGCACGCCAGCAGGAGTATTGACTTTGTACCATTTACGTATGCGCATATATTACTTTCACGCTAGTTTGCTGCTCCCATAACTTACCGCGTACACGTTCGCATCTATGTCCAGTTGACTGGTTGGCGCGGCAAGTTAAGGCAAAGATTGGGGGGATAGATAGCAACGGAACGTTGGTTTTATTATTGGCTCGAAGAACGTATGAAATATCTTGTATATTCTTTAGCGGAATCCTACAAAGTTTTTACTTAAATCATAAACAAACCATCAGTGAAATCAAAAGGTGTAATTATTTTTAGGAATGCTACTTCTCCTAGTCGCGACTCGACTGCTTACGTTCACTTTTTTCACGCTATTGCTCAATTTTTTCCAGTACTATTATTCAGACTCCGGTCTATCTCCATGGAGAAAAAAATTCATTTGGTTCACCTGGTTGGCCACACTAAAACAAACAACACCATTAACCGGAGACTCTGCTTTTACTTTTCTACCTTTCGTTTTCCTCCAAAGTGCTAGTTTGGTGTACTGAAAACCGATATGACGTCAACAATGCTATAGGGCAGTAATGCACAATTGGATGTGATTGTTCCATACGAAAACCATTTCCGTTCTCTTTTTGTGGTCGCGGAAATTTAGTTGTTTTGTGGGTGTCGTCCTGTTTGGCGACCCGTTCTCTGATGTGCGTGCACAATCCTCAGCGTTCCAATTTAGTCACCTGTATGTGGAATGTGAACCTCCCTGTTATATCCAGATTATAAAAATTTTCTTCGGTTGCTAATAGTCTTTGTAATATTGTTGAGACATATACCGGAAGAGCTCCTTATTACTTGACACAAGCTTTGGTTACAATTTTTAATACATTTAATGTTCTCTGAATCGTGGGAGGGAGGTCACATGATGTCATCTAGGTCCACACATATGTAGGTGCGATTGTTGAGTTGATATTTCCTCATTGCAAACTTTTTGGTTTGATTTTAATATTCAATTTATCTAATATCGTCTCTGGACCATCAAAACATATTCCATATTGTTGCCAACTCCTAAAAGTCCATTTGTATTTACCATCCTACTTACCTTTAGGACCAAACAAAAATTTTGTTGCTTGTCATTGAAAATTGACCTTCTAATTTCTGAGATTTTGTTAGAGGAAGATCTTAGTTCTCCGTTTGATATTACGATCCAACCTCTTATTACTCCGTGTGATCTAACTTTCCAATTTATCCTTCTTCAAATCTCGTAAGTGGAAACTTCTCTATCCCCAGTTGATATTACTTTCCTTTACAACACATCCTATCGACGGTAATTCAAAGCAGCTCTAAACTATTGTCGATTCTCTGTTTCAGTAACCTTCCTACTCACCTTGTCAATGATGGCATTCCTTTTGTCCGTATATAATGCCTGTACTTCGCAGATCCACCGAATAGATTCAGAAATGTTGCATGGATTCATGATTTATAGTTTTCGTCTGACCTTCCGCACTTCTAGTAGTGATTGATGAACGCACCTCTAAACTATGTGAGATATCCTCACTACAAGCCGTTAATGCTCCGGTTAATCGTTTGTTTGATCTTGCTTCCCAATTTACTTTCTCGACATGGGTGCAAAGTTGTATTTGTTCTTTCGCTAATTATTCTCTTTCAGGGTTTTAAGACTCTTTAAACGCTTAAGGACCGATTCGAACCCCCTACGTACTATAAAGGCAGTTCACCGCCTGGTCAGTGCTAAGAACTCAGTTAATCTCCCATCGATTTAATTAGTTGAAGACTGGTGTGAACTCTATTTGAGCGGCACCGCGATCATGTCTGGTTGCGCTTCTTGATGGTGCTTGTGAATTAGATTTGATTAGGCTTAGGTTAGGCGAGGCTTTCTTCCACTGCCTTCGTTCCCAGCCACCCATGAAGCGTATACGAGTATAATGGAACGGTTAAGTTTCATCTCCAGGTTGCGACGTAAAGTTATTGTTGGTTGAGTGGCGTTTCGATTAATTATGATATTCAGTGATTGATAGCTTACAAAGATTGTAAATATGGACAGACACAATCGCTATTTCGACATCAAGAATAGTAGTTGAGTTTGTTTAAACTGGTCGTCCAAGGCCGCTGGCCCAGGCCATAAACGAAGGAAGCATCAATCTGTATTAAGCCTTAGAAACATATTTTAAAAATTCTATTATCAGCAGCGTTGTGAGTACAATCGCATTGCAGGCAGAAAACGTTTCGACTAGCAGCCACCGTCGAGGGAGAACGTCGTCATTCACACTCATGTGTAATGTACCCATGCTTACAACGTATTATCTCTCGTCTCCGTTTCCTCAATTCAATTTGGTTTTATGTTGTTTTGTTTACTTACGACGAGTATTTGTGCTATTCTTGAGAATTCTTTTGTAAAGTCATTTAAGTTTGGTTTGAGAGTTCACTCATCCACCCTGACTTCTGATTGTATGCGTGCCAAAGTCCCATCCGACCCTCTCTCCATTCCACCGCACTCTATTGGACAATTGACTAACTATATGCATTGTCTCCATTTCAGATCAAACCCAACGACGGGCTTTCGCAGCGCATCTGCCCCAAATGCACCGCCCAATTCTACATGATAAACAAGTTCCGACGCAAGTGCGTCAAGGTACAGACACGTTTGCGGGCTCTGTACGAAGAGCGCCGCTTAGAAGAGCAGCAATTGCTCAGCAAGACTCAGTCGGACACAGCGGCGCTTGATTTGCCGCCGGGATTCGATATTGGCAATGATTTAATTAACGACAACTACGGGCAGCCATTATCCGAGGTGGAGCTGTTCGAGAGCGCTTGGAATGCGACGGAAGCCCCTTTGCTGGACAATGATGCGTCCAAAACGGAAATGGATATTGTTGAAGAGCGGGTACGGCGACAACAGCAACAACAGCAGCAGCAGCAGCAACTACATCAGCAGGAGACAGTGATTGTGGTCGTGGGAGAGGAGACTGATGTCGGTGCGGAAGAGTTGGTGGACGAAAACACGGACACAGCTACCGCCGCCACCGATATGGACATAACAGTGAAATCGAATATCGACGAAGAATCCCTGCTCGAAACGCATATCATTTTCAAAAGTAGTGATAAAACATCCGACAAGAACGACGATGATGATTTGTGCGAGGTGGAAACAAAACACGATTTCTTCGAAGAGAATGCTGTGGATGCCATCATAAAAGCCGATTGCGGTTTGGCTATTTTGCAATCGCCAGACAAAAATGAACTCGACTTGGTAACATTGGAGCAGCTCAGCGATGTGGAATTGATGGCAGCAGCCAACAACATCGAACAGCGGCAGAGCGAAGAAATCAACAAGACTGGTGATAGCTCAAATGCTACACTTGAGATTGGCGAGGCATGTAATGATAAAACTGTACCCGTCGGCCTTGTCCTCAGAGCGTCAGACGACGAAAAGATGACGTTGACTGAAACTGCACTGCAAAAGTCCACGAAAACGGTCGAAAACCCGTTTTTGGCTCATAACAAAAGTGCAAAAATTCCCGCGAAAGCTACTGAAACTGATGATACTACTGAGGGAGGTGATCGCACTTCAGCAGTCTCAGCAGAAAAAACCAACAACAAAAACGAAGATGGATTATCAGAACTGGATACAGCCACCTTAAAATTGCTGGACTCAAACGAGATAACTTTCGTTACGAAGGCAGCGCTCAAAGCGTATGCCTCACCCTTAAAAGAGGTCTCTGAATACACGAAGACTGAGAATATGGATGCTAATGCTCGGGCACAAAATAAACACGAGCAAACATTGGGGCATACTATGGACGTAGAAGCAAATGATTCCAAAATAAGTGCTCTGAACTCAGTTAGTCCTCTTGTGGACGTTGTGCTCGAAGCCATAACCACACTGACTGATAATACTCAAAGTAGTTTGGAAGAAAGCTCCACAGATGGTCAGGGCAAAAGCTCACTGTGGAAACCGTGCTGTGTGCGTTTGCCCCGAATACGTATGGACTCCGAGGAAGAAGCTATGCAACAGGACATTGAAGCAAATACCACCCCCATTAAGAGCATTTTGAAAAGAAAACTACCCGAGGACGAAAAACAGGTGGTCAAAAAATGCAAGGAGCACGAAGATGATGCGCTGGAAGGAGAGGAGGTATGGGAGCAGTACGTCGGTGATACACCATCAACAGCAAGTGAGAAAGTTGGCTTAGCTGTGGACAATGATATGGCAGATATGCGAAAATCGCCCTGGAAAACCAAGGCAGAGATGAAAGAAAGTATGGATAATTTGGAAGTAAAGCGGAGGCTGTCAGCGACAACCACCGGAGCCACTTCACCTTACTGTGGCACGCGCTCGAAAACGGTCAGCGAGGGCGATAAGCGGCTTCCTGTGGAGACTGATACACCGGCGGAAGCGGAGCCAGAGCAAAACATAAAAATCCCAACAGCACCGGAGCTGGTGGCGAGAGTCAGCGGCCAGGAAAAGGAAACCCCCCCGCCGACAACAGGCCAGGAAAATACCAGCGTAGCTAGAATTGCCAGTCCCACAAAAAAAGCTGTAAAATTAATATTAGAAAGGAAACGAGGAGCCCGTTACAAATGTAAACGGGAGGTGTTAATTAAGCCGCCGGGTCCGGGACGCGGCAAATGGACCAGATCGCGTAAGCTGGCAAAGGAGGCAGCTAGCAGCGACTTGCCGACGATTACAAGCAGTAAAAAGGGTGATACTGACATGGGCAACAGCAGCATAAGCAATGAAAATCTGAGTGGACCGGTTAAAGCCAAGACGGAACACTTGGAGGCGGAGAGAGATCAGACAACAATTATAACTGAGACATCTACGGAGCAAGATGCAGCCATTATCTTGGAAAGTGCTTCTCAGTCTCAGCTGAATAAAGGCACAAATGAAACGCAAATACAACCACACCAAGTACAACAGACAGAGCAACAAATGACCAATGCACAAGTATTCCTACAACCAGAGCAACAAATGACCAATGCACAAGTAACTCCGCAACAACCAGAGCAACAAATGGCCAATGCACCAGCATCCCCACAACAGCACGATCCAGCACCAACAGTTAATGTAGGCTCTAATAAGGATTCAACTAGTCTCTGCGAAGAAACAACTGAGGACGAAAACAGTTTCAACAGCCCAGCCAGCACTGGAAATGATCCAACCACCCGGGATAACACAGATGAAGAAATACCTAAAAAGAAGGGTTTAATCGTAAAAATTCCGCTCTCCGTTCTATCGGACGAGTTTAGAAGTGTGTATTTCTCACAAACCAAGGGCGTAACGGAGCACTCTCTGACGGAGCTCAACACTGACGATGAGAGTGAGAAAGCAAAAACTGACAACAACAACGTCGATAGGAAAGATGCTTCTGCGGCATCAGCTCCGGAGGTGCATTTTTGCGTAAGTGCTGCAGCGGATTGCTCTGACTCGGCTGCAGCACTTGCAGGCACAGCAGTCGGAGCTATGAACTCAGAATTGAAAACAGTACAACAGCAAAAGGAGCTCGGAAAGGCACCCGCTCACGGTCTGGATGCTGATACAGAAACCGAAACAGACACCGAACAGAGTGCGCCTTGCAGTCACAACAGCAGCGAGAGTGAATTCTTTGGTTTCTCTTGCGAATCTGATATGAACGACGCCTTAAATACGAGCGTCGAATCTGTGGACAGTTCTAGCAGATCAATACAACCAGCACGAGCCAATATATTAACCAACACTGTCACTCCATCATCAAAGATTAACGATTTCATCAATGAATTTCAAACGCACTGCATTGATGCCTCCGAAATCGCTGACGATGATGCTGCCTCCACCTCCACCGTCGCTCTACAGCACCAGCAGCAACTTGATGCATCCTCCCTATTGCCTTTGAATGAGAATTCTCCTTCACTGAGTGCCTCGAATTTGCATGAGATGCACGATGTGGAGACCACTTTGAATGGCATTCTGAATGAGATGCAGGACGAGCACATTTACACACCCGTGAACACACATAGTGACGATTTTTTCAGTCGATCCGTGTACTCTCCGCTACCTGAGCCGCCGGCGACTCCCACGCACAGCATTTATACGGAGAGTTCCGCTGGTTGCATGTCCGTCACATCGAGTCCTTACGTTCAAGGCAATCATATGGAGGATGCGGCCTACTTGCCCGAGCACATAGTGATGAGCAATGGTAACGAGCCGGTCTTCGCGGGCTCCTTTCCCACATACGGCGAGTGCTTCACCGAGGACAGCACACAGTCGGAGCTAATTGGCTTTCAGAACGACATACCATGCTTCGAGAATATTGAGTTGGCGTCGAGCGCTTCTAATACGCCTACACACCTGCCAACACGAGCGCGGGTCACGTCTAACACGCTCATTCAGGCTGCCACGCCTAACCCTGTAGAAACGAGTAACGTGCGGTCGCTGAATTTAACTGGTAGTAGCGGCGGTGTTGGTGGAGCTGTTGCTGTTGCTTCTGCCACTGACATGACCACCATGGTGTGCACGAGCAATGCTGGCGTACAATTGCAGCAAACTGCTGCCACCACCGCAACGGCAACCGCCACCTCCGCTTACACATCCAGAGTAACGCAAGTGAATACTGCCGGCTACCCTGCTGGGGTTCAAAAAGTTTACGCCATGGACAATCCCACCATACAACTAACGCAACTGTTCAACGAATATCAGCAGCAGCCTCATCCGCATCCGCAACATCAGATCCTGCAGCTGCATGGTAATTCGTCTGCAGTTTCCAACCAGTTAATAACCACCGGTGGCTTTAACACTGCCTCTACTCCCATGTTTACCAAGGTAGTCAGCGGCAAGACGCAAGCGCAGCATGAGCGTGACGCTGCTGCTGGTGGCGGTGGTGCGGCTCTTAGGTCAAACGCCAAATTGCAATTCATAACGTTTGCTCAGCCACCTGAGGCGGGTGCACAACTTATGCAGGGCCACAACTCGCAAATCGCCGCAGTGGAAACGATGAACGCGGGCAATAAGCAGCTCAACTTGTACGCAAATTCACCTGGGCAGGGTCTGCAATGGACGAATGCGAGCTCAGCGACCACAGCAACCGGTGCCGTCGAAGAGCAAACGACCACAACTACCACCACAACGTACTACATAAACGCAGCCGATCTGTACCAATCGAATTTAATCACTACCACAACGACGCATGCTGCCGCAGCAGCCGCATCCTCGGCAACAGCATTCAACGCATCGTCCGTATCGGCGCTGGCAGCAGCGTCGCCGCAATCCGAGCTAGAGAAGCGCAACACCATGGACGCCAATGAGAATTACATCGAGGGCATGCAGAACAACCAACCGATTATGATTGTGATACCGCATAAATTCCTACATGACGCCTCGGGGAACGTCCCGGCGAATGCGGCACAACTTTTCACCGCGCCCAGCAATGAACTCAACACGCTGAGGCTTGGACCGAATTCGCAAACAGTATTACTACAGGCGCCAATGCAAGCTGCTAACATCAGCAACAACGGCAGCATTGCCAACTCACCCACTAGGCATTACATAGTCACGACGCCTCTGCCGTCGCCGTCTGCCAAGAAGCACATCATTTCACCACAACGGCATGGGCTGCAGATGCAGCCCCAGGGCCAAGCTCACACTCAAGGGCAGCCACAGAAACATATCATAACTGGTCAGCACCAGTCTCCACAGACACAAACACCAATTCCAACGCCACAGCAGCAGCAGCAGCAACTACTCCAACGGCAACAGCAAAAGCTGGTACAACAACAGCAGACGTTACTACTGCAGCAGGAGCAGCAGAAATTAATACTACAACAGCAGCAACAGCAAAAACTGGTGCAACAACAACAGCAACAACAGCAATTGTTGCAACAACAACAGCAATTGGTACAGCAACAGCAGCAACAACAGAAATTGGTCCAACAGCAGAAATTGGTACGACAACAACAGCAGCAGCAGCAGCAACAACAACAGCAGCAACAACAACAACAACACCGCCAGCAGCAACAACAACAGAATCAACAGCAGCAACAACAACAACAACAACATCAGCAACATCAGCAACATCAACAACAGCAACAACAGCAACAACATCAACAACAGCAACAACAGCAGCAGCAAAAGCAGAAAGTCAACCTCACTTGTCGCTTCTGTCACAAGCGTCCGAAATTCACCAACAATCTTGACTACAGTAATCATATCATAGCCACGCACCCGGCGGAGAGTCCCTTCAACTGTCCCCACTGCCCACTGCATTTCACGCGTCGCGCCAAGCGGCAACAGCACATCTCCGAAGAGCACGGTACACATCGCTTCCAGTGCGCCCAATGCGGGCAAAGTTTTTGCGCCCAGCGGGCCCTGGACTTGCATTTGCAACGTTTTCATGCACCTGAGTCGCCTCAGCAATCGCCAGTACCACCACCACCACCACAACAGCAACAACAGTCGCAACCACAAAGTGGCGTCATTCAGCAGCCGCAGCAGCAGCAGCAGTACGTGCGCCAACAACCGGTTTCCTGGCAGGAAGCGGGCAGCGGCTCAGTCGCCCATCAGCCACTGGTACGAGTCGACGACGTGCAGTTGCACGTGAACGAAGAGAGCCATGATAAGCGAGGTAAGTAAACATCGATAAGTGATCTTAGCAATTTGCCATATACATTTATATATAAACTACTATCACACGCGCTGCAGCAATTGACCTGCAACTGGATGGTAGCCCCCTGACTGAGCCCTCGACTAGCTCACAGGCATTTACTAACAACAAAAACGGTCAGCCGCCGCGCATACTCTGTTGCCCCGATTGCGATGAGAGTAAGTAGCCCGCTAGCCAGCCAGTCAGTTGCTTAAAAATGAAACAGTTTTTATTGATTGTAATTTATTTATTCACTCTTGCACTCTTTTTGCTTGTTTTGTTTATTTTTTAGCCTTCGATGGTGTGGCTAATCCGGATGCTCACACACATTCCCACCCAGAACCTCCGCAAGCATCGCCTGTGCATGTTACAATGCCTTCGCCCGAGCAAACCGAACCAGATTCCACGTCCACCACTACGTTGCGCCAATTCCGCAAACGACGCTCCTCATCCAGCGTCAAACTATCCAGCAGCAGCAGCAGTGGCGGCTCCAGCTCCACTTCTTCGACGACTTCATCGCCGGGCATGTCAGATCATCAGCTGCTAGGGACGGAGCGTGTGCTGCGCAGCAGTTATAATTGCCTGTTTTGCGAGGACAGCTTCACCAATGAAATCGCCCTCCGCAAACATCATCAGATGGTGCACGGCAATCAAAATTCCTCCCCGTTTACTTGCACCATTTGCAAGCGGGGCTTCCGCATGCGTACCGCTTTACAGCGCCACATGGAAACACACAACAGCGAAGGCCGTCCGTACGAGTGCAGCGATTGCCATGTGCGTTTTCCGCGACCGTCGCATTTAACATTGCATCGACTCACCGTTCATGTGCTTAAGAAGCCATACACCTGCGATAAGTGTGACAAGGAATTTGCCACTGAGAATGCGCTCAAGACGCACGAAAAATGTCACGAAGAAGGTATGTTAGTCTTGCTTGAGACGTTGTAGGCAAGTTAAGAGTTAGTTCTGTTGCCTTATAATCCTGTTATTAAGTTTATTTGTGCTGTTTAAATTCCTCTTGAGTTACTTACCTCTTTGTGTGTTTTGTTAATAACCAAAAAAATGAGCATATGTATCATTGTTGGTTAATTATTGGTTTCTATTTGCCCCACAAATCAATTTGAGTGTTGAAAACTGTGCATCTTCCCTCTCCTAGTCGACGGAATTATTGTTATATATCCTTGACTTTGACGTTACATGATAATCGTTTTGAAAGCTATTAAAAGCAAAATATCAGTTTTTTGTGCAATATAATATGAGTTGGAAATGTTCTTTACCTCGTTTCGCTAATTTGTCACAATATATAATCACAATAACTAATATGTACCTAGCAGGAGTAGTTCCAGACGCGCCTAATAGATTCCTAGAAGGTGATGTCTACTTGCAGTGTCACTAATTTCCTACCTACGAAACTCGCATCATATTTTAACAAGCATCTCCGCCGCCTTGCCGATATCTCACCTTCTGTAATGCTGCCAAGGTTATAGCCAATTATTACAATCTTCACTGCACACACTTGTTTATCACGTATTATTCATACATATGTATGTGGTCGTATGTTGAATTCGTTTCAATATGCCCCAACACTTCTTTTTACTTGCACCCATTTTGTACGCTTAGTTTAGCTGCAATTAAATTCACACCAGACCTACACCCCCTCGCACCACACTCACACATAGTGCTCAACAGTGTATACTCGTATGTGTGTGTGCACACGTGTTGGCTCCTTCGTGCTAATGTGGTGAACTCAACTCGTGTGTGTTGTGCATGAACGAGATGAGATCGATCGATCTGTGTATGTATATATACAACGAGACTGCCTTTTTTGTTTTTGATAAATTCCAGAATATTTATTGGAATGTGACGACTGCAGCGAAACGTTTTTTGCTATGAAAGATATGCGCAAACATCGGCGCATACATATTGGGGAACGTTTTTATAAGTGCCACTTTTGTCCCAGTTCGTTTTTGCATTATACGCGCCTCAGTGGTAAATTACTGTTGGATTTAGTAAATACACTCACACACATTCATATCCATCCATATGCATTTTTAATTGAATACGCTTTCCTCACAGCACAAGTGAAAATTTGAAGCCATGCACAGCAAACATTCTAAATATTTATTTTTTCTTAACTAAACCAATTTAGCACACATTAAAAAATCGCATGCCGCCGCAAGTCCAAGTCCACCAGCCCCAGTCATTGAGATATACATGACTGAGGAGAGTGTAGCCACAATTGTTGACGTCAACAAAGAACAAAAGGAACAGATGCATCGGCAGCAGCAACAGCAGGTGCCAGAGTCACCATCGCTACCACAACTAACCGAAACAAGTCTAGATGAACCACCAATAACCGCACCACCAGCAGAGGCAACGGAAGACATACTAGTCCTTGACTCAGCCACTGCTTCCATTACAGTAGCGCAGGCAACAGCGAACATTGCTACTGCTCCATGAAAGCATGTGGAACATGATGGGAATACGGAACAAAGGAAAAACAAAAGCAAAAACAAAAACAAAACTAATGAACATGAATCAAACTTAAGCTACTTTATAGTATTTAGTTAAAGAGAACATTGCATAATATTTATTAAAAAATGTATTTGTCGTTTAACCGTAATTTTACATACAACTTAATTATATATACAAGTACATCTAATGTATTAATTGTTAGTTATTAGCGTATATCGTATGAAATCAACACAAGACTTTTTACTTTTTTTTTTATATAGAACAACAAACAAACAAAGTACTACTCCAGTGCATATTTTAATTATTGTTTTTTTTTTTAAATCTAATTATAGGAAAAATTTTTATTTTTAATGCCGATGAAAAATTTCAATTCCAAGTACATAATATGTACTTGCGTACATAATTTTGATCTAAAACAAATAATTGCATTATATGGATATAATATACCAATGTCATGATTAAGGTCATTACACTAATGTAATTATCGAGAACATGACATGAGATTTACTTTTGGGGTACTTACAAGCAAAGCACTATAGTCATAAGGAAAATCTAATATAAAATATTCATACACAAACCCATTCCTCGTTAGGATTTGTGTCAAATTGTGGAGCACACACTCACACACACACATTCAAAGTCAGGCACACATTCAAAGTCATACACTAACGTACAAGTCTACCCTACTACCACCCCCAATTACAAACAATTGTGGTCTCTGTTTGTTATGTCCCGTTCGCTACAGTCCGTCTGTTAAGAATACGTTGCCACACATAACTAGACCTCCTTGAGCGGCTGCTGCTTCCATTAGCTTCATTAGGTATCTATGCTCTTCTACATTTATGTTATTATTATCATAGGGGCCTATTAGCATGTAGTTAAGTAATTGTAAGATTAAAACGAAATAAATTTGTATTCTTAATTAAGGACATGGGTACAGATAGATTGCAGTGGCGTCTGAAATTGCTGTGTACAACGTACCCAACACTGCTTGCTTTTTAGTTTATTTTTATTATTATATTTCCCAATTTGTATGCTTTTAAAGAGATTAGTTTTTCTATTTTTAATTTTTCTTACACGACTTTATATTCATCTTGAAATGTAATAAAATAAGAGCTTAATTCCCTGCGTCCCTTCACCATGTGGATCAGACGAAAACCAACACACAACAAGAAGTTTAACAAATAAAATAATATTAAATATTCAAATAAGAATATAAGCAGCATTTGATGAGATGAACAAAGAGCAATATTTGAGTAAAAAATAAACAAAATAAAAAACGAGAACAAGAATTTAATTAATAAACATTGTCGGAGTTTGCATTTTGTATTTTATGGGATAGCAATTGTTCAATACAGTGGGTTGGGGGGTTGGTTGGGAAGGAGGGTGGTGTTGTTGTTACCGATTTTATTTAACTGATTAAAACATCATTGACCGCATTGACGATTCCCCTTGCCCCTATACTTCCGTCTATTGGCAAGTGGCATTGTGTTATGACGTCAACAGCAATTTAAAACCCCATAGAATTAAGTCTTTGCACAATTATCACCTTCAGTACACCTTTGTATACGCAGCAATCAATTGCTATGCAATAATTCACATATCTCAAAGGTAAGTCATAAAAAAACCATGAAATGCTTCCACGAATCTAATCCAGCAAATATCGTGACTTGCGGATTGCTCCGAGTTATGCTAAAATATTTATTATCATATTCAAACACTTGCTGGCGATCAGCAGGAACTGGCAGCAATACATACATACATGTGTGTGCATAAATTTCGGCTAGCCTCATGCACAAACACAGCGACCGTCTATTAATAACGGCACAAGGTTCAATGTAAGCAGGAATTAAAATGTGGCAGATGGGTTTGGAGTGGACAGAAAATGCGTATGCGTTGACATGCCCAGTCGAGCCAGTAAGTTAAACTCGGTGAATCAGAGGCACATATGTACGCATGCAAGGGCACATGTATACGGGAAGTAAGTATGGTTGCTGAGTGCTTTTTTAAAATTCACACTCTTTTCAAGTCGGTGAGACGCGCGAGTTAGAATTTAAAACCACACAAGGGGACAAATGTAAACTCGCCGCTCGTCTGGCGGTTGCTTCGCTCTCACGGAAACAGCTACATGTGAAGAGGAAAAGGAATTTCTAAGTTCCGTTCCATTATTGTTGGAAATTTCAAATCGATACAAGTGTCCACCGCCGCGGTCCATGATAATCAGACAGATGAGCATGTAGGGGAAGAACCAGCGTAGTCGACGGCTCAATTGATGAATTCATATCGTCGCGTACACATACATAAATTATACCAAGTTAGCGCATTTCACATGGTTTCGGAAATCAAGGTTATTACTTATTCACGACAATCAAAATTCAATAGACTTCCATTAAGCACTGGCCACTAAAAGGTTTTTGACTGTGGAACAGAAGAATAAGGGGAGGCACGGACTCGTTTGAGCCGTCAATTATTTGAGCGTATTTAAAAATTCAAAAGGAATAGGAGTGTCGGCACTAGTGGCAGATTATATTAGAAGGAGTATAAATAAATGTGTATATGAGAAGTTTTCAGTTTATTATTGTAATCCTTTTCTGAATTCCTATGTATCCAATTTGGCCATCACAGTTGAACCCTGAAACAAAGAGCAAGTTAGTACTGCAATTACGGAGTGCATGGCATCAAAAAATGTCTCCCTCCTATGTGTCAATGTCAAAGCAAAGCGAATTAAGAAGCATGGATACAGTTAATACCTCATCTGAAATTTGAAAGAATCTTCAGCAGATTTCCGGTTGCAGTTTCATGCAATTATGCCCTTTTTTAGACCTATTGTTACAGTAATTCCCGTATCTTTTGCCTTTCAAATTACCCTAATGACCATTTACTGCATATTTTAACCCTTATTGAGTGTGCAGAGGTGGGTTTTCATACCAAATGCACATCAAATACGTGACCTTCATTTGTTTATACCTACGAGCACGTTTGGTGCACTTGCCCCAGTACGCCCGTACACACATTATTTCAAGTTTGATAATTTCATTCTATCCTTTATTCATATTTTTTATGAGAACTTGCTCCAGTACGCCTGTTTGCACACATTTCAAGTATGATAATTTAATTTTATCCCATTCACATACATATGTATATTTGTTGTATTTACGGTCTAATAACCATCTTAGAAAACGCGGCGCTACTCGATTTGTCCAGCACATTTGACACGTGTGCGAGGACAAAAGTACCGGTAGATCTTCCTGGAGTTTTAACCCGCCGTCCTTACAAGGTTTTAATTAAATCGGGAAGTTGTGTTTGTCCCACACAACCACCCTGTGATGCCAACGCGCTCTCATGCTGTTTTTTGCCTGCTGCAATTATGGCACAGGGAAATCCACCACCAGCTTCTAATTTGCTCGCCGCCATCAAAACCGTTCACACACCGCCATTTGGTTGATCCTGGGCCTGATTGATTAAGAGAAAGATTTTTGCGTTTGTGGTTTTCAATATTTCGTTGTGGGATTTTTATTGAGGGTTGCTTTATTCCTCGCACATTCCAAATTTAATTTCGAGTCAAATTAAATACTTACAATTCATAAAGTTTATGTGTTTGTTTGAATTTTTGTGGTTTTCTCAAATTGTCTCAGATTCTTATCTTGAATCAACAATAATTCTTTGAAGTACTCGTATGGTATTTTTATTGAACATCTTATCATAATCAACGGAGTCAAACGTTTCCTTTTTGGAAGCATACATATGTATGTATGTATGATGTAGGTCTTAATCTCATAAACTGGAACTGATAGCGCCGAACAGATGTCACTCTTGGAAGCAGTGACCCCAAAATATCTAATTCCTCTGCGTCATAAATTGTGGGCAGTGTTTTCAATAATAGGCACCAACCCAATTTAAATTTAAAGAAATTTTAAAAATAATTTCCCTGATATTCCTTTTTTATAGTAGTTGTGAACGATCATATTGATCATTACTTTCCGAGCGCCAGTGAACGAAAATTTCAACATTCGCAACTTAACGAAATTTGTAGCTTGCATTTGGGCGCACTTATTAGAGCTCCCTAGCTCGCATTAAACACTAACTAACATAACTCTATGGAGGCATTCTTCTTCGGTGGGTCTCCGGCCTACCCCAATTCTATCTATCTAACGTAACTCTAGCGATACTCGTAGCAGCAAAATTTCAGTAGTGGATCTTAATTCAAGCAAATTTCATGAGTGACATTAAGAAATTCTTTACAAAATGAAAGTATGGGAAAACATTTATATAACCTGAATCTTCCTGGACCGACGAGTGTTGCATTTCATCGTTCCCAATATTCAAATTTTCGTCTATCGAGATTCAAAAATATTCCTAAATATCTTACAAATTTGATTTGGCAGCACTTTTTTGTGTTCAGACCTTTGCTACAAAAATATTCGTAATTATCATTTAAATTTAATTTGGTAGCACTTTTTGTGTTGAGATCCCTGCTATAAAAATATTCTTATGCGGCCCATGGGCGCCATTATGATCATACTCATACACTCATGGACAGATAAATAAGAACACAACTTGCTTGTGAGTGCATTCACTGGTGATGTGCATGTGTGAAAAAGAGAGGAAATATGCAGGTATGTGACAAACAGACATGATCACTGACTGATCGTCGAAAATCATATATGGTGACTGCTGCTGGGGTATGGTGACTGCTGCTGGGGTATGGTGACTGCTGCTGGGGTATGGTGACTGCTGCTGGGGTATGGTGACTGCTGCTGGGGTATGGTGACTGCTGCTGGGGTATGGTGACTGCTGCTGGGGTATGGTGACTGCTGCTGGGGTATGGTGACTGCTGCTGGGGTATGGTGACTGCTGCTGGGGTATGGTGACTGCTGCTGGGGTATGGTGACTGCTGCTGGGGTATGGTGACTGCTGCTGGGGTATGGTGACTGCTGCTGGGGTATGGTGACTGCTGCTGGGGTATGGTGACTGCTGCTGGGGTATGGTGACTGCTGCTGGGGTATGGTGACTGCTGCTGGGGTATGGTGACTGCTGCTGGGGTATGGTGACTGCTGCTGGGGTATGGTGACTGCTGCTGGGGTATGGTGACTGCTGCTGGGGTATGGTGACTGCTGCTGGGGTATGGTGACTGCTGCTGGGGTATGGTGACTGCTGCTGGGGTATGGTGACTGCTGCTGGGGTATGGTGACTGCTGCTGGGGTATGGTGACTGCTGCTGGGGTATGGTGACTGCTGCTGGGGTATGGTGACTGCTGCTGGGGTATGGTGACTGCTGCTGGGGTATGGTGACTGCTGCTGGGGTATGGTGACTGCTGCTGGGGTATGGTGACTGCTGCTGGGGTATGGTGACTGCTGCTGGGGTATGGTGACTGCTGCTGGGGTATGGTGACTGCTGCTGGGGTATGGTGACTACCACTTCGCAGCCGCCGATATGATAATTTCTTCAAAAATTAGAAAAGTTTTAAGCGGGCACTGTAGACTAAACTATCATATGAATAAGATGGGTCTATCTTCAGTTGCAATCTGTAGATTCAGTGGAGAAAGTGACGAAATCTCACTGCACCTGACCACTGATTGCATTGGCAGACCTTGTGATATCAAAGGCACAGGTATTTTGAAGAATATATCTTAAATATGAGCAAAATCCCTCCAAAATACATGAATTCCTGTCGGAAAAAACCTGACAGAAGGTCTATAGATGAGAACTATCCTCATATTTTAAATAAAAAGGGCATCACAGTAGATCTTTCAGGTCGCTATGTATAAAATCCTTAAATATATCTAAATCTAAAATGGTCTGAAAAGGTGCTTCTTTCTAAATCTTTTTCACTTGGAGTCGAATGCCTTAGTTTCTAATACTCAGTCCTCCAAACCCCTTGTAGGCTGGCATAGTTAATTATGGTGCAAGGTACAATAATAATAGTTTTCACACACATATATAAAAACACGATAAGTACGAATTGTTTTATAAAATTTACTTTAATTGCAACAAAATACACTTAGAAAAATGAAGTGAAATATTTATTAGAACATAGGAAACTATAGGAAAAGTGGGAGTACTTTGATCCAGCTTCGGGCCCAAAATACACGCTCTTTTTTGCTGCTCTTGCGTTTGACGAGGCTCGCTCCAAGCAAACGTAAACATTTAACATAATTTTTAATTTGGTGCTTATATTGAAATCTTACGGGAAAACGAATGACCAGGCACAAATTTGGAGCCTTTATGGAAGTTAAAGCTATTTCTTGCTTTAATTTGTAACAAATATCATTATTTTTAAATCGTTCCCTTTCCAGCTGCAAAATAGTCTCAAGAATAGTCTGTGTGCGAACACGTGCCACCAAAATTAGTCGTAATACCAGTCCAAGAACAGCAAAGCGAAGGACATGACAAGCAGAAAGAAGAGCGACCACACCCGCAACCCAGCATTTCGTTGAATTGCCCGTGTAATCTGCTCATTGGCATCCTTGACATTTTCCGTGGAACCCACCACCGCATTTGCTATGCGCTCGATGTTGTGCTGCTGCATCGATACCTGTTCACACAAGGACAATTTGTCAACACATTTAAATAAATGATAAATTCATAAGAGATGAACTGATTAAATACCTTCTCGGTGAAGATGTCCTGCAACTGGGCTATATCCACCACGTTCTTTTGTATAATGTCCACCTCATCGGATAGTCCTTGCAATTGTTCATAGAGTTGGGCGTTTTCCTCCTCAAACATTTGCATATCCTCGGGACTGAGCTCTTTGGCGGCCTCTGCTTCCTCTTCGGCCACCAACTGTTGAGATTTCTGTATGTCATCGTCCAGAGCCACCTTCTGCGATTGCAGTTTCATTTCTTTGTCGGACGTCCTCGAAGAGTCGAGCGAACCACGGTTTTTACGTCGCGCTTTCTTGGCATTGGGTGGTGCACTCTTGCTATCCAACTGCCAACCATCGTTTAAATCCATATCAAACATACTGTCAGAATCATCAAGCCCTCCATTGAGCTTGTCATTAGAGTCTAAGGGGCTTAGCTGGGCTTTCGCTCGCTTGTAGCTGTCAGCGCTGCCCGGGCACACCGGTATTTTCTTCTTGTCCCACGCCAACTTCAGCAGACGGTAGGAGGCCAGTTCATGCTGCACACGATATTTCTTTTGCTGCAGATGTAGTTGCTGCACACTGCGTAAATAGTTTGTCAGCAGATCTAAAACCGCGTCCATGTGCTCATGTTGTTGAGGCTTCCGCTTCGAGTGCTTCCATTCGATACGTAATTGCGCCAAGTGCTGCGTGTAGTAGGCAACAAACTTTTCTGTTTCCCGGTCGATGGTGTCACGCTGCTCGTCCGTCATTTGTGCGCTGGATTTCAGGTGCTGACCAATGCGCATATAGGCTGTGCGATTCTCCAGGAGTATGTTCCGCAAAGCGGTAATTTTGCTACATATCTCCTTGGCTTGCTTGGCAGAGCCATCGTGTTGTGCTGACGTCGAGCCCGACTTTGGCAATATGCGATTTTTCCCTAACTCTGTCTTGCGTTGCAGCTTCTTTGCCATCGCGGCCGCCTTAAATACGGGCGTCACATCAAGCGCTGTTTTCCGGCAGGTTGCTGCTGACTCGCCACGCTTCTGCATGGTCATGGTGCTTAAATATAGGCAATACTATTGGGAATACTAAAAACCGACCCAAAGTATACAATATTTGTCCCCCAATTTGTTGACTACATCTGACACATCACTATTGGAATTTTGCCATTAACGTCTGACTGGGTGGCAAATCAGCTGATGAGCAGCTTGCTCACTTTTCGGAGAAGCACCGAAATTCGGTAAATCTACCAAATCATATGCTATCGTAGAGTTTGGACGGTGCGCACTTAGTGTAATTCGGAATTATTCAAATTTGCTTTCAATAATAACAACTTAATACTAAATTGTTAATAGTTCTTGAACATATGTAAGAAATATTTAAAATACAGCAATAAATTCTCAAATAAAATTGTTCCAGACAAAATACAAGTTGCATTTGATTTAATTAATTGCTGTTTCACATACGCTTGGTCGATAGTGTTGTCCCCTCAAGCAAAAACGAATGCCATTATTCTTAGGGTAAATTTTCCATTTCTTTCAGTGTTGTGGTTTGATTTTCAGCCAAAAAAAAAAAATACCGTGAAGCTTTTTTTATCTGTGTATCCCACGGACAATGCGGACCACTTAGGGTTAAAAATTAACAGAAATTGGAAATAAATAAAAGGAATAAGGGATAGACTCTGTTTTTTCTATGGTAATAGTACCCTATTATCAGAACTATTCTCTTACGCCTGATGCATTCCAAAGTCAACAGGACTTCTTAAAAATAAGAACAGCAAAAAGTTATTTTGCCAAAACCTATTTACATATTTTATTCAAAATAGTTCCCTTCCGACTAAATACAGCGATTTGCACGGTCTTAAAGCATGTCGAATGAGTGTTTAGATAGTCGGCCGGGATGTCCTTCAGGACAAACCTTTGAATGGCTTATACGTCCACAAAAGGGTGTCCTTTCATCGCCAAATGCATTTTTCGAAAAGGTAAAGGTGCCCGGCGTGGTTGGCAGTTAAAATGAAACTATTAGTCAAAAAAATTTTCACAAGAGTTGACCAAAAAAAAAAAAAACGCTAGCTGCCTTCTCCGCGATATTCCGGCCGAATACGACGAATATGATGCACCAAACGCTACAAAACGCCAAGATAGAGGTGTGCATTAACGGGTTTGGTCCCGGTGGAATGAACTCTTTGTGGATAATGCCCTTTAAATCGTTAAAGCAAATCAACATGGTCTTCACTTTTAACGAGAGGTCTTCACTTCACACGAAGCGAGATTTTTGGGTTTTGACTCGTTTAACACCTTCCATTCGGCATTTTGGCGCATTGTTTCTGGATCTTATTGAAAACATCATATTATATCATTAGTCACAATGTTCTACAGGAAGTTTTTGCCCTTGTTGGTCTCCTTATGATGACCTTCGAATGTTGAATTCTGACCAATTTTCAGTCGTCAGTCAACTGGTCCAGAACAAACGTGCAAACAATTTTCGGTAACCTAAATGTTCGCTCAAAATGCGATAAACTATTGTTTTTGAGATGTCCAATTCCAGTTCCATGAACTTCGATAAAAACAGGCTGCCCTTTGATAAATTCACGCACGGATGTGATGGAATGGACGGCGATGACGGACTTCTATTGGCCAAAATGTTGCTGATCATCTATGTCCTCAAACAAACCGCGGATACTATTCATGAACTCAGCCATGTGATAAACAATCATCATCATAAACTTGGTTCTTCAATTGAAACGTTTCGTTAAAAGTTTTACCGAGTAACTTAATATTTCTTTCTTTGTTCGATGCTCCTTTTTGTACTGATAACTCAAGCATATGGCTACTTAAGATGCAATAACTTCGCATCTATTAGTCCAAATGTCATGAAATTTGAAAAGTACATTAGTGAGAGATCTACCTTTCTGACGCATGTGATGGGAATATATGGCCTTAATATAAATACTTCTTTTATATATCATTTATTGGTGTGCATCATCAAGGCTGAGAGCTACTTGTCTACCATCAAATAGCCTGATGAAATTCTAGTGCTAATTGCGGAATATTCCTTTTATTTACCAAAATTATTCCTGTCACACTCCCACTTGCAAAATCACTGCTCTTGCATGGAGCATCAGAAGCTCTATAAACATTATTCTAATCAACTTTTCAGCTGTTCAACAATATAGTTGTGAATTGAACAAATAGCATTGGACGGGATGACATGTTATTGTGTCATACCCTACGACACTCTGGTAATCGATGGATATTGTGGAACGTAAGACTCATCACAGCCATTTTAAGCGGCCACTGTAGACTTAACTATCCTATGAATAAGTTGGGTCTATTTTCGGATACCTTCTATAGATTCTGTGGAGAAAGTGACGAAACCTCACTGCACCTGATCACAGATTGAGGACCTCTTACAGACATAAGGCATAGGTTTTTGGAGAATATATCTAAGATATGAGCAACATCCCTCCAAAATACATGAATTGCTGTCGGAAATTAACCCGACAGAAGTTCAATAGATGAGCCCATCCTCATCATTTAAATAAATAAGGGCATCAAATAGATCTTTCAGTCGTGGTGTATAACACCCTTAAATAAATCGAATCTAATCTAGTGGCACTTAATATAAGATGAATTGAATTGGACTTCTCCATCTTAGAGTCAATATCAAACAACTTTGGTTATTTAATGACTAGTTTATTTATAAAATAAAAATGAAATCTTTCATATATAATTTTATTAATTAATATATCAATTATTATTTACAAAGTACGTATGTATGTTATTATATTTATATGTGTGTATATTATATACTCGTAGATGTGTGTACATGTACATTAATTTAAGGCACTAACAATAATTTACAAAAAGACGAACGAAATGCTTCTGTGAAAACTTTGGTCAAGTAAGAATTATTATTAGCTTATCGATTATAGCACATCTGAATTGAATGTTCCATATTATTTTTCATAGAAACCAAATAATTCTCATCTAATTATGCCAATAAAACTAAGTATAAATCTCAATTTAAATTGCTCATTATATAAGAACTCAAAGATTCGCTTAAAGTAGTAACAACATCCAACATAAACTTTCTATGTCTGGGATCCTCATAGCTCAACGTCCATCATTCCCACTACAGTAGCGTGCATTGGCGTGGTTTGCTTTTTGGTTTCTTTTCTACAGCGCGCACAGCCTCTTCGAACACGGTATTCAAATTGACCTTCTTCTTTGCCGAGCATTCCACCAGAGAATGGGCGTGTATCTCTTTGCGCAGACGACGTCCCTCGGCGGTCGTAACAAACTTCTCCGAATTTGGTATCCTCAGATCGAGTTTTGTGCCCACTAGTACCACTGGTACATTATTGGAGAAGTGACGTATCTCTGGCCACCACTTGCTCTTCACATTCTCGAAGGATGTGCGACTGCTAATCGAATAACAAAGCAGGAAGCAATTTGTCTGCAAAGCAAAGCAGATTTAGTAAATAAATGAATTAAGTAAAAGGATTGTGGGGTAGGCTTAAGTTACTAATATCAACTCCACAAGTCCCAATTTTGTACCATTTCATTCGTGCAAATTTCTATAAAGAAGATGTCTAGTAAAATATGGCAAAACAAGAATATTTGAAATAATTATCAATGGCTACAAGGCACTTGTGTCCTTATTGGAACAATTAGAAATGAGAAGAATATTTTTCAAACCCATTTTATTGAATATATTTCAATCCTCTAGAATATGGCACAATATTTATTAACCCTGTTCAAAGAGTGTGTAGGTATGATATTTGTCAAAATGAAAAAAGCATATAGACCAAGGCTAATGGGAAAGCCAACAATTGAACATGAATTGGATCTGATTGGTTTTCTTCCTCTATTTGACGTTTAAAACACACAATTCTTCCTTAGGATTTCACCTGTTAATAATTTTGCTTTGCTCTAGAACCAAGGTGAATTTACGTACATGGTGAATTTCGTACCTCCCGAATTGTCAAACACAAGCAATCTCCGATTAGCTATTGTTCCAAATAAACGAAATTGAGAGGAATGGAGAAATGCATAAGAACTGCTTAAAGCGGTACATAATTTATGTAAAATATATTTAAAAGTTAAATAGACTCATAATTTCTTCATAATGTTCAAACTTCACAGAAATAACAATTAAAAACTCTTATTCACTCAAATCAAAACTCAATTTGCAATTGTTTGCATATTTGTTTTGATCGCATTTTTCTATAATTTCAATTTTGACAGCTAATGCCGAAAAATTGGTTTAAAAAATGTGTTTTTGCAGCCACCATGTAAGTACGTAAGTTCACCTTGCTCTAGCACTAATGTCGATTTCCGAAAAACCATTGAGACCTTCATGTAGCATCAGTCTTCGGAATTACATTCACAATAGTGTATGAGAAATCGATCACACTTGTTTATATCAGGGAGCACTAATAAGGCGACCGGAGCGTTACAACATTAACAATTTCATTAAATCAGATTGTCAGTTAAATTGTTAATAAGGTGAAAAAAGCTGATCACCAAAGAAACCTTAAAAAATTAACGAACGTTATAACCGATCCACAAGAACTGTGATTTTCCCTTGCGGCTATCTAATAAGTGCGTCCTTGTTTGTATATATTGTGAACTCTCGAAATCTCACTACAAAGTTCACAATAGATAATCGAAAATGCACAAGTCGTCTGCCGTCAATTGGATTTTGTGACAGTAGTCTGAAGCGAGGGCAGTTGGTGATGTTTCTCATACTTGTATAATACAAAGGGGTTTTAACTTGCCGTAGGCATAACATAATGGGCAAACCCCCTTCGGAATGCCCGTATAATAATGCCATGTCAATTTGAAACTATTTGTAGTGTGAGTTTAGCCGGGGTGATGCCGGGACTCTGCTAACCAGTAGTGGCTACGTTAACAGATTAAATGTATCAGCTTGATCTTATATGGTGCCTGTACTTACATTTGGATAACTCAGTGGCCTCAGTCTTTCGTAATCTTCCTGGCCGGCTGTGTCCCATAGCGTTAGATTGTATTCGTTGCCATCGACTGTGATATTGCAGGCGTGATTGTCAAAAACTGTTGGAATGTACTCTTCGGGGAACTCGTTTTGTGTGTATGTAATAAGTAGGCAGGTCTTGCCCACCATGCCATCACCCACAATTGTGATTTTCAACGGTCGCAAACTTTTCGACATCTTCAATGATTTATTATTAACGTGGTCGTTCTAGTTCCTGGTTTTGCTGCAATTTCCTCAAGTAAATCTGTAATGAAGAAACGAAAAATGTTTTATAAGTTTTCAAATATTTCTGCAGATAACAAAAAATTGTTCTTTGTCGCACTTCTTTCCCCTCTTTTATGCAATATGCGTGCAATATGGTGTGAATTTTTGTTTTTTCTTTGAAGCATATCCTTCACGCAGTCGAGGCCGGGGGTTTATCGTTTAGCACATGCAACGGAAATGCGAGTTTCACATGTACGCAAATTCGGGA
This sequence comes from Clusia tigrina, assembly GCA_920105625.2. Classification (NCBI taxonomy): domain Eukaryota; kingdom Metazoa; phylum Arthropoda; class Insecta; order Diptera; family Clusiidae; genus Clusia; species Clusia tigrina. The sequence goes on along the minus strand of OV050031.1, from coordinate 28,721,771 downwards.
AAATTCTTGATTAAAAGCAAAGCGTTCCGAGCAGCGCACTGAATGGGATTTCAAGATATATTTTTGTGCATTGCTTAAAATACAACCTGACATACTCGTTCAGAGCTCGCTGCTTTTGTTTGATGGAACTGAATGCTATCAGTGCGATTGCAGCCTCAGGAAACTCCGAAAAGCTATCTTCTGTTTTCTTCATCTTAACTACTCAGTCGGAAATGGATTGAAGCAATTATACTAATGATATACCAGGAAGGTGACATGCCTGGGTCTTTGTAAACGAACTGCATGCCTCACCATTCCTTGTGGTAGAATGGGTTCAATCATACTATTGATAAAAAGCTGAATAACTTTCGAGTACTTTTATTCAGTTTGTGTGTTTTTGAACAAGCTGAGCTGGCCTAACCTACCCATATATTGGTCTATACCCGTACAATGGCACACAATCGCAATTGCAGTGGAAGCAAAATTACACGCACCGACGACTGTGAATGCCAGAACGTGTGCTATTGACGGTTATCTTATCAGGCACGAAAAGCGATAATACAAAACAGCAAAATCAGATAAAATTAAAGAAAACAAAGCAAAACTGTGCGAACAGAATAGCTTAGTCCTGCCTGTAAGAAACACAGCTATTAAAAGTAGCAAATTGGGGAGTAAAAAAGCCGAGCATGGATCAAAGTGCAAATATTAAATTAGGTAAAAAGAAACCACGAACAAAGATACTCTACGTGATCAAAAGGCCATGCAAGTATTTTCCATCGTCGAAATCTAGTATAGTCAAGTTTAGACGGGAGAGTGAGATAAAGACCAGTAATTTAATGGGGAACGATTGTAGTAATGCTTCACGGTCTGCCTGGGAAACGCCTTAAATGATAAGAAGATAGAAGTAGATAGATGTAGGGTAGGCCGGAGAACTGCTGAAGAAGTAGGTCTTCAAGCATTTAAAAATGTATGCCCATACTGTAAAATTGGAAATATTAGGGTGGTTGCGGGCGTTGTTGGCGAAAGATGATTGTGACAGAGAAGTTACACCTTCGAGTATTTTATGAATCGCAGAAGTCTGGCCAGGGATAAGGAATGTACATTGCCCATTATATCTGACCCTAATATGCGCCTCCTCAATCTGGCAAAGGTAGGACAAAGTGGTCTTTTTTAATACGACAGCATTGCCTACCGTGCTCAGTAGTACGATCATGGCATAAGTGAGTCTCTGGAATTTTTATGTAGTACCGCCTTTCTGTTATAGGATACGCGGACATTGAATCAATGGGCATAGAAAGGATAGCAATGTCAGTGCCAACAATATCTTCCAGATTTCAACCCGCTCCTACCCACTGTCTAATGTGGTTTAGCCTACAGATGACCTTTAGGGCCTCTCCTTGCATAAAAACATCGTGGGTGGGAAGATTCAGCAGCGCATCAAGAGCAGTGCCAGTTGACAAAAAATAGACACAGTTCTCTGTAGTCTAGATAGGACAAATTTCATCCCCTTGAGAAACAATCTTTTCACCCCGAAAACCGATGCGTAGGATATTATGGGCCTGATCAATTCCTTATAAAACCAAAGGATTTTCGAGGCAGCCCGACCGCACGTCTTGCCAAAAATCTCCTTGCATTGCCAATAAGGTGAAAGTGCTTTCAAGGACCACCCCAAGATATTGTATCCCTGGATAACTGAATACTGACGCCCTTGAGTGTTGGCGGAACAAACCCTTCGACTTTCCTCCTTATAGTAAAAATAACTAAATTTTAACTGGGTTTATCGAAAGTCCATTTGCCAATCTTATTCAGACCATACTCCACTTTCCTGCAGACCTGCTTAAGAGAGATTCCAAAGTAGTAGTAAGTGAAGTACTGTGAAGTCAGCTTTTGCGAACGATATTTTCATAACGATATCACAGAAGATTTAATCAAAGATACAAAATAGTCAAAAAAGATATGCCCTCTTAGGCTATAGAATCTCCCGTAATCCTTCTAATTAAAGTTCAACCTTCTTTCCTACTTTCTTGTTTAAAAATTAGTGAAACTTGCATCAATATTCTCGCAATTCAATCAATTGAATTCTATGTGGAGGTGGAAGGAGAGGAGGTGGATAAAGTGCTTGCAAACTGATTTTAGTATGGTCTGATCCGATTTCGACTGGATGGCTGGTTATGGTTGTATGAAAAGTCATACCGAAATAGCATTATTCAACGACACATTGAGGGATTTATGTAATGTGGCAGCTCCATACAATTTGTATCTCTATTATCAAGAAAAAACCACCGGCCACTCCGTCTTTTATTGTATAATTAAAGTCATTACAATTAATGTTAACATTACAAAAGAAATGAAAATGTCAGCAATTGACCCACTATGTCAATGGCACAGCAGCTCACTACCATAATTAATGTTACAATTAAAAATTCCAAGTGGAAACCCGATTAAGTGGGCTCCACTTGTAACCTTAGCCACGAGTAAGTACTTAAATACGCCGCTCTTAACCGCTGAACGAGTTCAAAGCGGAGGTCTGGCAAACTACCCCACTTAACCCGAACCAACCCAAGCAATTGAGCTTAATTGAACTACTTTCGGTGCGTTTGCACATGTTCTACACGCAGATGCTCTTAAGTGGATGGCTGCGATAATGAAAGCACGGGAGAACGGAAACTGATTGATTCTGGTGGTGATATTTTCTGATACTATGACCGAATACTGCTCAAATACTGAAGATGTTGCAATGAACATTATAAATGGTTCTTTTGGAGGTTCTTATCTATAGTTCTACATATAAATAGCTTCCGTAATAGTTCAGTAATGCAATATGTTTATTCTTTTCCATTTAAGCAGTTCTGACAGTCATTCCGTATGTCCTGTTAAACCGCCCAAAATCGTCCCGAATACTGGGATCCGAGTTGGCTTTTGTTAGCTAGAGAAGCTTTTTGCAGCCACGAGCTAGTTTGATGGACTTCTTATCCTGTTTCTTATAAGCAGAATTCTTTCAGATGGCGCACAAGTTGTAATTCCACCAGCACCTTTTTGTGGGTCATGTCACAAGAGCTGGAAATTTATCGTTCTTAGATCTTGAAGAAAGTGATAGGTGTGTATATTTTTTGAGATATAATACATTCTTGAAACGAATATATATTAAATCCGTTGAATTGCGTAAACAACAATATTCTTGCCACATTGAATCAGCACTCGGTATTCAAATTTTGAAAGGTATTGAAATGGATTACATCGGAGGAGTTAGATAAGGAATAATGAAGCAGTTAATATAAGAAATTCGGAGCTATAAGGAAACAACTGATTGAACTGAAAGTGGAAGACACCGATAACATAATTAGCACAAAGAGATGTTCAGAAATGGAGCCAGTTCAAGAAAATTTGTATCGCATATTGTTAAATTGGATGTGAAACGTGTTGAATCGTTCTGACTCTAACTAATATATTTTCCATATGAGAGCTAAGTTCTGGATGGTGAGTATCAGAACTGTGTAGATGAGTTCCGGACATTCATAGAAAAGGTGGAAAATCATTTCCTCAACTCTTCAAATTCTCACAAGTATTTAGAGTTGAAGAAAATACGCTATCTCGCTCGGACGCATTTGAGCACGAAGGCGTATCGTTTGCCTTCTCGTACTTTGCCTCATTCGCATATGTACTCGAAGACTCGGCTTAAGCAATCTTGGCACGATCTGCTTCCCTATCGGGATGTTTTCGAAAACAACTTTCCAATACAAAGCAGGCGTCAATACACGGTGGCAATCACTCCAAAACCAGTTTCTAGGCGTGCTGCGTAACAGTTACAAATATGAGAACGTCATCCAGCAGTAAGAATCAAGAATGAACGCATCTTATTTCCATGTGGAATTCTCATTGCTGAGTGAGTAGCTCTTCGAAGAGAGTAGGAGAAGTTTGTGACTCACCAGCTGGAAGCAGTTGAGTGTGTATGAGTCGGTTATGATGATGATCATAATCATGATAAAGATATTGATTATGATGATGATAATAACATTTTCTCATTTGCTGTTAAATAAGGCAACAATTTTTTATTCCTGGCTGAAAAAATGCCAGAAAAACTGGAAAAATATTGTTTCATTCTTCGAAGTTTATTGTTTAATTACAAAAAAGTATTTTTTCATGTATGCAATGCATTTAAATTAAATTTATACAATCTTTTCTTCATCCAACTCATCCAGTTGGGAGTGTGACTCATGTGAGGCGAATTGAATTTTAGTTTTCACAATTTTTTGAATATTTGTGGGCTCTCAATTTACCTAGAAAAGGCCGGCAAGGGGAGTGGCGGGTATTTTCTGAAATCTGATTTTGTAAATTCTAACGAAAAATAAAAGAAAGAAACTGTTAATGTGATTGGGCCAAAGAAAGAGCCCAAAGAAGAAATTAACTGCTTTGGAGCTCATGGAATCAGGTCGTTTACTTTTTTAAGATTGAGCGACACAATAAAGAAGAGATTCTTTTAGACGAGAAAATTATGCAGACGACACACCTACGTATTTGTTAAGTATTTGATTTAGTTAATTTCAAAATGGTAATAATATTTCAGAAAGACAATCAAAGTAGCGCTCATTTCTGGTTGCATTGTACTTGAACTTGACAATAGCATCTGAGATGATTCGTTGCTCAGATTGCTGCGGAACAACAGACAACATTGGCTCTATTTCAACCACTACCTCTGGCAATATGTACTAAGATGATGAATGTAAAGATCAGTCTGAGTTTTTTTTGTAAGGAAAGAAGATAAAAAGGGAACAGACCGCTTTCTATTCCAACAAAAGCACATCTAAACGATGATCAGTTGACTGCGTCGAATAATAAGAGATGTAAACAACAACAGACAACAAAATGGTCTATAGAAAGTTGGTAAAACTGACAAGAAATGCATAATGCACAAAAAATGTGACTTGGCAGCACTGTCCGTAGAAATAGCGACTTTGCTAAGTTTTGTTCTTTATAATCCCCCACAAAATTCAAAATAAGCCACATTTAGCAAGTTGAGCCTGCCGAATCGACCTCGGCCTCAATTCATTACTTTTTATCAAGCTGTCCAGTCAGGTTCCACACTGAGTCAGAGGCTTTCAGCTCTTAGGCAGAACAAAAAAACACCACAATTATTATGTTCCATTGTTGAGTCACTCATATTTAAAAAAACGGTTTAAATCGTAACTATTCGTGCCAATTGCTCTCCGGCCACACCAACTACAGCTGATCTTCTGATCTGCGAGTACCGCATTGTGACTTCAGCTTGGCCATGTTGTACGAGTACGAGTACATTTGGTGTTTCTTGCCATTTGGCACATTTCTTGGGCACTCTTGAAGCACTTTCTTTGCTTTCGTGTGCATTTCTCCATTTAACTTGGCCACTTGTTTGCAGTGAGTCCGTATAAATTTCAACACAGTTCCGACGTGTTAACGACATGCTTAAATTATGTTTATCTGGCGTTTCTGCAGCCGTCGTCCGTCCGCAAGAATGTTACAATCATAACAAAATTATACAGTAAACATGCATGATTCACGAAGAAACTTTTTCTTTTTCTTGTTGCTGTTTTTTAATATAACTTTTTTGTTTTATTATTGCTCGACACTCGAAGCAAACGTGCCCATGAATCTGAGGCAAACTGTGGAGTGTGCTCGGTCACACGAAATTTGGTGTACTCTACGGGAATGTTGTGTCATCGATACACAAATCGACAAAAAACCAATTTGCCGGGCTGTGTGAAGGGAAAATTACAACAGAAACAAGTGAACAAATATGCAATTGAGTGAACGACCTCTAATTCTGTGTGTTAATAGTGCACCGAGGTTGGTTTATGGGGTCACATGGAGTTGTGAAACAATAGAATGCCAGTAGCGGATCCAGGAAATGAAGTGCGGCTTCCAATCTTTACTTTGACAATTCGTATTTTCATTTTAATATTCCATTTTTATAGAACGCAAGATTTATCGAACAAATGTAGACTATATAGTTCTGAGTGAAGGCATTAACTGAAGTAAGCAGGTGACTTGAGGAGAAATTTACTGTAGATCAATGCCTCATACACAGCAGCAGTTTTTGTAAAGTTGCCATTATTGACACAAATTATGCAAATATTGTTCTATGGAAGCTCCAGTTTCATCAGTTGTGAGTTATATTCTTTTGTCAGTAGACTCTAACACAGCACTAATGTGTATGAGGGTAGGTAGGTAGGTAGGTAGGAGTGGCAGGAGTGGCAGCCTTCTACGTGTATGAGGATATATGAGGAACATTTTAAGGGGAAGGTACAATTTTCCAAAGCAAATGCTTATCACATTTAAAACCTTTACTTTGATAATGCTGTGAAACCGCCCCTGGTTGTAGGTTCTACGTAGCAGAAGATGCATCTCGGCGTATCACAGCACAGCTGCGATGCCTTTGCTAACCAAATAATATATAACTGGATGCCTGAAAGGAACCGAACACCCAATTTATTATTTAATTTGAAAAAGAGTTGGAATTAGAGAAATAGTCTGAGAACAGTCCATCATTCTAGCAGTGTTCCCACGGATTTGAATAAGAATCGAATATCATTCGCATAAGTATTTAAAATTCTTAATTGATTTATTATCAAATTCAAAGCAATTTTGACGATAAAGCTGGGTGTCAAGATATGCCTAAGAAAAAGATGATTTTCGTCTCCTCTTAACCCTCGGACGTGGGTGCACGCATCTTAATTCGTATACTCGTACAATGAAAGGCAACGCATGCCATACAAACATGAGGTGGGCATAAACAAAGCCTTGGACACCTGGTTATCTAGTCTAAACAGAAGGGGAGAGATTGCAGCATTGAACACGGCTTTGTTAATTCAGAAATAAGTATTAAATGTGTCACAATGGGGCCATAATTTGTATGAAGCAAAGGCTTGCATAGGGTATCGTAATTTCCGCAAGGCCGTTCATAGATAACTCAAGCTCGCTCTTCTTGTGGTTGCGTGGATGCCTTGCGCCTGGTATTTCTGGTCGCTGTTGCGTTTTCCCCAAGCCTCACTCAATAGCGGAAGTACTTTATCACTCTACCATAAATTCATTTAATTTCTTTCTCCTTTGTTTTGTTTTGTTCGGGTTTCTGGGCTCGCTCGGTGGTGCACTGATTTTTGGTCTGGTCTGGCTTGTAATTAATACTTATAAATGCACAATATAATGAATTTAAAAAAATAATAATATGGTTGGAGTTATGTACTTTGGTTTACTTGTAGTTTCTTGCATGGGACTTCTTGGAAGTGCAACGGGGCGGTTGAAGCGACTTTGATCGGTCGCTTGAACGTGCCATACAAAGAGATATCGTATTACAACAAGTTGCGACACTTGTTGCCATAGGATGGCAGTAAGAAAAGCGGGAGCAGGAGTATTGACAGGTGCTGAGATGGCGTTTAAGACAATTCTCTGTTGCAATAAACAATCACAGCAGAAAATTGCTCACACACAAGTCGTACCGTAGACTGGCCTGACTGGGCCCGTAAACATGCACTTGTAATCTCTTTTATGCCTAGGAGTATGCAGTTAGTCACTGTGCACTACTAGCGCCCAGTTGTAAACATCTGCTCGGACATTGAAACCATGGCTCGGCGGTACCGATGCGACTGACCTATGGAGTTGGTCTCTTATCAAGCACACAATCGTACCAAATCGCACAGAATAAACGCGCCACACCACTATCCACGGCTGCACTTCTCTCGCTCGCACACTCAGTCCTTCGCTGGCGCTCTCTCACTCTCAACTCAGTGGTATTCAATTGAATTCAAACCAATCTTGCCGTTTATAATTCCTCTGACCGCGTCTTTTGAAAGTTTTGTTAACTTGTTATAAATAAATTTCACTTCTTTTTATACGAGTATTCTCGTATTTTCACACAGTCTTTTCTCTGAAAAGGAGAAAAAGAAATTGGTCTCTTCTCTTTGAATGCATTTAATCAATTTACAATGCACTCTGTCCGGCTCGTGGTTTGGTTTGGCTTCGATTGGGTTGGGTTGGGTCGGGCTGGGTTGGGCAGCAGAGTAAAAATCGCCGAGAGTCTGTGTGACTGTGAGATAAGAAATCAAACACTGCCGTTCCAGCCGGCTGTGATAATTGAAAATGAAAACGTTTCTTTTTTTTAACAAAAGATTGTGAAGTGTTTTTATAATAATAAAATTATAAACAATTTTCTTAAAACGCATTATAAGAAGTGTTGTGGGGAAAGGAAAAATTCAAAAGTTCTGTTGTGATGATGCTGCAGAACTAGCAGGTCATCCAGAGAAAACAGAGATGGGTACAGTTCTCTCAAGAGCCACGAAGAATTTGCAAGATATGACGAAAATCACATTTACCACTATTTCTTACACCAGTTCTGTAAACCACATACAAATGCCCCCAATTTAGAAGAAGGAAAATCGCGATCAGGCAAATGTTGCCTTAGCGCAAGTGTTTATGTTAGGGAGGTGCTTTTAGTGACCAAAAATCTCACACAATTGGCTGGTGCCTTTTCGAAAATTTCCCCTCCCTTCTGATAAAAAAGGTTCGATCAACGATTTCGCACTGGGCCTAGAAACGTGGAATAGCATCAAATTGGTTTCAGATTATATACATGGAACTAGGAGCCAGGACATAGTATGTGAAAGCTATTCCAACGATTTCTGGGAAAAACGACATTTGAAAAAGAAGGACCAATAAATGCAACCTATCATTGGCAAGGAATGTATGCATAATCCAGCAAATTTCAAACATGAGAAACATGGGACAAATATTAAAATGGATATATATGATAAATATAAATGAAATATGTATATATCTATATGTATTTACATATTTATAAAGTTATTTCTGAACGAATTTGTTGACAGACAAGTGCCCACTGTGGGAGCAAATGTGGTTGTGCCACCGTGTTAATTGCCAGAAGGAGAATTATTGGTACATATTCTTGTAGCTATTTCGGACACGTCACTTATCCTCATGAGAGATCTCTCAATGAAAGGCATTTTTCCCCAAGTAGATATTAGGTGTCAGAAATGAACAGCATACCAATTATGAACCCTCCCAGGAATCGAACCTGGGCCTTTAGCTATTGCATTTGTCCATCCAGACAACTACACTAACTGTAGGTGGTGAACTCACTGATCAAATGCTGTTAAATATTTGTTATGAAAGAATCAGATTGGAAGCTATGAACTCTTAAGGGAAATTGTCCGGCATTTTTTAACTCAACGACTCTAGTCCACCTCTTGTCCATTAAACGTGTTAAAAGCAGTGCGAGCAATAACCTCACAGTATCTTCAATTCAAAGCTGGTTATCCTGAATTGCCCGTGGTGAGAAAGCGTTGGCAAAGTGTTTTTAAAGGAACACACATTGACACTGGTATACCGGAAACGACCACCGTAGTACACCATGGTTCCGCTACAACCCACTCCTACCTTGTCGCTTTTGTTAATGTGCTCTGGAACCCAGAACTACGAGCACAGGTAATTAATTATGTATGTTAAACACGTTGAACGCGTTTTCGAGCACATCACGTTGACTGTTCGGGAAGTGGGTTGGAAAGCTTGCCATAAAATAAATGAAAACCTGTGAAATTCCAGTGACGGGAATTCTGCCTGAGGCTCTGTTCGTTACTGAGCAAGAGTGAGTGATGATTTTTGAAATCCAGTTTTTACGTAGAATTAACTTGTATATAAAATTATAGAATAATTATCATTGTATATAAAATAATGTCGCTGCCTCATTTTGATTGCCTTCGTTTATCGTCTGAACTCATAAATATGAATTGTGGCTAGAATTGAAGCGACTAATATTATTTCCACTGAATGCTGCTGTTTCGGTTGTTAATTCACGAAATTGTATAACAAAAATTATAAACACGGTGCTCGTCGTATTGCAGATAGTTCTCAACAGGTAAGCACCTCACAACACTCGTAGATATGTGCGTCGATGCGCACCTACTCGGCCGCTCGGCTGCTCTGGTACGAGCGGCACAGTGCAGGCAGAGCCGGGCGGGCGGGGCTTTGGGTGTTAGTGTAGGTGCCTAAATGAATTAAGTAAACAAAAATTAAAAGAACAAAAGCAAAAACAACACGACTATCGAGCACGCAAGGTCATTTTTCTATAAACTCGCGAGCAATTCATGTTTTGCTTTTTGTAATTATTTTTTCTTTTTCTGTCGCTCCAACTCGAATTTACACTAAACCCCCACCAATTTGGTTGGTTTATTGTTTATACTTAATTTTAATTATTTGGCATATAAACAAAGCAAGTCAATTTTCACACGTACTTATTCCTTGATTGAAAAAAAGATTTTTTTTGTAAATGCGTTGCACACTCGATGTAAAACACTCCCTTCACGCTGCGATTGCAACAGTCACTTACAACAACATTTAAAAGTGAAACCGACTTTGAAAGAAATTGAAAAAATGTTTTCTTCGATTGATCACGTCCGTCGCTCGATCACTTGCTCGGCACACTCGCGTAATATCGTTTCTACCCAACCGTTCGGTGACGCAGCCACTGAGATACTTCCAACCAGCCACTGAGTGGGCCTCGCCACAGGCCGTTCGGAGTGGTTTCGAGCATGCAGCGAGTATCTGCAAATACACTATATAAAGAGAGTATTTGGTATCTGCGGCTGGGAGACGATATCTTTTTATTTGTTTCCCCGCTCTTTTGAGTGACAACTGGGCCTTTCACTCATTTCTATGGCGGTATGGGTTGAGCAAGACTCTGCGTGTGAGGGTGTGGGATATGGACTTTTTGTAGTCAATTATTTTTATCATCCAAAATCAATCGCTCTGCTGATAAGCGATTCTTTGGCTACATTTCTGGTTATCTACGCTACGCCATGAGTGGGTCTACGAGACCAACCACAAAATTGTAAGAAAGAAAAAAACAAAGGAAAATTTTGCCATATTGGAACCTGTGAAATAGCGCTATTCTATTCTCCAAAAGGGTCATTCTACAACCACACTAAAAGACTTGATGGACTTCTTATTACCTGGAGAAGCGTGACAAATGAATTAGTTACCCACCAGAATGAACCTTGAGCTGTATGAGCTTTTCAATGACATCGATGCGATTAAGCAGAGTAGCACTGTGCAACTCCACTGGCTGGGTCAAGTCATTAGCAGGGACGAAGTGGCTCCTGCCAGAAAGCTGTTTGACGCGTGAGTTTTAGGTGCAACACTAAGGGGAAGGACCGAAACTCCGATGAAGGACAAAGGAGGCACACCGATCTAGACTTGGTGTCAGAATTTGATAGGCGAGGCTTTAATCTGGTAATGGGTTGCCATGGCTATCTAAGCAAAGTCATGTTATTAGCAGGGACCAAGTGGGTCCTGCCAGAAAGGTGTTTGTCACGCGAGTTGTAGGTGCAAGACTAAGAGGAGGGATCGAAACTCCGATGGAAGGACAAAGGAGGCACACCTATCTAGACTTGGTGTCAGAAATTTGATAGGAGGCCGGTATCCGCTTACGTGCTGCCATGGCTGTCTAAGCAAACTCATGTCGTTAGCATGAACGAAGATGCTGCTTGCAGAAAGCTGTTTGACGCGAAAGTTATAGGTGAAAAACAAAGAAGAAGGACACTGAAATTCCGATAGAAGAAACAAGTTGAGGCACACCGATTTAGACTTGCTGTCAGAAATTTGATAGGGGAGGACGTAATGAGATGGTCAACGCAACGAGATGGTCACCCAAGAAGAAGAAGTACATCAAATAGGTTTACCATCTATCCTGTTTTTTGATCTCTCAAATTTCTTTCGCTACCGAAAGACGTAAGTCAATCCTCGGGCCATTCCCAAAACTTTTGTGACTGCTCTACGCTATAAACTGCTACGCTTTAAAATGCTTATCCGTCCAGTGAACTTTGTATTTGGAACCTTTTTAGAAACTCCAATGTTTATTTGCCTGTTAAATGGGAACTGTCTTCGGAAGAGCTGAGCCGAGCGGCCGCTGTTTAATCAGAGATGCAAATTTTACTTAAACAAATTATGACGCAATTGGAATTAATTGAAATGACCGCTCTGAAATGTGAACCCCTTTAAAACAATTAGCATCGTGTAAAATCTCTCGCCTCCACCCCCGTACTTTTAACACAGTTACTCGTCTAACTCAATTACAGATGTGGCGTTACTAAAGCACAAAACACGCCTTCATTAATTTATGGAAATAGTTGAGATAATGAGCGGAAAAGAATGCGATGATAGAACAGTTTTTTAATAGCAAAGAATTTTAATACTTCAGGCATAATTTTAACGTTATCGAGACTGTGAGGTTGGCATCATAGGCATTCTTTTCATTCGGTGTTATCGGGATTCTTTGTAGGATATTTTTGTATATATTTACTTTGTTCGCTGTAAAACACATTCTTCATTACTATATAGATAACTATTTTATTATCTGAGAGGATAGATGGAGGCCACAATATTCTCCTCCTGTATGGAACATAGTAGTGGTAGACTTTGTTTACGGAAAAGTGCTTCCAATTGGTATTGCACCTATGAATACTACTCTTAAATAGTTCTTTTTGGTACCCGTACTGATTACCGTCCTATGAAATGGTGTGAAGAACAATTTGAGTAGTAGAATCAAGGATACTAGAATCGCAACCAAGGAAACTGTATTCGAGAGCCTGAGTAAGCTTTGTTCTTCCGGTTTAACGGCGTTTATAAATGTATTTCAGAGGTTAGGTTTACTTGATATCAATTTATGTGTCGCCAGCTCTTGGAAGGGAGCGTCACTCTGTACTTTTCGAGAATACATTATTTTGATTTAGGTTTACTTGATATCAATTTATGTGTCGCCAGCTCTTGGAAGGGAGCGTCACTCTGTACTTTTCGAGAATACATTATTTTGATATCCGAATTTTCTATTCTATTTTGAGCGTCAACCTATCGTACAACTTTGAATTTATATTGCGTTGAGATACTTCGTTCCCTTGCATATCGTATTTCATTTCTTCCTGTTTTTATGTAAACAGAGTTTGATTGAGATTTGGCGGAGTTTGAAGAGTTCTTTCAGAGATTTGTGTTTTATTTCTCTTGTTCTCGGTAACAAATCTGGAATAACTAAATTATATCCAGAAATTGTGTTCTTTTGATTTTGACGTTCATTACTCCCTGCCTCCTCTACCGCTCTCCCTGTTCCCTACTGACCCCAGTACGTAATGCCATCCAAAACAAATTTTTAATGCTGAATTTGTTCCGCTATGAAACTGAAATTTTAAGTATTTTGGATTGAGCTGTAATATTGTTTTGAACGGCGAACGGGCGTACTTATTTGGTATTCGCCATTATCATATCAATTATTTAATATAACAATTTGTTCACCAATTTATTTTCAATAAGGCCACCACGTAATTAAAAATTCCTGGCGCAACTCAAAAGAGAATAAAAAAGCGGCTCTTCCTTTTTTGCCAAACTTCAAAATTCTAAAAATATTTTCCATGTGTGCGGAAATGGTGCGAAAAGTCTACACAAACACATCAGAATAAACGTGTTGAAAAGATGTGGAAATAAAAAGCAGCAATAAAACTGAAACAACAAATAAACATCCTAATTGGGCTGACTGCGTAGCGCTGCGGCAGAAGTGGTGATGGACGTGTGCCTGCCCCGAAAACAGAAAAAGTCGAAAAGAAACGCCGAAGAGTTGCGACTTGGAAGCCACTTTGATGTACTACCACGCATGTGGGTGCAGTGGGGTTCTTCTTATTAGAGATGCAAGTAACGATTCGGTAATGCTGTACTCGTTGCCCTCGAAATACCAAAACAACGAGTACCCAGGTAACGAGACCTGCGAAATTATTCACATATGTATGTACGACTTCTTCGTATGGATGTTCATACATTAGAGTGTTCCTTTTTTTTAATTCCCTTTATTATGGTTGCCGGGCTGTGGTCTATTGGTAAGCATGTTAGACTCATACTCGGGGGGTGGCTGGTTGGAATTTAGCCTCGCGCATGGTCTCAAAAATGTGTCTTTATAAACCTTTTTCTTTACGAGTCGAAGGCCTTAGCTGCTAGTATTCATTTCTCCAATCTCATTGCAGTCATAATTAATTATGGTGTAAGGTATAATAATAAAGAACGGTAGTAGGAATACTAACAAGTCACTGCCTAACGGAGGTATACGCTAAAAGGATGGGACTCACAAACAACACTGAATGCAGGAAATGTAGGAAGCAAGGCACAAGGGAAACTTTGGAGCATCTACTATGCCTATGCCCCGCAATATCGAAAACGCACTTAACACATCTGGGAGCCCCCTGGTTCGAGGGACTTCAGGAGGTCGCACTTACGTCGGTTTTGCTCTTAAGATTTGCTAAGAGCGTCTCTCTGTTTAACGATTTATACTACAGTTCTTAAACGGGTATCCATCCATATTGCAGGTCTATGTGTGGCCTTCAGAGCCTGCCAGTCTAACCTAACCTAACCTAAGGTATAATAATATTTTATGGTTATGCAGAAGGCAATAAGCCTGACATCTCGTAGGATAGATCCTTGGTATGTGTTAAATGAACTGAATATTCCCTTTTCCAACTCTTTATTTTTCCTTCACGCTTGTGAGGGAATATTACCAGGTCCCTCAACATTTTATATATGGCGTTGTGGGTTGTAAGTAGCTGAGTTAAATGAAGTGAATGAACTGAATCGATCATTTAATTCAATAAATAAGCACATTAATTAGGTGAAGAGAGCATATCCGTAAATTTTTCTACAGCAGTACTCGTTACTGACAGCACTCCCCTTCACTCGTAGCAGAGCTACTCGTACCATCACTTACTACCCAAGCGCAGACAAAGTAACGATTACCCACAGTAACGAGCAGTAAGTATGGAACGGCAGCGGTATACATCACCAGTTGAGTCTTCTCGCCTAGTATTTAATGATAGGTCATCAATTTGGTTACTCCCCACTGGCGTTTCGTGTGTGGGTGGCTGAGTTAATTATAAACAAGGTCAATTTGTGTTCCCCCATTCATATTCACCTAATGAAAGTAACCAAATCGCATGCAGATGCTATTTTTAATCCTCGAAATTATATTGTGTGGCCGATTGGTGCCTTCCCAGCTGGTTCCTATTACGGAAACGCATTCTCCGGTTCTGCTTGTTGCCGTCGAGGCGTGCGATAATGTTGCACGTATTTCGCATTTCCTGCATTTCCGGTTGTCAAACGCTACAAATTATCTTATCGATTGCAAGTATCTACATGAAAGTGTGTGTGTGTGCTATACCCAGTAGGAAAACTGTGAGTTCCGGTCTCTAGCGGAAACAATTTCGGAACACGCTTTCCGATTAGATCTGGCTCATTATTATGGACGAGTATATCGATAGAATTTTTGGGTTTCTTACTTGTTCTGTTGATGTCAAACTGTTAGCAAGGGGTCATCATTCAGCTCTTCCGAGTGGCATGCAATCAGGACTTACCCTTGTTTGAGTTCTCCACGATTACTTCTGATCTCCACCCATTTCCTGCTGGGTAAGCACATGTCCTCATGTGGACATATCATTAATCAATGCGCGCAGATAGGGCTGCAATTGAGACTTATCAGTCAATATTCGTGTGAACAAAAAGGAGTCGACGCCGCACCACAACTAAATCAATATTGACGGATTGTAGTTCATGAAGGGTGGAGGCAATTGAGGCAGTGAACAGTGTGCAATATATTTTTATTACTGGAATATGAGCTAATTTACTTTATCTGCGCTCGCATTTCTCTGGATTTCTATTGACTGATGGGATTAACCACTGAAAAGGTTTCATTCATAGGCTATATTTATGCGGGGATTGTGTTAATGAATTCTACCGTTCTGGCTGATATGTACACTAAGCTTATAGTGCGGAACAACTCTGCAAAATAAATTTAAATGTCACATGCGGATGTTCATCACTTCGTCACAGAACAGGCAACAGCACCGGAAACCCATACGGCAAGCTGTGTGGCTCAGAATGTTTCCACATTTACGATGCTAACTAAAGTCAAATTACTGGGAGATTTCGGAACGATTATGATTTGCTCAGGATGGTGGCTCAATACAAGTGATTTGAAAGGACTTGCACTCCTCTCCAGGTGTTCCTTGCTTGATGCTTGCAGGTTGTCTGATTCAATAGGTTTAAGACTCACCTGCAAGGTATGGCCAAGGGGGTGGTGGGACGGGTACCGATGCACTAAACATTTTATTAATTATACCCCAACTAAGAATCGCTTTCACCTTACTTTCACAGGCATGGCCTTGGGTCAAATATAATATAGTAATATTAACTAGTAACAAATAATTAGGTAGTTGAAAAAATCGTTGTGCTATCCCTTCATTATTTGATCCCGGCTCAAAAGTAGAAGATGGTTCTCTCTCAATGGAATGTAAGTCCACTGTTAGTTCTTAGCAAACTGTTTGAGATCAGAGTCTTCATAGGGTATTGCATTATTGCATCTGTAAGTCCTGTCATTTATTGACCCAGAGTATTAGTCAAGAGGATTTTTTCTAGTATATTTGCAGAGATTGTTGCTTCACTAAAACCGTCTCCCACAAATTCTGGAGCTGCTTCTAGAAAATGATATGTTCGTCCACCTGTCACACGTGGAATGTACTTCGAGACTACCACATCCTGCATTGAACAATTGCCGCCTCACTAGCTGAGGAAAAGAACATCCCTCATATTGGTGAAAATGAAATGGAAACGCAATACTTGAAAGTGAAAACTATTTTTAAATCAACTCAAAAAAGACGCCGGAGAGACCTGCTAAAAACACTCGCAGCAGCTGAAAATGTCGCGGCGATTGTCTACGATTGCAACTCAAGCCGAGACAAGGCAAAGTCTGCCGGTGTCGATGCAACTGCCGCGCGTCGATGATGCGCTGTGACGGTCTGTGGCGATGCTCGACTAAAAAACGAACAACCGCAACAGCAGCACAAGAAAACAACATACCGCATATATGGAGGAGTGATAATTTGCGATGCACTGCATCACATTGCTAGCGGCGGGCCATAAACTGAGTGTGCAGCGCGTCTTATAAGGCAGCAGCAGGCATGCCTGAATGACGTCCACGCAATCTCTGCCAAGCAAGTCTGCTCGTTTCGAAATTTTGCTTAAAAGGTCGGTTGCCATGTGGCTGGGTGGACAGACGGATAAATGGACGGACACAGCCTGCTGACTGCGGACTGAACAGAAAGTAACACTGGCGACTTAAGTGCATGTGGGTTGATTTTCAATAGCGAGCGAGCGAAGCGCAGTTGCAGTCGATGTACAATTAAAGAAACATTTTTGAGTGACATCAAAAAATAAAATAAAGAAAGCAAAAAAATTTTAAAATTTCATAAATGTCGTAGTCTGGAATTTGAAGTATTTTACGTGATCACTCGTCCATGTTCCAAAGCCCACATCTCCAAGGAAGACACATTTCACCCTACCAGTAACTGGAAATAAAGGACTACATTCTGCTTCTTTGCCGAAAACAAATTTCGTTCAGTCTTCGATCATTGTCGACTAAAATTTTAAACCCACCTTTGGGTCACTCTCTCAACTTTCCTCTTTTAACAATTTCAACTAATTCGAATTCTAAATTGTGAATTTATTAATAAACCAATACTGCACAGATTTGAAGCTTTTAAACAGATTCTATTTTATCAATCCTCCGATCACTTCTTATAAGCAAGGAAGGTTCGATTCGCAGATGAAGAAGTATTTATTATTGCACGTCTGATCCTTCCACTGCAAGTAGTCATTGCGGTAGTAGACACAATTTCTGTTCTTGCCTAACGTGGGATTATCGCTCTTCCACGTGGTGAAGTTGAAACGAGCCCCCGTGCCCCAAAAAAATACATTGTTACCAGTTTGGTAGCCCGATGTCCAGTAATCTTCTGCGGCGCAACCTTGAAGAGAAAAGTTTACATTAATTAAACGGAATCGCTTTTAGAGAAATTTCCCAACTCACTGCTAGCAATGATGGAGTTGACAATGAAGGTGTTCTCCTCACAGTCTTCAACGCTGACCAGACTCATGTTGAGTGTGCTGCAGTAGAAGAGAGCATCGTCACGAGTACGCTGGAATGGAAATGTTAAAGAATAGTGAGAAAGGGTTTTCGGTGGACTTTTTTACAAGGCTCTTATTTGTGTTCTCAACCAATTTCTCGCTGTGATCAATACCATCATGTTGGGTGAGTCGGAATTGGCTTCCATTCAGTTCTGCTTATTTCCAAAATATATTTCTTTACTTATTTTGATTTATTCCCGAGCTTGAACCATTTCTTTAAGTTACCAGTTCCTAGACTTTTAGGTTAGATTTGAAGCCTCTCTCCCATTCCGTGCTGAAGGAGTATTGAAATCTCTCAGTTACAATGAGCGATATGAATTAGAAACTCTGAGTCTCTTTAGAAGAGACTTGGGGAGATATGTAGAAGTTTTAATCGGAAGTCAAAATTGTGTATAGACAGAAGTCGGTGGCGCGGCCGTTTTTTAATATAGAGAAACTTTGTCAGACACACACACTATGAACATACAAAGACTGCTTGAGGATAACATATTGGATGTCGAATATATTATCTTCAATATTGGATATAGACTACTAATTTCCTTTTTTTGCCCTTTTGATCACCCACCTCAATAGATTTCAACACTGCTGGATGCATGAGGTCAGGTTCCGGTTTTGTTTTAAATTGTTAGTATTAATTCATTTGAATTGCTTTCGTATAAGGTACGACTTCACTACCCTTCACTAACTTATGTTTATCGATATCTCTTCTTTCAAAGTTGACACCAATTCACTCTTAACTGCAAATTTATGGTTCTCATGATACTGAGGTCTCAGTGATCTATTTACGGTCGAAAACTTTGAAATTACATAGTTCAAATTTGGTGGCTATGTAGTAATCGACTTTTGACTCGAGGTGCAACCTCACCTGATAAACCTTTTCTATAAAATGTTCGTAATTGGGGGAAAATACCAAAATTAAGCTCTTTAAATTGGTTGGAACAAGATCTTTATGGGCTGAGGATTTATCAAAACCTTACTCTTCAACGACTTTTAATATTTTTTTGTCAATGAGAACGATCCACCCTTATTTTTGATCCTTGATCGGAGCTGTTCGTACATTAGTGATGGAACCCTGGAAGAATTACTGGGTATTATAAATAAAGCAAACATTTACCTTTGTGAGGTTCTCGAAATAGTAGCGTCTTCGCTTGAAGCAAGAGTAGCGCAAGTAGCATTTTGCTTTTGCGGAATGCACTGCAGGTGGGCCCTCTACATTTAAATCCAATACGGCATCTATAAGTTGGCAGATATATCAATCGGAACAATCGGAACTATACACAGAACCACTTCGATCCATTTCTACATACCATTCAAATTCTCGACATCATCGATGGTATTCAGAACACCAGCGAATATGGTGTGGGCGGCGAGAGCCAGGAAAATTAGTGCTACCGCTGAGTACTTCAACATATCGTCGGCCGATTTCACAAAATGGTAACTGATAACATTGCTGACCACGCCGGACCTTTTATACCCACTTTAACCAGCAATCTTATCGCATCTTGCACAACAATAAATCTTATCGGATTGTGGAAGATAACCTCTTTTATCTGAATAAATCAATAATTTGTTATTTAAACTATAAATTTAAATTCATTATCAGTTTTCTATGTAAAATTAAGAAGTCGATTCTTTGAACGTGATTGCTGACCAATTACGTATTTTAGCTACTGCGGATACGGCAATAAACGACTAAAAGAGAGACACACACTTACAGCGCCATTTCCATCAGATCCAGTAGGAATATAGCTATTATTCCATTATAAATCCAGTAGGAATATGTGGGAATTAAACAGTTTCCATTAAGAATTGAGGAAAATAACGCTTTATTTTGTTTTTGGAAACATTTTCTACTCCACAAAAATAATTCCACTGTTCGACGATAATATCGTAAAAGATTTTCAGTCCAATTCAATGGATTAAGGTTAGGTTCGGTTTCGGTCCACAAACTAACTCACTGAGATCACTATGATTCCATTGCAATACCACCGCGTAAGACTGAACCTCTACTTTACTCGTGAAACCATTTCGAAGCCTTAATAAAGCTCAGGATGTGTTTGACCTTCGCGCTGGACTCTTCCGTAAGAGAGCTGAAGGCGTATTTGCCTAAAGAGCCGGCTCTGCTTCTAGCTAGAACCGGGCACATACAGATTACATGTTCCACAGTCTCCTCCTCCTCATCTTCATCCCCATATCTTCTGCAGTACTCATGAGAGAATACTCCCTGCCTCAGAGCATGCCTGCCGAATAGCCAATGACCAGATATACAAGCCACGACCTTTAAGATATCTTCTCTTGACATGCCAAGCAAGACTCTAGAGTTTTTCCTATCCAGTTCCGGCCACATTAGCCTAGTCGTTAAGCAAGTGCCTTCGTCTGTTCAAGACCTATTGGCCTCACGCACGACGCTATCCTTTAACATTAGTTTACAGGTGGCAATTGGTATTCCAACCTCGCATCTGTCCATACACAGCGGAAGGTTGGTACCCCGTCCGGCTAGCTCGTCAGCCCTGCAGTTCCCTTCAATATCCCTATGTCCCTGAAAACAGTGCTGATATCACTTAGGGCTGCCGGCGGTCCTGGGCAACCTTTGATTTCAATGCCACCGAGTTCATTGACTTGATGGCCGCCTGGCTCATTCAATATATTTACTATAAACATTTCCAAAGGAAACTCTGCAAATCACAAATTCAATAGTGTTTTTGCGTTTGTAAATCCCCGACCATGATTAATCTTCACTACGTCAGAATTGAATTATCGCTTAGATTTCGAGCGTTTATATTGCACTTCAGATAAAAGCCTCTATAAACCCTCAACATTAGTCACTATTATTATGAAATTGGGAATTGAGTTCAACGTGATCGGCCGTAACTACGAATGAAGAGTATGCGAGAGTGACCAAAATAGGAAGACTTTTAAAGTAGTCGATTTTAATATACATACATATGTATGTATATGCTCGAAATTGGTCGGCGCCAGTTTTTGTTCCATATGCGATTTATTACATTGTTTATTATTCATTCATGGTGAAACAAATCTGAAGATGTAATGAAGATGTATCCCTTGTTAAATATTGTTTGATCATAATAGCTATATCACAATGACGCGTTAGGTCGGTCGCGCGTTTGACAGTGCAAGTAGAGACAATGTAATTATATGAAGCAATTCGAAATGAGGCTTCACGCGTTTGATCGTAAATTTTTACAAATATCGTAAACGCGTTCAAAACGCCGGACTAGGGCAAGTTTCTAGTCGGTCGTGGGTTTGACAAGCAGTGCTGCTATTTTAGCCGTTTTCTTCCAAAAGGTTCGGCAACACTCTTGATAATATACTTACCAATTAACAAAACAATTGGCATTCTAGTTAAAATTTGTAAAAATGGCGTCCTTTGAAAAATAATTAATAAATTTTAGTGCGGGAGCAAACGCGTTATTTCGTTTTACGAACGCATACCTCACGCGTTATGCAAACGATATCCTGAACGCGGAGTAAACGCAGAGTAAACGCCGGTAAACGGGCGACCGATCTAACGCGCCATTGTGATATGGCCTTAATAAAAAATCGAATAAAAAATAAATAAATAATAGGAATAACAAAAGTTAGAATTATTTAATATTCATAATTTCTGTATGACTTTATTTTAGAAGCAATTCTTTACATTGAACAGTGGTTTTACAAAAGTGCTACAGAAGTAAAGTGAACAATATAAGCTTAATTTTTATGGACTGTGAAATTTCTGTATAATACTTTTCCGTGTTTAGTACAAAGTTGTAAACCTTGTAATCGAAGTTTGTAAATCGTTCCTTGATGTCTATGCCCACAATTTTATCATTAGTATAATATAAAGGCCGGCACGAGAATAATATATTATTTACGAGAATCGTATATTATTTATATATCTATTTTTTATATATTACTTTTATATTTTGAATTTATCTCCATAAAAAATTATATAAAATGAACATAAAATGGGGGGGGAAGGCGTCTCATTTATTATGATAAAGTAATGTTTAGAATTTTGTAAAAAACTATAAATCTTATTTAAATTTGCGTTTATTTCCAATTTTATAAATCTGGTTATAATTGGTTTTCAGTCCGAATAAATATAATTGCTTTTCAACCTGAAGTTAAATATAAAGCATTTCTCATATGATTTGCGTTAAGTGGACATACTATGTGAAACCTTCTAGAGTGATTTTAAATGTAGAATTTTTGATATAATAATGTACAAAAATGTCAATGTAGGAATATATTTACGATATTAAGCACTATAAATGTGTATTAATTTATAATTAATATAAATAAAATATTATTTCAAATGCAACCCTGTATAATAGCTGCAAAGCTATAATACATATGCAAGCTGATGGCTATGAAAACTCGTTCTGATTGGCGGCTGCTGCATCTAAAAGAAAACAAATGGTTTTTTATGGATTTTCATCCGCGGCAGTGGGTTTATTTTAAATTTCTTCTGAGAAAATCAACACCAAAGCACGCTATATTCAAAAATAAAAATATGTGTGTTTTTAATTTACATGCATACACACACATTCATGCAGACCTTCTGAATTATCCGCACGCCCTTTATTTCCATCGGGCACAGCTGTTCAGCTTCAATGGACTTGGAATTCAAAATAAACTGTCAGAAATGTGCAAATAAACAAACGCAAAGTATAAAGTGAAAAATTGCTGCGATTGCGCGGAATGCAGAGCATAATAATTTGTATTGAAGAATGTTTACATGCGCTCAAAGGATCCAAATATATGTACCCATAATGTTTAGCAAATAGCAAAGGATAGTGTACTGTCATGAATGCGGCGCCACACTCAGCGGCGAGTATCCTTTTTAGGGCGCACGCGGCTAACGTAGTCAGTTCTCTTTGAAATTTCGGTGCGTTTGGCAGTGCGTTTAAAGTGTGCGGAAGAAACTTTTGGCAAAAAATAAAGAAATTTGCAGTGTTTAAATCAAAAAACAACAAATTAAAGTTATCCAAAATCTATATGTATAAATCAATAAAAGTCCAGCAAAGAAGCCAACAAAAAGTTATAAAGCATAGAAAAAGTCATTCCTTTGATGAATGAAGTGTTCGTGTGCGCATTTTTCCAATTTAGGGTGGGTTTTGACCAGCGAAAAGGAGCTGCCGCGTTCTGCTGCACACTCCTGCTTTGCAGTTAAACAGCCATAATCAGAAAAGTGGCAATGTAGAGGCAGGCAAACAAGAAAAACAAGAAAAACAAAAAAAAACCTTCAAAGTGAAATAAATCGAAAAATCGATACTTTCAGAACCACGGGCTCAAGCGGCACAAACTGGCATTGCAATTCCAGTTGAACAGAAGGACAAAGCACGCAAACGGCGCGCTTCCGTTGTGTAGAGTCGGTGTATGCTTGGTCATTGTCCTGCCTGACAGACTGCCGCTATTTTGCCTGCAGCGAAATTCTTTAGAATCGACGAGCATAAGCAGTAGTGGCTTCTGCCCGCCGCCCACCTGTGAGTCATAGAATTCAAATTGGAGTTATTGCCGTCGCCTTGTGTAAACACTGAAAAGCATTTAGCGAATCTCTTGGACGCCAGCCGACACGCATACCAATAGACTTTGCTTAACCAATCCTGTGCCATGCTACTATGTCGACCATCACTTAAGGAACACTAAGAACCCATAAATCAAGTGCTTGTTAAATTTATTAAGAAAAGAAAAATCCTTCGAAAACTTGTGCAAAAAATACAAAATGAAGACACGACTTGTCTCTTTAAATTATCGCGGCAGCGCTTCCGTAGATCCGCGCTATTCGGCTGCTATGCTCCCGTGGACCATTAACGATATACGTTCCACGGAGAACTACACGAAGGTGAGTAAAGGAGCAAGTTTAACTGCAATCCTGAGAACAATTCTATGCAATTTTAATGGAGCTAATATATAATTGGGTTTATATAATTTATTTTATTACGCTGGATATTGGTCGATCATTCCTTTTCGGAAAATTACTATAAGTTAAAAAATCTTAAAATTGACATGCGAAAAATATCCTTGTCTATGTAATGAGTTCGCTAGAAATGCTGAGTTAATGGGCAGGGAATCAATTATGAATATTATCTTTTGTTTGTACACAATTTCAATGCCAATTCGATTGTTACTCCCTGAATCCGAAATCAATCCTATTCAAATTGGAAATAATATTCTTAATGGGATTTGACTTGCGACTTTATTCTTAAACGAAAATTTATTTGCCCTGTGATTTATCTGTGCCGAGAAAGAAACCTAAATGAGCCTCTAAGTCATCGGGATCTGCCGGTACCCTTCAGTGGCTTCCACCTTATGCAGCGAATCAAATTTGTTGAACCGGTGCGAAATCTGTGCGAAACTGGTGCAGAGCGAATGTGAAGTAATTGAGAAACAAACTGTGATTGCTTAATTTATTACTAAGCTTTTAGCTTACTTACCTTTATAAGGTCCACAAAAGTCAAGTTAAAGTTTGATCGGGTCTCCTGAGAATAGAAACATTCAAGATAGTTGGATCAACCGTCGGCAGCCGTGCAATATGTAATTTGAAACTAAAATTGCAGCACGAGGCTGCAAATTGCCTGTAAAATACCAAAAAGGTTTTTTTTTTTTTTTTAGCATTTTTACGCTCCATTATAAAAGTAATTGGGGAAACGGTTCTGATGATTGCTCTCCAGATAGCTATAATCGCTATCGCGCTTATGACCCAATCTATGGAAATGGATCATTTGGAAGCAAACTAAGAAAGGTTTGAAAACGTTGTAATATTCTTTAAAAAAAGTTCAATACGTAAAATTGAAGCTCACCTCATTATATACTATAATTAACATGCTGTGGTGATACAAACGTGAATCTAAATACCTAATTTGGCACTGCTTCCACAGCAAATTGGTCATCATGTTCAATGACTGTATATGTATAGTCCTTGCGTCATTCTAAACTCATCAATTATACTCTGAGCTACTTCAGTAAAATATTTCAATTATATATACAAGACGCATTGCAAAGTAAACAGGACTTTTTAAAAATAAAAACCAAAAGTTTTTTGGAACATCGATTTTACTCAAAATAGTTCCCTTCCGACTCAATACCCGCGAATTCCATGGTATAAAAGCACGTCGAAAGAGTGTTTTAGATCGTCGGCCGGGATGTTCTTCCAGGATGTCGGTAAAAGCCTTTTAAATGGCTTTTTCGTCCACAAAATACTTTCCACTTCAACCTTGTCTTCACTCTTGACTGCTCGAAACGAGCTTTATGGTTTTGGCTCTTCTGTCACCTTCCTCCACTCGGCACTTTGGCGCTTGGTTTCTGGATCATATTAAAAACACCACGTTTCATCAGCAGTCACAATGTTGTAAAGGAAATTTTAGTCCTTTTGGCCTCCTTGATGATGTCCTTCGAAAGTTGATTTCTGAGCAATTTCTGGTCGACAGTCAACTTCTGCGGAACAAACCATGCAAACATTTTTCAGTAGTCAAAATGCGATCATTTGATCTTTTGAGGTGCTCAATTCCATGAATATCAATGAAGATTTTGGCAGAACTTTGTTCAATTCACGCACAATTTGGATGGAGTCTGCGGTGGTCACGGATTGCTTTTGTTCAACATGTTGCTCATCATTTATGTCCTCAAAGAAACCGCGTATACCACTCATGAACTCTGCCACGGGATAAACAATCATAAGGCATCATAAAGTTGGTTCATCAATTGAAACGTTTCGTTATAAATTGGACACATATTGCCACTTCAAATGCAATTACTCCGCTTCTACTAGTCCAAATGTCACAGTAAATCAGTGAACTGCCTTTTTGCCAATGGATGGTCTCACTAGAAATATATATTTTTAAATATACCTGTTTAATTTTGAATGCACCTTGTTTTAAATGAGATTTTTTCTAAAGTATTGTTATGAAATCAGCTCGCCATCTGATTGGTTGATGGTTTTAGGGTGAGCGTCGATTTCAACCCCTAAGAATGCACACGCGGGAACACATGCGAGCCTGCGTTCGGAGGCTGGGTGGGGATCTCGTGTTTAAGAGGTATATAAGCGACTGCACAGTTGGGATCAGTAAATAAGTGAATGTGAATCAGTGAATAAGTAGTACCAGCAGCAGAGTGAAACAATGAGCGTAGCCGAAAGTGAACATCGTAGTAGCAGATCAGTTAACCAGTGACAGTGGCAAAAGGATCATAGCCGAATCCTGAGAGTGACAGCAAGCAGCGTGAGCGTCGTGTTAGCAACGAGAGTTAACAACTGAGCGTCGCAGACCGGACATCGTTTTAGCAACGGGCAGTTGAGCAGTTATCGTCGTAGAGCAGACATCGTGTGAGCAACGGGCATTGTGGTGCAACAACTGAAGCAAACTGACTAACTGAAGCAAACGTTAGCGAAGACGAAGTGTGAGAAGCGAGCAAACTTTTAAAGCCAATAGTAAGTTGGACGAATACTAATAAGGCCAATTGTTCCCATTGAAGAAGGAATTGGTTGCTTATTACACAATCCAGCGATATCCAAGTATTGAGCTTGGTAAAAATTGTCTGAAAGGCAATCTTTATCGAGTGATAATGTTCTTAGTTGTAAAATCGGCTTGGATGGGATTCGTACCTATTCCCAATATACTAGAGTACGGTATACATAGGATATTAAAAAAAAGTTTTGAGTTATGCACTTGGTAGCTATTTGTGTTGTTTACAGGACTTGGAAATTTCCTTTTAGCGAAAACGAGGAATTATTCACGAGTTAATTTTCGTGCGGTATGTGCATCGATGAGCTTAATTCGATATATATCGAGGAAACCCCATCTCATACCACTCTATATAATATAATGTATAGTTCAATCGTGCCCGTCGGTCGCTCCCGGACGATGGTAGAGAGAGTCCTTCAAAAATAGCTGTTGCCCCAGAAAAAGTTGATGCTTTGCACTCGCTGATATTACAAGATCCTAATGTGATAGATATACTGTGAGAATAAGGCACCCCTAGGAATTATTACTCCGAGCATACATTGAATTCAAGAACATTTGGTGGTTTACAAGCGTGTGCTCGTTCCATAATTCCACATAATCTGACAATCACTCCAAAATCAGGTCGTGTTGTTTGCTGCAAAGAAATGACGGAAAAATTCAGTCAAATCGTGACTAGTGGCGAGTCTGGGATATATGCGTTTGATCCAAATGCCAAGCAGCTGCCCGAGTCTTCCCAGATGAGTCAAAGCCAACCAAAGTTGTTGAAACGTTACGAACCACACGCTGGTTTTTTCGAAATATTGGGACATTGGTGTTAGAGGGCTATAGAACGATTAATTGTGAGTAGTATAAAACCCTTTGTTTCCGTCAGAACTATTGAATGGATTCAGGGAAACGACGCAAGAAGGACTTATTCTTCAGCACGAAAATGCGAGCTCACACATGTCGAATCAAACAACTCAGTATTTGGCAAAGAATAATCAAATTCACTTGACACCTTACAGCAGGGATTTGCCATACTCTTATACGTTGCGCTATTATTAATTATATCTGCAAGGGGTTGGGGTATTAGCAACTAAGGTCTTCGACTCGCAGAGAAAAACATTTAGAAAGAACTATTTTTGATACCATAATCGGGGCAGGATTCAAACTCACGACCCCCCGAGTATGAGTCTAGCATGCTTACCAATAGACCACGGAAGCCCGCAAAGTGTAAGATTGTAAGCAATGAAGCCAATTTAGGTCCTATTTAATATATTTATCTCCCAGTAGTATTGCTCCATCCGAAGAACTAACTTAAGGACTTGGTTTATTGCTTATATTGAAGTTTGCTCTTAGTGTTTGTTGGGAATACGCTGTACTATTCAACCTAATTTTCTATTCCCACCTACCTCTGAGTCGTGAAACCCTCGCCTTGTATCTTTTGTCTTGTACTTGAAAGGGTTTTGAACGAAAATTTGAATATTTATATTAAAATAGTATTTAAATTCTGAAAGTATTAATGATCTAGTTTCACTATGGAAGAAACAGAAGCATGGAAATACACAACGGACTTCCGATGAGGATTTGCAAAAAAAACCAACATAGTAGAAAACAAGCAAACTAAATTTAAAATACTTCAAATAATACCGATTGAATAGAATGAAACTAAAGTGCAATTAGTGAACCGACAATTTCTCTTTCCACACAGAAAGAAGAAATTATTATTATTATTATATTATTCCTTAAACCATAATTAATTATCAGTGCAAGGTGTTGGGGAAATGAGTACTAGCTTTCGAATCGAAGAGAAAAAGATTTTATAGAAAGAACCATTTTGGAGACCAAGCCCGTGGCAGGATTTGAACCTACGACCCTCGGAAGAAGAAGTTATAATAATGGTTTACATGGTGAGTTTCGCAAATGAATTCCCTTGCTAATAGTTCGATCACTGGATTGTGTGAAAAAATACAAAACATTTGTTTGTCGATTGTTTTTGCTAAAATTTGAAAGCATTGTTTATAATTCGAGGATGACATTTATTCATATTGTCTCGTGAGTAGTGAAATGGCAATTTCGTCATGATTTTCTTATTAAGATTGGTTTGAAAAAAATCCGCAAGTTACGTTAGAATAGAATAGAGCGCCAGAGTTGTGAATGTCCACATTTCGTTGTACAACGGTAATTTCGTTCGGAACTAAGAACAGGTTGGTGCATTGTTCCTCGATTTTCGCCGCGTATAACCTTCCTACGTCTTTTGTTGGAGTTGGATACAGCGATTGATACTCCACAGAGGAAATAGATTCCCGTAGACAAGCCGAAAGAGCCTATTTACGGTAGTCAGGTGGTAGTGGTTCTTACTCTTCTGTAACCCTGTGATATAGTCCCAGTATACGCACATACTTAATTTGAGACAGTCGGTGCGGCCGCGTGTAGTACCTTATTTCTATTTTTCTATCGTATTACAAAGGTTTTCCACTGTTCTTGCCTTATGCACATTTTATACTGTGTCACACGCCGTCAAATCAATTATTTGCTTTGTGTGTCAGGGATTTTGGAATATTGTACGTCATCGTCTTGGAGAGTTTCCACCAATTAACACTGAATAATATATGCCAATTTAATGGTAATGCCGGATTGACTCGAAGCATTCCAATGCGAGTTTATATTAATGAGTATGCATAAATTATGATTTATTGGAGTTTCGAGAACTCATTCAGAGGATTTACGTCGGCATTACGACATAATCCCACACAATGTGCCGTCTGTTTGTTCGTCATCCTTTCGTTTATGGAGTGCCATAGCACGCAACAACAACTGCCACAGGAACTGAATCGCACTCGTAACATTTAACGAAGATTTGGTCACTCCATGGGGAGGACACTCACATAAGAGGTGCGACAGTGACATGGTCGAAAACAACAACAGAGCCAGCAAAGAGCTTAGTGAATTAAGAAAAATAAACTGATTTATAATCCTCACACAGCAGGACGACGCGTCGCAGTGAACCAGCGACTGGGTAGGTTGCAAACGATAGCAGAAGCCGTAGAAAGTTGTTTGTTTCGTGCGATGTCCTGCTGGGTGTGTGTGGGATATTGTGTGCTAATACTCGGCTAATTAAAAGAAAGAAATGGCTGCTGCCAGGAGGGGAGGAAGAGGAGCACCAGCACCAGTATAGTGAGGAGGTGTCGTACGGTTGGGAAAAGCTTGTGAGGCTGGCGGAGGACTTATGGAGAAGTGGAAAATAGTTCCACTCTGCTGCCGGCAGTTAGCAGTGGCGAATTACAGGGGATCAGAGAAACAATTGTAAAGGGTAAAACAAAAAACAAATCTATTGATTCAAAGAAAAAGTTCGAAATTGCTCGTATTAGCGAGGTGCAAACGACAATTACAGCTCTAAGCCAGTGTTCATGTTGTCCTGTGGGAATATTTTGCATTGTGTGCTGCTCCATCTTCATTTGTTGGTTACAATAGCTTCGCGAGTTTTTCATTGTACGATTATCACTTTAGGGTTCCTTGAGGTGGTGAAAGTGTCGTGCACTACTTGGGGACCTTGGTTTTTGCATTAGTTTTCATTAATCATCATTCTCCACTGTTCTATATGGAGAAGATATAACATTGCCAGCAATGCCTTTTGGTACACAGTATTCAGGAGACTTGGTGAAATGTATCGGGTTTTTCAATAAGAGCGCTACAAAAGTTTTTTTAAATAAAAAAAAACCGGTTTTAGATATCAATGAAATTCTTTATTCCTGTGAAAGTACGTTCGATGCCATTATGTATGCAACTCGATTTCTTTTGCATGGCCACGGGCACGCTTGCAGAAGTCCAGACGCTGAACCCAATTTTCAACGGTTTTCAAGCATAAATCGGCCGATACTGCTGCAATTTCACGTTCGATATTCGTACGAAGTTCATCAATCGTCGCTGGCTTGTTGGCATAGACCATAGACTTGACGTAGCCCCACAGGAAATAATCTAACGGCGTCAAATCGCACGACCGAGGCGGCCAATCGACTGGGCCATTTCGTGAGATAACACGTTCACCAAACTTGGTTTGCAGTAAATTGATTGTGGCATTCGCTGTGCGGCTTGTGGCGCCGTCCTGTTGGAACCACATGTCCTCCAAGTCCATATTATCCAATTAGGGCCAAAAATATTCGGTTATCATTGAACGGTAGCGATTCGCATTCACAGTAATGTGCCGGTCTTGATCATCACGGAAGAAGTACGGCCCAATGACGCCGCCGGCCCATAAACCGCACCAAACCGTAATTTTTTCGGGATGCAATGATGACTCATAGAGTACGTGTGGATTGCTGTCTAACCAATAACGCATATTTTGCTTATTGACGAAGCCATTCAGCCAGAAATGAGCCTCATCATAAATTGGACGTAGCGCTCTTAAAGTTGAGGCGACTGACTCCGAATTTCGGTAGTAAATTTTAATAATTTCGACTCGTTGTTGGCTCGTATGTATATCTTTGCATGATGAAATGGCAAATCTTACTGAAGAGAAATGTCAAAAGAGCGGGAAAAAATATGGCGTCGTTTGCTGTCACTATCGATTTACTTTTGTAGCGTTTCTTTTGAAAACCCCTTTACTTCTGGTCAACTTGACCAACAATGATTGGAACACAAATGGAAATTTCAAAAATCCTTTAAACTTTGATTCAGCCTCCAAACGGAAAGGAACTCGAATACTTGTACCTGCAAGTCCCATATTTGAAAGTGGTTTGCATACGGCTCTAAAACTGGTGCACTAAAAGACGCGTGCTGATTCTTTTCCGAGTGGAATGAAATATCAGAGCATATTTTCTAGCACTACCAGGCACACTTTTAAAGAGGAAGAAGTCACTACGTCATTTGGACTCTAGAACTACAACTTGTCCCCAGCTTCCTTGGGATGTTTGGCCCGGAAGAATCCCTGATAAAATGGTATCCTATTGATCGCAGAGTACCTCACCTCACCACCAATCAAGAGTGGGTGTGCTTAAATTTTCGCTATCACAATTGCAAGAAAATATGTGACCTCAACACAAAAAATCGTGGCCTACTTTTAGGCTGCATAATTTACGTATGTTAATGTTATTTACATTCGGTCGTTTCGTATTCCGGAATCACTGCAATTAGCAGGGCAAATTTATCATCCAGCGAGGCAATCCGAGTCCGCTCATTAAATCGTTAAACGTAAGTAATGACGTTTTGCAATCGTATCTCGCATTATTTGCCACAAAATCCTTGCTATCCCTGCCACTCCTGCTACCGGCCATTAAATTGCCAATGAGTGGTATCATTATTTCAGTTTAATTAGCTGAGCATATTTTCAACGGCTGCAATTAAATACTTTCAGTTCATTAGTCAGGATAATGCTTCTTTACGGTAGACATCCGCGTTTGTAGATGTGAGTACGATAGAAGAATCTTCCTTCCAAGCAGCGCGCATTTCAATTTTCCATATTTAATATGCCGATTTTCCAGTTTAATGCGGACGGGAGCCATAAAGTGTTTAAATTCAATTAGCACGAAGAGCGCTGGCGGCACAATTTCATTGCATCTGCAACCAGCCAACCAACGAAATGAATTATGCAACAGTTGAAAACACCAACGCATCCATCCAGTCAGCCCGCGCCAGTTAAACGGCACTTAAACACACAACAACAATAACAACAACACAACAGCACATCAATGTTTTAATGTCGCCAGAGGGGCTTTAAAGTTCTTTTGGGGACTCGCAACAATTTCGCTGTAAAATAGCATCAATTTAATTCATAGTGTGAAAATAGCACCGATCTTTCGTTCCGGAGAGCCACTAACAGAAAAAAGTCATGAATAGGTTTTTGCATCGCTTTTGTGCGGAAACCAACCAAAGCCGAAGTGAAGGATTTTCACCCAACCTTGTTGCATTCTCTTAACTTCGGCGGTGCTTCCTGTCATTCCAGTAATTTTAATAATTATCGGGGGGTATCACTGGATTGTTTAGGTTTAGGTTTAGGTTTAGGTTGCAGTGGCAGCAAAAAGCACACTTAGGCATAAGTAATGGCCCAATGTGATACTAGGGATGAGGCGCTGCACACGTACTGAGCACCTAAGCCGAGTATAGTTACCGCTTAGACGGTGAGCGCCTATGCAGCACCTGAGGGGCTGTAGGGCCGACATTTCATCTGCAAATTACTCCTCTTGTATGCGACAGCATACAAATTTTTCAGCATCAGAAACGTCAGCTGGTGTGAGCTCTCCAAACTGACGGGATCTAGATTTGGCGTTGCGAATGAACCGAAATATCCATGCTGTCACCCTCAACGCCTTCATGTAGGATGAAAACTTGATCAAACTATCAAGAATATTGTCTGTGTTCATTATGTGTAACACCTGATGAACAGCTTCTTCAGATATACAGCACGACTCTCCCGATTACAAAGTGTTGAACCGACCGGACGATGTGATAAATGTGACTATGTCCCCAATCTTACAGGTTGTGGATACCACTGGATTGTGCTTCTTAACAAATGTGAAAGTGTTCTGTTGATCAGCTATTAAGCGTAAATTTCTATTGTTCTCATAAAAAATTTTGCTCTGCTTGCTGATTTTTTTTGAATAAACTCAAAACCGGAAAACAACTTCGTCCTCGAAGATGGTTTGCTTCCACTTTCGCCATATCATTAGTGATACGGAGATTAACTATAGACGAGTTCTTAGTACCATTGCTTTACTATTTTGATGCTCAATAATCAGGAAAGAATATCGCTTGATTTGTTAAGGAACTTGAAATACTTCACTAGTTTCTTCAACCAGTTGCTTTATCACTGAGATATTTTCATGTCATAGGTTCAAGCTAAAAAAGAAAATTAATGGCTTTGAGTAAATTCTCCTTCCCATGATAGTGACGGCATATGCAGAAGGGTGCACTTAATTGTCGTGAACATGCAAACCCAAGCCACTAATTCACTATAACACGCACCACCCCCATGGTTGACTTGGTTCAGCGTTAAGCCATGGCCTACATAGGAGTGTCATGCAGAGTTACTTGTTCTTGTGCAAATAATTGCTTGTATTAAGGGGTGGACTATGAGATGTCTTGCAAAATACTAGAAACTCATCCGGCAAACTGTAATGAGACTTGAGACTTAGTTGCTTAAAGCATCAATATAAGATTAGGGTGCCTCTGGAGAACACCTTTTGGGATACTTCGTTTATAGTTTTTTTTATAGGTTCTTCTGGATTTATGTCATCAAGAATCACAGCTGCGGTGAATGTGTCGGGTCCTTAGGGAATAGTTGTATGATGATGGCCACTAGGATTCAACATTTTTTTTTTTTTTTTTTTTTTTTTAATATCCAAATATTTTATTGCAATCTGTTACATTCAATCACATTCAGCAATATTTAATAACTTAAGACTAATTTTTGTATTTACTGTCTTTTATGGACTACACCCAGTGGTGCAGCCATTGCCTATTAGCACAGGAGATCTGTTGTGGATTTTCTCTTCAGTCGGATGAAAGTGAAGGGGTTGGAAGTGAGTTCCGATATCAGTGGATTTGGGTGGACTAGGAGTCTCAGATTGTGCGAAGTAGAGAGCTTTTTTATTTCTTGAGCGACTGTAGGAACTTTGAGGTCACGATGGATTTGGTTGTTTGTGACATAATAGGGCGCGTTTACAATCATTCTTAGGGTCTTTGATTGGAATCTTTGAAGTATTTCAACATTGGAAGTTGCCGCAGTGCCCCACAGCTGAATACCGTATGTCCAAACTGGTTTTAAAATTGCTGAGTACAAGAGCAATTTGCTATCGATTGAGACTTTGGAGTTTCGATTCAAGAGCCAGTGTAGATTTCTGAGCTTTATACCGAGTGATTTTCGTTTTGTAAATATATGTGTTTTCCAAGTTAATCTTCTGTCGAGGTGCATCCCAAGGTATCTAGCCTCATTACATTGGGGTATATTTATGCCGTTGAGTTTAACGGGTGGGCAGGTGTTTCGTTTGAGAGTGAATGTAACCTGGACTGATTTTGTTTCGTTCAACTTGATTTTCCATTTTTTTAGCCAGTCAGTAATTTTGTTTAGCCCACTCTGGATTTTAGAGGAAGCTAAGTGTGGGAGAGTGTCAACAGCTAAGACAGCAGTGTCATCTGCAAAGGTACCTATGGTGACTCCTTCAGCTGATGGTAAGTCGTACGTGTGAAGTAGATAAAGTATTGGGCCCAAGACACTTCCTTGGGGTACGCCTGCTGAGCTTTCATGGAGCTCACCTTGCTTTACGAAAAAATATCTATTTGTAAGATAGGACTTGATTAACACATAGTAGTTAATGGGGAGTGTAGTTTTTATTTTGTAAAGCAAGCCATCGTGCCAAACGCGATCAAATGCTTGCGAGATGTCAAGAAACGCTGCTGTACAATATTGTTTATGTTCGAATGCAGTGTGTATATACTCAACAATCCTATGAACCTGTTCGATTGTGCTGTGTTTTTTCCTGAAACCAAATTGATGATTTGGAATTAGCTTTCGCTCTTCTATAATTGGGAGTAGTCTTTTCAGGAAAAGGGTTTCCATGAGTTTAGAAGCAATCGGTAACAAGCTAATTGGGCGATACGATTCAACTTTATCAGCGCTTTTTCCGGGTTTGAGAATCATTTTTAATTGTGACACTTTCCATTGGGGAGGTATAAAGCCAGATGTTAGTACCGCGTTAAATAAGTAGGTAAGATATGTCACTCCTTCTTCTGGAAGTTGTTTTACTATTTTTCCAGTGATAAGGTCGTACCCAGGGGCTTTCTTAATATTTAGCTTATCAATAGCTGCTTTCACTTCAGATTTGGAAAATTTACGTATGGGTAGGTCCATCTGATGGGTATTACTCAGAACACTTTTCACTTCTTCTGTTACACATGCTGGGGGCTCGATTTCCTGTGGAGTAAATACTTTTTTTAAGTGTCGGGCAAATGTGACTGCTCTTTCAAGGTCACTTTTAGCCCATTCGTTATTTTCCATTCGTAAAGCGGATTGGAACATTGTGGGTCTCTTTAGATTCCTAGTTGCTTTCCAGAGAGAGTATTCTGTAGCAGCTGTTGCATCGAGATTACTGAGGTAATGATGGAGTTGGGTGTTTCGTTCGTTATTAAGGATCTCTTTAAGTTCTTTTGTAAGCGCATTTAATTTTTTCTTGTCCTCAGGATGTCTAGTTTGTTGCCACTTTTTTCTTGCATATCGCTTTTCTCTCAGTTTTTCTTTTATAGGTTTGGAGATGTTCGTTGATTTTCGCTCATTTAGTGTGGGGGTGGAGTCCCACGCAGCTTGTTGCAGGCAGTTGTTGAAGTGTTCAACAGCCGCAATGATATCTTCTTCAGATTTCAGTGATAGTTTTAAATCAATTGTGGAAGATACCATATATCGGAAGCGATTCCAATCAGTTTTGTGATTATGTAAGCTACATTGACTGGGAAGAAGGGCAAGATTGTTGTTAAGCTCGACGAGAACTGGAGAGTGGTCAGAAGACAGCTCAAAACATGGGCTACATTTAAGATCACTAAGCATGATACCTTTCGTCACACAGAAGTCAATCAAGTCGGGAATTTTTCTTACATCTGTTGGCCAGTATGTTGGTGTACCTGAAGAGACAGGGAGTAAATTTAATTTTCCAATGGCCGCATAAAGCTGTCGACCTTTTGGTGTAGTGAGACGGGAACCCCAGTATGTGTGCTTTGCGTTATAGTCTCCTCCAGCTAGGAATCTATTGCCAAGGGTCTTAAAGAATTTCTCATACTCCTCCATTTTTATTGTGTGTTTAGGTGGGCTGTAGACAGCGGAAATTGTAATTGGCCCTTTCCAGTCATCAACAATTATATTCGTGGCTTGTATAGCTTCTGTGCGATAAGATGTGCTCTCACAGTGTTTTATGTTATTGCGTATTAATATTGCTGAACCTGCATGAGCCTTATTATCTGGGTGCAGGGTGTGATAAAACTTAAAGTTCGGAATCTGAAAATGGCTTTTGTTGGTGAAATGGGTTTCAGATATTAGGAGTATATCTATTTCGTATGTTTTAAGGAATTTTTTAATTTCTAATAAATGTTTTGACAGCCCATTAGCGTTCCATAGAATGATTTTTATGGGATTGAGGATGAGCAATTCTTAGTCGTGAGGGTCACTAATAAGTTCATCATTGTTGTGATTTGTTGCATGACTTGCCGGAGTAGCATTATCATTTCTCGCATTTCGTTCGGGGCTTGGGTTTCTGCAGGAACAGTATTAATTGGTAGGGCCGTTGTGTTTTCATTAGTTGCTTGTGTTGAGTGTTTCAGTGCCTGAGCGTATGAAAGTACATTTTGAGTTTGTTTTGATGTACTGGGATTTACCAGAACTTCCTGTTGTTGAGTAGGATTCATGGGTAAATTGTCGTTTTTCCTTAATTGTGGGTATTTCATTTTCTGAAGATTTTTATAGACTACACAACCTTTGTAATTTGCTGGGTGATTACCTTCACACAAGGCGCATTTGACTTCATCTGATCTGCTTTTACGTACACAATCTGAAGACGTGTGGCTTCCGGCGCATTTAATGCACATTGGTTTCCTGCGACAGTACGTTTTTGTATGCCCATACTGCTGACAGTTAGCGCATTGGGGAATATCGCGAGTCGGTCGAGGGGGCTCAAAAACAATTTTTGTATGAAGCAGGTATTTGACTTCATAAACTTCTTTATTGTTTGAGTTTGTTTGAAGTTCAATGATAAACATTGGCAGAGGCTTTTTTGTGTTTCTTCGCTTTATGTTCCAAATATTCGTGACAGAGTGACCGAGGTTTTGCAGGGCTTGGGTTATTTCATCTGTGCCTATAGATGGGTGCATATTTTTCAGTACTACTTTGAAGCCTCTTTCTTGTTTTGGCTTATAGGTGAAAAATTCGGTGTTTTTTAGCTCAAGCTGGTTGACTATTGTCTTGTAGGCTTCTGGAGAAAATGCCTGGATTTTAACTTGCTCATTGTTTATGAGCTTTAATTCGTATGAATTTGGAGCAGCTTCAGACAATAGTTTCATTAGAGGAGCTATATTGGTAACTCTGTCAACAAATATTGGTGGGGGCTTAGACACTTTTTCTTTATGTTCTGTGTTTTTTTGGTCACATTCTTCAACTTCTTCTAGGGACGAAAATCGATTTTCGGTTCCTTTCGGATCTCCTAGCCAGTATTTTTCAAGTTTAGCTTGTTTTTGAGTGGTCTTTGTCTTACCTGGACTCTCTCTCTGCCTTTTCTTGTTTAGAACCGTTTTCCAGTCCTCGTCGTGGGAGGGTACACTTACTGTGACTTGGGGAGAGGCAACTGGTTGCTGTTGTTTGTATAGCAGCTGAAGCTGGCGTTGAAGCTGATCAATTTGTTGTTGGACAGTTTGTTGAGAGCTGTTTTTATTTGGAAAAGTCGAGCTTGATTGTGGCGAGGGGCATTGAGGACTCCAGGAATTTTGGAGCGGATTCCGAAGAAGGGGTTTCTTTTGTGTTTGCAGTTGTTGATGCTGCTGTTGTTGTTCCTGATGTTGTTTTTCTCGGTGTTGCTGTTGTTGTTGTTGTTGTTGCTTCTGCTGCTGCTGCTGCTGTTGTTGTTGTTGTTGTTGTTGTTGCTGCTGCTCTTCTTGTTGCTGACCTTCCCCTCTAGGTGGGGTACGGTCTACACCCATTTTTTTTTTTCTTTATTATTTATTTTTGTTTAAAATTAACTTTGGCAACTCTACACTAGATACTTGCTAAGCCGCTTTTAATTTAACGATTCAACATTGTCGTTGTTTTAATAGGAACATTAAATGTTATTGCGGAGAAGTGAGGGAACGAATGAGATTTTGTTTTGTGCTGCAA
Organism: Clusia tigrina; assembly: GCA_920105625.2. Taxonomy (NCBI): domain Eukaryota; kingdom Metazoa; phylum Arthropoda; class Insecta; order Diptera; family Clusiidae; genus Clusia; species Clusia tigrina. The sequence goes on along the minus strand of OV050031.1, from coordinate 28,683,476 downwards.
GCGAGAATTGAAATTGGTTTATGTTCCAGACCTAAAAATGCGTTTAGAATTGAAAGATTTGACAGCATTCAATCTAATGGTCTTATGCATCACTCATATTCTACATATTAAGCCTATTCGGGGAGGTCGTTGAACTTAGTTTCTAATTTTTGTAGTTGCTGGTGAAGGTAAAGAATATTTCCAAAATATTTCAGTGACTTCCATCTACGTATATGCCTCGAAAGGACTACAGTCTGATTCCAAAAATGTGACTCCAAACAAAATGTCTGATTTTACTATTTGTGCTGAATTTCATGCTCTGCAATCTCATATCGTACTTCATTGCATTGATTGCTTACGTTCCATTCAATTCTAGTATATAAGCCAAGAAATGGTATTCGGAGCGAAGTCGCGAATTGGAAAATCGAAGACAATCGATAGGAAGGCATACGCGCTGGCCAAAAACTCGAAAGGGGTGGTGAAGTAGAGTAATTTATTGCCTCATCCCCCGAACTTATGAAGAAGAAGTATATTTTCTCGTGGTACTTGCGTGGGGATTGGTCTTCACATTCAATCTGCTACTATTTCCTCAATTCAGCATTCTGTCTCTATTGACTATTTACTTATGTGCGAGTGGGAGTTTGTTGCGAAATTTAAATTGCTTTAGTGAAGCGAAAGCAATCAGTAACATCCGTCAAAAGGATAACAATTTATTTTGCCCTAATAATAAGGAAATATACCAATTTCACACCAGCAAATACGGAAAAAGAAAATACCTTTTTTATGCACAAAATAAATCCAGCCCACCAACAGCATTAACCATAACCCCAGTGGCACTCTTCCCCCTTCGTACGCGGCGGGTCACTCCTGCGCCCATACTGAAAGCACTCAGTTGCTTATCTGCCGTCGCAATGCTTAACGACTTCTCGCATTCACATTGACGTCATTCATGGCGAAAATCAATATCTGTGTGTGTGTGTGTGTATGTGTGGGGTCTGTTTGTGTTTGTTTGTCGAATCCTTGCTGAGTACGACTAAATTCACGCAGAAAGGGAGTACTTGCCACGCGCTGTGTGCTCCCGCGCCAGCCTACTTGAGGGCGAACTCTGGCGTGAGCCTACAGCGCTGCTTGCACGCCTGGCCAACTCATTCATTCACTCACTCATGGCGCTGTAATTTGTTCAAATACGTTTTATGCTCTGTGAGACAGGACGCACGTTTCACGTGCTACCAACGCGATTTAAATATTTAGCATGCTCACTGGCACAGTGGGCTGATTGGGAGCAGGAGCAGGAGCGTGAGATGTTGGCTGCGCGGGTAGGCTGCTGGTGGGGTATTCTTTTAACGTGTGTGGCGAAATAGCTAATGTGGCACGAACGTACACGCTGAAGGAGCAGACCGTCAGACGGGGTTATGAAACTGAAGTTGACATCGCCCACACCGCTCCGCCTTACCAAGCCAAGTCTGCCTCCGCAAATGGGGGTGAAAGTGTTCGTGCACTGCATTTGGCTCTTGTTTTTTAATATTTACTGGTGCATTTTTTATGGCTGGCAGGTATTAACCGTCTACTTTAAGCGGTTGTGTGATGGATGGGGTTCTGCGAGTACTCGTATAGATGTACTGCTTAGTTATGCCATTCTGAAGTATCCTTGCCGGGCTCGGTCCTGATTATGCATCGCGACGTGCTCCTTGCGCGCGAGGCCACACAGCGACCAAAAACTGCACATCATGTATATTAATGAGAGCAGAAAGCATTCCCCAAGCTGAAAACTTGGCGAAAAAAATGTGTCGTGCGACTTCGAATTTACGTAAGGATAGTTTTGAATAGTTTGTAGCAGGCTCCATGGAATTCGCAGGCTCAGATTTTTAAGCGCTGCCAGTAGTTGGAAGTACTACACTAGTTTAATGACGCAGCAATGCAGGCTTAATGAGTTGGAAAGGTAGAAAAAATGGAAAGCTACCATCAATTTGTCCTGCTGTGTTGTATAGTTGAGGAAGATATTCTTCAGACCCCCTCAACTGCGCCATTTGAAGCATCTCTGAACCTTCGAATTTAAAATAAGTGAATTAAATTGCAAGTAAATTCGTATTTAGTACTCGACTAGGATTTTGGACGCGGGCACTGCATTCACATGAATGCTCGGCAGTGAGAACTGAAATCATTGTTGTGATTGTCACACTAACATTTCCGAATTATGATGGTTCCTTAATGAGTGTTCGATTAGTGAAATCTCATCATTCAAATTCACTCAATTTTACTTAAGGACTAAAATTTCACTATTCGATTTTAGTCCTTAAGTAAACTAATCTTTTTTGTGATTGTTTGGGGGAAGTAAGACACATTTTTCGGGGAATTCTGTAAAATCGCAGGTTGCAGATTTTTTTCCTAACGATAGATGAGAATCGAATGAATGAACGACTTCGGGAGAACGGACTTTGAAGGCTTGGCTTAAAGGGACAGGCTCGAAGGAGGCACACTTAGATTAGTAAGGTTCATTGTGAGACCTCCAGAGGTAAACCAACCGTGTTGAACAATTATTATTATTATTTCTATATATACTATAATTACAATTACAATAAACTTATATTATAAGTACTGAGGAACCCTTATATAAATCTAAATCTAATGAGCACTGAGGAGGCCAAATTAATTAGACCATCATAAGGCTTCTGCGGAGCCGCACCTGGCTTTACGCCAATTCTATCTTCCTCGGAAGCTTCGACTGAAGACAATGGAGAGTCTTTCAACTCTTATTCTAGTCTCCCGGGTTCCAGTATGATAGGCTGTTAAGTGTTGGTAAATTGTTTGCATGATTTTTATTCAGCTTTGGTCAGAGGTACATCAACCTCTGACTCCAACATGACTCACCAACTAAGCACCATGAGCTGGTTCTCGTCGTCTTTTTGTACAGCAGAAGTTTGCATAAGTCTTCTTCCGCAGGCTTCACTGAACAGCGGTATATGAAATATGTTCTGCCCTAGAGTTCCTTGCAATTTTGTTCCTCCAGTGTCTGCAGAGATGTGAAAGTCGTGTGGTCCGACTGTGAATGAAAGTGCGATTATTGTTTGAATTTGCCTTCAGCCTGGTAAAGGGGGCTGCCATTCAAACACACTGTTGTAGTATCTCGAACAAAATGCTGCCCATCTCTGCAGCTCTTTAACAGCTCTTTGTCATGATGTTAGTTTGCCGGAGGCTGCTCACTTTGTGAACCTAATTAAGTTTTTCGCGGTTTGATCGGTGTATTCAATATCCTGCCAACAGATTCACATTCAATATTCCTGCCACCTTTGATAAGCGTCCTCCTCATGTCAAACATTTCAAAAAAAACCGCTCACAGATTATCGCCCACTTTCAGGGGCTCGTTCAATAGATATTTTAAGGACTGTCGTGCAATTCAGCTGAACTCAATCATTGGTTGGGCTATTGAGGACTTTTATTTTCAATTGATTTGAACTATCACCTTTCCTGTGGTTGTGTCTATGTATGTGTGTTGCACAGGCTCTCGCTGCAGCTATTACTTAGCTTATGATGCCAAGCGTCCGCTGTTGCAGTCATTGTTACAGTCATTGTCATTGTCATTGTCATTGCCATTGTTTACGGCTGAGAGCAACTTAATTCCCACTCGATCTGATGCTGCTTAGGCTTGGGCACTTCAATTGTGTTTTCTTCAGTCAGAGTATTTTGCGTTAGTTTCAAGTGGCCTTTAAGCCAAAGCCTAAAGTCCCAATGGAGTGCCCTTTAGGCAATTAACCTTGTGGGGCTGGCTATTTTTAAATATTGCAATCACGCCGAAACGAGCATCGTCGCTGCTGGCTGTTGACGTCATCCACGCAAATTTCTTGGCAATTATTTTCTATTTTTTATATGAGAAAACTTATCTTAACGTTAATTGGAATATTCAGGCGATTGCCACGAACAAAACGATAAGAAGGGTGAAAAGAAATGTGCTGCTCCAACGGAGCCTGAATAAAAGATTGCTCGCAAAATTCAATCAGAATATTATTTACAGAAAATGATTTGCTTGGGAGGGCAAGTTTTGTTCCATCGTTAACGCGATCGAAATTGAGGAAATATCGATGTTGTTAATGAGATTGCCCAGGCCGCGGTAGTGCTTCCAACCTGAGATATTTGGATAATTAAATTGTCTATACTTGAAGATTTGCTCCATTCAGTTCGGGAGATGAATGGAAGCAGATGCCATCACTATTCTGAGTGTTTCGGCAGATGTTTCACAGGTATCGCGTCGGGTTGCTTTTTAGGATAGATACAGCGATGAGGGTCCGTGGTCTATTGGTGTAGATTTAAAATATCAACACCATGGGTGCCGAATGTCAATGTTAGTCAACTGGGAAGGGGCCGTTTCAGTAAATCGACCGGAGTCTGCTCCGCCGTAACCAGTAAGAATCGATGTGTGAACTCCGACCTAAAATTCCATTTAAATTTGATTTGTAGAGAGATAGGGATGCAATCCAAAGAGAGTTATAGTACAATTGGCATTACTTGCCTGGGTGTTTGGAGATCTCCTACGGATGCAAGCCAAAGAGAGTTATAGTACAATCGGCATTACTTGCCTGGGTGTTTGGAGACCACCTACGGATGCAAGCCAAAGAGAGTTGTAGTACAATGGGCATAACTTGCCTGGGTGTTTGGAGACCACCTACGGATGCAAGCCAAAGAGAGTTGTAGTACAATGGGCATAACTTGCCTGGGTGTTTGGATATATCATACGGCGTATCTCCGGCCTACCCCAGTTAGCTAGAACGGGTAATCTGTACCTCGAGTGGCAGGCCCAGAAGGAGCTGTTGGGAAGTTTATCATTCGCCTGTGTTCTGCATTGTTGAATTGTGTTGATCGTAAATTATGTCTCTTTATGTTGCTGTACCATAGAAAATCAGTTTTTTAAAGATGTGTTGTAATGTGGCAGTGTCCTGTATTTTGAATTTCCTTTCATTTTCGCATCAATTCCAAAATTAGCTGAAAGTGAAGTGGTTTTTCCTTCAAAGCTTGTTGGAATTTCTACTTCAGTTAATTATTTTCCCTTTGTTATATTTCATTTTCATAATGTAGTGGAATTTCTTTAACAAATGCAAAATTCCTCAACGCCGGTTTTTCCATTTCAATTCCTTCCCAGTCTTAAAGCTTGTTTCGCAGTTTTGCTACAGTTGTTGTGGTTTTTCCCGCTCTCCCTCACAGTTTTCAATTAATTCCCATTGTTGGCGCGCGTTATTGTCTCCGAAATTCTTTCAACTGCGTCTCGTTCGTCGGAGGGAAGCAGCTCAGTATTGCTTACCGCAACTCTTCTAAGTTTGGCTGGGGAAAACAGTCGAAGAGGAACGACGAGGAAAGTCAGAAATGATTTTAGCGGCCTTCAATGTGGATTTAAACAATGATGCTATTGAGTCGGTTTCTTGTGCTTCACTTCTCTGATTCTATGGGGTATGGAATTACAAGCAGCGGAAGATGAAACCGAGAGAAACCATTGGATACCTCCATTAGCATATATTAAATTTGTGCAGCAGCTTGGAATAGTCAAGTGTACCATGCTGGAATTGTAAACATGAAAAGGATATTTAAATAATCCTTCTTTTGAAAGAAAAAATAGTTACAAAAATCGCTATCAAGAGAATTTAGTTGAGCACTGCCGTCTGCCTGTCCGTCTGTCCAGATGAGAATGCAAATTAAGTTTTATTTGAGGATACCCGCGCACTTCACCTTCAACACGAGCTGTTCAAATTTAGTCTTTTCGCTGCATGGAAAAAAGGTAGAGGGACAAAATGGAATGTGGCTTGGAGCAGAAGGCATCCTAAAGACCTCTCACGAGGTGCTTAAGTTCTGGAAAAACATTTCGCTACAAGTATCCTTGGGCAAACAATGGTTTGAGATTTCTGTTTTATTTTTATGACATCTTTTTACTGACTAAATATTGCGTTGTAAATATATCCTAAGAGAGATTTCTGCATGCTCGAAAATATAAATAGTTATGAGAACGGCTGGAACAGTACGGATGAGGAAGGATTGACTGCATATTAACAGATGGCAGACATCTGAGAATAAGAAACTTGCTGGCAATGGCTCCAGACGTGAAGCTAATTCTCAACCCGAGTTGTAATGCCAAAAACAGAATGTAAGACAATTCGTCTAAGAACAGTTGTGTAGAAAATGCATCATGTTCTTTGTATACAAACGACAAACCAATTCTCCAACTGCATGCCTTATAGTCCTTATAGTGTGCTTTTGTCTTGATTTCATTTGCTCTCGTATATCTACACAACTCTGCAGGGGAAGAATGAAGTTTGTATTAAGCGAAATAGCGAAATAATTGGATTTGCTGGTAAGAAACACAATACGAGTACCTTGGAGTTACGTGGACAATGCACAAGTTTGCTTCCTAGCATGAACTGAATAGGAGTAGTCACTGGGGGATTTCGAATCAAATTTCGGATATCATTCTAATTAAATCAATAATCAATCACAGAGCAAAATTGCTTACATCTTCGGCAGGCTACCAAAATCGACATACTGGAGCTGCATCGAAATTGATTGTAATTGGGTAGAAAATACGGAGATTTGGGCCCATTAAAGAAGAGGTTTTTTAAGTTCGACCCTCTCCATGAGCCATATTGGCCCATCTCTTCTTTATGCCGCTTTCATAGTGTCCGCCCCGTGGTTCTTTGTTCTGGTGGGACCTTGCAATTGTTGCCATTGTTGCCCTTGTTGTTAACCCCGCATTACGCGCTGTTGCATCATTAGCCAGCGCCAGATCGCGTGTTCGCATACAGTCGACAGAGCAGCGGAAAGAGCAGTCGCCGTCGTGTAAAATGACGCTTTGTAATTTATTTAATATTCCTGTAACTATTTCCACTTACGAGTATTCTCTTCTATTCTAGCGGTTGCATTATTATCCTCATTGCTCTTTGATGACTCGTTTGCGATTGTTTGTTGTCGTCTTTGAGTAATTGAATGGTGCTGGCGTTGAGAGTTCGCAACGTTTTCTTTGTTGGTTGATTCCATTTGACCCTACAACAAGCTTTTCAAGTATTGAGAGTAACTGTGTCCGTGCCCGAGTGCTAGTGTGCGTGGAGGTATAATTTGGTAGATGAGCAATTGATAACGCTGCAAATTGCCAAGAAATTATATGGACAGAAACCGGCAATTACTCGGAGAATGCTTAATTTTTATAGGGTGCTGCAAAAGCGAAGTTGAGCAGTTATCGAAAGCGATACTTCTTGTGGAAACGGTTTGGGACTGACGGAGCCTAGAAGTTTAACAATGATACTTGTAGCAGCGAGAAAGAGACCGTGAAACACCTGTTTGGCCACTCCACCACATTCCTAATAACTGAGTACTTGGAATCCCGTTTTTCGACTACGAATTAGGATTTGTCTGGGGATGTTATGGTTTTTTCCCAAACTAATTGGAACTAACTGAGGTGGTAAATTATGACCCTGAACAGGACAACATACTGAGGTTGTCCGGTGTCAAAACGGCACTCCTGGTGCTCTTTGGACTGACTCTCTTAAGTGAGACTAACCACACTGACTACCCAACTAGTTATTGGCCCTCGAAGGGAGGGGTCGGCTAAAAGAGAGGTACGATTCGTTTGGTACAGTTAGGAAACAAGTTAATGTCATTTGTAGTTTGGTCCCCGGCAATTAATCAATTTCTTGATCGCCTAAAATTCGAATCTTTTGATGATCACTGGAGATGGCACATGCTTCGAGCATTCTAATTTAATGCGGGCGTTAATTTCTCCAAGCCATCATTGAATTAAGCACTCTCAATTGCACAAAATTGTTTCGACTTTTGCATTGGAAGCGTCAGCTTCCCAAGTGTCCTTTATACAAATAACACTAATTTGATTTTGATGGCCTCACCGAAGGAAAACTTTTATTGCACACTGTCAACTAAGCACTAAGGTCCTGCGAACATAGCCACCTACACACGTAAGCCCACCCACACACACACACAAACACACCCACTCATAAAAAAACTGAAATGGAGCCCGAAATTTAATTTAAACTTTCTTGGCATACGCATCCTTGATGAGCGGCATTTTAATTGCAACAACAACAGAGCATGCAGCTCGTTTCTGTCAATAGCAACAACACCAACATCATCAGCAACAGCAACAGCAACAAGAACAGAGCAATCACCAAATGAATGCAAAGATACTAATTATAAATAAATTGGGGATTCCTGCTGTCGAACTTAATGAATTGAAGCAATACCAGCGGAGACCGAAAAACCGAGCGAGTCTTGCCAGGCGAAACGGGAACTTGGACTACTTTAAATGAAACAAGAAAGAAGAGCAATAAAATGCCAACAATTTATGATATTGCCAAGCAATTTTATTTAATTTCCCTAAAAGCTCAATCAGCGGCAAGAAGACCGTTCTCCGAAGGTAGACGAGTGTTCTAGGATTTCAAGTCAAACTTTTCCTCGTCTTTAGCGCAACCATTTTTAGCATTTATCTAAGAAGGCTTCCGTAAATTATGCGGCAGCAATATTGCTACTCCTGCCCCTGTGCCCATATTGCGCTTTAAGCAATTGGCCTTCAACGCTACTCATCTCTCCCAAATACAAGAGATGTGGGAGAAAGAACATTGTTGGCTTGAGAAGAATGTGCCGGTGTAGAATGGGCAAATAACGGCTCTTAGGAGGAGGCTTGTTTGTCGATTGCTCTACGTATTTTTTTTATTAAAATACAAAGTTCAGCGGCAATTCAACTTTTTCAAGGTTTCAAAACGATGAGGTCCAATAAAAAATATTGATATCTGGTCAGACCGACTACGAGGTTCCCGATAATCTGCTCATCTACTCAGTGGTTACAAAGTGGAAGTAGTAGGAAATCGGTGTGATTTGAATGATGGATTTCTGTATGTGGGCGTGCTAGTAGACAGTTTATTAATCAAGAGTCTGGTTGTGTCCATGGAACCAAGCAATGGAGACGACCAGTATACCAATATAATCGGAATAATGGCACTAAAACTTCTTAGTCGAATGAAAGAACGAAATCGCTTCAAAGTGAGTGCATTTTGCTGAGTTGGTTAAGATTAAGTTGCTCGATGCATGCACCCAGCCTACGTATCTAAAAATATTCCGGTTTGCGTCTTTCGTGTTTAAACTTTATGGAGGAATCATAAGCCATGAGCCATTCTTTCTTAAACAGGACTTAAATATACATTTCTATTGAGAACATCTATTGCCAATTACATGCGTTAACAAGGTAGATCCCTCACTGATGTACTGATTTGAAGATATTTGGACTAATAGACGCGGAAAATAGGCATCCAACAAAGAGCTGATATGATGAAAAGTAATCTTTGATCACCGCAGATACCATCAAAAGCGTGCGTGAATTGAACAAATATCAGCCAAAATCTTCAATGAAATTCATGGAATTGAGCAGCTCAAAAGATCAATTGATCGTATTTTGACTGAACATTTTGACTACTGAAAAATGTTTGCATGGTTTGTTCCGCACAAGTTGACTGACCAAAAATAGCTCAGAATTCAACATTCGAAGGACATCATCAAGGAGGTCAAAAGGACAAAAACTTCCTTTACAACATTGCGACAGTTGATGAAACGTGATGTTTTCAATAACAGTAACTAAAATGAAACAGAAACTAAGCGCCAAAGTGCCGAGTTGCGGGACGAGCCAAAATAAAAAAAAATTTGATTTGGAAAAGTCAAAAGTGAAGGCAGTGTTGAATGGGATTATCTACAAAGAGTACGTCCCAGTGGGCCATACAGTTAATGCACACCTTTATCTTGGTGTTTTGAAGTGTTTGGTGCATCGTATTCGTCGTATTCGGCCGGAATATCGGCAGACGGAAGTTGGAGTTTGTTACACGATAATGCGCCATCTCATCAATCGACACTTCTTTTCGAGATTTTGTGACTCATTCTCATCTTAAATATCAACCACTCTCCGTATTCGTCAGATTTGGTACCGTACGACTTTTACCTTGTCGGGAAAATGCATTTGCCGTGAAAGGAAAGAGTTTTGTGGACGTAAAAGCCATTCAAAAGGCTTGTACCGACATCCTGAAGGACATCCCGGCCGACAATCTAAACCGACGCTTTTATGCAAATCGCTATATTGAGTCGGAAGGGGAATATTTTGACTAAAATTAAGAGTATGGTCAAAATAACCCCCGCCAAATGAATGTTAATATAGCTGCGTATGAGAAGGAAATGCCTCTTTTGCTTGATTTCTAAGGAAGTGGAAGCTGGTCATGATACCCACGGCAAAACTAATGAGTTTATGTTCTTAAAGAACGAAGTGCGCACTCTTTCTAAGAAATACTCGTTGGATATTTGTGCTAAATATGGGTGTATGGGGGTGTGTTCCCTGCCCTTCGCACGTACCTGAAGAATTGCACAACAACAACAGTGTGTTTAGTCTAAAGTAATTGTCTCGTCGTGTTCAGTGCTACCACTTCAGAGTGTGATGAATTCTCTGGGGGTGTATGGTATCTCGTAGTGGGTGGAAACCATCGCTGGCCTGTTCTATTACTTTGAAATGGTAGTAGCTCAAATGCTATTTACGGTATGCAACTCATGGTAGTGCTCAAGTGGTCTTGAATAAAGGTTTCAGGCCATCAGTCAGACAGGTTTGAGTAGGGGCATATTTCAGAGAGTATTGCCGTATTTATGCCATTGGAAGTGCTCAAAGTGGCTCAAAGATGGCTTGTAAGCTGTTGCCAATGACAGGTTAATGTGTCAGAATTGTGTTTCAGTGGCCTATTCTAACCCGTCTGTGCGAAGGGTTCTAATCTAGCCCACTTTATTGGCCTTTTCTGTCACTCCTATTCTTCTGTTGACTAGGGGCAATGTGGTAGAACATTCCACTCTAGATATTAAAAATGCATCCTTACTGCACAAATATAATTACGAACTTCAGAGTTTCCCTTACGTTTTGCCGGCAGCCACTTGACACTTTCGCTTGCCACACTTCCTCCTGCGACGAGGCCATTAAAAAAAAAAACACTGCAAAAACTGAGGACGGGGAAAGTTTGCACTGCTGTAAAAGTAGTGCGCCGTGTGTATGGAGCTGCACTGGAGCGGTGGCAAGTGGTGCGCCGTGGAACTGTTTCAGTTCTTTTCTATTAAGACTTTAATATTGTTAATGCGCTTCGTTTAGCAGCAAAAAAGAGCGATACTGAAAGCAAAGCATAACAGTGCGGAGAGTAGGGGGAGGACTTAACGGCGCGTGCTTACTTTAGGCCACCCCAGCAGAGTGGAAGAGTGTGTTGCCTTCACTGCAGTTGTGCTCCTTGGGGCAACATGGTTTTTGTTTTGCGCTCTTTTGCGCTCTTTTGCTTGTTTTTGCTTCCATGCATCCTTAAGCAAACACAAAATGGCGGCAGTGCACTGGAGTGCACCTGAATAAATGGAGAACCATGTACGACATGGACTATGTTAATAAAGCTGACCCGCAACATGGTCGCTCGGCAAGGACGTGCCCACGTAGGACACGTAGGACATGCCATTGTAGCGACGACTGTGTGTACATGTGCTGGAGCAGGAAAAGCGATTTGCTAAGGGCTTAGTGCCATTGTTAAGGGGGCTGTCGGTATGAAGGTGGACGATGAGTAAAATATTAAAAAAATCTTGTTCTTTGTTCTCGTAATATTCTGCATGATATTAACAAAGCACTTTGTAATCTTTTTCTAATCTTTTTCGGCTTTTTGCAGCTCTCGGTTGGCATTGAGCATGGCGTTCTGGAATCGTATAATTCTGACTTTGAACTGCAGTTCAGTCATCCTCTGAAGCACATTGTGGGCATGTGTCGCATCATACACAAGCAGAATGGCAAATATGTGGGCAATGGCTTCATGCAATTGAAGACGAGCGGCGGCTCCACTGGCAGCACTGCGGCCTCAAGCGGCAATGGACTCAAGCACAGCGTGTCCGCACTGACAACATCCACTTCTTATGGATCGCTCTCGTCCAGTGCTGCTGCCGCTTATCACCAGCATGCAAACTGTTCCGGTGGCGCCGATGCTGGCGTTAATGATGCTGCCAACCATGCTAATAGTGGCAACAGCTTCATGGAATTCACGGGCCCTCTCACGGGTCTGGTGTATCTGATGAAAGATCCGCGGGATCCGCTACTGCATATTTATCTGTTCGAGTGCGACGCTGTTGAAGAGGTAAGTCTAAACTTTAGGTAGTTATTAATATTTGATTATGAATCCAGGAGGAAATGGAATACACGAGCGTGATCGTTTAAAATATCAAACGGGAAATGTGTATTTTGTCATTGTGTATTTAGTTGTGTGGAAGATACCATGCCCTCCTTTTTCAATCACGACCATTTCTCGTTGTATCCGTGGTAAGAACCATGTGCGTCCTCCCACCAACTTTTTTTAATGTATATCTAACCAAATTCTGCTTTCAAATTCTGATAGGATCCTTTTTTTAATCCTATCCAGTTTATGTATAGTAATTCATCCTGTCAGTTTTGGCAATTTTTTGCCTCTTTTAGTTACTTTGATGGTTACCTTGATGGTTACCTCGTTTATCCTCAGCCAATTCAAGGTTTCGTGAATAGCGGTTATTTCTGCTTGAAAAACACTGGAGTGATCCATTAGTGTGATGAATTCACTGATTGAGGGCATTTCGCAATAGACTCCTGATCCTACACCGGTATTCATTTTTGATCCGTCTGTGTATATCTTGATGGGAGTATCTAGTGATGGATCCCGCTCGAGCCATTCCTCTCTGGACGGAATCCTAACCCGAAAATTCCTTTCGAAACAGAGGGAGAAGGAAGGTAATCAATATCACTGGGTATGTCCGTGTAGGATTCTAATATGGTCACATGTCCATACGGAACAGCTTTCCATTGTGAGCTCGCCTTGAGCCGCATGGCGGAGCATGCCGCTAAATATTTGCAGAAGAGATCTAAGGCTGGCAGATGTAGTATGATATCCAGTTGCAAGGTTGGCGTGGTTTTCATGGTGCCACTTATTGCTAATTCTGCTCATCTCTGTGCCTTACCGAGTGTTTCGTGGTAGGTCCTTTTCTGCATTGCAGTCCACCAGACCACATTTCCATATAGGAGAATGGGCCTGACAACCGCGGTGTAAAACCAGTGAGCTTCCCTGGGCTTAATTCCCCAGGATTTTCCTATAGCTTTTTTGCAGTCATAAAAAGCCACCCAAGCTTTCCTGTCTCTTTCTATGGTGTTTGACTTCCAAGTAAGCTTTCTATCGATTATTAAGACCCTTAGTGGGAACGAAATATCGTCGTCGTTTATAGTATGGCGTAAAGGGACAGCACAACTACGACTTATCACTAAAGACATCTAACATTAGGGAGGAATGTGGTACAACTAAGTTGAACGTCACGTTTCTCATGTTTAGTCATGAATATTGAAATGGTGATATCATCGCAATATATACATTAGCTAATAAGATGATCTAGTTTATATTTAGCTGGGAAACTCTATGGTCAGTTCGTTTCTACATATGTCTCTCTGTACAATTATAGCATTCATTCATTCGCATACTTAGTCTGACATTACGACACAAATCCTAGAGAATGATGCTATTAGAGTGATAGATTTATTATGTAGTATTCTCTCAAATGTTCCCCAAATATGCAGTTACATCAATATCTATCGAAATTCGTTCCGCAGTAAGTCACGAACATTATTCATCCTTAAAAGAAAATCAGTTATAAGGAACTAAGAGTCTGTCTCTACTCTGTGCCCCTTTCATCATCTCCCAGTTATAAAGAACTAAGAAAGTGTCTCTACTCTGTACCCCTTTCATCATCTCCCTGTTATAAGGAACTAAGAAAGTGTCTCTACTGTGTACCACGTTCGTACTCTTTCAATTATAAGGAACTAAGAAAGTGTCTCTACTGAGTACCCCTTTCATCATCTCCCAGTTATAAGGAAGTAAGAAACTTTCTCTACTCTGTACCCCTTTCATCATCTCCCAGTTATAAGGAACTAAGAAAGTGTCTCTACTGTGTAACTCGTTCGTCGTTTGTTATTGCCATTATCGTGTCCCATGCTGGAAGTAATGCTTCATGCTTCGGTTTAATGGTCATGAACCTGAGCCTGAGTGCGTATTCAGATGCTTGCAAGTAGATGTAATTGAATCTTGGTTGCTGCAGAAAATCCAATAAATACGCATAAAAGCAATTCCCTGCCAGCGCAATTGTGTAAATTAGCGCTCTCAGCATGATTGAGTTATCGAAAGTGGAGGCGATGTGGGCAACGCCCTTGTTAAAACGACGAATAATGCTACTGGAAAGTAAAAGCAAACAATGGAGTTGCGCGACGGCCTGGCAATAACGTTAGTCATGTACATGATAATAGTGTAACATGATAATGACCTGGGAGCTTATGCTGCTCGTGGGATTTGTCCATATCCACGCTGGCTTGGGAATTTCAAATATGTTGTTGGCAGCAGTCTGAGATGATGTTGTTCGCAGCAGTCTGAGATGATGGTGTGGTGTTTGCCTTATGATTTATGTATCAAGAGGGCCAAAACAAACAAAGAAAAAGTGTTAAAATTTAAGAAATATTCATGTCTAACTTGAGCGGAACGTGCAGAGACATTCGTAAGTGTGGCAATTGAGTAGAAATAAGGGTTCAACTGTTTAGGTAGTTCGTATATATTGAACAACTGAGATGCCTGGGGCCTAGTCTGGCTGTGGTTATAATCAAACAACACAGAGAAGGGAAAGTCTTTTTCGCTGCCAGCGTCCGTAGCGAACACACCACGATTTTGAGTGGATTCACCACGATTCTGAGTGGATTCATCACGATTTTGAGTGGATTCGTGTATAATGTCCGTCTGCTTTATTTCGCGGCTTTGCTGTTTCACGTTTAAGTTTCTTTTCTCTGTGTTCTCTGGTTATAATACCATTGACTCACTTATTCCACTCTCTCTCTTTCTCTCTCTCCCTCTCTTATTCTCTCTTTCTCTCTCTCTCTCTCCTTTTCTCTATCTATCTATCTATTCCTCTCTTTTCACCCACCTTCTCACCTGTCCAATTTTGAATTACTATCAACTCAGTTGATTCAACTGTAAATATTCTCCAGACCAGGCTCAAACTTAGATCGGATTGTTTGAGCTCAGTGTGTACTTAGAACTCTGTCTCCTCTATTGCTGGTACCTTCTGTTAGGAGAAAGGAGTCTCTGGAAAAAAAAACTGTTCTCTGTACTCTTCTGACGTGGATATTCAGATTCTTGATTCATCTCCATCTCCATCTTTCTCTGAAAGTACCTGGTTTTTGATGTGTCCTGGTACCAGAGAATATCATCGTTTATGAAAATTGGAAGATTTTTGGTCTTTGAATTTGAGAAAAGTGTCATCGGGTTACTGGGGAATATTTAATAAGATTCTAACGATTATATTCTGGGTGGATGAAGCACAGTCCGAGCAGATTTGGAGGAGATATAAACAAGCTGCTTAACATTGGGTAACATTGTTATCAAACGTACAAAATCTTCCAAACTTCAACGGCACTATACATATCCCTTAGGAAGGACCTGTCACCCAAGCTCATATCAGATTACAATATTGGAAGCAGACGTTTCTCGTCGTTGCTTCTGCGCGACTTGGCTGGCCTTAATTTAAAACTCGACACTCTCCAAATATGCTTCCCTTCACACCGATTATGAGAGTTTCGCCTGTGAATAAAAAAAATGCCTAAAGTCGAAAAAAAATGCCTAAAGTTGCTTACAAAAGTGGTTGGAATTTAATACTTTGAATAAAGTTGTTGCCGCGTGGCCCACAAATTGCATAATCCGAGCATTCGCCCAGTGGAGCAACCGCAAAAAGCGATTTGCCCTCGCATCCGCCAGCAACAAATGTAATTTGGTTTCGCACCGCCTGTGCGCCAAACCTCACCATAGCATTAGTGAGCGGGCCATACCAAGCTACCGCTCCGGCTGTGTGGGCGTGGCGGTTGGTGTGTGCTAACATGTGTACACATACATAATCAGGAGTTATGCAGTTGTGTGCAGGCGCCTGCAATGGAGCACATGGTTGCATTTGTAAGCATGCCCCTTAGACACATTTGTGGCTGTGGCTGTGTGTATGTGTTTTAATCCTGACCACTAATGACTGGTTCCAAATTCGTACATGCACAATTGCATGCTTCCTTTCTGGCATTTGTCATTTCATCCTGCCACAGTGTTCCGTCCTGTGGACAAATACACAAAGTGTTTGTTAGGACTCGTAATTAATTTCCAGATATATTTGGTATACGAAAGTCTGAATCCGATCACAAGAGAGTTTCTTCCTAATCTCGTTCTTTCAGGCCACCTTGCTACTGGCAGTGTGAAAGGAATAGTTCATTGTAATATCCATCTGTCTCCCGACAGAAGCTCCTGCTTGGTAGTGTGACCATTTTGTATTGGTCCTCGCCTCATTATTGCCAGTACGTCTCTGACTCCCGACAGAAGCTTCTGCTTGGTAGCGTAATAATTTGGTATTGCCCCTGGTCCCGTTATTGGCAGTATAGCTCTGAACCAACAGAATCTCCTGCTTGGTAGCGTAATAATTTTGTATTGGCCCTGGCCTCATTATTGCCAGAGCGGCTCTGTCTCCCGACAGAAGCTCCTGCTTGGTAGCGTAATAATTTTGTATTGGCCCTGGCCTCTTTATTGCCTGATTGGTTTACCTTAAAACCGCAACTCATAATTGAAAGAAACCAAGTCTATAAGTCGATTAAGATACGTTCGAGTGCCATCAAACTGTAGTTCGAAGTGAGTATTCCAACTGGGACAGAGAATACCCACTTTTTAAGTTCCGTTGACTTATTGAACTAGTAATTTAAAGGGAAGTTACGAGTACCAACATCATGAATACGGGAATGAAGTGTGCAATGAGTTCTCTTGTATACACGTGGACTCTGGGTAAAAATGTTTCATTTAATTCCACTCGATTGTCTGTGTTTCCGTCACCACCTCGTTGAGTGGTGTCGAAGCACTGTTCAACCGCGCGCCTGGGGTCGTGCTCGTACTTTTGTGCGCTTAACTTTTGGCTGCTTGTTTTTGTGGGTTGCCTCCTGACCCATTATTGCCGCATGGCTGTTGTCCTTCCTGCTGCCATTCGAGTTCATTTGTTTGCAGTCGTCCGTGTGCGGGTTATCGCCGTTCTTTTTTTATAGCCTGCTAGTAAATGAGTTTATTGCTTTTGGCGGTTTATTTCGGTTGTGGTGCAGTGGGAGCGTGTGCCATGTTGCCATTATTAGGAATTTAGTCTTTGTTTTAATTTTAGTTTTCCGCCATGAATTCTGTGGAATTTATCATTGCTGTCAGTGCTGCATTTGACGCTTTTGTGTGTTTGGCCCTCGCTTTTAATTGAGTGTCTATTGAAATGTTCGAATTCGATTGAGTTTATGGGTGTGAGTATGCGTATGCGAGTGTGTGAGTGTTGTGTGTGTATCAATGTGTTAGTGTTGTGTGTTCAGAGCGGCGCTTACCGCTTTTGCATTGTTTACCCTCGTTGTAAAGTTGATTTTTTTCCGCTATTCGCGCACTTCATGTGCGAATTTGTGACTTCTGACACCGCTCCCCGAATCACTTATTTGCATGTAGCGGCCATGTGGCGTGTTGCTACCCTACACTGGGCATACTTCGAGATACTAATGGTGTCTTAATTTGTGAGGTACCTATATAGCTCCTTAAATCAAGCTTATCATATGCGTTAATGGCGTCTGAGAAGAATCTTTCGGCGTAGACACTGAGTAAATACGCTTTTTGGCTTATTCAGGCATTAACTATTTAAACATCTTTTAATATGGGAACTAATCCGAAGTGACGTGGTGTCGCCTCTTTTTAGTTATTTTGACCTACTGACAGTCAACTTTCCCACGTTTAGGCCTTAAAGTAAAGCACGTACGTGCTTTTGTGTATGTTTCGAGGCAACTGGGTGTAAATTAAGGTCAACTGTAGCTTTAAAAACAAATCCGTACCATTAATTTAGTCAGTTAGTGCGCACATTTGAGTCTGCTTGTTGTTGACGAGACTTGAAAGGTGAAATGTTGTTGGTCACTAAATGAATCTCCGATTGTTGAGTTAGAAGTATATAGAGTGCGATAGCTGAACGAGACTGCCCCGTGTTGAAAGTCCGTTGCGATTGGTGGCCAAGTTTTTAAATGAAATTACCTGCCCATGTAGTCAATACAAAGGTATTCTACATTTTAGACCTGTGGGGATCATTTTCTGTGTGCCATTATCATTAAAGCCCAGAAGTAAAAACTGGTATCTAAGGGGCTTCCGCGTACTCTCCAGTTTTTCTACGAGTAACTTTCCTGAATTTCCATATAAATACGAGCGTTTCACTGTACCTCCACGAGGCATAAGAAGCCACTTAGGGGAACCGCAATGTGGTATATTCTCACATGGTATTACGCCCAATTTGAGGCATCATCAGCCTCATGCAGTTCCGTTCGGTTTGCCTGTGGCAATAAGATTCTTATTCCAATGGGCTCTGAGAGAGGATATTCTACCTGCCACAGTGAAAGTGAAGAATGAACAACTAATAAAGAAATTTCTGAGATTACAATTTTCCGGGACGAATCGAGACGTTTGAATGACCACGACGGACTCTGAGAATCTAGAGCAATACTGAGGCTATGGTAAACTTGCAGAGATTCGATTATATTGGAACTCGAAAAATTCCTAATTGGTACTCCAAATCACCTTATACCCTCGTGTAGTGACAATGACATGGAATTTGGGGCGGTGGAACGACTGAGACGCATTCTTTTACCCGCACAAAGGGAAATAGTACCAAGTTTGGAATTGATGGAATGAAATGTTAAACAATTTCTGGGATCAACTGGGCACACTATACAGGTGATGCCACTTCACTAAGTGTGGACACAGAAAATAGAATTACAAAATAGAACTACGCTTTATTACCAATATGTGAAACTAGCCATGGACAAAGCTTTAAGGAATGCAATATCGTTGTGAACCCAACACTGCGGATTCCACTTTCCGGTGCTACACGCTCTCTCCAGTCCGTCCACCAGCTGCAAGCTTGTCAAAACAAATTGAAAGCAACCCAAGCGCCTGATGTTGACAGCAAACAAGGCTGCTCAAGAGTACAAAAGGACCTTACTCGAAAGTGTCGTAGACATTTTTTCTGCGTTTCCTCTCTTTGCCGGTCTTGTTTTACTTTCGGTTCGTGTTTGTATTTGATGCCACCAGTTATTGATGCTGTGTGGTGGGTGTGAACGCTTGTGTGGCTCGGCATTACACACAGTAGTGACGCTTGTTTCCTGTTGCCATATCATATTCAGATAAGCACAGAGCAAGCAGCAAAGAGTGCTGATACTGGCACTTCGAAATGTACACATTTGCAGCCATTGAGGTTTTAATGTCGGTGCTGTTTGCTGCCAATATCGTTTGTAGTTTTAAGGACGTCATAAAAACGTTTGCCACAATGCCGCAGCGGTCGAAAAACTGCGTATTTAATACTTTCGAAGCAAATGCTCCTGGCAATTTATTTTCTAAATGAGAAAATCAAATCTAGCTACTCATCCCCATGACTCATGCCACATGCCCCATGTTCCATGCTCCTCAACATGCACACACAAACTCAACCTAAGTACAAGCCTTCGAATTGATTTCATTTTTAGTTTGGCAGGAGCTCAGGGACAATATTGGCAGGCATTGGCGCTTACGGCTGACAAAACTTTTTATATCAAAAAATATAACAATGGCGCAGGAGTGGGGCAGGGAAGAGTGAATTTGCGAAGGCCAAAACTCGCTCAGAGTGCTTCTGCAGTGTGTGCGCTCACATGCCTGAATTATTATCGTACGCACACACGCCTTAACAAAAGTCGAAAGCAGAGCGATTTAATTTAAGTGCACTTCGAAGTCCTGCGAGCCTAACGAAGTTTTGTGTTGCAAAGGATGGAACGACCATCAATGAGCTGCTGAAACTTATTCAGTGTGCAGGCTGTGGCAATGTATGCAATTTCCAGCTGCATTGTACGGCGTTGTAAGTATGTAAATTAGCAAATGATATATTTGAGTGTCCACAAAAAGGTTCAAGGAGGCATTGGCAGGGACTGCGAAGAGTGTAGCTACAATACCGGTCAAACTACGAGCATTGATTACATTCAGCGAGGATAATAATTCCAGTCAAGCTGAAATTAGGAAACAAATTGGTTTTGCAATATCTAATGTGCTAACAGTGCTTTCCGTCCACTGGAATTCAATCACATTCGATAATCCAACCCAGTTAGTCCCGAAAAAACATTGGCTCTCCCAATAAAATATGTGATCTGCGAGTACAATACCATTCTAGGACATGGAGGTAGCCTTAAAAAACAAATACAACAACGTGAAACTGAGCTGGGTGCAAAGAACTCCCAGCGGACTACCAGCGAGTGAAGCACAGTGTACATGGCTCCGAAGCTAATTCTACAAAGAAACTTACAATTTATCCTTCCGTATAGACCGTACTAGTAATCAGACAACATTTACTCCGGATGGGAAAGGGTTATATCTTCTTCGAGAATTTGCATGTATAATTGTCGATGGCATCTAAATTTGTCATATTTTCTGCCACATACTGTTTCCTGTGATCAGGCCGACCAGCATGCATATAAACCATCATCAGAAATCATATGGAAGACTCCCAATTGAGGAACTGTCCTTAGTTGCTTTCAATATTTTGTTCACCAACGTTTCCCGCCCAATTGAGTCTCGCATTGAAAACAGTGGACATTCGATAGCTGATGATGAATCTATCCATGTCCTGTTATCACTTTGAACGTTCCCAACTCCGCACACTAAATTCATTAAGTCCCTATGAGCGTGACTGATGAAGTTCAACAACAACGACAAGTTTTTTGTGGTCTTCCCATTCAGACTCCACTCCAACAACCTCAGGCAGTTTCACCCCCTTTGTTAAATTAGCACAATAAAATCTTCTTACATTTTAATATGCTTTCAAGTCTGCTGCCAAAGCATGAACATCTTGCTAATAAATCTTTTCCTCCTCAACGCCATTCAAAAGGATGTGGGTATCCAGCTGTGCGCAAATGTGGTGATTAAATATTTATACGCTTACGAGCTGGTTAAGTTGCTGCCAGCATCCATTTACGATGCTTCTGAAACTTATTTCCGGGCTTCAGGCACTCACAAAGCCATGTCTTACCAATTCCACAAGATTACACAACAAAGGACTCGAGGGCGTTAATGAAATCTCTGAATTCACACCACCCATCCACTGCCTGCCTCCCGTGTCTGTGGCTGGGCAAATATGTGCATGTGTCTCATTTGGCCATCCTGCTACGCATTTTGCTCCACAGGTGCTAACTGGGGCGTTAATTGTGCTGCGGTTTTTGTTGTTGTGCCTGTTGCAATTATGTAAGCATGCACGGCTTCCACAAAGCATTTGCCAGAGTTCTGCGGCGCCGAGGCGCGCATATTTTGCGTGTGGTGCAGTTTCAGCTGAGAATCCAAGCTGATTAGAGGATGATTTAAGTACTTAACGCTGAAAACGTATTTAGCAGTAAGCCAATTCCATTAGTGTTGTTTGAGTTGAAGTCAGTTTGCTGGAAAATGTTTTAAATTTGGAAAGTTTGATTAGCAAAACTAGAAAAGAACTGCGTTGAGTAAAGGAAGGACATGAGGACACTTGTAAAACTCTCAGCTTATAGTGATCTACACCATTATGCCGATCGCTCCGATACACGCTTTATTGACGACTACTTGAGAATAATACTGATTAAACTTGACCATTCAAAATAGACCAAATCCTCTTTAGATAATAACCGCTGATCCTGTGATATCAGACAACCATCTACCGCTTGATCCCACCTTCAACAGTTTAAGATTTTCAATTAGTTTCACACTTCCACGGATATTGTGCCATTATTTTCCTCAAGAAATCAGAGTTCAATGTCAAGTACTTAAAGCCACGTGTATGAATGCCGCTTTCGTAATCGGAAGAAAGGTCTTTTGAAAGTAATTGCACCTTGCATATTTTAGCTTATTTGTTTACTCTATTACTTCTAAAAATATACAATATATTATACGAGTATATGCGCAAGTGTCCAACCCAAACATTGAACTAGAGAACTGGCACGCCCCTTTTGTGAGGTACACAATTACAGAGTGCAAAAATCGAATTATTGCATAGTACATGCACTCGTATAATAGCTAGAAACTTGAAAGCGTATGATGAACTTTAATTTTGCCTCTTCTGTCACTCATACTCGCTCTCAAACGCAAACTCGCAGCCCGTGCAGACACAAACTCACCACACTGACGTTCTCTACCTTTGTTGTTATTGTGGCTTTGTTATTGTTTTCTGTTGAGTCAGATTAGGGAGCCAGCTGTTGAGTTCGAAACGATCATGTTGGCTTCGCTATGACAGGTGAATTCACTAACGAGCGAGCAACGAATGGATTGTTGTTGTGGCGTTGTGTTGTTGTTGCTCTTTCTAGCGATAGTGGTGAGCGGCTGCACATTTAATTCAAAGTGAAATTTGAAATGTGTGCCGGCAACAGCAGCGCCGACAGTTGCGATTTAACGTTTGAATTGTGCGTGTCTGCATAAATAAATAATTTTAACAACTCTAAAATAAATTTAAAATAATAAATAATTATGGAAAATAAATCTGTGTGGTGTGTAAAATTTTGTAAAAATAGATAATGATAATAATAATAATTTTCTAACAGATATTTTAACAATAAAATACAAAAAATATGTTTATGTGTAAAATATATAAAAAATATTAAAATATAAAAACAATTTTTTTTTAAAGTAAATATTGTTTACCACGAAAACAAAAAAATTTATTAAAACAATCCACAGTTAAATAAGTATTAACAATAGTTTTATTTTATTAAAATTTTTCTTCTATTTTAAAACTTTAAAAAAAAATCATACACGCAAGCCTATTATGTAAAATAAATATAAGCATTTGTGTCTGTGTGCACATGACCATGCCTCTGTTTTGAAAGTAAGCATGTGTGCGTTGAGTAGCTACTTGCAAAAACTATTTTCCAACGCCACTCTACCCAACGCAATCCAAGAAACAAACAAATTTATTTAAATTAAACGTTAAAAGCAAAACAAATCAATTAAAAGCGTGGCCGCCACCACTGCTGTGGCTTTGCTCCCATGCCCCAACATCATGCACTTCAATTGATTGGTTTGGCATTTCATTCGTATTCGCTGCCATTGAAATTAACATTTGAATATTTCAATACTGCAACAAAAATATTCATACAAAAATTGTTATAACTCGTTCGCATCAAATTCAAATTTGTAAGTTTATGTAAGCTGCCCGTTTGCGCACGGCCGAGCACGAGACGCTCTCTCCGGGGTCCGGGGTCCGGGCCGCAAGTCAGCGGTTGCGCCTCTGATGTGCGAATTTATTAATGTAATTAAAAAATACAGTTCCGGTTCAGTTGATTTGTCAATTTTGTTGACGTGTGTCAGTATATTAAGTCAACACAGAACCAACTATTTCAATGCAAAATGACAAGGAGGGATGGGCTCTGAGATTCTCTTTACAATAGGCACAGTAGGTCATTGAAGAATTGCTTTTAGCCCGAATAGTTTATCAGCTTCATTCAGTCTCTTGAATGAAGTCAACTTTTACTTACTTACATTCACTTAGAGGAGGGAGAATATTTTCACCACACCATTGTCCACTGAGCCTCCTTTCATACCGGTATCAACGGCGACCACAGAAACAGTGCCGAAGCAAACATTTCAACTACAACAATTGCCACAAGCTGAATCAACAAACAATTCCAAAGCGAGTCACGCAGAAATTGTGATTTAAAAAGCCGTTAATGTATGATATTTTCAAGATTAATAGTCAGGGATAATAAATAGCTTTTTCGTGACGATCCTAGCGTGAACAGGACTTCCTACACGAGCCGTTGGGCGAAGGGAATACACAATCGGGTAACGGAAAATGAACGTATTGTGAATTTGAAGTTCTATGATTGTTTTTCTTTCAATTGTAACAGAAAGTCCTCAAACTGGCATTATGCGGTGAGGTAGACGAAAGTCCTTCTGCGATTATAGCACACCTCACATACAAACGTCCCTTTTTAACCTTTTTAATTCACTCAACCAGAGAGAGGGGTTTTCTACCATGCACCGAAAAAGAGTGAAAGAGAGTGATCTATGAAAACTTTTTGAAACTCTTTAACTAATGATTTAAAGGCTTCCAATAAATCTAATACTGAGTCGAAGTCGGAGTCACCAGTTTAAATATTCAAACAAAAATCAACTACTGCGACTCCTTCTACAAAACCTTGGATACAAGTGATCGAGTAGTAGCGATATCGAAAGCTGAGAATGTTGACACACATTTTTTCCATGTGAAAAATTCCCACATGCTCTGACAATAAAGTTCTCTAGAAATAAAACCAAATTTGTCAGCTCAAACAGTCTCCTTCCGAATGAATACACTTGTCACATCGAATTATCAGTGGAGCAAATGATTCATCCAATCCGTTTTGTGATCTGCACTTTGTTGATTCTCTTTGACTACTGCGGCTAGATAAGAGCCTTAATTCAGCTTGTTCTGTTTCGTTGCAAGTCTACGGGCAATTTGAAGACTTCTGCTTCTTTCCATTAGTAGCCTACTTCAGATATGAAGAGTAAAGCCTACTTTCCAAAT
The DNA here is from genome assembly GCA_920105625.2 of Clusia tigrina. Taxonomy (NCBI): domain Eukaryota; kingdom Metazoa; phylum Arthropoda; class Insecta; order Diptera; family Clusiidae; genus Clusia; species Clusia tigrina. The sequence goes on along the minus strand of OV050031.1, from coordinate 28,658,849 downwards.
ACTGATTGAATGTTTAATGTTTAGTCACCGCCCGAACCTCACCTTCACCTCTACTGTATTGAGCAACACCCTCACGATATCAGTTCCATACCTTCAATTTTCTTTCCTTCCTTTGCTGATGTTGTACGCATCTCAAGTTATTATCCTGCTTTATTGTTTCATTAAAATGTGATTGTAAACAACTTTTAACTTCACCCGTAATTTATTTTTTCCTATTGAGTCGATTGTAGACTTTCTTTCTTGTTTATCTTTTCATCATTTTCTGTTCATTGTAATTGTAAACGATCTTAACTGATTTCTGTGTGGTGTTTTTTTCGAAAGTCACGCTTATGAATTAAGTTCATTAATTAATATTTAATTAGTTGCTTATATAAAATAAAATCTGGTGAGATGTTCAGCAAACACTCCGCATACACGCACACGTAGTAAATGAGCTGTGCTTGCCCGGTGGCATCCCTGCAGGGAAATTTCAAATCACTTAACACAAGGTTCGAAGCAGACTTTGTGTTCGCTTTCTCGTCGATCATCTCAGATGGTGAGTGCCGCTGTCTCAGCTCATAGGTGCGAATCATTCTTGCTTTTTGTGTGACTGAACTTTGGATTCCACCCCTAACTTTTGGTAGAAAACATTTACTGACGGTCTATTGGCCAGAGAATACAGAGAAGCGACACTTAAACGTAAAATTTTCAAGCGCTTAAGAAACTGCTTTGTTTATCATTAGTTGGCAATCTGTATAGATTTGTTTATCATTGGTTCTGAAGAAAAACAGCAAGACTACTACAGTTTTGCCCATGTGTAAGTGTGCCCAAAACGAGAGACGTTTCTCTGTATTCTCTGCTATTGGCGGGCCACTGCGACGGTCCAAAATATTCCACCTTCGATTCCAGCTTCGATTCGAGTTTCGATTCCAACTTCGATTCCAGCTTCAATTCCAGTTACGATTCCAGCTCCGATTCCAGTTTCGATTACAGGTTCGACTCCAGTTTCGACTCCAGCTACGAGTCCAATAACAACCCATCTCCGTTCCACTCAGAGCTCATTATGAGCCAAGCCAAGGCCATTCTCTGCCACGTAGCAAGAAATAATCCGGTCGTTTTCCCTGCAGGGATTGATCTTTACCTGTCGTGCTGTATACACCATTAAATGAGTTAAAAGCTGTGCTGCACAACCACAACAACAGCGAAATATAAAAACAATTGACTTTAACAAAGTAATTAAATGTTTAAAATAAGCTGCTTTTTCATTAATTTTTACTTAGCGAGATTTTTGATTTGCTTTTTTTATGTAGTTGGGTGGAAAAGTCACACCGCTCTCTTTGTTAGCGCACAGTGCCGACCATTGTCAACAAAATTGATCAACAACTGCACGGCAATATACTCGCTTGTGTCGCGCTCTCCCCCGTTCGTGCCCGCTCCACTCGTTGAGCTTGCACCGCCGCCGTTCGCGTTTTCCGCTGTTTACATAACGTGCTCGCTCACTAATTCGCCACTACAACAATTGTGGCCGCTGCCGCCGCCGCCGTAACTGCTGCCGCTGTTGTTGCTGCTGTTGCTCTGGGTGTTGGTGGGGTCGTTCCCAGCAGCTGTCCGACTGGCTGCTTGAGTTGATTGCTTTCACCAATTGCTGGCACAGCCAGTTCGAAAATTTCACACACGCTGCTGATCGATCGATCGCTCGATCGCTCGCCCGTTCATTTGTTCAGTTGCGAACGTTCTAATTAACGGCCAACATGCAGCGGCGAAAACTTCACTTCTGAACTATTTCGCAAAGACACTTGCACATCATTTTAAATTTGACTTCTGTGGCGGTCAAGCGGCGCTAATTTACTCTAATTTGCTCTAATTTACTTAATTTACCTAATTCAAATGTGACAAAAAGAAATTCAATAAGAAAATTGAGGAAAAAAAATCATTAACATTTTTTATGCTAAAATTTTTGTGATAAAATTTCAATACCGTGAAAAAAAATGTGTACAAATATCAAAATATCAGCAGGAAATAATTTAAAATATTGCACTAATAAAAATAAATGAAAATAAATGAAAAAATAATAATAAAGCAGAAAATATCAATAATAAAAAATTGCTAAATGCACATCAGAATTCTTGTGATATTCAATTTGAAAAAAAATGTGTGAAGCGTGAAATTGACAATTGTGATGTAACCATGTAAAAAATGGAGTGAAACTTCCCCTAAAAAAATTAAATAATAATAAAATAAGTTATAAAAATTGTGATTATGTTTTTGTGATATCAAATTGAAGGTAGTGACAAAAGATACGAAAATATTTTCTGCTGCTACTGGGCACCTGGCTGCTTTTGTGATACATTGTCTCCACATCCTGCTACAAGGACTCCAAAGTGAGTTGCCGCAAAGCTTAATTTAATTTCCTTACAAGCCACAAGGATACGAAAGGCACAGCAAAATGTTTACGATACCATTTCATCGAGACACCATACTCACGGCATCGCTGAGTGATGCCTCAGCGCTGAACAAGAGTAGAACCGTATGTATTGCCGCATGGCGTTCTGCAGTTCGAGTTAGAGTTGCAGTCTTGCTAAGCATGTGCATGTCTGCTTTATGTTGAAATGTTTGCATTTTTCCAAGAATACAAGTATTGCCTAGTATTCGACATTTACCTAATATTTGTATGGACTCCCAAACCAGGAACTGTCTGGTGCAGGGTTTCATGGCCTCAAAATGTGGCCATGTATTGTGGTGCTACTAGTGCTCAAAAATTACTCAATCTTAGGGGAAGTCACATGCCGGTTCCGTTGTACACTGCCAACAACAACTGTGGAGTGCGCGTCTTGGAGAGAATCCTGTCCAAGTTCGTATTGGTTCTTGCTTTCGTGGCCTAATCGCAGAATCTGCGAAACAACCCGCTATCGGGTTACGGTCGAGCTTAAAAGCCGCCCCTAGGCGCCTCTGCTTTGCGCGTATTGGTTGGTCAACAATGTTAGAGATCCGCGAAATGTAGAATTTCGTTCATGTGGCCAACGAATTTTCTGGGCGGACTCTGAACGGGTGATGATTTACCTCATTTATTTTTATTTCCTTCAGGAGAAGTCGGATCTTTTATTCCTTCATTAGCTTAGAAGGGATTGGCTGCCCCTAAAGAGGTCGCTCTTAAACCCACTCTGATTTCATGAGGGCTTTTCATTTTCTCTCTCCCAGCGGCCTAGTGTTGAAGACGTTGCACTGTAATTGGGAGGCTAGACTCGTATTGTCAATAGATTCCAGATAAGTCAGCACGCAGTCAAAGAAATGTCCTAGAGTGGGGTATTCGAAGCCTGGCCCAAACTCAACTGGACATAATTTTCTTAGATTCATCAGAACTTTGAAAGCAAAGTCTTTGTAGAAATTCTTTCCTGCTGAGGTTCCTTATTTGTTTTTCATTTTAATATTTACATCGGTGGAGTAAACCACGCTCTCTGAGAAGGTGCCCTGGCTGGGATCCGGCATTTTACGCACAAATAGTGTCATTCTACGACTGCTCTATAGAATTTTGCTGCAGTGACTGCCTCTGTAAATACCTACTGTAGAGCATTCCAGTGGCGGCGTGGTTCCGGACAACCGCTGCAAAAAGTCAGTCAATGGTATTCTGTAAAATAGGTCTCCATGGAATTATTAGTGGCCTTCCCTAAACGTAAACAGGGAAAGAAACAAATTATGGGGGATTTTATTCAGAATTAATAAAAGATGTCTTCTGAGTGACCAGACCGCCGTTGGCTCCTTCTCAACATAATCAGTTGTCTTGTTGCTGTTGTTCTACTGGTGAAGCACGCTTTACTTCTGAATGGGTTCTGAATACCAGGTGCAAAGGGGCAACTGCTTCTAACGGTTTTAAACGTAAGCTGTAAACTTACATTTTAATTAGTTTGCTAACTCGAAGGTGTTCAAGATTTTCTTTTCTAGCTTAAATCTCACGCTTAACTAAGCCGGGCGGGCCCCTTATGTGAATCGATTATATCTCTGTGCAACGCAATAGAAGAAAACCGTAACGATAAAATAAATATATAAATAGCAAAGCTAATAAAATAATGGAATTGATGCCCGTTCAAGTGCAAGTTTTAATACATTTTTCCTTGAACAAGCCGAGTGGCGAACTGTCGCTATGATTCTGAATAGTCTTCAACCAATATCCGCATTATAAAAATAATAGGAAAATGACAAACGGAAGGAGTGATAATTCAAGAGTGATACTCGTAGCAAAACGAACTGGGAAGTATGTGTCTGCCATTTAAATGCGGGGGGACTAGTTGGCATTATTGTGTGAGACTCTTCCTCGTTTGCACGGGACAAATTATTTATTACCATGTTGCTCATATATTTATATAATTAGGCTTCAAAGAAAATGAATATGAATGTACCAGCAGTATTGACGGAACATGTGTTTCTTAAGTCGTCAACTTGCTGACAAGAAGAAACTTGGTGGTTTCTCTGTTTGGTTTGGCAAGCGAATAACTCGTATGGCGAATCGCCTAGAAGCACTCTACAACCTGATTTGAGAATTCCTCCACAGGTTTGAGGTATGAAACTATTTGAGGTATACAACTATTTGAAGTATGAAATTATTTGAGGTATGAAACTATTTGAGGTATGAAACTATTTGAAGTATAAAACTATTTGAAGTATGAAACTATTTGAGGTATGAAACTATTTGAAGTATAAAACTATTGATATTATTCAGCCTTTTCGATGTTTCTTCAGTCCCGCTAATCTTCAGTTAACGAGAAATCATTCGTCTTCGTTATCACTTCTCTAGAAGTTTGGCTATCAATAAAATTTGAAATGGTTTTTGCCACGATAAGAAAAAAGTCGACCATGTTTTTAGTTTGGACAACTCTACTTCCCCTTTTTTAAACTATTCTAACTAAATAATATAATAAAAATGTTCATATCCGAAATTTTAAATGATGACAGTCTCTATTTAATCTATGATTTAAAATCTTACTCATGGCATAGTGCTGATATATTGGGAAGACTGAGGCTTATAATTTACCACGATATTTTTCATATCTACCACACTGTTTATACCCTTTACCTTTAAAAAAGGTAAAAATAGTATACTAATTTTGTGCTTTTGAGAGGGGTTGCAACTATAAGAAGGAGGCGTGGTAGGTATGGATATATATATATATATATATATATATATATATATATATATATATATATGTATATATATATGTATATATATATATATATATATATATATATATATATATATATATATATATATATGTATATATGTATATATATATTTAGCTGAAGGCCTAAGATGCCATTGCTTTTTTTTTCTTATTAGTTTATTTCTTTAGTATTTAAGCTAATAATAATAATAATAATAATAATAATATATATATATATATATATATATATATATATATATATATATATATATATATACAGATATTATTAAAATCATTTAAATTTTGGCCGTCCGTGTGTCCATCTGTGGCCACTTTTTTTCTACACCGTTAGAGCTTTCTTAATGAAACTTTGCAAAAATGTAGTCTGGACAAAGATACAGATCCTGATTCCTATATGTGCCGATTTGCACAAAGACCACGCCTAGCTCCCATATAAACACTTTTTCACCTTTTTTGGAATGACTATAATTTCGGTCCAATTGATGGAATAGTGATGCAGTTGGTAGTCATGGGGATGTGGGTCCTACTAAACACTATGCAAAAAGTGGTCGGTATATGTAACTGCCACGCCCACTATTAACAAATACTCATAACTTAAGATCTATTAGAGATTTATGGACGAAATTTTACAAGAAGCAACATGTGGACTGCAAGAAATTAGGTTGGTCAGAGAGAGGACACGCCCACTTTTGATATAAGGAACTTTCAGGTGCAAAATTGGCCTACCTACTATGCTCGTATGGATGCTATCGGAGTAAAAATTTACAGAAGTGTACATGGGGTCCATAATAGTATGTGTGCAAAATATGGGAATCATAATACTACTGCCACGCCTTTTAAATTTATATTAGTACGTATATTGACACTACAAAGTCATACACAAGAAATGGGGTCGATCAGATAAAGGCCACGCCTCCTTCTATTATAATCAACGCAAAGTACCCTATCGAAAATTACCGTAGATACGCTCCTAATGATGATTTATGAAGAAAACATCGCCAATGTTGAACTCGCACGCACAAGGAAAGGTAAAGGGTCTTTCGAAGTCGATCTAACTCGACTTCAGACTTCTATACTCGTTTTTTTTTGCAGATCAACTACAATTTTACTCACTATTTCAAGCAATTATTTCAAATTGGAGCCCCACAAAATGAAAACATAGAAAAGTGAAATTCGTGAAAATTGTGTGCGCGCACATGATAAACATGATGGCCTGAGTCGGATGGCCCACATTCGAGTAAACAATTCGCGTGAATCTTAAAAATAATATATTTGCTTTATATTTAAAACGTTTTTTATACTCGTATCCACTCCTAAGCATACAAAGAAATGAACGACGCACATGTGAAATGCAAGCATGCGAACAAACGGAGCCAGCGCGCAGACGAATGGGCGAACGCTTTCGAAATAGCCGAGAGCCTTCCTTGCCGCTATCATGCAAACATAATTTTTATTTATTTATTTATTTATACTCGTAGATTTATACACATATTCACTTGTGTTTATGAAAAACAAAAAAGCGATATTTTATTTCGACGAATGGGGTGGGGTGGCAGGGAGGGGGCAGCAAGGAGTGGCAAGCGCTCAGGAATGTCAATGGACAGCATGCCGTCGTAGCCGTAATGGAATGTCAGTAGAATAGTCACCACCGGATTGAATGGCAGGTCAGGCTATGGAACGGGCGTGAGGTCTGCCCGCAGAAATGCCTGACGCTGTAAAACTTTTATGAAATTGCTGTCATTGAGGAAAATTGCAACATTTCTCTGTACATAATAGCGGAGAGTCTCTATTTGTATACGAGCACATTTGGTGATTGATTACGATTTGTTTATCCGTCATTGGTGCGATATAAATAGCGGAAAACCGATGCACATGTGGACAATTGTGGGGAAAAAGAGCAACGTAAAGGATCAACGAAAAGGGATGATGTTGCATACTATTGCCCCTTCATATAATGGCAAAAGTGGATAGAAAAGTAGCGAGAGGAATTGTAGGATTAGCCAAGACGATATCCCTTCAATATTTTGTGGCCGAATTATGTTTTAAATGCGTTGATATTGTAGCTTTGTTGAATATAGAAGGAAAGGACCTGATCCATTTCTTGAAGTTACTCGAACTGCGCTAACTTTCTAGGCATAAAGAAGTTGCTAAAGGAATGTGTTTAAATATACCTTATTCCATTGCCTTTCATATACGGAAGCGAATGATGAATATACGTACGCCCAATCGATGTTCAAATCCGATTAGGGTATAAGATGGAAACACTGACTATATGAGCTCAACCTCATCATGGCTGGAATATGTCGAGTTTATAAGACCAGCCTACTTCAAAGAAGGTCTTTTATTCCGCTTATAGAATAGGACATCATCACTTGAGTTGGAAAAGGAAACCTTGTGGCACTTGAGGTTTCCAACTGGCAACATCATGTGTTATCCTATGCAGTCGGCGACATCCTCAGTAAAAGTTCTTCAGTAAACGACCGAGAAGAAACTGATTATAATAGAGATCCGACCAACCGTCATATCACTCGTAGAGTTTAACAATATGCCCAAAGACCCCGGTGAGTATGCTAAAGATGAAGTCATATCTACACTCTGTGTAAATCCCCCACAATACTTACAAGTTTCAACGGCGTATTTGACTCAAAGTCCAAACAAAAAATTGCTTGCTTGCCAATATTTGTTTGGGTTTTTTTCCTCTTTGTGAGAATATTTCAAGCATTCAAATTTATTTGTTTTTTCTGCTTTTGGCAGTTGGTAAACAAAAACATGGCCAAAGGAGCGTTGAGCGCACAAAAATCAACAAAATTGTCTTTAAAAAATACCCGTATTTTCCACTTCAGAGGAAAATTCGTTTCATTCATGCCTCGCCTCATTGCTGTTATTATTCAATTCAGGTGAAATCGCACAGGCGAGAACTTTAAGACACATCACAACAACACGATAAAGCAACACATTCGACACTTAGCCAGGAAAGAAAAGCGATTTCATTATTGGCGGTCAACTTATTCCGCCCCCGCTATTGGAGGAGGGGTACTACAAATGGCAAACAATTCGCAGCAATGGAAAGCTATTAAATGCAGGATTGCGAACAATCTGCCGAGAAGATATAAATTCATCAGCACCACTTTCGAATTAAATGCAGGATTGAGAACAATCTGGCGAGGAGAGATTAGTTCATCAACATCACTTTCGAATAAAAATTCAAAATAATAGATCCACGTTCAGTGCCTACTAACATCAAAAACATCGCAGCTCTCTTAGACTCAGGAATTTAGTGGACGAAGAGGAGCAAGTAACCAATAAATTGAATCTGACCTTGCTACTAGTTCTGCTTTTTCCGGTAGACCGGTTGATTTTTGCTTCCGTGGAATTTCGACAAGTGTAGAGGTGTATTTATAGGAAACTCCTTCCTCAATGTGGACGGTTATGATTTAGTTGTTATAACTAGAAATCGGTATCAAACTTAAATTAGAAATGAATAAGGAAACAGTTGAAGATACAGAGAGAATTGGGAAGGCGATTTCTGTTTGAGTACTGTTGGTGGTATTTTGATTCATACTTGAATGTACTGGGAACGGATTCACAATAGCTCACTCAGCTGGCTTTTACTGATCCAATGTAGGCTTATGACTTTACTACTTCTGACTTTTCTACTTCTGACTTCTCTACTTCTGAGTTTTCTACTTCTGAGTTTTCTACTTCTGACATTTCTACTTCTGACTTTTCTACTTCTGACTTTTCTTCTTCTGACTTTTCTACTTCTGACTTTTCTACTTCTGACTTTTCTAGTTCTGACTTTTCTACTTCTGACATTTCTACTTCTGACTTTACTACTTCTGAATTTTCTACTTCTGACATTTCTACTTCTGATTTTGCTACTTCTAACATTTTTACTTCTGACATTTCTACTTCTGATTTTGCTACTTCTGACATTTTTACTTCTGACATTTCTACTTCTGACTTTGCTACTTCTGACATTTTTACTTCTGACATTTCTACTTCTGACTTTGCTACTTCTGACATTTTTACTTCTGACATTTCTACTTCTGACTTTACTACTTCTGACTTTTCTACTTCTGAGTTTTCTACTTCTGACTTTTCTACTTCTGACTTTTCTACTTCTGATTTTGCTACTTCTGACTTTTCTACTTCTGATTTTGCTACTTCTCTCAAACATAGCCAGTCAGTATTCGTGTATGTACCCATCTATCTGCAGCTGACACCTGCTGATCCCCTGATCTCTCAAAGTTCAGAAGCAGTAAACTCACTGCAGTGTTGTTTTGGATTTTCTTATTCAAAGTTCAGTTGCTCTTTGGAGTGCTTAGAGCTGCCACCAAGCAACTGAGGAGCAATGGGAGACCTGTAATTGCACAATTTTTTTAAATTGGTAACATTAAAAAAATTACAGTGTACAAAGTTGTTAACGTGAATACTCATTATTTAAAATTGAAACTTATTGAACACAGCAACAACAACAGCACGAGTATAATGATATTACCCGTCATTAGTTTGTTGACTTGCAATAAAATTTTAAAATATTCAAATTATTTTCCTTAATTGTGATTTGTACTTTAATGACGGAACAGACTCACTCATACTCGTGCATTGAAATTTACAGGGTGATTGCGATGCAACGCAGTTGATGTTAATTATAAAAAGTTAAAGTTTAGAACTCCACAAATAGAGTTAGGAAGAGATGTTGCAGGCCGTCATTTTTAGGGTCATTGTTTTAGGGTTCACTTCACTGGAGTCCTCATATTTCAAGCCGTAATCCGTTTCCTCTTATAAAATTCCGATGCGTTGCCTGCATGTTATATAATTCAATCATTCGAGACACTCATAGTATCTTCTTGGTTACCTTATTAGAGTTGCCCCTGGAGTCCAGAATTGGTTAATTAATTCACGGGGCAGCAAAGGGCCATACCTACAAATAGCTAACATTTTTTTTATTCCCGTCTATTAAAATGTATGTTCTATAGCCCTGAACTACTCGAATAAATGCTAATAATTCTCAAGGATTTACTGCCAATACCTCTCGCTATATGTATATACTAGATTACTTCTAGTTTCATCGAACAGGCAAACAAAGGGTGACGGGAGGAGAGCACCTGTAGCCTGGTCTTCTTTTGATCTCAGATGCACTAAAGAGCTGATCTCTTTAAATAGGCAATATATTGTTGTAGGAGTTTGGGGAGGACACTGTCTATTTGCCCGCCATGCCACCAGGCTGGGCCTTCTGTCGCAGTTGCCAACATGAGCATGAGGAGACGGTAGTCCATCTACACTGTTACTGTCCGGGTAACGGCACGAATCCTTGACAGATACTCAAACCTAAACTAGCATGTTTAGTATACTAGCAACTTCCGCAAGGGTCTGAATAATGGCTTCGTTATTTTCCACTCAAAATTGTCTTTCAATCTACCTATCTATGAGTAAACTTCATTAGATCTTGTGTCCCTAAGGAGCCAAAATTTTCGACACTTAGGTTGTCAGTGCCAAATACCACAAAAAGTGGTCCATCGTCTATCTTCCTCTCTACAAGCCTGCCAAAGTCCACTATTTGATACGCCTATCATTTACATATGCTTTGCACATGCAAAGTGTCCAGTATGACCTGTCATCAGTCCTACCAGCAGTCTCCAATCTCTCCTACCAACTGACAAAAGAAACCTTGGAAAGGTAGCACAGCCTTTGTCCATCTGCTGCCTCGTAAGGCTTCCCCTTCGCGATTCTGTGCTTAGGCAACACAATCTATAATAGTGCCCCTGGCAAAAGGTGCGGGAAGAACAGGTCAGTAAAGGTCCAGGTCAGTAAAACTGACCTCAGATCCCTTATTCTGAATCGATTGGTGCAGCTGCCAATTAACCGCGCAGTTCTTCTTTCCAATTATTGGTAACTGCCTTGGAGCCACATTTTACACGTTCCCCATATTGCCTGCATATTTTGCATAAGCACGGAGTATCGTTTTCACCACTAAACTAATTATCGCATTTATGCACAAACACATTAACCGAAGAGAGTGTAATTAAAATTTGTTTACTTCTGCCCACAGAGAGTAAACAAACTGAAAACAAGAAGTGTAAATGAAGTTGATGGTCAAGGCTGCTGCTGCCGGGGCGGAATTCGTCCATGTCTGGGGTAATTAACATTACTATCTTCAGTTGTAAATAAAAACAAAATGTAAAACTGCTCCAAATGTTACGTCATCGGGGACTATGAATGTGAATGGGGGCAGGGGGCATTTTGCTGGTTAAGCTTCCCAATTGGATTTGTTTACATCGTTGAAACAGGAGGCTAGTTATGTTTACTTTAAGCACATTGATTTGTTTACTGTTACATAAAAATTTCATGTTTATTAGCATAGACACAGTCACTCTACACACGGTCATGCCCGTCTTATGAAGTCGGTTGCCCTTTGTGCTCTGTGGGACTTTTTGGTTTGATAGTCTGGCGAGTAGGCGCTTTTGTTGAGTGGTTAACTAAAAAGCAAGTTGCGGAAACCAGCAATGGATGAGATATCTACGAGTAGCAGGACTATTGAACTCTTGAGTTGTGTGTATAGGAGGGAAGTAGATAACTTGTAATCAGAAGGAACCCAATTAATGTGAAAGACGCTTTAAGGTCTTATGCAGAACCAAAAGCACAAGAAGGAATCTTCATGGATGATTTCTTCGGCTTACCTCCCTATATACACATAGCCCATAAAGTCTGCGTTCACCTTACAAATTTTTATAAATGATATAAAAACACAAAGAAAATACATAATTCAAATTAATTTTTTTTCATGTATTTATTCTTTATATTCTTAAGTACAAAAAGGAAAAAAAAATTCAGATTCCTCCCTTCATTCTTGAGATAACGGTATATAAGTGCCGCTACAAATAAAAATAGCTCCCACAAAGTCTTCGTTCAGTTTTAAAACAAATTACAAAAGCATTAGAAATAATGAAGAGAAGATAAATTTAATATTTTGTGGGATAGCCACGATGTTTTAAGACTTCATTCAGTCTGTTTGGCATTGAATTTACCAACTTCTCTGTTTCCTCGGCTGTATTCTTCGCCTTCATAATAGTTCGTAAAGCCCGTTTATTTGTTATTACATGCTGACGAATTTTTTTCTCTAATAGATCCCAAAGATGCTCATAGGATTGAGGTCGTGCGATTTGGGGGCGTTTTCAGCTGTCTTGGAGCATTGTACAAGATCCAAAGTTTAACGATATCCGCGGTGTGCTTTGGATCGTTATCTTGTTGGAACCAAAACGTCGTTGATAAGTTAACATTCCACTGCACTCAGTTTTTAGTATATTAGATAAGAGATTGATTAAATGAATGAATTAAAGAAACTAATCAAAACAATAAAGAAGTACTATATTATATAGGTGAAAGTTCGAATTAACGAATTTTTTACCTTGTCCAAACATAGTGCGTTCATATATGTACATTCAATATATATACATACAATATATATAAATATATGTATGTATATATTCCAACACACATCAAAGTCTGGATTTATCACCGGAGTTACTCGCTTGCTATAAAAATACTGTGAAGTTGATAATTTCGTACTTTCTCCATGTCAATATTAAAAAAAGTCTTATTAAAGATCCAAATCGCTAGTCGTATAAGGGAACGAGTCGCAAATCGTTAGAAAAAACGACTTCGCTAAGTTTTGTTGTCGTAATCTCATACAAATCTGATACTAAGCACCATTTGCATTGTGGCAACCCTGCCATGCAAGTGAGTAATGGCAATTGCGGAGTGGCAACGCTGCAGGGCTTCGATACCTGACAGCTGATGCGAGCGGGATTACATTTAACTTATTGAAAATACAATTAATATTAAAAGTTGTATTTCATCAAATAAAACTATAAAAGAATCGAATTACGTGTGTTGCCACAAGCACAATAGCATAATGGGCATAGATGGCAGATTGCTTGACCTCTTTCTGCGGCGGGTCTACGGCCTCTCCAGCCTACTTCACTCCGGCTTACCCTACTCCACCCTACCACCATTCCACCCTACCCCACTCCTCCCTACCCACATTCCACCCTACCCCACTCCTCCCTACTCCACTCCTCCATACCCCACTGAGTTAGTAGCATTTCTATATGTTAAACAGTTCAACAAAGCCTGCCATATACGCAAGTAGTGCCGAAATTCAGCGCACTATGGCTATAGCGTAGATAAGGATATTTCGCAGACATCGGGGCGTCTTCGAGTTTGATTGCATTTCGCAAGCGACAACGCTGGACGCGGATGAAATTCTCTATGGGTGAGAATTTAAAAAACTCCAAATTTCTGAGTAATCAATACCAGATACATTTTTTTTGTTTTTAATATGATACAGACATGCTTTCCTTGGGGAATATAGGAATATGTGTAAAAGGCACAGCGGCCTCGCCACTCCCTAGCCCGCGAATGTACTCGTACCTACCTGACAGCGAGTGCAATGTATTTGCCTCCATTTCAGCGTTGTTGTTATTTTGTTTTGCTGGTTTTTGTTTTGGTATTTTTTATGAATGTTTGTGAATTAACCACAACCCAGTCGACAATTTCATACCGCACTCCCAACTGAGCGGGCAACCAGTACATGTACATACGAGCGAAGCAGTGTTTCTATAGTGCCGACAAGTGGAGCGTGTTTTCGGTTCTTGTGGTGGAACCGTTTTCAGTCTTGGTTTGAGCATTCTGATGTGGTTAGACCGAATATAAAATTGCCAGCTTCAGCTATTTGAACAGCGATGCTTGGAGAGGCAGACGAAGGCGCTGTAATGCTAAGCTTTCGTTTGGCCATCTCACATATATACTTTTTTATTTATTTATTTAAAATAGTAATAATTATAAATAGTTATTTCAATTATACACTATAACCCTGGCTTCCAAAGTCTTCGGTTTTATAGACATATTATTGCGCATTATAATTGAAGTGAGAGTCAAGTTAGGGTCATTATTTGAGAATTTCAATGGCAGGTGGCCAAGATTGACACATTATTCAAGACTATTGAGACCCGCACATACGATTAGTCGAAGTTGGGGTCATCTGTTGAGTGTCTTAGTTGAGGTCTTTACACGTCTCCACATGTATCAGGTCAAATCTTTTTAGCAATCGGATAGTATGATGAATTTTGTGAGTAATTGTTAGGAAAGTAAAAGAGTAGCCCTGCAAATTGCCCCTCTAATTACTCTTCCTAAGGAAATGGGCGCAGCAGGTGGTGTGTATTCTTTATGGAAAAATTAAGTACTAAAAAAGGTGCAGAGTAACATAAAACAGAACCGTAACATAAACAGAAGCAGAGCAGAACAATCTTATTTCTGGAGTTGTTATGTTTCTGTTTGCGTTGCTGCTGCAGCCACATAAAACAGAAACGGCTACAGAAACAGTGCAGAACATTATTATTTCTGGAGTTAATGCTGTTTGCGTTGATTCAGCAGCCACATAAAACAGAAACGACAAAAGAAACAGAATAGAAAATTATTATTTCTAGAGTAAACTATGTTTCTGTTTGCGTTGCTTCTGCAGTAATATAAAACAGAAACAGCAACAGAAACAGAACAGAGCACTATTATTTCCAGAGTTAATTCTGTTTGTGTTGGTCGCGCAGTAATATAGAGCAGAAACAACTACAGTGATAGAAGCAGAATTCAAAAAATTTATTAATTGTTAAAAAACATCATTACCAAATCACAATTATAACAAGCTACTTTTAACTACTTCACTAAAATGCATTTAAATCGCCAGCACCAACAATTACTTTAATATTTCTAACGGTTTCTAGTACATTCATACACTCATTGTGAGTTCTTTCTGTTGTATCGTCAAAATCTCGTTTTCTGTCGTTAAATTCTGCAGCTATTCTGTTACTAGTTCTGTTGTTGATCCTGTTTCTGTTGCAAATGCGCTGGATTCTGTTTCTGTTGCCGTTTCTGTTCTATGTCACTCTGCACCTTACGAAAACAAAAAGTAGAAAAGCTCTATTAATTCAACATCCGTTTATTTCTCCTTCGATTTCCTACTGGGGTGGACAGTTGGGCACCTATATTTGCACATGTATTTCAAAAATAAACGAGTACTCCAGCGATGCGGTACAATGACAACACGTACCGCATCGAACGTGATTTCTCTGCGATTCAGTTTTGGAATTTTGCTTTCTTGCGCAAACTTTTTGCACTCGATTCGAATAAATCAGCATAAAATTCTTTCTTTTTATTATTATTTATTATTGCTATTATTCAATTGTCAATTTGTAAGCAGGTGTGTGTGTGTGTGTGTGTGTGTGTGTGTGTGTGTGTGAGCCTTTTGTGTGCGGCAGTATTTATCTTAAGTGATTTCCAATAAAACTTGTTTATTTGCGCTTTTAGCTTATGCTAATTCAATTTCGTTGTTTAATTAACTGTATCAATAAGCCTCAATATTAACTTTTTAGTAGTTCATAACAAATCATAACCGATCGTTCAAAGAAACACCTACTCCCGCTCGCTGTGTTAATTGAGCAGATAAACAGTGGTACTGACGGGCCGCAGAATTCATTACTTTAGTTTAGCATTTTCGAAGTAAAGTTTATCATTAGCAGTAAGGCCCACAGAATGGAAGGTTGGAAGCAGAATTAAATACGGTTTAGCACCGAGCCGTTTGGAGTTTACTCCAGAAGGCAGTTGGAGAAAACTTGATCTGCACCACAGAGACAGACCACTGAAGGTAGTTAGATAAAACTTGATCTGCACCACAGAGACCCTCTGAACTAAAAGATAGATCGCACATATTGATTATGGAATTCCAAAAGGTTGTAATAGCAAAACACCCACTGGAACCAAGCATTGTAGGCGGGTGGAATGTCTGACTGATGTTAAGATTTCCATTGTGTATTCATCTACTAAAGTACGCTCAATTGAGTCAAACTGACTACGAGACACCCCACAACTAAAGGAAGTATTCAAGCAATGCGCTTAAGAATTCAAACAATCAGCATAGCGAGCTAAACAAATTTACCTATGATACCGGTTAGATATACCCTCAGAACAGGGATATATCAAAAAATATCTAAAGCATGCCCAGTATTAGTGGGGAAAAACATGTCCGAGCCCCGAGACTCCCCCATAACATCCTCTTTGACTTTGTGCAGGCTTCCAGAGTCTCTGTAGAGTAGTTCATTTGGTCTGCCAGAGGCCGCCTCTGGCTAGAAAAGGCTCTAGCCAGTGATGAATACTATTCCCGAAGATACTATTACTAGATAGAGGACTGGTAGATAGATAGATATATTTAAGTGTGTTATACACTGCGACCTGAAAGATCTATTGTGTTGCCCCTATTTATTTGAAAGATGAGGATAGTCTCATCTATAAATCTTCTGCCAGGTTAATTTTCGACAGGAATTCATATACTTTGGAGGAATCAAGATGAAGGATCTTGCTCATATCTAAGATATATTCTCCAAAACACCCGACTCTATTGTGTGCCAATGGTCCGCAGTTTGTGATCAGGTGCAGTAAGGTTTCGTCACTTTCTCCACAGAATCGACAGATGGCATCTGAAGATATACCCAACTTGTTTAAATGGTAGTTGAGTCTACAATGTCCGCTTAAAATGCCTGTGATGATTCTTAATTTTCTCCGAGGCATAATTATTAACTCCTTAGCTCTTTTGGGATTAAAATCTCCCAGAAGAGCTTTGGACTGTCTTAATCCCGGAAGAGTTTTCAAGGTTTGACTTCTTTTTGCATCTGTACACTTCTTCAGCAGACCTCCAATGGTATTGGATGATAGTCCACAGAAGGGTTCAGGGCCGTTGAAGTGAGAGGCCGCAGCTTTCCTAGCTAAGCTATCAGCCTTCTCATTTCCCTCTACTCCTATGTGGCCTGGTATATAGGACAGGTAATGGAACGTTTGTTTGATTTTCACGCCAATAACTCCAGATTGTTTACAGAAAAGATAAAACAAGCTGAATATAGTACGGTAACCCAACCGTTTTATGTATATCACTAAAACATCCCACCCGAATATCTCCAGACTTAATAGAGTATGAAAGATAGGACCTTTTGAATGTTTTGTATGCCATTAAATTTGTGAAATATGTTTAAAATCAAACGAATTATTTTCCATAAATTCGAATTACCCGATATTTATCTTTACTTATGAGGTAATTAACCATGGTTTTGCTGTGAACGATCCAATGAATAGCGTCGACTGCGGTTATATTACAAGTCATTCTTGTTGTTTAGTATCATTCTCTTTGTGGCATATCTACGTGAGGTCTGGGAGTAGCAACTGTTGCGCAGTAGGGACTGGGTCTTGACTCGAAATAATTATTCTCGAGGCCCGAGACTTTCCCAGTATGCATGCGTTTTAAAATTACTTGCAGTTAAACAAGCCTATAACTTAACCTATCCATCGCCTGTTCCAGCTGTTTTCACCGAGAATACTTTGACTTTTCATCATCCTTTTCGGGATCCAACCTTCGTATTCGCTGTCTTACACTGTTCGTCTGTTAGTTTCTAATAGTTCAGATATTATTATTTTCTTTGCACCCTCTGCTGACTTTTTGATTGTATGACAAGTTCGAAATAAGATCTCTCATGGCTACGCAATGATTTGAACTATTCGATTATATTAGGATCCATCCGCGGAACTAAACGCACATCACCAAATCCTATCCATAGTACTGGTTGGCATATCGTGACCATTTGCATACCAGACGATATTGTGGAGTGAATTGTGAGAGTTTCTGGAAACACTTTCTTTCAACTGCCTGCTCTTAGCTCGTGACTCAGATATTGCCTTTTTTTATGTGAATTGTTTTTGAATACCCGCCCAGTATTCTAGCTAAGAATATTGTGATTTGCTCGAAACGTGTTCTTCGAAATGACTTCAAGCAATATTGATAGAAACCTCCCATTTAATTTTTAATATTTCCACATTTTTCCTTCGAGGGTTTTGAAACCATACCACTGCCAATCACCAACTCACTTAGTTCAGCGGAAACACAAATTCTGAGAATCTCTACAAGCATTTCCAGACTTTGACCGATCACAAGTGTCACCACTATATTTAAAAATATAAACAGTTCTACCCGAATTGCCTTAAAAAGTTCTGAATCGACTCTGACGATGCTGAACCGTGAATAGGAGCAAGTGCCAAGAAACATTTACAGCTATACTCGTATTGCACATCAATGTCCACCAATGCGAATGAAACATTCTGGCGTGTGTCGTCTCTGGCGTGCTACACAAATCGCTGCTGTCCGTCAATGACACATTTCTTTTTCGGTACTCGAGCCAAGTTTCTCAATCTTTTTTAAATACAATCTTCTATAAATATCCGCAGGAGAACACATTAGAGTGCCCTTATACGACGCAACATACTCGTAGTGATGAGTATGTACTTTAGAAAATACCCTCAATTACGAAGCTGGGCACGGTTCCGCCCCATTGATATCAGTAGAACGCGGAGATCGCCAACAATCTTCCACCCGCCTCATGCACGTTCAACCTAATTATTTGTGTTAGGAGCTACGAGTGCTTCTTTTAACCGCTTGTTATGGGCCCTTCTAGCTCCTTATGGAGAGGGATTCCATAGGTTGTGCATAAGATTGACACCAAACCGAAAATAACCAAGAGGTAAAGGCGAGATTTTGGAGATAATTGAGCGGACATTACCCTCAAAGATTGCAAATCGGCGTGCACTGCTTAAAAGAAGTTGCGACTCGGGTTCCCCACATTGAACGAAACAGTGGGTGTAAGGCTGCCTTTAAAAAGACACGGATTCATGCTGATGACGTTTACAGTGGATCACTCGGTAGGTGGCTGATCGGACCACCCACCCAAGCACTGTGTGGTGCCCCATTTACAAGAAAACATTTTTGTTGACCATTTTCGAATGCAATTTCAAACAAAACTACTCGTAATTTGGGAATGGGATTACGGCGAGGTAAGGTAAGACGACAGTTTGGGAGGAATAACAATTAATTTAGCCGGTGCCGCTAAAAGGGAAGCACGCCTCAGCCTAGTGTCAGCTGTTAGGGTAGTGTTCGATGGCCATTGGAACGCATGAGCTCAACACTCTGCATTTGAATGCTATTCAGAATGATGCTCTGCAATTTGACATTCACGACGCTTTGCTCGGGCAGACAATTGTGCGCGGTTGACATTTGCCAACAGCAGCATCAGCCCCGCCGCCGCCGTATTCCGAATAACTCAGTTGGCTTCCTTCAATTTGGCAGCGTTTCAATGTTACTCTTTCGAATATGAGCTCACTGAGAAATAGATTTACGTGTGTTTGTTTGTGTGTGCTCTGATTTAATTTCGAAAATGAACAGCTTCTGAGAGCTGCCGCGCATCAGGAGTCCCAGTTGCCACAGCGGTATCACGTTCAGACCGGCTGATATTCGACCTGGGAACATGCCTGCTTGGGCGGGTACGCAGCTGCGCTGTTTGCAGTTAGTTTCTATTAATTTTACATTAAATACTTGAACAATGTTTCCACTAAGTTCGGCGGAACCCTTTCCTTCCCTTCGCTTGAGTCAGCAAATTTGCTGCGATGGTCTTTAAATTGCATGTTGCTCTTTAGTTTAGGATTGTGTCGTCTGGCACAAGTTTTCTCAGCTGCTAACAATGTTACGAACAATGATGACGTCTGCAAAGTTTACAATTTTGTAATTGTTATTTTTGCGCATATCTACGTCATTAGAGGGAATAGAAGAAACCAAGTACCTCGTATACGAAGAAGTGGAAATATTTGAGGGAACAGTTATTGAGTGATAGCGAAACCTCATAAGTGTGTAGGGCATTCATTATCGTCCTTCTGTCCACAATTATTTTACAGAGCATCTTTTGTATGCCAGCTACTGCACCCACAGTTCATCTGAGGATCTGAAAATGACACAACGGAGCAAATACCCGAACTTTAGGAACGAACTAGTTAAGACTGGCCTGGGCTGTTGAGTTTCTCTTGGCGGGGGGATAACAATCTTCTCAGTATCCTCCAACAATAGCCTACTTTATACAAGTATCGTACCCTAACTTTAGATTAGTTTAGATGGAAGGTTGCGGGAGGGATTTAGTGAACTGAAACCTCAGGATCCGATCTTAGGTAAAAACACAGCTGTAGTTAATAGTCACCGAGGTCTCATGCTAGTCAACCTTTACAATAATACCGACTTGAGACTATTTTAAAGTGCCTCCCTAAAGGAACATATTCTATATGGACAAGGATGTTTCCAGAACTGATTCGTTCTCTTCTTTACATATCCATTAATTCTGCACATATCGTCCCTGACTATATCCACGTTTCTACAATTTCCACTGAAGAATCCTGACTAATTTTTATTTGCTTTGACTAATGCATGATTTCCATCTGTTCTCTCTCGCCGGGTTCGGATTGAAGATCTCCGTGGCTACTTATTCCCTTTAAGCCTTCTAGATTCATGGGCTTTCTCTCTGAGAAGACTGTTACTCAAGGTCCTAGGAGAAAGTCTCAAAACCACTGAAAATTGAAACCAACTTTGAAAGAAAACAAAACAGAAAATAACCTCTTCTCTTCTCTTGTTAGTGGACAGTTCCTTTTACCAGGATGAGTAATTTTCGTGTTTATTTGCTCAGAATCAACCCAAGAATCAATTGAACAGTTTTTAAGACCTTAATTGAATGCAAGAAACATCAGCCCACCCTTCCACCCTTCCACCCTTACTTCCCATTCCCACCACAGAAACAATGGACACACACACAAATTGCAGCGCAAAATCCTCGCCATTAAAATTTCCCAAAAGGGTGTTTTCGAAATGCTCATAAATTGCAGCGCAAGCAGCGATATGTAAACAACACCGTGTGATCCTTGGAGTCCGTGGTGGGGACAGTGTGGCTATTACTGTGAGTGGCTGAGGACAGCAAACATAATCGCAGCCGAGGCTGCTCCCTTCCGCATTGCGTGATGACAACTTTAGTGGTGTCATTGTTTGCCTTCGACCAACGACATGAGAGCTTTGAATGTGCTATAATTCACTTGAAGCCAAATTTCGCTCCAATCTTCCCACAAAATATACGGGTGGACATGTCAATGGGGGAAATATGGCAAATTACTTTGCGATAGCTTAAGACGGAATGAGGCAAAGAGCTTAGGAGCCCTGCCGAACCAAAATTAATAAATAAGTACCCTTAATTTATGCGTGTGCATGAAGTGACCAAATGGATTCGTCCGGGACAGCCGGGTATGCTGGGAGCATATTAATGCCCGGGCAAGTGACCGTAATTAAATGCTTGGAAGGCTGTGTGAATAGTAATACTCAGAGCTTTGCGGTACTGGGTAGACAGCAGTTAAGTGTCTGCCCCACACCCACCTCCACTTCCACTCCCATTCCCAGTATCATTTGCTCGTTTTGTTGTTATTGCACGCCCATCATCACTGCCTGACATCGCTAAACCTATCCATTTACATATTTTGCAGATGGCTGAGCTGATGCACCAAATGCGCGATCCCGCCCACACTTTGGGAGGCTCAGTGGGCAGCATCCCACAAACCCTGGTATCCAGCGGCGGTACCGGTGGCGAGCTGTCTCTACAGAAAGCGCTCACTGGCAACGGGCTGCACGCCACGCCTGCTACCAACCTTAAACTTACCGAAGCGGTACGCAATGCTCAACACGATGCTAGTCCCAATTTAGTCTCATCCAAGATGAAGTCGTCCAAGTCGTACACACATGGCCTGAGCAATTCAGCCGGCACGGTAAGTCAAACAAATGCTCACCATCATTTCACATTTTATTAACTGCTCTGTCGCTTCCCTTCCAGGTACACATTCCAACCTCTACCTCGTCGCAGAGTAATCTCTCGCTGCTCGCTGACATATCGCCCAACCACACGCACTTCTTCGAGGTCATGTATGTGGGCAAGATTCGCGTGTCCCACAAACGCGTGCCATTCTCGTTCATTGATGACGCCTTGCCAAAGTTTAAGGCCTACGATGCTCAGCGGTCACGTCTCTTGCAAATGAGCACAAACCGTAAACCCTCATTGAATATTGAATGCGGCATTGGTGGTGGCGGTGTGGGTGTGGGTTCGTTCGGCGGGAAAAATACCTCGATGCAAGAGAACGGCGTCGACGAGGAGGACGAGGAACAGCTAGAGGAGGAGGCAAAACATGACGTGCAAAACAATCAGCACGAGGAAAAAGTGCCCGCAACGGAGGCGAGTAATAGCAATGATGAGGCTGCTCCAGCGATTCAGGTGGAGGAGAACAAAGAGAACAAGTCACCGAAGCGGTTAATACGCGGCTTTAGTCACATGGAGATTTCCGTGAAGAAAGAGTAAGTATACCTAAGTTAAGGGGCAACAGCAGTTGCGTAGTTCAAACTGGTTCAATCTTGTTTCTGTGTTATTACAATCTTGACCCTTTTCCTAACACTGTACTTGCTTGTCACTAAAGTGCAACAACGGTTAAACCAGACAGTAGTGGCTCCGAGGAAGTCGACGATCACGCATCTAGCCACACTCCGGTTAAACCGAATGTTATTATAAATAAACATCCATCGCCAGCCAGGCAAGAAGAGGAGCCACCAGAGCAACAACAAACCGCAAGCACTCAGGAACAAGCAACACAACAACTGCATCCCAGCAATGCGCTGGATAAGTGAGTAAAAATGAGTTGTGGCATGTTTTGTGTTGCCTGCTTTTTCCTTCACCCCACGATTATTTGGAACCCGTATTTTTATTTTGTTCTCACAAGTTTCACGTTCCGATATCCAGAATTGAGGTTCTCGAAAGTTGCCAATTCTCTCTTAAGAGTAAAGTACTCTTATTCAGCTATTGGAGAACCACTGTTCTTTATTATTAAGGCCATCATGCTGAGCATCAAAACGAATGTTGGTGTCGTGTAGCACAAAATGACTTTGAATTGTGACTTGTTTGGAGGCACGTAGTGGTGTCTTTTTGAAAAACTTTTCTTGAAGATCTGCATCAAACAAAGTGGGACACAAAACTCATCGCCTTGTATCTTTCACCATTGTGCGAGCATCATTGCTCTCGACGGCGCCTCCAATCTGCACCAAAGAAGACTTTTTCCGGATTGCATTGGACGCTGCAAGATCGCGTTTGGATTGTTCCCAGTCCACATACTGCAATTTCGTCTCTTGACAGACCAATTGTAGCCAAAATGGGCTACTTCGCTGAAGATGACTTTTTGGCGACAATTGGGGCCAGCTTCAAGCTGGTCTAGAGCCCAATCAGCGGATATGTAATACAAGAAATGGTTGCTTCTTTGCTCATTAGACCCTATCGGGTCGAAACCCAAATTTTTGCGCACATATCCATTAATTGGAGATCGGACAAGACAAAACCTTGCACATCAAGAGGTATTGACAGTTCTATAGAATCATGAGAATGTGCTCCTTTGACCGGACGCTTCGACGATGAGACCAGGTCTCTGATAACGTGGCAATTGATTGCTCGAGTATAAGGTTATTGTCGCTTAGCAGCGACTTTTGATTTGGTGACAATAATGTTGAAATCGCTTATCAATCCAGTATTAGCCCAGTCTCTCGTAGTTAACTTCGATCACTATTTGAGATTTCATATTTTTCGAATTTCTTAATCAGATCTTACTCGGCGGTTTGCTCCCCAATGGAAGAGCCGGGATTCCTCAGAAATACCCTTACAATAACAAACGGGCCAATTCGCATTTATACGAGTGGTGGTCAATGCATTAACAATGTTCGATGCCCCTGGTAGTCCTAGTTGAGTACCGAAGATCACAAACTCCAAACGATGTATCACTTAGTATGATGTTGAAACTGCCCCACACTGTGTACCGATACCATGCATACTACTTGCAGCATTCACAGAAGATATTGTAATCGGAACAGTTGCATCAGATCCGTTTATCAGATTGTCCGATCTGTGTTTGGATTAGTTTGAGCTCCAGTTTCTGACCGAAATATTCTTGTGTATGCACGATGACAAGATTAGTTTAGTTGTACAGATGATGGATTCCAATTTTCTCACCCTTGTGGCATGCTTTACTACTTTACTATATTTTATGTTTGCTCTCTGTCCCTCTTCCACCTTTGACGACTCCCTCCTTTCAGAAATTAAGTGTTCTTCTCATTTTCTGTAAAATTTCTTTCCCCTATCACAGTATACCAAAACAACGCGATCGTTCTGCCTCATACGGCTGCATACCTCCCTATGTGGAGCAAAATCGTACCATGGTCTTCCTGGTGGGACGCTCAGATTTGCGTTTAATCTCGCCCGATCGCAAGCAAGTACTGTTGTACAAGGACTTTAAGGACGTGGCTAGCTGCGCTCAGGGCCAAAAGAATGCCGATCACTTTGGCATTATCTGTCGTGAAGCCCATAACGACGGCTATATCGGTTACGTTTTCAAGTGTCAGTCAGATCACGTGTGCGATGATATCGTCGCCGCCATTTCGCAGGCGTTTGTCACCTGTGCGGAGCAGAAGAAGAAGGAGGCTACACAAATATTCTCCTGCGAACACTGTCCCATGTTGTGGTATCACAAACTCTGCACCGATGTGGAAGGTTTCAGCGAGAAGAAAACCCAAACTATGATCTTTCGACGCATTGAGTCGCTCACAGACGATGAGCAGGACACCATCTGGGCGAAGTTTTATGGTTCGGAAAAGACAAACTCCCCGCTATCGGAGCAGAATCAGTTTCTAATGATGCTGCTGCGTGCGCACTGTGAGTCTAGGCAGCAGCGACACGTGCATGACACAGCCGAGAATCGTTCAGAGTTCTTGAATCAGTATTTAGGTGGCAGCACCATCTTCATGAAGGCGAAACGTTCGCTCACCAATTCCTTCGATCATTTGCTAAAGCGCAAAGCCTCAAAGGATGACATAGGGGTGTCGCACACCTTGCGGGAGCCTCAGATACGCGAGAATTCCGCAGAACCGCAAGGGGGCAGCAAGAGTGGCGTTGACTCACCGCCGGAGGGATTCCGTTCGCGAGCTAATACGATTGGAGCGAGCCCCACCAAACCGACCGCCGATCAACTCAAAAGTCCCATGATGGATATGTGAGTGCGGTTTGGTTACTTACTAGGGTTGCACTTGTTTTAATGGTTTTCATTTTATGTACAGTTTCCTTAAAGTTGGCAACAGTCCCAAGGAAGCCGAGACCCACCAAGGTTCCTGGCGTCAGGCTATATTGAACAGCGTCGTCACACCATCCAAAGGCATGAAGAATGATGCTCAGTCCGAGTTCATGTCACCTATGCGCATTACACGTACGTTTTAGTGAGACGTCGCTCTATCGCTCTTCATTCCACATATCTAACTTCTCATGTTACCTTCCAGAACCCAAGCGTGGCAAGCGCACTCGCGAGGAGCTCCGCGAATTGTGGCAGACCGCCATACGCCAGACTATTTTGCTGCATCGCATGGAGAAGGAGAACGCTATGCTGCAGGCACGCCAGAATGAAAACGAGCTGAAGCGCATCAAGCTGGACTACGAGGAGATTGTGCCCTGCGACAAGCAGCTGATCGACCGTTGGGAGATGATCATTGAACGTGACTCTTTGAAGATCGGCAACAAGAAAGACCCGAAGGTGTTGGCACAGGCCATTAAAACTGGTGTGCCCCGTTCGAAACGCGGCGATGTCTGGACTTTCCTGGCCGAGCAGCATTCCATGAACACAGCTCCGGTGGACACCAAGAAGTTCCCCAACTTCAATACACCATATCAGACGCTATTGAAGGATCTCACCGAACATCAGCACGCCATCTTCATCGATCTGGGCCGCACCTTTCCAAATCACAAGTTCTACAAGGACCCACTGGGCGTGGGCCAACTGTCGCTGTTTAATCTGTTAAAAGCGTACTCCATACTTGACCCAGAGTTGGGATATTGCCAGGGTTTAGGCTTCATTTGCGGCATATTGCTGTTGCATGTAAGTTCGACGAGTTGGCGAGAGTGGCGTCAGCATGTCACAAGCTAATTTTCTATTGTTTTCTAGTGTGATGAAGCCGACGCTTTCCAGTTGCTCAAGCATCTCATGTTCCGACGTCAAATGCGCACCAAATACTTGCCGGACATGAAAAAATTCCAGTTACAACTCTATCAGTTATCGCGTCTAGTCAAGGACCACTTACCCGATCTGTACACCTGGCTAGACGAGAACGATGTCTCACCCACGCTGTATGCGGCACCTTGGATACTGACAGTATTCAGTTCACAGTTTCCATTGGGATTTGTGGCGCGAGTCTTCGATTTACTGTTCCTCGAGTCGTCGGAAGTCATCTTCAAGTTTGCCATTGCTTTACTAAGCGTGCACAAGGATGAATTATTGGCCCGCGACAATTTTGAGGAAATTATGGATTATTTAAAGACGGTGGTGCCCAAAACAGAGGCCAACACAATGGAGAAAGTTATGAAACTGGTAAGTTCTCCGGCTGCAGACTCATTTCTAGCTACTCGTGCTAGTCTTCTGATTCAAAACTTATTTTCAGGTCTTTACTATGGACATTGGTAAACAATTGACCGAATATAATGTGGAGTACAACGTCCTACAGGAGGAGATCTCCACCACTAATCATCACTTGGAAATGCTGAATCGCGAGAAAGCTCAGAGTCAGCATCTCGAACAGCAGCTCCAGGTAAGAACGACCTAATTCTCGAAAATCCTAACTGCTCATTCTGTGACCATTTATTGGGTTTCGTTTCAGTTTGCCCAATCCTCTATAGCGCAGCTGGAGAAGACACGTGCTTCTCAGCAAGTGCAAATCACAGCATTGCAAACACAGGCACAAACCCTGGAGGTGACAATACAAACGCTCGGCCGTTTTGTGGGCGGTTTAGCCGAACAAAATGTGGACCTGGAACTGCCGGGCGATGTGCGTCGTATACTGCAGCAGCTGGACGATCTCGAGCGACAGCGTCGCAAGCCCCTATTTACAGAACGCAAGATCAACAAGTCCGTGTCAGTGAACAGTCATTTGGGGTTTCCACTAAAGGTGCTAGAAGAGTTGAACGAAAAAGACGAACATGGTTCGCCACAAAAGAAGAAGGAGAAGACACCTTTTTTTGAGCACACCTACGAGCAGCTGAGACAACAGCGCTCCCAGGGCTCGTCCTCCGGCGGCAATAGTGAACCGTTTAGGCAGCGACTGGGCAGCGATGGCAGTGCTAAGGGTGCAATTTCACCGACCCGGCAACATCAGGTGCAGCCGCCACAACAACAACAACAAGTGCTCCAGCGACCGAATCGTCTGTTGGATTCATTGCCAGCAGTGGCGGAAATGCAAAGCAAATTGGACGATCTGAAGCTGCCAGAGCATGTGGACAAATTCGTATCGAGCATCAAAAGTCCCATGGAAGTCGACAGCGGTGTGGGCACACCTATGAGTCCACCCAGCACGAGCAGTACGAGCAGCAGCAGCAACGGCTTGGTCAGCAGCACCAGCGGTGGCAGCCTCTTCAGCCGCATGGGCTACAAGAACACGCCAGCAGCCCTCCAATCACCGGGCGCCATTCGGCACATCTACGCGCCCTTTGTGCCAGCGTCCACAATATTTGCTCCACCGCCGCCACCGTCTCTAACGAAATCCGAAGAAATGCATCCTCTGAGCATGGTGGGCGAGGTGAATGTCCGCTTCAATGGCACCACGCAGCTCAAATCCATACGCCCGGTGCATCACATGCGTCCGAACTCGCTGACAAACAACACAGCCTCCAGCACGGAGGACGAGGGCGGCGCCAGAGCAACTGCAGGCGCTGCTACAGCGGCAGGGGGCACGAGCTAACGGTTCTGATTTATAGCCAAGTTTTTGCGCAGTTTTTATTAAACAGACAACAACAACAACAAAACAAATCTGGCTCGACACTAAAATAGCAGCTTGGACAAAAGCAAAAATGAATGAAGTTAAGCAAAATTCTACACGCTCGCTAAAATCAAACAAATAATTAAAAAAATCGTATACAAAAAACAATCAAAAGTTGAAAAATCAGCGCTACTGTTGCCAATTTGCAACCGCACAAAACGATGCCATTTCAAAAAATTTTATAAAACTAACTTTTGCAAAACGATAAAAAAAAACTCAATTTAAAAATTTAAAAATTAATTGACTAAATTTGCTAAACAAACAAAGAGAAAACAAAACGCGATCAAGAGAAAAGAAATTATAAAAGTAAAACCAAAAATTGTAAATTTACAATCAGCGTAAATGACAGAAATGGGGCTAGTTCTGTAGAAAAAGAACGTTATAGGCGATTATCTTTAAGTTTATACCAAATCCACCCCTCTACATGACGCTGACGTTGACGCAGACGCTGACGTTGACGCAGACACTGACGTTGACACTGACGCAGATACTGACACTGACGCTGACGCAGATGCAGAGACAGATCCATACAAGTGTAAGCAGTTCCGAGATCCTTAAACGCAGGTGTACGAGAAGTGAGTGCCTTCGAGACCCTTTGTGGGACTTTTTGAAGCACCAAATAATGCGCCACAGTTTGCAAAGAAATTCATTTACGAAATGTGCCACGAAACATGACCAAAAGTGCTCTAACATGTATTCACAGTAAATCTCTAGAATCTGACAAAAAAAGCTAAAACTACGAGTGGAGGAATCTCGATATATCCCTATCAGCCTCAGTCCTCTCATATGCAATTTTCCATCCCGTATTGAATGGGATTCAAATGGCATTAAAAAAGGATTTTCACATATGTAATTGAATCATATTCAAAGCAGAAGGGACAAAATGCGGAGAAGTATCCTTGAAAGACATTGTATGACAAATCAGCAGAGTTCCTTTTTTCCCAATTCGCTCCAGAATTTCACAAAACTAAACAGATAAGGTGCACAAGCAACGTACAATAATCCTGGTTGCAAAAGTAGTCCGCAATTTTTTATGATTTCAAGCAGAGAGTAGTGAAAACATTGGTGAGCTCCTCTTGTTTGAGTCCTCTGAAAATGTGCCGGACTTTGAACGAATCAAACATATCAAATTATAACGATTGTATTTATGATTGATATTTAGGAGGATAAAGTACTTAAATATTCTCTGGTTCAGGATTTATTACCCAATCGGAAACCAAAGCCAACTGTGACGCAGTTTAACTACTTGAAGATTCGTGCATACATTCTCCGCTAATCTCCGTTGTGGTTGCATTTTCCTCCAAAGTTGGGGAATACCAATTTTCAGCCTGATCTAAGGCACCTTTTTGGCTGCACCATTAACGTGTCTGAAATACGAGTATCAATATCATATTCGAATCCTATGCAAAACTGGGGATATACACGCATTAGAGCCATTCGATTTTCGAACATTATTCCGATCCAGCCACGCAATATGTCGTTACACATTGACTGCATTTGTGCAATTCACACATTGGTATATGGAATCATTTAACTAATAAAATTGCCAGCCTGTAGTCAGGTATATTTAGATTTATAGTGGCATAAATTGGGGTTGCCTTAAGGCCTATTCCTTCAATCAATGTTTTGACTATGCAAACAGCAGTTGCACCTATTGTGTCTACTATATAAATATCCGTTTCGCGCATGCATCATGGGGATAGGTGTACTACTTACATTGTACCAAATGTCTGTGTTTGTTAGAAAGAGTGAACACATTCGTGAGTGGTTTTGATACTTGCACACTTCCGACAGCTATTCAAAAATTTGATACAATTTCTTATGTGACCTGGTAAGAGAATTACTTCATATTTTAGTGTGCCACAGGCAATGCCAAAAAGGCTCAAGAAAGTATTCACTGCTCATGCTCCGGTACTTCCTTCCGTACGTCTGCAATTAGAGCTGAGCTCACAGTAGCTGCAACCAACTAAACACTCATGTCTAGTAGCACGAGCCTGCTAGCTTCTAGGATCGGGCATGCCCTCTGCTCATGAACTTATTTATACGCCTATTTTAAGCTAAACATTTACTTATTTATTTTTAAATGTATTTTTATGTTAATTTTTATTCAAGACGAATTTATTGGCATGCATGACAACGTGTTTGCATGTTTATGAATGAAAATAAATCGTGCGGAATATTTTGTGTTTATATATTTTGTTAATATTACAGTTAAAGGCTGTTTGTACTTTTTAATTTATAACTTTCGTATTTGTTTCATTGGTAATTGGATTTTTTTAATTTTTGTATATAATTTTTTTAGAATTTTCAATTTGAATTTAATTCTTTTTTATATAATTTGTTAAGGAATATATTTGAATTTTTATTTTATACACTCTACTTAACTTACTGATGTGTACTTCAAAATACCCTATCTTTTTGTACAAACTTATAAATAACTTTACTTTTATTATACATTTTTTTCTTTCTAATTATGTAAAATTATTTTGTGTGTATTCAAATTGTGTGCTATAGTGTAATTTATTTATATTTGTTTGCTTTTATTTTAGTTTTCTATAAACATATATATATATAAATACTATATATATATCCCCATCTGTGCTCTCAAAATTCTGTGCTTCAATTTACTTATTACAAAATAAACAAACAACAAATTATTTATTAATATTTATAGTCATAAGTAAGCGTAAATTTTAATCTAAGTTCCACTTTAAGCAATATCAATTTATCTATTACTGACTTTAATTTACTACATACATAGAAAATCTCATTGAGTACATTTGTTGTTAATTTATTAATATTGTTTAAAATTTTACATACTCGTACAAGTATATAAGCGCATATAGATACATATGTATATGGATTGTAGTCACTCAGAGTCTCAAATTGTGTGCGAACGGACTTGCTGAGGCTTCACTTGAGCCGCAATTTGTACGACTTCCAATAAACGGAAAATAAGCTAAAATATATTAAATGATTAATTTATAATTTCCTCAATTTAGCGTAAATCAAACACTTGAAATTTAAACATATAGAATGTGCTTCTTTGTTAAATATATATATGTATACATAAAATGCTTGTAAGCCTATAGCATGTAGTACGATTAGATGCAAGCAAGCCCAATTGCTAAATTAATTAATAAAAATCATATACATACAAATATATAAATTAATACATATATAAAATGCAATAAAAGATTATTTAATTCATATGAAAACGGCTCAAATCTTATTTACGGCATTATTTAAAACGCTCTAAGAGCACCGCGACCTGAAAGATCTATTGTGCAGCCTCGTGCCCAACTAAAGCAATTCTAGACTTCTGTGGGTTTGATTTTAACCAGCTGACTTGGAGCTAAGTTCGCGCTGCCTAGGTAGCTAAGTCTGGGCAAGTGCATAGAAGATGTTCTGCTGTTTCCTGTTCCTATCGACAGAGTCGGCAGGAATCGTTTTCCACCTCACCCATTTTCTTCATGTGGTAATTGAGTCTACAGTGTCCTGTTAATAGTCCAGTGTAGAGTTTAATATCATGTTTGCAGAGCATCTACCTTGATGTGCTCAGGGTCAATGAGTCTTCTTGACTGCCGCATGCCTGTTTGGGCTCTCCAGTACTCGAATAGACCTCGTTTGTCCCGTTCACATATTAAGTTATTTATGAAGCTAGTGTTTATTCCACAGAAGGGTTCTGGACCTATAGAGGAGCGCCTGCTCCATTTTGCCGGTGAATTTGCCATTTCATTGCCTTCATGCCCCTCATTCTCGGTACCCTCAGTAGAGTAACACAATTCCTCGCTGCTAATGTATTGAGATGTTTAAACCATCCCCAGATCAGCTTTGATTGGAGAGAATGAGAAGTTTATTCACGATTTAATGAGTAGAGCTGCCTGGCTGTCCGAAAGAATGCACATTTTGGTACCACGTGTCCCCTGCGTAGACATTCTCTAACACATAACTCTAAGGTCGTGGACCTGTCCCTGAAAAATGGAAGCTGTTTTGCCATTACCATTGCTTTTCGGAAATTTGGGCCTACAGTTCCCTCTCCAGCACTGTCATCTTCCATTTTGAACCCATCAGTACACCATAGGTGTGAGTCCTGTTTTAGGATTATCTCGTTATTTCTTCACGCTGATCGGTCAGTCATGACCACTTCGAAGTGCTTGAAAAAGGCTAGTTTTCTGTCCATCTTGTGAAAGACTATGAGCCACGGAGTCCAGACGGCGTCCAAAATCTTTGCGTGCCCCGTTAGGTTGCCTTCCTTAAGATGAGCTAGATTAGCTAGTCGCGCTGGCTGCCGTCCTCTTAACTGCAAGGTGTAGAGGAGTGACTCCAGTGATCATTCCTAAAGTTGATGTGGGGCACGTTTTCATTGCTCCCGCTGCACTCAAGCAGGCAATTGGGTGAACCTTGTTAAGGATCATCTGAGCCTTTGTTTAATCTACCTTTGGCCAAAATACCAAAGAGGCATAGGCGAAGAGGCAACTCTTATTTATTATTGTTTTCAATTAACTCTACTGCAACTAGGAAATGATCCCGAAGATGAGTGGGACTGTCTACGCCCGAAGGGTAGTGGGACTGACTATAGCCCGAGCCTAACATACTATGTTGAAACTAAGGTGTTGGCTAAAACGAATGCAGTGAATGTCTGAAAAGGGATGATTCTGATCCACTTTGTAGGAAAGGCGAGTATTTTATGTATTTATTTATTTATTAAAACTAATTTACAATCATAAATTACGAGTGCTTACAACCAATAAACACCAAAGTTATGACAAAATCCGAATTATCGAGCTGCAATTAATCCGGACTATAGAATAGTCAATGGATATAAATTTTGATCCGGATTACTGGAAAATATTGTAAAAGCATCAATGGGCAGCGCACCCCTTTTATATATTTATATTATTTTATATATTTAAAATGTAAATAATGTTTGCCTAGATCCCTGTTATAATTACTACAAATAATATAAAACAAGCAAAACGAAAAGGAACGAAGGGTGTCGCCCAAGCCCAATTCCAGGCGCTATTTGCTCAATTTTAGCATATTCTTCCACCATTTTAAGGCCACAGGATTAACAAATGTCACTGCTTTACACCAAATACTCTCAATTAATAGAGAGTATTTGTTTACACTCGGTGCGAATTGCACCCCCTAAAAGTATGTGATCTTTTTTACCCTTTCTCGAAATACAGAAGTATTTTGTGTTGCATACTCCAGAGTAGTCCACTTAATTTGATATCAACAAAGGTGGAGGAGAGAATTTTCTGGTTGACTGCAAAAAAAAAGAGCCGATCACAATAGTCAACAGTTGCACCCACTGTGATTGATATCAATGTTAATGTGATTGCATGCCCTCATTACTCGTAGCACATGATTTGAAATACGAAAAACATTCAATAAAGAAATGAAATACGACAAATTTTTCTTGAAATTATCACAATTATTCTCAAAATACGAAAAACTTTCAATAAAAGAAATGAAATACGCAACATTTTCATTAAATTATCACAATTTATTTGAATGCAAAAATTTGGATACAATAATAAAAGCATTTGAGGTACACTTTTTCAATCAAACCAAGTTGTTTATTTAAAACATAATAATTGTTAATGGAATTTTATTTTTTACAAAAACAAAAATTGATCACAGTTAGTACTTATTTTTAAATTGGAACTATTTTGACTAATTGAGGGGTTCAATAATATTCTGAAAGTATTCAATAGTTAAGGAATTTTGATAGGCTAGTTTCTTTTTTGAATATTTGTAAATAAATTGTTGAGAAAATAAATCATTAATTTCTATGGCTATGAAAATGGTTTAAAAGTTTTTCTGGCAGAATTTCCTTCTCTTGCGATTTGTTCAAAGTTCTGCAAAAGAAACTTTTCAGAGCTATTGCGTTTGATTTGTGTGTAATTCATCTTTAATAAGCACCTTGTAAGAAACCCTAAACTAAGCCCAAGTTCTGTCGTGCCCATATGCGCGTATACGCCCACAGCCTGGACACTGGTTTCCAACTGACCCATGTCAGGCTGCTGAGCTGCCCGCCAGGCACAATCCCAGTGCACATATTGCCTCGGGTCTACCAGTAGTCCTTCTGAGGATAGGTCATATTGCCACAACAGACCTTGCTATGGAGGCCTGAACGGCCGCAGCAGTCTTTCCACTGCATCCAACTGGGCCAACAATGGTAAAATCAATTAAATTCTCCTAAACCCCTTAAAACTAATTCATTCCTTAAACTGTTGCTTCTCCTGAAAATCCGCTTTGATTTTTTCCGTCGCTCCAGCCGCCGCACCAAACGCCGCCAGATTTCCAAACATGCCAGCATTCTGTGGCATCACCCCAGCAGCCGCAGCGCCTAGCAGGCTCGCCATATTGGCAGCCATGCTGCCAGGATAGAGATTCTGATAGAATAGCGGATTCTGCAGCTGGAACAAGGCCATCAGATGCGTCAGTTGGAAATTGGGCGCATTCGGATCCTGCGATTGCATGCTTTGCGCAGCTGCAGCGGCACCCGGATGGAAGTTGGGTAGAAATGGCGGAAACATGGCGCTTAGCGAGGTGTTAGGCATGGCGTTGCCGAGAAGCTGCTCGTTGTTGGACTCCTGTTTGATCCGTTTGGTGTCTTGCATTTCCGAAGGCATCTCCTGTTAAAATAGACAGGGTTTAGAGGAGGGTAAGTATGTGAGAGAGTGATGGCAAAGTAAAGAATTGCGCTACTTACGATCAGCTTTGGCGGTCGTCCTCTTTTGCGTGCCAGGAAATGATCTGCCGAAAGAGAAGACAGAGGTGTGGTCACGTTGCAGGTGGCAGGCGCTGGTGTCGGTGATTCCTCCTCGCTGGAGTCTTTTTGCTTCTTGTAGATTTGGTATGCCTGCTCTCCGTCCAAGCGATCGTGCTTCCGTTTGTGGCTGATCATTTGGCTGCTGGAATGGAGGATGTAGTTGCAATTGCCTCGCACACAGTGTATGTGATTGCACACGGTGGAGAATTTGCAGCTCTCGAAAGGACATGTCTCGGTCTTCAGAATCTTCTTGAAGCCGTCTTGTGTAAGCTGATAGTCCTTCAAATGATAAGATTTGTGTTTGTCTAGTGGGAAAAGTAGAAGCAGATTAAGGAGATATTTTAAGGAAAGCTTTAAAACCATTCTGTTACCCATGTCAGCCTTGTTCTTGAAGGTGTGATTGCAGCCCTCGCGGCAGCAATGATAATGCGACGTCTTCTTGCCGTAGAACGGGCAGTCCTCGATTTTGCAATTCTCATGAGCGCGAAAGCGACGGAAGCCCTCTTGCACGATCTCAGAGTTCTTGCGGTGGAAGTTCGCGTGCATTTGCACGTCGCTGGTGCTCACATACACTTTGGGACAGTCTTCGTAGACGCAGTGGTAGTGCGTTTGCTTCCAGTTGTAGGCACAGCCTTCACCATACGCACTGGTACAATCGTCCGAGGCGGAGAAGCGCGCGAAACCCAGCAGCAGACTCTCCTTGCGTTTTTTGTGCCACTTCAGATGACGTATGATGTCGTCCTTTTTACTCAAAATCTTACCCTCGCACGGCGCATCGAAGCAGTGGAAGTGTTCGCGCAAGTTCTCCTGGCGACACAGCACGTTCTCACACTCCAAGTACGACGAGTATTTCTTCAGATGCTTCAGATTCTCCTCGTTCTGCAGGAATGCATCCAAGCTGCTGGGGGTGGTCAGATGCAGCGAAGTGCCGCCACTGGGCGCCGCCGTGTGTGAGGACTCAAACGCATTGGCCAGCAGCTGCTCGCTGGAAGGTGGCGTCAGTAAGGCCTTAGTGAGCGCCGCCGGCGTCACATTTGAATCCTCAATATCGGCAGCGGTCTCCCAGCCGCTCGAGCTGCTAATGAGACAAGTGGAAGTTTCCTGGTAGAGCGCCAACGGTTGCTGCGCAGAGAACGAAGTGTCCGTGGACTGTTTGGAGGGAGTGTACGGCTGCAATGGGGAGAGATATAGAAAAGGAGCATGAATAACTGCTTTGTAGAGTTAGGTCAGCCTTACAAATGCCATAATACTACGTTAGGTTCTACAAAACACTGGATTGACAACGGGATGGCAGCGATCAACGCTTAACGCTCAACACTTCTTCAATAGCGGTCCCTTCTGAGTACTTCAGCTGCAGAAATATGACTAAGTCAGTATTTCGTCGGGTCTGTCTTGGTTCCCAAAATGCCGCAGCCTTTTTATTGGGCAGCACACGGGTATGCACGGGGAGCGGAACCGCTGCTCGAGCTCAACGCGGCTGTAGCGAACTTTTTGTTTTTTCCGCAGCCCCGCATCTCGATTACGGCTCGAACATGTTCGCTGCCATTTTGAAGCCGTTTCGAATCGTCCCGCGCTTTATTGCTGCCCACGCGTTTTCAACATTTCGTGTTTATTTTCTCTGGCGGCTGTTTACGCCAAGTGCACAACATTGTTGCGCACGAATCGGCTTCGGTCTCACTGCATTGGAGTAAACAGATGTCTGAAGTGCTTCTCGAATAACAAAGCAAAGGAGTCGCCGCCGCAGCAACAATGTGGGGAAATTACAATTCATACAAAGTCCACAAATTTATGGCGAAAAGAATTATTTGGAAATAAATTTATAATCTGGAGACGAGTACGTGCACTTACACATGGGCATGTGGACATATGCAAGTACTCTACTCCCAGCCTGGGCTAATGGCGTTTAATGCAAAGTCATCCTTTTCAGGTTCTCTGCAACATGGGCAGTGATAGCTTTACCAAATGATCCCAACCTGTTCCTATTCGTGAGTATGGAGTCGAGAAACTGCGGTCACCTATGGCGGGTAAAATCGGTAGATAGATAGATAGATTTGTTTAAGGGTAACTGACTAACAAAATAACGCTAGCTCAGCTTAATTCTCGCCTGCTGGGTAGGTGGAAACTCCTGCAGGCACATGTGCCAATCCGATATGAAAGTTCTCAAACCAATATTTTGCCGATCAGGCAAAGAGGCGCTCATTCACTTGGGTCACAACTATTTGTGCCAGTAAAGGAAATGCTAGGAAAGTGCCTCACCTATTTGATTCTGATTCTCTGCCTACATGGGTAGTCATTTTATTTACGACGTCGAAAGTCATATTGCACCGACACTAGGAAAATAGTTGGCCACATCTCATTATTTCTTGCGGACATTAATAGACATTTCAAAGACAATCATAACTTAAGACGAACTCTTCATAAGACTTGTGTGTGAAAAATTCGGGGCATGGACAAATTAGGCATCTCTTGTGGATTGCTTATGAAGCCACAGTATAGAAAGTAAGGAACTTATTGTTTGATTTATCATAGAGACCCTATTTCGACTTCCTTAAAGCATGTCACGTTAAAGTAAGATGTAATTATGGAGGTCATAAATAGTGTCTGCAACACTTCGTCATTTAGTAAGTCTTTTAAGAGAGTAATTTTAGTATTAACGAAATAATAACCGATGTTCACATATCTTTATTCTAGTACTGTCGCAGTCATTGTTTGGACATTGTCTCCCACAAAATTCAGATCTGTATAAAAAATCAAGAACCAATTACCGACTCATGACAATCATATTACCCGCCCAACCTAACTTCCGCTCATATCGTAACAGTGGCAGTCCAAGCTGTAGCAAACGTTCATGCCCATCCATTATAGCCACAGGTGTCCAGTCTGATAAGTTTCAGACCACTTTGGGCAACTACAGCAGATGTGTTTATTTTTGTGTCACCCTCAGCAGTAATTTTGAAATATTCAAGTATATCGGGAGAAGAGAGTCATGCAGCTAAAGCGCACGCTTCTCCAACGAAATAAGCGGAGTACATTATAGGAAACTCTTTAGGAGCTTAATAGGCTTCTGGCATCGGTGACGACATAGGAAATTTCAACGAAAACGTCCGTAGACAGCGTCACAACTTTTCCTATCCCAATGCCGTTGACTTTGTAGCAGTGACTTCCAGGCCTAAAGACTACGGCTATTTCAAAAGACACTAACCATCCGTATATTGCAAAGAAACTACCCTTAAATCCCACACTAAAACTATGTGTTTTGGCTATTTTGATCCTGTTTTATAAAAAACAGCCTATTAAAAGTCCGAGTATTTATTGTGGAACTGTGCGCTTGAGTTGAAACCACTACTAAGAAATGTCCAAGCGCAAGATAAAAGCCCCATGCCTATCATAGACTAGAACCATCCGTGCCACGTCCCCATCTAATCTTATTTAGATATCATAAAACAAAAGGAAGTTTGCTTCGCTTAAAGTGTATTCGTAAGTACCGAATACTAAGGATAATTGTAGGAGTAAAGACACTTACTATACTGGGGGAGTCAAATGATTCTGTTGTACTCTCCAAGGCCTGTATACCGGAACACAGCAACAACTTATTCGAATTCTCCGCACTAACCGTACTGGTGCTCGTGCTGGCTGCACCCGACGACGAACCCAGCAGACTTGACAAAGGTTGTTCATCTTCATCTCCATCTCGCTCATCCTCTACATCATCGTCATCATCGTCATCATCATCATCCTCGTACATAAGTTCCGTCTTGGGAACCGTGCGCGCAACAACGTCATTCTCATAATCGACGTCACCATCGGCGTCTTCATCAATCTTAGCAACAACATCAGTACCTACATGCGATATGTCCGGCTTGGCGGTGGGACTTTTCTCTGTGGGTGTCGATGTCACTGTGGAGGATTGTAGAAAATTATTGGCTATAACTTGGTTGTGAGCAGGCAATTGGAATGGGAGACCGCCGCTCAAGTAATCTGCAACCGCCGTAATTGATGACGTGGCAGTGGCCGGCGCTGCGATGGTGGCCGAATTTGGTGTTGTTGGTGTCAGCAACAAATTCGAGGGCGGCATCTGAAACGGCATCTGCATTGGCGGCTGGATTTGCGTTTGCGCATGCGTCATTAATTGCGTCAGCGGCGACAGATTGTTGAGCAGCAGGTGCTGGAGCGGGGACATAAATGTGGATGTGGGGCTAGAATTACTATTGGGACTACAACTACGGCTACTACTACAGTTGGTATTTTGCGAATTTTGTCGTTTTATCGTCCTTGTATTGGGTCGACCTTCGATTGAGGTTGATTTTGCTCTCGCTGTGCTCGTTGCTCTTCTGCTAGTGATATCCTTTGGCTTGCTCGGTGATATTTGTGTAGGTTGTTGTTGGTACTGCTCTTGTTGTAGTTGTTGCAGTTGTTGTTGTTGCTGCTGCTGTTGTTGGTATTGCTGCATCAAATTCATCATGTAGAGTTGCATAATAAATTCCAGTTGTGTAGACATGATGCGGTTTTTTATTTTTAATATCAATTTAGTTTATTTTGGGAAATTGCTTTTTATATTTAATTATTAATTTTATGAATTTATA
The DNA here is from genome assembly GCA_920105625.2 of Clusia tigrina. Taxonomy (NCBI): domain Eukaryota; kingdom Metazoa; phylum Arthropoda; class Insecta; order Diptera; family Clusiidae; genus Clusia; species Clusia tigrina. The sequence continues at coordinate 28,619,501 of OV050031.1, read as the reverse complement.
ATATCGATTTTTTTTATTGGTAAATTGTCTTCTTTTATTTAATTATTTTTTAAGTAAATTTTTTTTCTTTTTCTATTTATATAATTAATGTTTATATATTTATATAATTATTTATTTATATAATTAATTTTTATATATTTATATAATTATTTTTTTTATATTTATATAATTAATTTTTGTATCTTTATATAATTATTTTGTTTATATATTATATAATTAATTTTTGTATATTTATATAATTATTTTGTTTATATTTTATATAATTAATTTTTGTACATTCATTTAATTAGTTTTTATATATTTAAAAAATTAGTTTTTTAAGTTGACGTTAATAATTTTTTATTTATTTTATTTATTATTTTGTATTTTATTATTTGTAAATTTTATATTTTAAGTATTTGATTGTTTTATGTTATTTTATTTAATTATTTTTTGCGTTTATATTTTATTTTTAATGTGATTTTTTATTTGATAATTTTTGATTTTGTTTATTTTATTTATTTATTTATTATTTAATTCTTGATGTTTTTATTTAAATTTGCAATTTTTCTCTAATTTGATTTATTTATTTAATACTTTTTAATTTATATTTTTAACACAATATCACAGCAATTTAAAGTGTTCTTTAACAACATGATTCTTCAAAAGCAAGGCACCAGGATTAATTCTTCAAAGCAATTTTCAAGTCATGAGCAAATGCAGGCAATTTATTAAGACAAATTCGCAAAATTTCGTTTGTTTTCTTTTTTTTTTTGTTCTCGATCGCGTCTTATGCAAATTTTCATCTAAGAAATCTTTGACAAACGTCTCCGATAACATTTAAGCTTGGCTTCAGCACTCAAACTGATTCAACTCTTCCGCTGCGTCCGGCTAATATAGCAGCAATTTTTAGTATTCAAAAAGCAGCGCGAACAATTTCGAACGTGGAAGCTGGTAAAAAAGTAAAGTGGCCCATTCAACCCTCTCCCTAAAAAGTGACAAATCTTGCACACATCTACACCGGCACTCAGAGCATTCGATTCTAATGCGCTCTCTTGACAGAAGATCTCAGCGAAATGTTTAGAAAAGTGCCTCTCCGTTTTTTACACTACATCAAGGATCCTCGGCGGATGCCACGCTCTGCTCTCTCTTCGCTGCACGAACGTTTTTTAGCATTCCGCTCGTGTTGTTATTGTAATGCTTGTGTGGAAGGGGTGGTTCTTGTGAATAGCTCGTGACCCATACCCCAGGCAAATATGTTCTTCGCTTCATCCCCTGTGTTCCTCGATTTATTTTTTAGCAATAACCCGCGCTCTCCGGCGTTCTCTTCGGATTGAGGCTGAGGCCAGGAAAATGCGATTTGGAAAATGCTTTCGCTGAACTTGTTCTGCCGCATTTTCCCACCAATAAAAGTGCTGTAAAAAATGTTAATATTGTGTCGAAATTCGTGTTTTTAGGTAAAAAATGAAAATCCGACGACCAACGGCAGCGGAGGAATTTCCCCTGACTTTTCGCTCTTTCCCGTTGGTGGAATGACGGGCATGTGCGGAAGAGTAAAGGAATTTTTGTGTGGAAAATCGCAAATTTTCTACTTTTTTGTTTGTTATGAGGTATTTTGATTTAATTTTGAATCTTTTATTTGGAGAATAGTTTCCAAACATTGCCTGACTGGAAACTCTTTTAAAGAAATTGAATTATGAGAATTGTGAAAGGAAGACCTCCCCAGAAAGTCCATAAAGTGCACGGAATTTCGATTGCTGATTAGAGTCTTATTTGAAGAGAATTGCCCAGCTGAAGCGGTATTATGCGGCACTTCATTAAATTTCCAAATTTCGAAACCATTTTTGGTTCAAACCTAACAAGACTGGAAACAATTTAGTTGGGTTCAGATCAGGACACCAAAAATACTGGGTCAAGCATTGAATAGAAGGGTCGGTAACTCTCAAAGTAAATTTCGTCCGCCAGATTCAGCATGGAGATATATTTTAGTATGTTCATAATCATTGTCGAAGTTCCATTATAGCAGTATATCTCCTTATCAGTAGTAGTAGTAGCAGTATACCTCCTCATCCTTATATATCTTTATCAGGCTACTCTATAGTTCTCTCCAAAAATCTAAAATATTTTCATTAGTTCTACTTCTTCTCCCGGAACACTAATGGGCAGTAATTTTTACCCCATCCTTGGTGAACAAATATTAATGTAAGGAAACAATGTCCTTGGGATCAAAGAACTCCGACTTCTCCCATTTCTAGAAATAAGTATATTTCAGGTGGACATTCCGTAGTTAACTTTAAAAGTCACTAGGAATGAGACGCGGAATTATATCAAGCCTCTTGGAACAAAAGTGGTTATATTGTTACCTTGTACCATTATGAATTATGACTGCAAGGGTTTAGGGGTGAGCACTAGCAACTAAAGTCTTCGGCTCGAAGAGAAAAAGATTTGGAAAGAAGCATTTTTGATGCACATAAATACGTAACAGAAAAGCTGTGTACGGGACGAGAGACTCGATTACGAGAGTTGTGATTAGGAAGCAGTTTTCTGAAGTACTATAAAATGTCTCTGGGTTAAAAGTGGAGCAACTCAGACCCATTAAGGTATATAGAATTTGATTGGTATCCTCTGAGGTATCAGCTGGTATAGTGAGAGTGAAGGAAATACCACTGACATAGAGACTGGGCCCCAAAACAATCAGATAAAAAAGCATTGAGCTAGGGAATCGGATATCCACGACAATTTACCGATTCGCTGGAGAGGTAAAGGGTGTGTGAACTCTTTGTGAAGCTTTGAATGCACGCAGGGGCGGAAGGTAGTGAAGCTAGGTAGGGGAGTGTTCAATTCCACTTCACGAATTGGGAGTATCTATTACTATCATTATATCTTACACCATAATTCATTACGACTGCAAGGGGTTGGATAAAAAGTACCAGCTACAGAGGCTTTCGATTCGAAGAGAAAACGAATTTTTTGAAAGAAGCAATTTTGAGACCAGACCCGTGGCAGGATTTGATCATACGACCCTCTGAGTGTGAGTCTAGCATGCTTACCACTACACCACAGAGGGCGGAGATTGGGAGTATCTAAACTATGACGAATATAGAAGAAATTTATCTATATTTGGAAGATGGTGTTTTGGGAATTAACCCGATCATATCTTTTATTATTAGGCCACACATTCCTATGTTGTTGTTGTTGCGAATTCGCTGACTATTTCTAGTATATTTGTTTGATTTACTGTGTATACTGGGACTATTCTCGTATTAATTTCCCAACCCGGATGTGAACCAACGCCACTCTTGGATGTTTTGTCCCAATTCCCTCTCTGCGCACTCTGCTAGTGGCCAACTCTATTGGCAAGCACTCCATTCGTCCTAACATATTTTCCCAAGTGCAGACCATATTAAAGAAAAGATCTGCGAAATTAACATCAAAATAGTCGGCAAACTCATTGCGCAAATAGAAAATCGCGCATTTTCCCAAAAGCCAGCGAAATCTGGAACAGCTGCCGAAATCATACAAATCGGAAAAGGAAAACCTCTTTCAAATGCAAAAATTCTGCGCAAATGTAAAATTTCATTAAAATTACAAGAATTAAAATGAGAAAGAAAAAATCTGCATTACAATATTCGTTTTTACAAACTCTTTGAATAATTTCGCAAAATTTTGAATGCTCGCAAGGAACACATCGCCTAGGAAAGGAGCGTGAACACAAATTTGCAACGCTGTGTGAATCGAACGCACACGGAAGGATCTGCGGAAATCTGCATATTTTAATGATATGCAGCCCGAAAGGGCGCCTGTGCAAGGAGTCCACATCATTGGGTATTACGAAATTGAAACAACATGTTCAACCCTACGCACCGGTAGGAAGCACCATGTAACTTCCTGCCGCAGTTTAGAAACGATCGATATCATTTGCATAAATGGTTGATGGAAATTTTCGCGAAGGACTTGAAAGCCTCTCGGCTCATGGCAAAGCGGAACATTTGCATATACGCGTATTTTTGGCATAAACGACTTTGCAGCGCAGGCGCAGCATCCGACTGTGACAGTCAGTGTCATGCAAATGACCTGATGTGCAGCGTCAGCGGCAGCGCATGCGCAACTCGTGTAAATTTATGCAAATTACATAAAATCCGCCTCAACACGTTCATTCCGTTCGACATGCGCGTTATGAGCACAGCGCACCCTTGCTTTGCGCCCTCCCTCCAAACCACAGCAGTTGTCAATTAGTTTTCCCAATCGATTGGCAATCGCCTGCGTTCGATTCTAGCTGCGTTGTCACTTGGTTGGAACATTCAGATCAATGCAGGGAGTCAGACTGAAGTGGATTTTCCAATTGTCGCCATAATTGAGTGACAAGCAGACGGACGGCAGGAAGGATACAAGAGAGGGCAGCAAGGATGGAAAATATTGATTTCAAAAAAGGCTTCTGCAATAAAGGCCAAAATCAGCATAAAAATGCCAACAAAAGCGGGATCAGCAGCCATTGTGGATCGGTTGCGACAGACCCAACGACGGAGTGACGGGTGGATAGACGGAGAGCCTGGTTGGTTGGTTGCCTTCAAAACGTTACAAATGCGTCGCTTTTGCGCACTTTTGTTCCTCATTCATTCGGGAAATTTGCATATTGGCATTCGGAAACGTGGTTCCTCGAAACTTTTCGGCTTTTGTTCGATTCTGTTGCGCTCGCTCGCTTCCTCGTTCCCATTTTGATTTGAATTGATTTTCGGTGCGTGTGTGATTGCGAGCGACTGGCAATTGAATGGCAATTGTGCCAAGGACATGTTATCCGCCATAGCAGCCTTTGTGCTGTCGGGATTACAATCGAATTCCAAATCAAGCGACAATTATTATTTCGAATTTGGATTTCTTTAACGTACTTTTTAGAATTTGAGATTCCAAATTGGAAATTCGCATGGACTCGTTCTCAGTCGCTTTGTTTTCGTTGAATTTGCATGAAAATGGAGAACATTTCCGACATTTGTGTGCCGAACAATCGCAGCAGACTGACATGTTCCACAAATCACGGGCCCGTCTTCAAGGACAAAGAAATTATGACGTTTTAATTTGCTTTAGAAATTTTCAGTGCGGCAAGGAAAGAAGCCACATCGGACATGATATTCAAACCAAGAGTCCTGAAGTCCATTCCGGGCCACTCCTTTGACAGCTCTCCGTACTTGGAAGCAAACTGAAGTAAATGGCTTTAAAGGAGAAACAGTTGCCATTGTCTCACAAGTGAAGTGATGCGCTCCTTTCTACTGCTATCGTAACAGGATATCTCCGCAAGGACAGTGCTCGTGAGAAAATGTTGGTATCTCAATTGAGGATCGTAATTAGGTGAATTGCCGGCAGCATTTACCGTCACAATTGCTGCCGAAAGCAGCCCAAAACAATTCCCTTTCTGAGTGTTTCGTATCGCACTGACACAGCGCTCATCCACGGCAGTCTGCCGCAGCACTCCCGACGCTTCTGCTCCTTTTGTCTCTGCTGAAATGCAGTTGAATGTTCGCATCTCCGTTTTGTTTACTTTTGCTTTCGTTATTTGCAATAGAAACGGCCTTTTTCTGTATTTCCTCCCGTTGCCTCATTTTCAGTGCGTTTAGCCGCAGATTTATTGCCTCCTGATATTTCACTATTTCTGTGGCACTTTGTCGCGATATTTCTGGTAGTTTTGCATCCCTCGAATTCGATGTGTGAAGTATTATTTCGCAACTCCACTGACCCGCAACTCTGACCCGAGACGATGATCGAAGCATTTGCCAGCAACACATTCACTCAGAATGTGTTGTGATAATCTCAGCAGCTCCTGCGCCCTCGACTGTCAGTGCGTGGCTTTCTTCCTTTCTCTAGGGATGCTAATGATGCTTGCGTGCGAGTGCATGCGGCACAAAGCGAGGTGTGAAGTTGACCATTCCAGATAAGATTTAGCAAGATTGCTTTGAATAGACAGGGATTTGTTTCCCTTGAGCCAATCATGAAGCATAAACAAAGAAGCGAGTCACGCCAGGTAGACTGGCCAGTTGCGGCGCTCTTCTCATTGGTCAAGGATGAGCACGTGCCAAGCGTGAATGGTCAAGCAAGAAAACAGGTTTTCAGAGAATAGAAATTAAAAGGGATAAGGCTGGAGTTTTAATTGAGCAGTCCCTCTTGGTCAATACGTCAGTCCGGCGGCAGTGCGGCACGTGGCCATGTTTAAAAGTTGTGTAAATGTATTTTAATACATGGTTTCATGTAAGACCTTGTTCTATAATTAAAAATTCAGTAATTGTTACAGAACGGGTATTTTGAAAATAATTACAACGCAAAACACAAGAAGGGAATTATTAACTTTCCTTCGATGTGGTGCTAGCTCTGCAAAGTGCTCTTAGTGGAGCGCTGGACCTCTGTGGGACTTCCCTATCGATTGCAGTATTTCTATGAGTTTCATATCTCTGCAATATATCCTTCATTCAACTTACTTGTGAGTTACATCCTAAGTCTGGTCATACGCTATGCAGTGGTTTCCTGATAATAAGGTCAATCCACTTCCACCTGCGCAAATTGATGTCAAATTGCCATTTAAGAGTGTCGACATATCTTGGTGGCGGTGTTGGGGACTGTACTTGGTCACCAGATTGTCAAATATGCATTTCGGGAGTTGGTTGCAAAGGTTATCATGCATCAGCCAAGATTCGCAGTCGTGCCAGGGTACACTCGATCCTTGAAAAATGTCCGTTAATTCGAAAACACGGCGGAGTTTAATTTCGCTGATGACAAACTTGCTGAAGGCTGCAAAAGTAAAATGGCGGACTGGGTAATTGCCACAAGAACAGCAGCTAAAAACCATGCATATTATTTCTCGATTGGGTAAAAAAACATGCATGACCACAAACCCCTTTTAAGCTGCTGCCTGCTTCGTATGCCTTTGGCTGGCAGCGCAGAGCAGGAATACAACAAATCACCAACTAACAAATCACGTCGCCATGTCAGCTTTATTGAAATCCGAAGTCCCCTTTAGCCAGCAGCGCAGAGCTCCGCGCGCTCGCACTATCCTTCCGCGCAAAGGAATGGTTATCCTATCCTATACTCAAGGCTGACCAGATTGCAATGGACCGCACGCATCCTCGCCATATGCGACAGCCAGCGAAAGGGTTCATGAGTTCGGCTTTCCGTTTTGTTTTTTGTGAGCTTCCCAAATTAATGTCGATGTCCAAACCGGTTATTTTGTCAGATCACGCTTGATGTGAATATAATTTTCGTCCTTTTTATTCAAAGCTAGGGTCCGGTTAAGGAAGTTTCATCCCTTTGTCTATTTTCTTTGCAAGAAGTTGCTTTTCCTTTGAAATTTTTGTTAGTTTTTAGAATGGCGCATGGAAAGGTCTGCATGGGAACCATTTTTATGCATATTTTGCGTAATTTCCGAGGCTACCATCTAAATAACCGTTAAAAGTAGTTTCAGAGGAAAAAAGGACGCCGAAAGATGTCCTAAATTGCACTTAATTCCTAAAACCAATTTAAGAGTCTACAATGAAGACTTGCAAAGGTCCACATTCAAAATTACAACTACATATTTTGTAAATTAGTTGAAAAGTTACAATTTAATATAACCAGGACACCCCACTGACCACTGAGGAAGCAACTATCTTCACAAAAGCGCGTGCCAAACTATTAAACTTATTCATAAGGATAATCGCATAAGAGGTGACCAGAAAACCTGTTTTCTTGCTTGACCATTCACGCTTGGCACGTGCTCATCCTTGACCAATGAGAAGAGCGCCGCAACTGGCCAGTCTACCTGGCGTGGCTCGCTTCTTTGTTTATGCTTCATGATTGGCTCAAGGGAAACAAATCCCTGTCTATTCAAAGCAATCTTGCTAAATCTTATCTGGAATGGTCAACTTCACACCTCGCTTTGTGCCGCATGCACTCGCACGCAAGCATCATTAGCATCCCTAGAGAACGGAAGAAAGCCACGCACTGACAGTCGAGGGCGCAGGAGCTGCTGAGATTATCACAACACATTCTGAGTGAATGTGTTGCTGGCAAATGCTTCGATCATCGTCTCGGGTCAGAGTTGCGGGTCAGTGGAGTTGCGAAATAATACTTCACACATCGAATTCGAGGGATGCAAAACTACCAGAAATATCGCGACAAAGTGCCACAGAAATAGTGAAATATCAGGAGGCAATAAATCTGCGGCTAAACGCACTGAAAATGAGGCAACGGGAGAAAATACAGAAAAAGGCCGTTTCTATTGCAAATAACGAAAGCAAAAGTAAACAAAACGGAGATGCGAACATTCAACTGCATTTCAGCAGAGACAACAGGAGCAGAAGCGTCGGGAGTGCTGCGGCAGACTGCCGTGGATGAGCGCTGTGTCAGTGCGATACGAAACACTCAGAAAGGGAATTGTTTTGGGCTGCTTTCGGCAGCAATTGTGACGGTAAATGCTGCCGGCAATTCACCTAATTACGATCCTCAATTGAGATACCAACATTTTCTCACGAGCACTGTCCTTGCGGAGATATCCTGTTACGATAGCAGTAGAAAGGAGCGCATCACTTCACTTGTGAGACAATGGCAACTGTTTCTCCTTTAAAGCCATTTACTTCAGTTTGCTTCCAAGTACGGAGAGCTGTCAAAGGAGTGGCCCGGAATGGACTTCAGGACTCTTGGTTTGAATATCATGTCCGATGTGGCTTCTTTCCTTGCCGCACTGAAAATTTCTAAAGCAAATTAAAACGTCATAATTTCTTTGTCCTTGAAGACGGGCCCGTGATTTGTGGAACATGTCAGTCTGCTGCGATTGTTCGGCACACAAATGTCGGAAATGTTCTCCATTTTCATGCAAATTCAACGAAAACAAAGCGACTGAGAACGAGTCCATGCGAATTTCCAATTTGGAATCTCAAATTCTAAAAAGTACGTTAAAGAAATCCAAATTCGAAATAATAATTGTCGCTTGATTTGGAATTCGATTGTAATCCCGACAGCACAAAGGCTGCTATGGCGGATAACATGTCCTTGGCACAATTGCCATTCAATTGCCAGTCGCTCGCAATCACACACGCACCGAAAATCAATTCAAATCAAAATGGGAACGAGGAAGCGAGCGAGCGCAACAGAATCGAACAAAAGCCGAAAAGTTTCGAGGAACCACGTTTCCGAATGCCAATATGCAAATTTCCCGAATGAATGAGGAACAAAAGTGCGCAAAAGCGACGCATTTGTAACGTTTTGAAGGCAACCAACCAACCAGGCTCTCCGTCTATCCACCCGTCACTCCGTCGTTGGGTCTGTCGCAACCGATCCACAATGGCTGCTGATCCCGCTTTTGTTGGCATTTTTATGCTGATTTTGGCCTTTATTGCAGAAGCCTTTTTTGAAATCAATATTTTCCATCCTTGCTGCCCTCTCTTGTATCCTTCCTGCCGTCCGTCTGCTTGTCACACAATTATGGCGACAATTGGAAAATCCACTTCAGTCTGACTCCCTGCATTGAACTGAATGTTCCAGCCAAGTGACAACGCAGCTAGAATCGAACGCAGGCGATTGCCAATCGATTGGGAAAACTAATTGGCAACTGCTGTGGTTTGGAGGGAGGGCGCACAGCAACGATAATCTTTGCGTATCAAATCCAATCCAAAGGTTGAATGAAGGTTGAATGATGTAAAGAAATTTGCATACATTCATGAGAGTCTTAGGTACGCATGCACCAGCGCTGTCTTGGCAGGTCATTTGCATAACACTGACTGCAATGATCTGCAGCACTTTCTATGCAAAAAACCCTTCTGCGGAAATCGTGTTCCTGGGTGGAATGGTCCCTTATGCAAAAATGTACTGTCGCTGATGTGCTCCAGTTAAGATTTGCTTAATTTTAATGAACTGATTAGGGGAAGTTTTCCTGAACTTGTTGGATGCAAAATTTTAACATGTCTTCACAGCTTGAACCAAACACTGGAGACTTTTGGGACTAACACTTAAGGATTACCCGTGATTAGGAATATCTGCGATATTGTTGTCAGTTCTCTTTTAGCGAGGAGTTATCTTTGCCAGGATGTGAGTAAAGGCAGAAGTTAGGCAGGCCAGGAAAAACCGAATAGAGATGGAACAATAACCAGATGAGTTCATTAACGAAAGATCTGGGGATATAAATACGCTGATTTACCCTATAGTATCGAAAATTCAGGATCGGCTCACATTAACTTTTTCGGTTTATTACGTTTGGTCACTTATTAATCATAAGCAGATTTATATAGTTTACGGTATAACTCTGGTTACCAAGCTAAAGCAGAATCTGGATAAGACCAAGCTTAGTGATCTTGTCTGCAGGATTGTCGAACTACGATCTGTGATTTGGCAGACTAGCACGCTTGCCACTAGGATAGCAACCGCGATCATAAATAGTATATTGTATAATGTCTGATATGGACCCTGTTATGACTGAGTCTTATCCAAATGAAAATCTTGTGATAGGGTTCAAATGCTACCTCATTGTACCTGATACCTAGAGGTTCCCAACTTAGGGCTTTATTTCCACCAGTCCCCAAGTTCTCTGCGTCTCATGTTTTGATTAATGGTTGAAGTTGGGAAGAACTCACTGCGAAGATTATTTGTCTGCTTCTCCCCGCTGGTCTAATTGAAAGTTTTGAACACTTCAAATCATTCATTGAGATTTTCACGCTCCTCAACAACAACACCAAAAAGCGGCAATAATACAACTAGAAAAATCTTAGAAATACTCAATTTTCAGTTTATTTGCAATTAATCATAAATTTTTGCAGTGTTCTTCATTAATTCCTCTAAAGGAGACTCTGCTGTTGCTGCTCGAGGACATTTCTGTGCCTCCTGACTGTGCAAACATGATTGATGTATTTATGAACTGTCAGCGTAAGATTGCGGAAGAAATGTCCTGTCGAACTATGTTAGTGGTGATTGCTGATCATTAAGTCCGAAAAGGTTCAAATTTCAAGATTTCATAGAAATTCGGCGACAATGTTCTCACGGCATTTTTACGCCAAATATTCAATCCTTTTTTGGGTAAAAGTGCATAAGACAAAACGGTAAAACTAATGACAATATTAAAATTAATGATGTCGTGGAACAGGATACGCAGAAACAAGATACTTTCTCCAGTTGCACTCGCAAAGCAGAGGTAGACACAGAAAGGCCGCTGCGCTGCTGCACCCTCCTTTTTCTCCCAAATTCAGCTGGTTTTATAGGAAAAATTAAACTGCTTATGGCTAAAAAAGCGGAATGACGACGTCATGCATCCTTGCGTGTATAATCCTTTCGTTGTTTGCCAACATCAGGTAATAAACTGAACAGTTTTCATTTTCAAGTTCAATATTTTTCAAAGATCATTTATTTAACTTTTGTTTCTCTGCGCTTAAATCAAAGCGGAAAGGGTTGATTTCGCGCCAAACGTTTTGGAATTGTTGCTGGAATTTGCAACCCTTGGAACAACTTTTGTCAATACTGAAGATATTGCAAAAATTCTGAAATGTACAAGTAAATTTCAGTATCATTTTATACGGTCTGAACTAAGTCGAACCACTCTCCTTCCATTTAAGTCCAGCTCAGTTTGTTAGCTTAGATTTAGATAACAGAAGGCTACTAGCCCAGGCCCACATGCGTAGATCTAAAGTGGACCAATGTAATAGAACTTAGGACTCTCCCTACTATTGTGTTTCGATCCACAAGGAGTTTGATAATAAATAGTAATAGATCTCTGGGACCCGAGACTTTAATGTCATTACGATCCTAAGTCCGTTTTGTGGCTGTTTGTGTCGGTTATGATCACTCGCAATATTCTGCACTTTGATCATACCAACAGATCCCTCCATTTCGCTAATACAAAATTCGATAACCAGCCCCTTAGTAATACTATGCGTATTATTTAGTTCAAGGATATATATGCCCTGTTATTCTGGACTCTGATTCATCGAGGCTTAATCTAAAGATTGTTCCAAATACTGAAATCAAGTTCAGTTGCGGAATGAGTCCATTGGGGCCCTTGTCTGAGCTAACTTTATTAAAGCGCTTAACTCAGAAATCGTCACTAAGTCCGCCCTTAACTTATGGGCTCCAAATATAGTAAAGTACCAGAATGTTTACCAAAGTCGAAAGAATACTGATAGAATGCTTACCAAAGTCAAAAAAGAAAGAAAGAAATGAGTACTCGAAACAGGCTTGGTGATGATTCAGAGTGAGGCTCGGTGATGGTTTAGAGAGAATAACTAAGCAACCCGATTATTCCAGTGCGTGATATATAACAATTGTTTCTTGGGTGTCTCAGAGAAGAAGAACCGAAAGCTGATCTATCAGGTTCTTAATAGACACTCTGTCGCCAATAATCCCGCTGAGAGAATGCCGACTCAGACCACATATGGCAGCTGCGAAACGGGGTTCCAGAATATTGAAATAATCAACTTAAAACACCCACAGATGAGAATACGATTCATGCTTCCAAGCCCCTCGACGGAAACATTTCCCTACACTGACATAGTAAGGAACAAATATGTTCAGAGTACTCAAAGCTTGACCAAGGATGAACTAAGGAATGAAGAACACCGGGACGGTTTCAACGAAAGCAGTGCAGTTGGCGTTAAAGTAACCAACTTTAGTTTATAACTACCAAAACGTACCTCAAAAATTCGACTACATAATAGAAAAAGTATATTACTTTATTCCGAGCTGGCAGCTTATACAAAAATAGCCAGAATGATGTGGGCAAGGCAGGTAATAAGAGGAAATGAGAGGCATCCGCTTCAGCAAATACCACAGACATTCCTCAAAATCTAGCAAAAGTTGTACTACAATTGTGATCGTTGGATGGCCTCGATAATGTTGCTGCAGCAATCAATTTGAAAGAAAACCGGGAGATAGTCCAAATCTATTTGTGGCCAGTCGTAGAGCAGGCGAAGCCCCAATCAGGTTTGTAGTTCCAATGAATTTGATGGTTGTTGAACCCTAACAAACAGGTGATATAAACAAAAATACCGCTGACACAAAAATTAACTTTATTACCGCTCAGCGTAGCACTCCTGAAGTCAGTGAACATTTCATGAGTAGACCACCCGATCTTTGACTGACTATAACATCATTTCTTTTAGAACGAAGCCCAATAAACACAACAAAAGCGGAACATGATTTTTTCCTAACCGACTTTCATTTTCCCATGCAGTTTTCCACACATTCATCAATCATGCCACACACTGTCAACGCGTCCCCCTCTCCCCCAGATATTGGCAAAACCATTTAAAGAAACGGTTGTACAAATTTTTCGATGAAATTAATGATTATTTTGCGCTAAAATGTGTGATCTTGAGACAATCTTCAAGAAAATTGCACTGAAGCGTAATAAAATTCATTAGGAATGTTCAGCGCGGAGGAGAGAAAAGAAAATACGTTAGTTCCGCGTGTTCGGCGCAGCCAGTCGTGACATGGTTAGGGACAAATAGTCGATCATTTATTTCTAAATGCTTCAACATCGAACATTAATCGAATGCATTTGCATAAATTTTGCACTTCATGGTTTCTTCCAGTGTGGCACATTTTTGACTTGTGCCAATGTTATGTAAATTTTGGTTGCTGCATGATCCTTCATTTGCATTTGGTCGTGGTGGCAGGAATACATTAAAAGGCATAACTACAACAACACTCGGGGTGTCAATTTTATTAATGCATTTTCAAAATTCATTTATATTTAAGCAGTCCTTTTGCAGGGTGAGTGTGAGGGACTGCAATACGCCACCAGCCAAAAGGTTGGTGTAGTTTTATACAGGATATAAACTATCAATTGAGAAATATGTGAAATTATATAGAAAAAATTAATCTGGGAAAGAAGAGAGAGTCAGTGCAAAGTGTTCAGGTCGACCGCGAATAATAAATCGAAGGACCTGAAAATGTGGCGCCGACAGAGATAAAGAAATTACCGACCTGCAGTGAGTCTGGCATTAGACAGGAATCTGGAAAACGAATCGCATTCAAAGGGGCTTCAACCTTCCACATCTAGATAAAAGAGACAATGTGATAGCTCAGATTGGCTAAGACATTTTCACTTCCTGCTGTGCACAAACTCCCGAACATCAATAAAAGAATGCATGAAACAGACCTTTAAATCTGCACATTATCGTATATAAAGTAGTAAAGTAGTCAACAGCATCCTCGTATAATATCCTTTTTGTATATGACAGTACAATTTTCGGATGGTGGAAGCAATTTTTATTGTACGAAATATTTTTGCTGTTGGAGTTCGCGCAAACGCTTTTACATCCTTTGGAACCATGTCTACAAACAATTCTCCGAGTTCTGCAGTTGTACGCCCCTTTCTGCGCAAATCCTTGTTGTTGGAAATGCAGCAGCATTAACAAGTAGGAAGCTAGCTTCATAGTACTCGTGGCAACATGATGAACGATGGGGCTACTTTTTGGTTCTTTTAGCTAGGATCAACACCAGGATCAACACCGCACTTGTGACAAAACCTCGTGCCAGTTCAATCTGCATTTACTATCACCGTTGACTCTCTGAAACGCACATTGGTCATGGCGCATTGCCCACATTGGAGCAGAAGGAGGCGTTAATTATTGTTTCTTGTTGAGGACTGATCGGGCTTTTGTGGGCTTCGTCTCATTTTGAAAGTACACGTGAGTGGGACTTGCAAAGAGGTTCAACCCAGTTGAAGCTTCTTCACCTGTTACATTCTCCCGAACGTTCTGTTTTATCCTTTAAATAGATATTTTCTTCATTTTTAGATACCAATCTGCACGCCACCTCTTTTACAACTGGTGTCATTCAGTAGTGCATCCTCCTGGCTATACTTGACCAGAAGTTGGTCATGCAAAGTAGTTTATTTTGTTATCTTTTAATTCTCCTGAATTACTCTCACTGTTCACGTAAGCCCCTTGCCAGTTTGTATCCAGTAACTTGACCACGAGGATCATCCCTCGCGGTGCTTTTACCTAAAAGGAATCATGACCACGCTTGAAATTGTGGCCCCACCGTTGAACAGTCATATCAATGTTGAGTCGTCGACCAGGCATATGCCTCTATCGAAGCTGTGATGGAAACGGTACTGGCTACTCCCTCGGTTTATATGGTCATGCTTATGATTCTAACTTTGATCCCATCTTCAATTGGCATTGATTTTGCATCTGCGCAGAGGCTGTGAATTTTCCTACCTACTCGATTAATCGGCAAATAACTCTGCAGGGATGCACTCATCCTATGAAAATTTAATTAAACGCATTGCATTATTTTCATTTGCTTCAATTAACCGGTGCAATCCTTTCTTAGCTTCCATGAATCTAATAAAAAATTCAAATCAGCATTTTCCCAGGCCGCACAAATTGCCGTATCAAATGTCAAGCATCTACGCGGAAAGGGTATCTGCCAGCGGTAAAAAGGATTAATTTTTGCGCTAATCATTTTTCGCATTAATATCATTCCTTTGATTTTCCACACACATCCTCTTAATAAAAAATTCAAATAAAAATTCGCCGCTCCTCTCGTAGTCCTGCCAATTTTCTCACATTTTCAATTTTGCATTTGTCAAATTTTGATTTTGAAGATCAGGCTCAAGATCCTGCTTGGAAAGGGTTGTGCCAAAACAATGCAGTGCAATTTTTCTGAAATTGCACAAACCGAAGGCAACGAACTGCATTGTGCGCCTGCGCAGGTACACGCGTTGGTATGCTCAAGAAGGCAACCCTTTGCCGTGATCTAGTTTGATGTGCAAGGAATAATCTGTGACGTGAACTCTTGAATTGATGAGGGTGATCGAACTATTATTTTGGTCCTCGCTTACACGCATTATTGTATCAAGTTTCATAGCTGCGAAGAAATTTAGTGAAAAGTAGCGAAAAAGGAGGAAAGTAGCAACAGTTCACATGTTAGCGAAAGTATCCTTTTACTTCCTGCAACTTCCTGGTAGTTGTGACATTTTTATGTAATAGTCTCATTTATTCCACCGGTCTCTCCAATAGTGCCAAAGGATTACACACAATACCCTTTTTTCCATTTGCTGTTTCAACGCACCAGGAAATTTGAGACTTTTTGTAGGAAGTGCAAAGGGAGTCGCTTGAATGGAGACACCTTTCTCGATACTAGGACCACCAAAAGCACTTTCGCAGATCAAGTGCAGAGTGTAGATGTACGTGCTCTGCTTTTTTTAACACTTGTTGTGTTCTGCAACTTGGTAACTAGTTCAGGGGAATTGTCGGCATTGCTAACTGAGCAATATTGTACTGTTATCGATTCGGTGATTCACTAATTTTCTGTAACGATACTCGTTGCTTTAACGATACTGCGTTAGCGGAACTACTCTATGTTATCTAATCTCTAAGTAGGTCCAGCAGGGCTGCCCGTACTTGCATGTGAGAACAATTATAGTTATACAAATAAGTAATTGAGGGAAGAGATTGGGGTTTTTAAAATGTTCCACATTCATACTTCCTTTTTATATTAAACTTATTGTCGGCCCCCGTGGATGCTATTCTCGCATCCAAGTGGCCGCG
This sequence comes from Clusia tigrina, assembly GCA_920105625.2. Classification (NCBI taxonomy): domain Eukaryota; kingdom Metazoa; phylum Arthropoda; class Insecta; order Diptera; family Clusiidae; genus Clusia; species Clusia tigrina. The sequence continues at coordinate 28,603,020 of OV050031.1, read as the reverse complement.
GGTTTGAATGCTACCCTGGGAAATGCTTAATTCTTTCTTTAGAAGTCGAAAGCCTTAGTCGCTAGTAATCAGTCCCCCATAACATAATTAATTATGGTGTACGGTAGTATTAGCTCTCTCTCTCTCTCTCTCTCTCTATCTATCTATCTATATCGCTGTCAAGTTAACGAATATCGCTAAGTTAAAGTTGAAGCTGAGAAGTTCAACTTTAATGAAAGAATAACAATAAACAATAATTGTCGGTAACTACCGTCAGTCATTGTCGTCGTACTGAATCGCGCTACTGGTGGCCTCTGAGCTTGTTGGATCCTCAAAGAGAAAATTTCCCAATGTCACAGGAATTTAAATCGAATAGATTTGAGTTTCTTTATCTTTGCTAATGATATGTTTGATTGAACCTTAATTAATTACTTCGGAGTGCCTCGAATTGCCAAAACTTATGGCTTAGTTCGATTTTTGAAGGAAATTAATTAAAGTCTCATCTCGTGCGCTCATCTCGTTTTATTTTAACTTGAATATTGTTTTATATAAAAAATCTTTTGTTTCAATATTAATATCAATAAACAATTAAACATCAAGCTTGACCCTCATACTCGTACAGCATAAAGTACTTTCCGTGCTTCTTGCGTGATTTTTATATGAACACTTCCCTAAGAATATCCTTAAAATGAAACACGTTTTAATCTCTTTTATCTCTCGGTGGTCAGTTCTTTATTCTATTAATGAACTTATTACACAACTCTAAGTAAATATAATTTACTATAAAGGGAACTAATTACGAATTAATAATAATAATAATAGTAATAATAATAATACTTGATTACCAACATACCCCGTTTGGCAATAGAATCAACACTCCATCCACAACACAAAGGACAAATGTTGACTCTCTCATCCAGAGCCAGATATGGGAGAATAGTGGCCACTAAGCTGAATTTGAGGAAAAATACGGAAAATAGGGTGTTAAAAGAAGTGGTTGGAAGAAAATGGAGACTGCAACCCAAACTAACGTTATGGATGTATAGACGATTATACGTCCTTTACTAACTTTCGTTACCGTGATATGGTGGAAAGCTCTAAATAAGTAATATATTTTGAAAAAACTGCGAAGCATCGAAAGATCAGCCGCGATGGCCATCCATCAACGGAAGCTCTGGCTGTTCTCAGGCACCTGATTCCGATCGATATTGAATAAAGAGCAATAATGAGTGAGTTTGAGGGAAGCTGGACGCTGGACAGAAAAAACCTATGGTCATGGAAGTCTGCTCATGTCGTAGGGGTCACAACCCATTAGCAAAACCTACCACATCGCAGCAACTGTGACCTTTTGCAAGAACTGCACAGCACTCCTACCGTCTCGGAAGGAATGGATCAATGGTACGATACTTAACAACAGCAGTACTACAGTTTTCACGGATGGTTCCAAAATGAACTGTGAGGTTGCGAAGGTGTTTTTTATAAAAACTGAACTTAAATAGATCTATCAGCCTCCCTAGCTCAGCTAGTGTATTTCAGGCGGAAGTTCTGGCAATTAAGGAGGCGTGTAAGGTATTGGAACGGATGATACCTTTAAAGCGTGCCTATCTTGCCAGACACCCAGGCCGCAATCATAGCTCTTTATGCGACCACCACAACTTCAAACATTGTTAAACAATGCAGAGAAAGGTTCGTAGCCGCATCTCGTGAGCACAGTGTCCCAGCCTGATCTGGATCCCGGTTTATCGGAACATAGAGAGCAACGAAAAGGCTGATGAGCTTTTTCGAACGGGATCTGCAACACAGGAGGCTCAGGCTACACTTGTACTAACACCACTGAGTACGAGTACAGTCAAGAGCGAAATCGGCTTAACATACTTGAGGAAAGCCAATATCGGATCGAATATGATAAAGGAATCCAGGGTCAGCAAATCGTTATGGCCTACTACAATTAGAAGAAAGCACAACAACCGATAAACAAAAACCGAAGGGATGTATCAAGGTCAGAATGAGCATCCTTCAAAATTCATGCAGAAGCTGTAAACAACCAGAGGAAAAGTAAATCATAAGCCACTTCCTCTGCAAATCACCAGCTCTATGGAGGGCAATGATGATGGGCAAACCAACCTTCGATGGCATTGATGAGGTAAACGGGTAGAGGCATAAACGAGCTGGTTAACTATCTAAACTAGACGCATCTATCCTACAATGCGGATGCGGTTAGTGAAGAGGTGGCATTCAAACGGTGGTACGAACAGCCACTTAAACCAACCAACCAACTTACCCTAATATCAAGGAAGCTAAGCATTTCCAAATGTTTCTGTATCGTTTGGATTTTTCAAACGAAACTTTAGGTAGCCCCCGCTTAGTATTGCAGAAAGTATCATCATATAATATGCAAAGGAGTCATCTGGACACTATAATCGCTAAATCATGGATCTTTAGTCAGTTAGATCGCTTCGTTATGGTATAGTATTCACACCATTGTTCGAGTTTGTAAAAAGAACAAATAAAATTGTTCGAGTTTGTAAAAAGAACAAATAAAATTGCAAAAGTTCCTCGCTGCTTTTTAACACTCCGCTCCAAATACCTCCTTTGTGATGTGCCCAGAGCACAAAGACTCGCCAGCGTCTGCATAACTAAGTTAATGAGAACCTGTCCCACAGCTGCTTTGGACGTCCCCCATACTGGAACTCACACCCCTGCATACTGGGCTCTGTACAGATTGACGAGGTTCGACTGTGGATCGCGAAGTTGCATTGAGCGTCGGAAGAGTCACCATCGAAAGAAATTGCAGACTTCAAACACCGAACGACTTCATGAACACGCGGTATAGATTCACCAATCAATTCCAAAGTGAGTGGAGCTATAAAAATGTATAGAAATGCATTACCATTAGATTAATCCATTATCACCTGATAGGCGGGCAGATCCCTTACGGTTTATTGTACCAGGGCAGGAGTATTTGGCCCGGCACATAAATACAGCGAACTCATCATCATCATCATCATAATTGGCGTACAACCATTTCTGATCATTGCCGCGTTATCAGCCTTCGCCAGACGTCTCTGCTTCGCGCACGCTGGCGCCAATTGGAAACACCAAGTGCAGCCAGGTCCTCTTGAACTTGGTCCTTCCAACGTAGTGGTGGTCTCCCCCTCCTGCGTCCGCCACCCGACGGCATCGATTCAAATACTTTTTTCGCCGGAGCACTTTCATCCATTCGCACAACATGTCCCAGCCAGCGCAGCCGCTGTGTTTTAATGCGCTGAACTATATCAATGTCGGCGTACAGCTCATACAGCTCGTTGTTCCATCTGATTCGATACTCTCCGTAGACGCATATAGGCCATAGATCCTTCGAAGAATTTTTCTCTCGAACGCCCCCAAAGCTCGCTCATCGTTGTTTGTCATCGTCCAGGTTTCGGCACCATACAGCAGGACGGGAAGGATGAGGGCTTTGTAGAGCGTAATTTTTGTTCGTCGAGAGAGGGCTCTGCTTCTCAATTGCCTACTGAGCCCAAAGTAACACCTGTTGGCAAGAGTGATTCTTCGCTTGATCTCCTTGCTGACATCGTTCGTGGTGTTGATGCTGGTTCCCAGATAGACGAAATCCTTCACAACTTCAAAGTTGTAGTCGCCAACAGTGACGTGGTGTCCAAGACGCTGAGACTCTTTGTGTGTTGACACCAAGTACTTCGTTTTGTCCTCGTTCACCGCTAAACCCACTCGCCTCGCTTCTGTCTCCAAGCCGGAAAATGCAGCACTCACGGCGCGGCTGTTATGGCCAATGATGTCAATATCATCAGCATACGCCAGTAAAATGACACTCTTGTGGAAGATAGTGCCTGTGCGATTTAGACCTGCTGCACGTACGATTTTTTCCAACATTAGATTGAAGAAAACACACGATAAGGAGTCACCTTGTCTGAATCCTCGATCAGTAACAAACAGCTCGGACAAGTCATTACCGATTTTAACTGAGCCAGTGGTGGTGCTTAGCGTCATTTTGCACAGCCGAATTAGCTTAGCAGGGACGCCAAATTTAGACATAGCGGCGTATAGTTGACTCCTTACGGTGCTGTCGAATGCGGTTTTGAAATCGACGAAAAGGTGGTGTATGTCAATCGGCTTCTCTAGGGTTTTCTCCAGGATTTGGCGTAGTGTGAACATTTGGTCAATGGTGCCTTTACCAGGTCTGAAGCCACACTGATAAGGCCCAATCAGTGCATTGACGATGGGCTTCAGCCTTTCACAGAGTACGCTCGACAGGACCTTATATGCGATGTTCAGAAGGCTGATCCCGCGGTAGTTGGCACAGATTGCCGGATCACCCTTCTTGTGGATTGGGCAGAGCACACTTAAGTTCCAGTTGCTAGGCAATCATTCCTCAGACCATATTTTGCAGATGAGCTGGTGCATGCGTGTCGTGAGCTCATCGCCGCCAGCCTTGAATAGCTCCGCTGGTATACCATCAGCTCCGGCGGCTTTGTTGTTTTTGAGCCGCCTAATAACTAGCAAGACCTCGTCATAGTCGGGAGGCGCTACTTCATGTTCGTCGTCAGCAACTGTGGGGTCGGGTTCATCTTCATTGCTATCATTAGCGCTGTCGCCATTCAGCAGCTCGCGTTGCAGCCGATCGCAGGATGAGTTGGTATGCTGCGTCTTTCTCTGCAGCTGCGTTGCGACACTCTTCGTCATACCAGCTGTTTTTCTTCGGGCGGTGATAGCCAATCACCTCTTCAGCGGCCGTGCGCATGGAGTGGGATATAAGCGAACACTGCGCGCAAATATCGAGATCAGGGGGAGAATCCGTCAGCATATTCGAGAGCTGAGAAGCAAATGCAGTAGCTGTCTGTAGCGATTGTGGCTTTCCGACGTCAAGCTTCCTCTGCGAATTAAAGCGAACGTTTTTTGCCGCACTGAGGCGAGTGCGAACCTTAGCTACAACAAGGTAGTGGTCCGAGTCAATGTTGGCACCTCGAATTGTACGTACGTCTAACACGCTGGATGCATGCCTGCCGTCGATCACAACGTGATCAATTTGGTTCCCGGTTTTATGATCAGGGGACAGCCAGGTGGCTTTATGAATATCGGGATGCTGGAATCTAGTACTACTAACTACCATGTTCCGTGCTGCGGCGAAGTCGATCAGCCTAAAACCGTTTTCTGATGACTGCTCGTGGAGGCTGAATTTACCGACGGTTGGTTCAAAAATGCCTTCTTTTCCCACCTTGGCGTTGAAGTCACCTAGCACAATTTTTACATCGTGGCGGGGGCATCGATCGAAGGTTTTTTCTAGTTGATCGTAGAAGGCATCCTTGGTGTTTTCGTCTTTCTCATCCGTCGGAGCATGTGCGCAGATTAGGCTGATATTAAAGTATTTTGCCTTAATGCGGAGTGTGGCAAGCCTGTCGTCGACTGGGGTAAATCACAGGACTTCATCCCGCAGTCGTTTGCTTACCACAAAACCTACACCGAGTCTGCGCTTCGTCGCATGGCAGCTGTAGTAGATGTCACATGTAGCTTTTTTGAGCGTCCATGTCCCGTCCATCGCATTTCCTGGAGTGTGGTGACGTCAGCTTTATATTTTTCGAGGACGTCAACCAGCTGGATAGAGGCACCTTCCCTATTAAGGGTCCGGACATTCCAGGTGCATTTCCTTAAATCGTGTTCCTTATAACGTTTGCGGGGGTTGTCGTCAACAGTTGTGGGGCATTTCATCCGAGGCTTCAATCTTATATTCACTGGATTATTTGTTTTTTATGTGGCGGGTTCCAAGCCCAGCGCACAACCCTAAGCTAGGGATTTTTGTTTGGTAGTGGTAACCCACTTCGGGGGTATGGGCGCTGCCGTTGGTACCTATAGTACTCCTCCGCCACCGTTCCTACATACGAGACCCCACCTGGCCTCGCACACTTTGATGAATCCTTAAACCGAATATGTCAGAGTGGCCTCACCAAAGCTCCCTCTCTCGTTGGCCCTGACCAAGGATCCCACATGTGTTTTACCACATCTTCACCTAGGTTGCTCAGGTTACCAGAGTGCACCACGTGGAGGTGAGAGTAGGAAGATTTAAGAGACATGAGCCGTTAGTAGCAGGAAACCCTAACGTGAAACTGTCCCCCTTGGCAACCTACAGCGAACTACTAACCTAATATACCAGTATCTTCAAAGGGGAAATCTGCATCCACTTGTATTACGCAGACCAATTCACAGGCCATTATTTTTGCATAATGAGGTTCAGATCGAGTTTAAAGCAAAGGCAAATACTTTAACTCTATTAAAAATGTGTTCCTATATTATTAATTGTTCCTTTTTGACATCCAGAGGACTTACGACACCTGCCTCGCGCAGCCTTTCACTTACTCTGTATTGATGGGTTGTGATATAGATACATATGTGCATTTAGTTGCATACTGAGCAAAATTTCGTTCATCTGTTCTATAAAGTTTTCAAGTTCCAGTGGCTCCGAATAACAATTGATGATCTCCTAAACTATGCGTTATGATTTAGTGCGCGTAATTTTTTAATCGCTCTAATAATTTAAGCCACGTCTTCTTATACGAGTATGTATAGTTTCACTTGAATTGAATCAATCGGCTGACTCAAATAGATTATTTTCTTTAAACCACAAATTCACGCAATGGATGAGTATCGAATTGCTGCATAATTAAGGCAGATAAATAAATTTGTTAGATAGTGGCAGCGGAAACTTTTTCAAATTAATTTGCAAAATCGAATCCTGGAAGCAACTTTACGTGACCACTTAGCATAGAATATACATACATATATACTCTCTCTGAAAAGTAAGAACCAGAACTCTTGTTTGCTTGTCCCCTTCTTCGCTTTATGCCATCGTATGCACATACGGCAGCCTTGGTGGCCCACTGAAAATACTCACAATCAGCAGAATTAAATCCTCTTTAATAGCTCATTTCCATTTCGAACAAAAAAGATCAATTTTCGTTCACAAATTGACCTCTCCTCAAACTGTCAACACAAGCAATTTATGCTTCCTGCCCCGCTCTCACTTCTTTTCAGTTACTTTTTGCATAAATAATCCTATTAATTGCATTATTAGCAAAATATTAAAACTGTGGAAAACAGCAGAAAAGATTTGGATGGCAAAAGTGAAGAACGTAACAGCTTAATCAGAAGGAAAAAGGAACCCAACAAAAGATAAATTGTAATGTGAGAAAATGTTTCTCACACACTCGAAGATGCACGCGGCTATCAATGCAACGTGATCGATGCGGCCACTGGGCTTGAGGGGAAGAACGGGCAGCGAAAATAAACACCCTTCGGCAATTTTGTACGTTTTCCTGCTGAAAATCATTTAAAAACTGCAATCGCTGCAAGCGGGCAAAAGTTCGGCTCAGGTAAGCCATGGTAAATTCCCTTTAAGCTGCAAAGGATGCGCGCGCAGATCCGAGAGATCGTTTTGCAACGCGCACAATCATCATTTAACCTAATGGACCCTGACCTGTGGACTAACGGCTGCGCTAAGCTGTGGCAAAAATGTCTTCACGGGTGAATTGTTCGATTTTCTTCAATTTTGGAATTTGGACAAAGAAAATCCTCAAAAAGATCCTGGGTAAGCCGCTGTACTTGCGGAATACTCGTATAAGGGTGTCTATTGCCAAGTTGTCCAAACATATATCCATCAAATTGTGCGATTTGTAGTTGCACTCTTTCGCGTATTTGTTTAGGGCGTTCTTAGCAAAATAAACTTTTTTCGCACAATGCAAAAAGAAAAAAGAAAGTTGCGAAAAGAAAAATCATGCAATTCCCAAACGTTGTGTGTGGGAATACAAGGATGTGTCTGCTTCAGCGGACTAGCTCCGAAAGTCCGTGTTCAAAAGTAGCGTTTGGATTGGAGTTCAATAATAAAGGAGGCCTTAAAGAAAGGGGCTGCTCGAAGCATCATTAGTTATCTTCCTCAGATCAATTTTCATTCTGAGGTTTCCACTTTTTCATTGTTCATTGCCACATTCGCCACATTCGCCACATTCACAACTTAATCATTTCCGAACTGAGTGAAGAGTGATTGGTGAATCAGGAATCAGGGCCATATTTTCATAACCACATTGCAATCTTCGTTAAATGTAAAATAGTTCGATAAGGAAATATAAAAATAGTGCGAGATAGTAAAGGAAGAAGTTTTGTTAATGTTTTGATGTTACAGTCCTCTATAGTGCCCGGAGAACTGATGATAATGCAGCTGAAAAGAACCACTTTGGAAGTGGGTTCCATTTCTGCTGAGTTTATTTTTTATAAACCAGTTCAGGGTTTGACACAATGTCATATTTAAGTTAGGTTAAACCCCTTCTCAGAGTCACATTTCTCGTAAACTAACTCAGCCTTTCATACACTGAAATGCTTCAATTAGTTTCAATTACTGGTTTTCCTAAACTAGGTCACCATGGGACAGAATAATATCCTTAAACTGCTTGAAATTGTTTGCCTACATATTTTTTTTTCCTAAACGAATTTTGCGTTTGACAATATCTCAAGTTACTTTAAGGTCCTTTTCAGGCTCAAATTTCTAATAAATGATTTAAACCTTTAGCTTCCTAATTTAATTAAACTAGTTTAGGTTTCGTTTCAGAGTTAGCTTTCTGCTAGTTAGTTATCCTTTCTGCTAAACTGGCTAAGCCTTTAAAACACGATCATGATTAAATTAGTTTGAGTCCCTCTTCAGAACTAAATTTCTGTTAAAAAAGTTTGAAATATTTCAACTAGTTTAAGTCCCTATCAGTTATATTTGAACTAAATTAGTTCATTCATTGATATTATGGGGTGTAAATTAACAGAAGTGTTACTTTGATAGTCATATTTCTTCTCAACGTGTTCAGACTCAAACTAGTTCTACACTTAAACTACGATTGAATGTATTTTAATAATCTCCTTTCGGGAGGTGTCTCACTAAGAGCCACAAAGAATTCCTCTCTCTCTCTCTCTCTGATGAACCGTAATTCCAATTCCTTTTAAACAAAGCTGAAGAGGTCGAAAACTGTTCTGTTACGTGTTCAGAGTTCTCCAGAACATAGTACACTATTGCCCGAATACAGAAATAAATGACGGTGGAAACAATATTGGAGAAACCTCTGAAAATATTTAAAGGCATTAGCACAAAGGACTTGGATTGGACAGAGTTCCGAATGCTGCATTAACACTTATTGACACCAACAAGTTGGACAGATTAGGAACAATAAGCAAGTAAATATTAAGCCTCATATAAAAGCAAAGAGTGCAAGCTGCTGAAAAGGTCCTCGCCTCGAATAAATTAGACTCACATAGAATTAATTAAATGAAACTTATAATTTGTTCTGGATTCATAGGTTAAGTTAGGTTAAGCAAGTAGCTTGCGAGTTACGGTAGTTGCTCTCGGATGCCCGTTAGCCCATTGTGATACCTGATTTTGGAGATAAACCACTCCCCCCTGATGATCTCTGAAAGGAGCACCGTACCTGACTGCCATTCGGCGTGACTGATGCAGTACCCTCTCAGAACCTCCACGATATTCCTGAGTTCTCCTCTACTACCGAAGAAGTAAATCAGTTCTATTTAGGCTCATCCTCATCCTCACATATCTGAAGATTTTTGTCAGTCGGCGGTTAAGTACCACCATTCATTCAATAATTTTTTACAGTGGTTTCGATCCTGTTTGTGAACTCCACGAGAGGTGGAAGGATGTCCTCCACCTGCCTTTCTTCTGACAGTTCCAATCCGAGTCTGGCACATTCATCAGCTTTTTCGTTTCCAGGAATACCCCGATGTCCAGGGACCCAACATAACTCTATCTTGTGATGTTTGATCGGAAATTGTGATTTGCTGCAGTGTTCTGCACACTTGGATTTTACAATATTAGCGCTTAGCGCCTTGATCGCTGCTTGACTGCCTACACAGATCATTATTGTCGAGGGAGCAAGCTCCCTAGTTCTTATCATTTGTGCACTCTGTCAATGGAATCTCAGTCTGAAAATCGCTATACAAATTTGGTGGTCTAAAGAACCGTTCCATTTCTAGTTTGTCCGAGTAGACTCCCGCATCTGTACCATGTCCACTTCAGTGAAAATAGCCAGGCCATTTCCCTCAAGGTTTGTCCCTGCTTCCCATTCCTGCCTTGTTGGAAACTTAAAGTTGTGGGTTGTGTTAAAATCTGTCTGGGGTGTTCTATAATCCGTGGCTTTATGACATAGATTTCTGTCTATTTTCTGCAAAATACAGCAGTGTCCTGACAAATTACGCACCTTGGCACATTCCCTAACTCTAAGAAATCCTTTTGCTGCTATAATCTTAATATATAGATCGATTGGCAGAATATGGAGTAGCATCTCCAGTCCTGCCTGCGGTGCAGATCTCACCACCCCCGTAATGCCTAGTCATGCAAATCTCTGTACCGTATGAAGCTTGTCTACTAACCACTTAGTGTTCGTGGATTCCCAACACTTCAGTGCCCCGTACGGTAGAATAGGTCTTACAACCGCCGTGGACATCCAGTGTACACTATATGGTTTTGCTCCCCATTGTTCCGAAAGGTTTTGTTGCATGTGTAAAAAGCACCTAAAGTCTTTCTAGACCTCTCCTCCACGTTTATCTTCCATGAGAGCTTGGAGTCGAGGATGATACCCAACTATTTTGCTTCCTTGACAATATTTTGTGTAGTACCACCTATCGATAGTAGAGTGAACACTGGCATCTTGTATTTGCTAGTGAACAATACTAGATTGTGATTCGTAATCGCCAATAAATTCATATATCTTCAGGATATTAACATAGGATATGGTTTTTAGTATATTATGAGGGGTATAGGATGGAAAAAAGTTTGCCTAAAACTCTCTAAAATTGTACATTCGTTTAGCAAGTGATCCACGGAAACCGTGCTGTGGCAAAAAGGGCATGTTGATACTGGTTTCCTGAACAGCGAATGTTGATGCGTGGTTGAGTATGGCCGATCCTCAAACGGGTGAAGAGAGTGGATTGGTAGCGCGTAATATTGCTTGGATATAAGACATTGCTGCATGTAGCGCTTCGCACGGCGATTGAAATTAAGCCATTCTGAATCCCTTTTCTCCTGTATTTGGCGTTTAATTGTAACTGATATCCTTCAAAACAACGGGCTGTGTTGTCAGCAAGTTCATCCCACCTATGCCAAAATTACCTGGAAGCCAGAAAAGCCATACTATTTTGCAATGCTTAATGCACTGGGCGCGGATTTTGGAAATTGGTGGAGGAGTGTTGTGACTGTTCCCAATAGCTGATAAACAAGAACTGCTGTCCAAGCAGATTACAAAGTTGCATTTTTTGTAGGTACCATATTCGATTGCTTTGAAATACCAAAAGCTTCAACATTGAGCACAGACGAGTAGGGAGTGAGAATTCCTCCAGCTGTGTTGCCCTTTTTGGAACCATCTGTGTATATAATTGTCCAATTTCTGGATTTGGATTTATTATTTCGTTTGCAAAGAATTCTGGTGATAAATTTGGTTACTGGTTGATCCTTGTTGAACTTTTGCGACGGATTAATACCAAGGTCTTTCCCGTAAAAAATACACCGGCACAGAGAGGATTTTAGATATTTTGAACTTCCGTTTGTGGCTTGAGAACCCAATTATAGTTTTGTGCAGGTGCCTGTTGGGTGAGTTCAATAGTTTTGGAATAAGTAGCATTGTTGACTCGTTTCTTTTATTGATGGTAACCTACTTTCCCCTAGGATGCATTTTGTGGGTCGCTTAGGAAAAGCTTGAATAGCATCCGATGAACAGCGCCATGATAAGGAGGTTCAATTTTGGAACAAATATGGATCATTCACGGAACCCGAGAGCAATGTTCTCAAACCTGATGACTATGGGGCCAAGAGGCGGTAGATGTGTGCAGCAGAAGCAAAACTTGTTTATAAGGCAACTTGATTCCATTATCGAAGATCATATCACGCAAATTCTTCAACCTCATGTCTCAATCTCTCGAAGATGAAACATGAACCTTTAATTAGACTTCAGAAAGGGGACTAGGTTGATGTGTGATTGATGATTGGCAATCCACATCCGAGTCGGATGAATTAGATTGGCATATTCTAATACTTCACTAATAGAAAAGGAAAGACCAAACGAAGGATTGTTATTATGGGCTTATAGAAAAATAGGTGTACTGGTTAGCGGTAGTCCACAGAGTAAACCTCTTTGCTGACTGGCCGTAGCTCAAATAGCAATGATCGTCGTATTTGTCTTAAAGACAGCGCAGCCTGCTCCCTGATTGAAACTCACATAATTTAAAGGACTGTCATTCCAATGCTGCGGGCAATTTCACCATCAGTATCAAGGAGTAAAATGACGCAGGAGGCCATATCAAAAGACATATGTATGAGCATCCGATTATTTACTTTTTTCTACCAAACAAATGCTGCATTTCTACGATTTTTCCACCAAAAAAATTACATAAGAATCCTGCTTCATCAGCTGCCGCTGTTGTTCTTGTGGTTCTTATGAAACTACGCACCGGGCGGAGATATGCCAACATTTGTCCTAAATTTCCTTTCCGAATAGAAAACGACCAACAATCCTTTTAGCGCATGATAGTGCCCTGCAACGACGTGCCTTCACAAAAAGGATTACGTACTTACCTTACCCATTCCAAGCTGCGATGACAGTGCTCAGAGGGGATCTTGTTATTTTTACAAGCACACACAAAGGAACAACACAATTCTGCTTGTTTTCAACAAAAATTGAGAGGGTGGATTTACGTTGCTTTCCCTTCGATTCGTTGCAATTTACTCTGAAATTCAACATTTTTGTCCCAATGGCTTCGTTTTAATTTTCATCTTGCACAAATGCTTCAGTTTTCATCTTTGCGAACTCAAGCATGTAACGCCAACGCGATAGCAATGCAGGATACTTTCAATTGGTAGTCCTTTTTTTATTTTCAGCATGATTAGATTTTTGTCAAAATTGCGCAGAATTTTAATAAATGGAAAAGGTAAACAAATATACGGAAGTGTGTCAGCCAGGACAATGGGTGCGGCGCAATATCGCTCAGACTGGCTATCGCTAGGATTCACGTGCACCACTGTGAAGGAATATTTGTGTAATGTGATTTCTGCTTGCGTGACAACATTTTTGTTTCCATATATGTGACCAGACTGAATAATTGTTCTACCAACACTCATCAAAGTCGTCTGTCTATAGATCGCTTTCCTTTGTGCAGTGACCGCAAAAGCTGTGTTGACCTCTTTGGGAATCGCTTTCTTCGCTACATTCTGATGTATACTAATGCAATTGACTTGGAACTTCAAATATCGCTCTAACAAAGCCGCATGAATACCTGAGCATGAGTAGAATGCATCCAAAACGCATTCCTGCTCCGATGTGTGCAGACGAACACGCTCATAGTGGATTTAATTTATGCAACTTCACTACCTGCGTTCACTAAATGTCAAATTCCAATTTTCTTCCTGTTAAACTGGGCTATTCACTGTTAAAAATATTTTCAAAGAATCCTGCCTTGGGCGATTTTAATCTTCTGAACGTTGGATAGGAGCTTCCTACCACATAATGTGAGGCACTTGACTATCTTGTCGAATACTTGTTTAATCTGTGCGAGACAAATGGTGTTCATAATGGGCTCAAAGTGAGTTGCAGTTCAGTTACCTCTGCTCTCCACTTCTATCCCCAATACTGCGTTTTCTGCAATTCTCGAATTTATCGACATCTGGAGCATCAATATCTAAGAACCAAAACAAGGAATATCTTCGTTTGGGTTCAAAGAGGACCTGAAATATAACCAAAATAAAAAACCTTTCTCATGAATGACAATCGAATACAATCCCTTAGCGAGAGGGGAATTATGCCTTCATTCCGGTTAAACTTTCTTATGAGTCGCTAGAAGTCAACTTCTCTAATTATGCAAATCAATTGAAAATGTGCCTTAAAGCAATATGCAGCTCTTCATGCATCATAAGCAGTCACTCGCATCTCGCAGAGAGGATAAAACATGGTTTCATGCGCTCCTCACAGAACATTTTTACATGCATTGTGCTTGTCTTCAGGTGCAAAGAAGTTGGAATGAAGTGTTTTAGAGTCGTGCACACTTTGTCTGTGTTGCTATGACTTGGCCTTCAGATAACTAGGGGGGGGTAAAGCAGGCAACCAGCATAACAAATATGCATAACTAGGATTCCACGGGGAATTCATTAAACCAATTTGATATATACTAGTATATACGAGTATATTCAGATTTAAGCAAAATAACTACTTGTATATGGGAAGTGTTTTGGTGCAATTGGAGGATTAATGTAAATGAGGTCAAATCCACACAAAGAACTTTCACTTAAAGAAAATGCATGCCCACCTTTGCAAAGAACGACTCCACAGAAATTATTTGTCAACTACCTAGGGCAGCCTGTGAACATGCCCTTCGGAGACACTCAACGTAATGCTACACTAAGCTTGGGCCTGCAAAAGTGCACACGGTTAAAAGAGGGCACACGGTTAAGCTGGGCTGAGCAATCATATGGTATTGGCAAGGTGCTATATGCAATGCCGAGGGACAGCCAGGCTGCCATAAAGGCTCTACAATCAAACACCATCAACTCCAGGCTGGTCAGACAATATAGGGAGGAACCTAGAACGCTAGGTCTTCATGCTAATTTCACAATCATCTGAGTTCCAGGCCATAGGAATAACTATGGAAATAAGAAAGCTGATGAGTTGGCGTGCAGGGGGCCTCTTTCGATATATCCCTCTGGGTGTGAACAAGAGGGGCATCTTCCTGCACTGTCTCTCCTTGGTGGGCAGAAGATAGAAGTCACTTACAACGGGCGACCTGGCTAGTGTACAGAATAGCTAGGTCAAGGGATATTATAAACAGGGACCGTAGAGATACCAGCCAACTCACAGCGGCCTTTACAGGTCACTGGCTAGTAGGTACTCGTGCGGAGAAATTCCAGAGACCTTTCAATACCCATTGTAGAAGTTTCTTTGCAAATGCCCAGCTCTGGCGGCCGCAAGAAATAGAGCTCTAGACAACTGTTTTCTGGCAGGACTATCCGACCCCTCGGCTGTAAAATCGAAGGACCTTTCAAAGTACCTAAATTCCACGAAGTGGATCTAGCTAACAACCCATGTTTTTCGAGCGTTTAGGAGGGGTAGTGGTTTTAAGGCGGTAATTGTGATTCATGCGAGGATGCCGTGGATCAGCCACCTGGACGACCGAACGAACCTCGGTATCACACTAAATCGGAGGCTTACTTGGGCAATACATATACAAAATAAGATTTCCCAAGCGAAATTAAAGATTGCAAATCTCAACTGGATCCTAGGAAGAAAACAAAATTAAGAATGTAACCAAACCATGCATAGACAAATGCAATTCAACCGCTCTTCCAATTCAAATATTGAATAAATTCAAAGGCTGCAGTCTAAAATCTTGAGGAATATTGGAAAAAGCTCCATGGTACGCTAAAAATGTGAACATATTGCCGGGCTTATGGAGATGATGATACGACTGTGGACCACTTTTTGTGCGTGTGCCCCGCTTTCGCTAGAATCAGGTTCGAGGTACTAAATAGAGCAGACTTTGGCTACGCAGAGACACAGGATCCACTGATATTTCTTCACAAATCAGGTAGATTCAAAGAAAAAAAAATGGAACCTCAAATACAGTACAATGGATGTCTTGTGGTCGGAACCCTATATATGAATTATTCTTCCGGAAGAAAAAACCAGAAGACCATCCAAAATGTTTAAAGAGAAAGGATCTTCGCTGTTAGGACATAGCAGTCACCATCCACCCTGTATTATCATTCTTATATTATAGAATTATTATTATTCAAAAAGAATAAAAAAGAAAGACAAGAAAAGTAAACAAAATATGTGAATATAACAAAACTTCAAAATTAATATTAATACGAAAATAAAGAAGTAAGAATTTCAAGCAATGTCAAGGAAGGCTCTGGCATTTCAGTTTTAAGGTTCTATACATTATTCAGTTAGTTTCGAAAGGAAGATTCAATGCATATATATATGGGGGCAATGTCGCAGCGTCACGCCCACTTTGTACATACATTTTCACGAAACTGCTACGAGCATCATAAAAGTATTTACTTCATGTCAAAATGTATGAAAAGAGGTCTCCTCATTAAGCATCCTCTGTGCAACTTTTCCATCGTTTTCAGCAATTTCCGGAATAATTCGATTCTCTCCCGGATTTACCCTATTTCTGAAGATACTTTATCCAAATTTACCAAATCGGAGACTTCACCACTTAGAGAAATATATTTTCACAGCTTAGAATGCATGCAATTTTCGGAAATTAATCGGGAATAGGTTTCCTAACCTTGAGTTGGGCGCCCAACCACTCAATTAAGTCGCTTTTAACATGGGGAAATACACGCTTTTGATAGCCGTTTATTATGAGTAAAGAAAGTATCGACTGCTTGCAATGCCTCTTCCAGTCACTGACGTATTACTTAAGCTGCAGAAGGATTCTTAACCACTCACCAAAAGAGCTGGCTCTCGAATACCCCAGATTTAACAGCTCAGATGCCCACTATTTTGTAGGCACGTGTTTGGGTCTTTTCCTACCGTAATCTCCGAGTTTATCTAAACATGTTTTATCTGGACTAGTAATGATTGATAAGCTCATCAAAATTCATGATATTAAAATTAATTTAATTAGTATTTCTATTTCACCGTTTCCTCCGTCTGCCTCGCACACGTCCAAACACACATGCTGCCCATGCTGGCGGAATGTACATTTCGCGTTGTACGCATGCGTGCTTACTCTCGCGCATTTGGTGCTTTTGTGTGTGGTGGACCTCTCGTAATACGGGTGAACGAGCGATTCGCTTTGAGGCTGCTATACTACGAGTATCTGTGAGCAGCCTTTGACGGAAATTAAGGTTTCGCCCAGGACCAAAGGATGGACGCGCACGCATATTTGAGCATTTTGTGTTGTTGTGTAATATTGTAAACTCTTGCAATATGTTCCACGCACCAAATACGCACACAACAGGATCAGCAGTAGAGACAGAGGGGACAACAACAATAATAGCAATAGCAACAACAATAGTAGCAACAACAACTAACCAACCACTCAACCCTTTGCTCTGAATGAAAAATTTTCTGTTAGAAATTTAAAAATTAAATACTTTTGGCAAACGTTGTTGCTGGTTTGTGTGTGTTGTTGTTGTTGTTGTTGTTGTCGTTTTGTTGTTGTTGCTACATATTGACACAGAAAGGGGGATGCTGCGTAAACTGCACACACATCGAGTAAAAAAGAAATAAAAATGTGAAATAAAAAACGTTATAAAATTGACCCGAGCTGCGTAGACAGACGCTGACGTTGCGATTCCAATGCCGATTCCAATGACTCTGTACGCAGCCACAGCCGCGTTCCTTGATATTCCGTGATCGTGTCACTTGGCATGACTTGGTCGGATTTTCTGCCTCGTATTTCTCTGTCTTTCTTTTATTTCTCCTAAAAATGTTGATATACAATTTTTGCTGATTCAATGCCAGAGGACAACAGCCGCCGCGACCGCTTTGTTGCTTGGTCGCACCTGGTGTTTTCTTGAGATAGCAGTCGTAGTAGTGGAGAAAGGATTAAAGGATGCTTAATAAGGACAAATGAGCATGAGCAGCTTAAGGAAATACTGTCTACCGCCGTTTGGAAGGTTTTTGAGTTCAAATAATATTCTCAAGTACACTGGGAAAGAGGCTCTCTTTTTCTCTCTTAACCTTGTTGAAAACCAAGGCTGACACTTTGTAAACTTTCAGCGTTCACGCCTACCTTGGCTCATAAGGCGAATAATTCCAAATTTTAGTGTACCAAATCTAGACAAGAATATTCTTGCCTTTGTAGCTCTCACTATAGAACCACATGCTACTCTATCAGGAAGTTGCTATTCTTGTGTATCCAGAAGTAGAGTGTTTCAACTAATGATGTGATATCATCAATAGATTATGCCATTTTCCTCACCTCGTCTGAAACATAATCGGAATGAGTCCGAGTTGCAGCGTCAGAAATATTCGTGATTGTGTCTTCACCCATAGATCAAGGTGAGGGTGCTATGCTTCCTTTTTCTTGACTCTTGCGATCAGTCTTAAATCTCAGACCAGACAGAGCCTTGTTATTGCGGGGTTAATTGTGTTTGATCTGATGGTGCAAATCCCAGGTTGTATGCTCGAGATTTTGTCCCAGTTTCCGGTGAATGGTTTTCGTAATCAACGAAGGCTGTGGCCGCATCATAGTCAACAACAACTCGTCTTATCAGTATTACTCCAAAAGTTAGGCAACATATACAATTGTGTCACATATGATCCACAAATATCCGATACTATTCGAATGATTCAATCAGCCCAAGAATTGATTGTTCATCAACATACTTGTAGCTTTAAATACCTGATGTGAAGTGGATTGATGGAACCCACACTAATAAGAAGGCATAACTCTTTGCCGTTCCCCACTGACATTTATAAACGCCTGAAGTATATTTCAGCGGATATGGGCATCCTGTGTAAGTGTGACGATTTGTAGAACCACAGAAGGTAATTTTTTTTGACTGTTCACGTAACCAAAAGGATGAAACTGTCCCTCGTTTGTTCTTGGAAATCTTTGTCTAGATGATAAGAGATCATAATTTTTGTGGAGGAAATGATTCCGTAAGTCGGCAACATGCTGGTGAAAACTTCGAAGTCTTTATAGATCAGGAGGTTCTTCGACTATTCTTCAGCAAGTCTTTTTAAACGACTCTTTTCCACACTCGATTCTTCCTATTCAATATACAAATATATAAAGCATTATGTATGCTGCCACTAAGACCCAGAAAGAAAACTATAGTAGGTGACGAGTTCAAGTTTTGGTTGTAGCGTTACAGACATTAGACAAGTCTGGCAGACAATTCTGGAGATTAGACGTCAAAGAAATATGCAGTATTGAAGGATGTAATCATTGGACACCGTCTTCTCTCTAGAGCACAGTATCTCTACTATATTCATTTATAGAGTCCGAAATCAAACGATTTGGGGTTGATGGGCCAGCTAGAAGCGAGGAGGAAGATGTAAGTGTCCGTCAGTTCCCTGTCCGGAACAATTGAAGGTAAGTCTACTTAGAAGCTAGGTACTTTATGTGCACTTGACTAAATTTGACATTATCGATTTATGGAAACACGAAAAAATCTTCTCCAATTACTTTCTCGTTCCACCTCCCACATTCTGGTTCAACCTTTCACATCTCTCCGAATCATTATAAACGGGTAGTAGAGACTTTTTGGACAATATTCACCGAACTTGTTTGCATGCATGTTACTTTAATTCAGATTTGAATGCGAAGAGACGTGCGCAGGTCCCTGGACACTTCCCTAAATGAATAAAAACCAACCCTTAACTGCCGAAAACTGACCACTGACCACCGACATGACAAGCTCACGCGTGCTGCTTGCCACATGCCAAACAAAGCACGGATCTCACAAAAGGATGTCGCACCGAATGCGCTAACATAACAAGGCCGGTGTCGGTCGGTTGGTTGGTCAGTTGGTCAGTCTACCCAAGCGACTACAAGCTCGGTAACCCATATGGGCAGCTAGAGAGCCGCGAAGGGTGTAATTTGGCACGCGTCGCAAACGCACGCGTGAATTTGAATAATTTGTACTCAAAATAAACAGATATAAAAGGAATGCTTGTTTCTCCAAGTTAAATTTGAATATTTTTCAACTTTTTAAGGGAAGAGTTAACCAAAACACTGTGTTGTGTGGTCACGTGGTCACTTTGTAAATTGGTGGTAACTCGTTTCGACAGAAACTGGTTGTTCACTTACAAATATATGGTAAAACCACATGAAAATCAGCCAAATTCAGTATATTTGGAGAATCAACAGTTTTATTATATTCCACCAACGAAAAAGGAGTCAGATCGAAGGGTGCGAATAGAAGCAATCCAGATGAAAATGGTTTAACCACACTATTTGGAAGGGAAACAACCACAAGTGTGAGTGCCGGGAAAGTGGAAAATGCTAAATAAATAAATTGTTCATATAATTGTTTCATTAGTAAAAATTTGAAGGATTGAGGTAAAACTGGGCAACACCTGTGCCAGTCTAGGAAGTCAAAAGCGAGACTAGTGCGCATACGAAGTCCAATGTGTTAATTGGACACTGATAATTGGAGACTTGCATTTTAGAGACCTACCACGTGCTCCACTTACGCATTATAGGCATAGTCGAGCCACTAACACAACCCCCACAGAAGAAACTTAACAAATGTGGAATCAGAAGAGCTTCGCAGCTCTCTTCAACAATATTATCTTTAAAACAGTATTATCTCAGAGGTCCAAGCTAAACAAAGGAACATAAAACGCCTAATCATGCCCCGATGTCTTTTTCCTTAACGGTTATTGCTCGGCCATCGTCGTTCTCGATCGAGTAGTCCACTGACACCAGCAATCGGCAATCCGCACCAAACGAGTTTGTCCCAGGGACAATGGACCAGATCTGTTGTGGACTGTTTTCATCTCTTATTTATTTACAGCACTGTACAGGGAAATATGGAACTCGTCCCTGCCAATGGTGTTACGCAGAATACTCTTTTACAGTCTCAGAACTCCGAAGTTCTGAGATACTTAGCAACATAATTAAGTGAACAATATTGGGTGATATGGAGTTGTCCATCAAGCTTCGAACCACATCAAAATCTGCTCTCCATCAAAAAAATAAGCCTGTTCCGGTTCCAAGCAGCTGCCGAAAACTAAAATCCAAGGTATCTCTGAAGACGCAATCATAAAAAAAATGTTCTAAAAATTGCACATAAAACTTGCTAATAACTGCTCCGCTTTTATAAAAAGGGGTAATTTTGTAAAATTTCCAAAATTGTCTCTTTTTACAAAAATATCGAGTTGCTCGCAGCAAGCGAGGATTGTGTTCATCATAAAAAGCAAAGGTAAATAAGTAAAATCCATTCCAATCGATCAATAGATTTCTGCTCACGCTTAGGCGGAACCCTTTCGCAGAAGAAAGAAGACTGTGTGCGTAATTCAATCCTTCCATCGATCACTCTTCCGCAAGCACGCAAAAAATTCCCACCGCTTCCTAATAACGATATTTAACGCAATTTGATTTTTCGTCGCTCGATGCGCACTGTGAAATTCTTGTCATAAAGGATTTCTTTAAATTTATGAGCTCCTCAAATATCAGCACAGCAGCGGACACAGGTAGAAGAGGTACGCAAACATGCAAGAAAGGGTGCAAAAAGCACCAAACACAAAATTGCGAAATCGACAAGCGAAAATGAAAATAGAAATCGAACGGAGAGAGAGAGAGTCCTCGCAGAAGGATCAATTCAATGTGTCACGTCTTATGATGTCATTTTTTTGAGGGAATTATTTTGTAAAATCCTTAGAAGCGCTCACATCAGGACTGCATTGCGAAATGCAATGCGCACCAACCCCAAACGGCGAAATTTACAGCATTGGAAGCAAGAAGAAAAGAGGAAATAATCCACATCCAAAGATAGTCATCGGGTTCACAGTAAATTACATTCAAAGGTGAAATGGGCAAACAAAGCCGTATGTGGAGAAAGGATCACAACCCTTGCGATCTGAGCGACGAATCGATTTTCCCAAGTTCAAATTTCTGCTCTTTGGTTTCCTATTTTGCTTTAAATCGAATGATTTTACCTCAAAATTTGTGCGAGTTTCATTTGACCCGATAAGACGACAGGGAACACGTAATGGAAGGACAGGCAGTTTAGAACAGATCGATTGAGATTTGTTGTTGTTGCGCTCGGGATGAGCAACATTAAATGCCGCTTTCGCTTTGTTTCTGTGAAGCGTTGGGGTGTGCTCTGAAATTGGTGCATTCACCCATGAAGACTTTTGTGGCATATGGTTAAATACTGCCAAGGAGAGCAAAAGTTTAAACGCCATGAGCGTGGCTCAAGCAGGTTCAACGATCAACGGAGTTAACAACCGTGAAACTCGCAGGATTTTTAGTAGCAGTTCCACCAGAAGTTAGAAGCAGACTACAAGAGTTTTTTACGTTAATCCTTATTGAAAGGACAATGCAATGAAACAATGAAATCAAAATACAATAAGGTCAATCTGTTAGGATACTGGAGTTGTAGTGATATTCCAGAAATATGTATGCCAGATGAACCAGAGGACACGTATGTGGACGCGGAACTGTTAGCTATATGAAAAACGCCAAAAGAACCTTACGGAGAGTTGATATGACAGATTTCGGAACCAACATGTGTCAGAGACATTCTGACATCAGTAACTAAGCAACAACTAAGCACATTAGTTGGATTTATAACTTGACACTCTCTGAGAATCGTGCACTCATGCGAGAACTTGAATACTTCTCACACATCTTCATCGAAACCAGTGAGAATATAGAGGATGAAGAGAGCATCTTGCACCTTCACTGTACGAAAAGAAAGAACCACTCAGGAGTCTACTTTTTTAGCGGCATATTTTTCCCATTTAATTAACTGTTCCATCGCGATACTCGAAGTGTTAGATTAGATTAGATTAGATTTATATAAGGGTGTTAAGCACTGCGACCTGAAAGATCTATGGTGATGCCCCTATTTATTTGAAAGATGAGGATAGTCTCATCTATAAATCTTCTGTCAGGTTAATTTCCGACAGGAATTCATATATTTTGGAGGAATCAAGATGAAGGATCTTGCTCATATCTAAGATATGTTCTCCAAAACACCTGTGTCTTTTGTGTGCCAATGGTCCGCAGTCTCTCCACAGAATCGGCGGATGGCATCTGAAGATATACCCAACTTGTTCAAATGGTAGTTGAGTCTACAATGTCCGCTTAAAATGCTGTGATGATTCTTAATTTACTCCGAGGCATATTTATTAACTCCTTAGCTCTTTTAGGATTAAAATCTCCCAGAAGAGCTTTGGACTGTCTTAATCCCGGAAGAGTTTTCCAGGTTTGACTTCGTTTTGCATCTGTACACTTCTTCAGCAGACCTCCAATGGTATTGGATGATAGTCCACAGAAGGGTTCAGGGCCGTTGAAGTGAGAAGCCGCAGCCTTCCTAGCTAAGCTATCAGCCTTCTCATTTCCCTCTACTCCTAGGTGGCCTGGTACCCACATTAGAGATAACTTGTTCATACTGCCTAGGGAGTTTAGCTTCTCAATACAGTCCCACGCAAGTTTAGACCTCACTAAGGGTGAGCTCAGACTCTTGAGTGCTGCTTGACTATCAGATAGTATCACGATACTCGAAATGTTAAGCCATATGATTCTCAGTAGTAGCTTTAGGAAGACCTGCAGTTACTTGATTGTTGCCGTGGAAGCTGAAGTATTGAAAGTTGGAATTAACGTTTAATCCGCTGCAACAGATCAGATGATGCGTTCCTCATAAGTTTGCCCATAAAACCCAGTCTTATGGTTAAAATGCTTTTCTGAATATGTTTGTACCCTGATCCCAATAGATCTCTTCATTAAAGTGCTCTAAGGCTAAGGGAAGCTGAACGCTTTTGCAAACCTGGCCTTCTGCAAGAAGTTCACAGCACTCCTATCGTCTTGGAAAGAATAGAGTAATTTTACGGATCGGTCTAAAATGGGCTGTGGGGGTGAAGCAGCAGTTTTTTCAGAAAAACTGGGCATAAATAGATCTATCGGTCCCCCTAACTCATCCAGTGTATTTCAGGCGGAAGTTCTGTATATTAGGGAGTCGTGTAGGCTACTGGAGTAGATCATGCCTGAAAAACCTTCTTTGCTATCTTGTCGAATAGCCAGACCGCAATCTTGACACTTACTTCAACCACCACAAATGTTTATCTTGTTAAACAATTCAAATAAATTGAGCCTGATCTGGGCCCACGGACATCAGAACATGGAGGACAATCAAAAGTCTGGTGAGCTGGACCGAGAGAGGTATTCAATGCAAGAGTCTCAGGCTGTTCTTGGACTAACACCACAGAGTGAAGAGCGAAATCGCCTTAGCATACTTGAGTAATTCCAATAACAGGTGGAAGAAAACACAAGAACTCATAAAGCAAAATCCGAAGGGATGTATTAAGGCTGACGGGAGTAAGAACCGTTTTCTGGCCAACCGGAGGGCAAGCAGCCAGAATCGGCATCCCTCGCAAACATATTCTGCAGACGCTGTAAACAACCAGAGGAAAAATATGCCGTAACTCACTTCCTCTCCAAATACCCAGCCCAATGGACGGCAAGGGTGAACATGCGGGGCAAACCAACCTTCGATGGCATTGATGAGGTAAATGGGTAGAGGCATAAACGAGCTGCTTGACTATCTAAACTGGACGCAGGGATTATAACACGCTCCAATGCGAATTTCGTTTAGTCACACATCAATCGCTACAAGACATTAACTGAAGAGGTGGCAATAAAAAGGCGCACAAGAGCTAATTGGGATCGTGGCACGAATCGCCTCTTAAACCAACCAGCCAATGCCTCAACATAGGTTTTTGAAGATACTAATCCTGTTCCTCTGTATTAACTCTTCACTCCTGAACAGGATAGCAAAAGCGAAATAATTCCATTGAATAATGCTTTCGATTTATTGGAGACTTTGTGCAGTAGATACATCAGAATACCGACAGATCTGAAATATGTTTATATTTGCACTCCAACTAACCAACTCCGGAGAACCAGTTGATATGGCAGAATTCGAGACCAATCTGGATCATTCAGACACTCATTACAGACGTCACTAACCAGGCAACTGCTAAGTAGGTAGGTTGAGCGCCCGCCAAAAAGCACACTTAGGCCTAAATAGGTCCTTTACATTAGTAACTAAGCACAGAGCACTGTATGAAAATCAAAAGTTTCCCATAAAATTCGATGATCATCTGATGTTTTCTTCAAAACTTTGTGCATAACAACTGAAATTCCATTGAAAATTCCAAAAAAGGTCAATCACCCTTTCAACCGGACCGAAAGGCCAAACTTTCGGAAACCCCCGAAGGATCGAATTTTAATCAGGCACGAGCATCAGGGAATCCTTCGGAGCACACGTAGCAAAAACTAGTTTGGCCCATCATCTACGACAGAGCAGACCTTTAATAAAATCGTAATTTTAAAACAAAATTTAAATGTCTGTAAAGTAATGTAAAGTTTTTTTTTATTTTTATTAATTTTTTTTTGATACGCTAACAACAGCTTCCAAATTGAGGGATGTGCATTGAGCGCGAGAGAAGAGGTGGAAACCTAAAACCCGTTTGGTCCTTCTGGGCTGCATGCTAATGTGGCACATGTGCGTATGCAAGTCGCTAGTGAAGCCGTGGCCGCGCTGCTGCTGTGCCGCGGTCCAGATTAAATTTTGATTTGGTCATTGTGTGCACATGAATTGTGATATGAAGCGACCATGGGCGACGTATTTATGCAAGTTGCAGTGCGAGCGCGACCAGCAGACAATGGCGCGAACAGCTTGCCGAAAACTAGGGTCTGTCTCTAGCGGCAGGAAACGCGATCGCGGAACTTGTGATGCATGGAACAAGCGGGCATACAATGGAGAAGGGTTGAAGTTCATGTTTTTCATAACTGTTTCATTGCGTAGTTTTCTTTTTATATTTCTCTTTTTTATTTAGGGTCAGACATCCCGGTAGTCCGGTGTTCTGTTTCTAATGTGGCTTAAAATTATGTTGAACTCGGTTCGTGTTGTGCAGCATCCCTGTTGTTGTTGTCGTTGCTGCTGTTGTTGTTGTCACATCAACGGTCATTTGCATGCAAACGAAACCAACATTAAAAAAATGTTAATAAATTCGCTTTGGGTCTCCTTTATACGGAACAGAGGCCTTTCCAAACGCTTGCTTAGATATCCAAATGCCCACTTTCTGAGAGGACATGCAATTCATAACGATGAAAGCAAGCAAACAAAGGGCAATTAAAGCATTGGGCTCCGCATACCATTCTTCAAATTCCACCCACAGAATGATACCCAATTGTCTTTCAATTTATGCCGCAAATGATAGCTCTCATTTTCAATACTTGCACATATATTAACAATGGTGCAAGGACACTTCACACTTAAAGCACTGATATTGAACCATAATCACGAAATTTTAGTCAGCACGAGTTGAGAATAAATATTGCATTGTTCTGACTAAACAGATAAATCACAACAAAGGAATACGAGACAATCAAGTGTGCAATGACCACCTACGAAAGTCAAGATGGCTGTCCTTAGCTTTAGACATTAACGTTAGACGAAACATGATCACTGTGATTCTGCACGGCAATTGTATCAAATATTGTTACTTCAATATTGAATACTCTAATGATAAAGTACCACCTTTCCCTATGTCCACTCAGCAGCTCATACAATTTACCAGAGCGAGCCTCACATGAAATATACTCCTGCCCGTGTGCTGGTTCAGTTTTGTCTGGCACTAAGAACAGCGCTAATTGTCCCTGATGCTAATCAAACGTCCACCCTAAATGCCGCCACGCGCCAACAACAACCCTTTCCATGGGCACAAGGCGCTGACCACTCGCTTGACCATTCCGCTTTATGCCCAAAAAGGGTCGTTTTCTCTGATGCAGGCTGCCGCACTGACTCTACGAGCTCCTCGGTCAATGCGCGGTGTCCGCAATTCGACTGCGTTTTGAGGGCGCGTGTGCCAGTAAAATAGCACAAATATTCAGTCTGTACTTATCCGAACTTCTGCATTTATTTATTTATATTTGCGCGCGTGTATAATTTTGCAGTTTGGATATTTTGGAATAAAAATTTCGCAAATTTTTTTAACTGACAAATCCATTAAAAGTTTTTGTTATGCAAATTTTTAACGTTTTTATTTTTTGCTGCCAGGTTTTGAAGCAACCTTTCGGAAGAATTCCACGATTTCCACCAACCCGCATAAGCGCGCTGCTCGTGACTCCGTTAAGCCGTAAAGGCGCGGTGCGGGACGTGCGGTACTCAATTAAAGTAAATTGAAAATTCGCATACAAATCAGTAACGATCGAAGGGTGTCAATATATTGCGTATAAAATTCCGATATTAATTTGCATATTTTGATATGGGTGCATGCACAATCGGCTTCCGCGTCCATTTCGATATACATATAAATACGTACGTATGGATAAGTGTATACACATGTAGGTATACGAGGAGGGTCGTCAGCCACCGGCGAAACCCTTCACATAACTCTCCGACTATGCGTGAAAGCATTAAAAACCCGTTCAAATATTTATGCAAATACAGCAGATTGCAGGAAGAAACACAAATATTGCGTGCGGTTCTTGAAAGGCTCCGAAAATGGATGGCATGATCGAAGTGCTACCCGAAAAATGTATCCCTATTTACTTTAATTCAATACACCCATTTATTTAAATGTATGTTTCTGGTACTATTTTTACCCCGAGAAGGTGGGTGCGGAAAACAAGAATCGGGCGAGGCCAACGCATCTGGCAGACAGTATCAGGTGTGTTATTAAAATATTTGCCTATTTTGCAATATAAACATGAAATATGATAAGAAAGCAAATATTGCCAAAATACTCGTATATATAGAAAAGCGGAAAATTCTGTCGCTCTTCAACAACAACAAAATAGTGTCCGCTATCTTACATTATAGTAACGACTTTGCGTCCGATGCAAGCCACAGAGAACTATCTTTTCTATATTCCTCAATTGTCCTTGACTCCCCACTTCACAAAGTATTAAAACAGTAATCGAAGCAACTTTTCTATCTTCCGATTCAATTTCTACTTGTTTCAATGCTATAATTGTTACCCGCGCTGGCTCCCGTGGTCCAGTGGTAAGCACGCTAGACTCACACTCGGGGCATCGTGCAATCGAATCCCTCTTTCCATGCACTAATCAATTTAAAAATTTAATCACATTCAATTATTTTATAAGTAATATTACTAATAAAGCTAAATATCTCCAATTAATCACTATCTGTTTTACTTCTTGTAGCTGTAGTTCAAAACACGCCCAAGAGCACAGTCGAATTCACGGCCATTCAGGGTGAACATAAGGAGGAAGTAAGAGTGTGGCACTTGTTGCGATCGTTGTTTTGGCGTCCACCGTGTGTAGGGTTGTTTTGCTCCCCTCCTTCTTTTGTGCCTTCCACTTGTCCGCTTTGCTGGTGAATGCGGCCAGGCTGAAACCTACCAGATTCTGAGGTACAGATGGCGCTGCCTCAGAATGGTAGAAATTTTAAAAAAAAGGTGACTGACCGCCTCGACCGCTGGAGCGGTCACTGATGGAATAGCGGAAGAGGCCAAGGAAAATGAAGATTGGATGTTTTTTAGTTCGTGTCGGTGGTATTGGCAGAAAGAGTCGTCTCGTCCGAGGTCCGGTGATTGTTTGTTAGTAGCGTATTTTAGTTCAATCAATATAAAAATTGTCGCAGCATAACTACAATAGTGTAAAAATAGTGTTTCTATTCTTATAATAAATGAAGTAAAAGTTATTTTCAAAAATAAAGATTCAAGGCAGAGCAGAACGTGGACGTCCTCTGTATTAGTGGCACGGTCAGTGTTGGCCAAATTTCGTTGACCTCGAATAATCTCGTTTCTTGGTGTTATAATTCGCCACGCAAATTGCACAGAATTATTATTTGTGGTATAAATTATATGCTCCATGAGTTATAATCGTAATTAAGCTGCTTTTTCGAATTGAGCTCGCTCATATTGAAAGGTCGTGTAGCAGAGGTCGGGAAGGAAAAAGGAGGCTGCCGCCCGCCCCTTAGAGTTAAGTAACTAGTTATTAAGCAAATATTTAACCACGTATATGTATATGTTATTTATTTCAGTAGTATGTTTAGTTATTTGTTAGAATGTTAGGCTAAGGCGGTCAATATGGGGCGGGCTCGCTTGTCGACGTAGAGGAGGATGTTGGAAAACATGGTGAGGTAACATTAATGGCGCCCAATTAAAATAATTAAATTGAAATTTTCCTTTTAACGTTGTATGTAGTGAAGTATTTTGTTGTGTAGTTAATGTGCTCCACTCTTGCCGCTGACTTGACGTGCCAATGCGTAACGCCAACTGCAGCGACAAGAGGGGGAGGCTAAATGTGAGGTGAAGCCGGCGATCTCATAGTGGCCGTGGTCTGTTGAACAGATCATCGTAGCACTGATGAGATAGCTGAGAGGCGGAGTCTCAGTAGATGTAAGGGAAAATTTTAATAAAAAAATGACAACTCGCCTGGTAAAAGAGACAGTCCTCCAACAGATTGAGAACAAGGGAGCCCCCCCATTTGAACATTAATTTGTATTACAAAAATATTATAGTTTTTTTGTTAGTGAATGTTAAGATTTGAAGGTTGGCTATATTTATAAAATTAAACTTCGTATATATTATTATTATTATTAAATATTAATATAAAATTAAACTTTTTATATAAATAGGTATTATTCTCTTGGGGGATAGGGTGGCAGGTGTAGATCTCCAGACGTAGTTTCCGGTGTTAAGTTTTTGTCAGAAGTTATTTGGGTTATTCCGATAAGTCAGATGCACTTGAGAAGTGGTTCAAAAAAAAATCGAAGTGCAGAATTTGACAGAAACCGGGATATTCCAGGAAGACAGGGAAACAGAGAGACTATGCCGGTGGAACACTCGCCCCAAGGAGGGAGTGAGGAAGGTAAGGCAGCGGGGGAGCCACTAGGTTGGAGCGGCACGGGGGCGGTGCCGAAGGAGAGAGGCAGTGAAGATAGCTTGTTAGCCACGGCAGCGTATGAAACCAGGCCAGAACGAGAAATGAGGCCGTCAGAACTCCCGAGCGAATACCGTTCGGCAATTAATTTGATGTTGCTCGAGAGCCATAATAGCTATCGAGTAGCATTAAGTGTAGAGACCGAGAAAATAAAAGAAACGGTAAGAGCGAATCACATTGAGTTGATGAAGATGGTTAATGACGCAGTGCGGCCAATACGGCAACAGCTATCGGAGCGGGAGGCGATGCCCGCGGCATCGGAGTCGGGTTGGGAACCCCTAAGTAGAGCAGAGGAAGGTCGCGAAAGTGTCAGATGGAGGAGCCAGCTTGCCCCAACGAGTGCCCGTGAACCACCAAACCGGATGGAGGCGGAAGATGGTGGTCCGGAGATTCTAACCAGGGAGCAAGGGAGTAGAAGTAACATAGGGCGAAGGAACGGAAGAGAGTTTCCGAGAGAAGAGAGTCATATGGTAGTGAGACTAGAAAAATGGGGTTTATTCTTTGATGGAAAAGTCGAGAATCTGCCCGTAGAAGAATTTATATTCCGGTTGGAGCATTTGCAGGCGCAGTATGAGGTTCCTTGGCCAGCAGTAATGAAGGAATTTCATGTACTGTTGCGTGGGGCAGCAATAGAGTGGTACTGGCTATGCGTACGGACAACCGACGTCAGGGCGTGGCCAGCGCTTCGGAACGCTATGCTAAGGCAGTTTCGCTCAAACCAGAGTGAATTTGAGTTATTGAGGGAATTGTCGGAAAGGAGGCAACTGCCAGGCGAGAGCTTGGACTCTTTTTTTTTTGAAGTAATGAAGCTCCGAGCACGAATGACTTACCCTGTGTCGGAATTCGACCTAATCAAGATAATAAAGAGAAACCTAAGGGAGGGATTAGGGAAAATAGTGTATCCCATCGCTTGCTATAGCGTGGAGCAGCTAAAGTATGAATGCCAAGAGGCGGAGAGATTCTTTCAAAGGAGGGAAGTTAGGATGGTGCAGCCGCCTTTTAAATATGGTTCGGGTCGAGTAGTCAGCGAGGTGAGCAACACGGCAATTGAAGAGGTAGGGGAAAACCTACAGGAAGTGGTAACCGGGAGAAGTGCGTTAGAGGAGAGGAACCAAGTAAGGGAACCGGCAAGTAGGAGTCAAGTGGTATGCTGGAATTGTAAACAGCTTGGGCATACATTTAGGGAATGTAGTTCGAGGCAAAGAAAAATATTTTGCTATAGGTGTGGAAGGGAGAATGTGGTGACTCCAGAGTGTCCTAATTGCAGGAAGGGAAACCCCGGGAGGAACGTGGCACAAGAGGGACCGCCACGTTCCGGACAAGTCCCTGCGGAGAACCCATTTCGAGTGAGGAAGACTTAGAGCGGAAAGGAGGAGTTTACAGGCTGCGGAGTAGCGCACCGGTGAATGGAGTGGGGAGCCGAATTGTCTCAAATCGAGTAAGGAAAGCTCGGGAGCGATACCGGAGGAGAAGGATGGAAAGGAAGAGAGTATCAGAAACGGTGGAAAGAAGTGATAGGGAGGAAAAAAGGCCGTTTGCGGAAATAGCCATTAAGGGGAAAAGTATCAGAGGTCTACTAGACACTGGGGCATCTGTGAGTATACTAGGAAGAAATTGTAAGAAACTGGTAAGCGACCTGGGGCTGAAAGTGCGGAGCTATGTGACCATAGTAAATACAGCTAGTGGACAGAAACAGTATGTGGTGGGGAGAGTAACCGTGCCCGTGAATTTTAATGGGGAGAGTAAAGCTATAACATTTTTTTTGTGTCCTACACTACAACAAGAAGTTTATTTAGGAGTTGACTTTTGGCGGGTGTTTAGCCTAGCACCGGGGATAGTTGGAGTGGATGAAATAGTCGCGGAGTCTGATACCAAGGATAACAGTGGAAAGAACGACGCCGCAAACATGTATGATTTGTCAGAGACCCAGCTGGAGCAATTAGTTAGAGTAAAGAAGGAGTTTAGGGCATATGAAGAGTACGGACTAGGTAGAACAACGGCAGAAAGACACAGCATACAGTTGAAACAGGGAGCGGAAGCAGTAAAGGACCGTTACTACCCAGTATCTCCGGCGATACAGAAATTATTGTATGCTGAAGTAGATCAGATGCTATCGCTAGGGGTGATCGAAGAAAGTGAGAGCCCTTGGAGCAGTCGGGTCACGTTAGTCAGGAAGCCGGGTAAGAATCGGCTGTGCTTGGATGCCCGCAAGTTGAATGAGCGGACCGTGAAAGATGCATACCCCATTCAGAATATAGAAGGCATCCTAAGTCGCATAGACGAGGCAGTGTTCATCAGCAGCATAGATCTCAAGTTCGCATTTTGGCAGATTGAACTGGAACCGGGGAGTAAAGCATTTACAGCCTTTACCATACCAGGAAGACCCCTGTACCAGTTTAGGGTAATGCCCTTTGGGCTATGCAATGCGGCCCAGAGATTGTGCAGGCTGATGGACAAAGTAATTCCGCAACGTCTCCGGGGGAATGTATTTGTGTATCTGGACGACTTGTTAGTTATATCCCCAGATTTCAGTACACATGTGCGTTTATTAGGAGAAGTAGCGAAATGTCTGTCTGATGCGAATCTAACAATAGGATTGCAGAAATCGAAGTTTTGCTGTAAAGAGGTAAGATATTTGGGGTTTGTGATAGGCCATGGGGAGGTAAAAACTGACCCGGAAAAGATTTTGGCCCTGAATAGAATTACTGTACCAAAGTCACCAAAGCAGGTCAGAAGTTTTTTGGGAACGGCAGGGTGGTATAGAAGATTCGTGGCGAATTTTGCAGACGTAGCAGCGCCTTTGAGCGATACGCTTCGAAAGAGCGGGAAATTTGTAATGACTCCAGAAGCACTTGCCGCATTTGCGGAATTGAAGCAGGCTCTCACCACGGCACCCGTATTAGCACAACCAGATTTTAAGAAACGGTTTTATATCCAGTGTGATGCGTCCCATTACGGCGTTGGGGCGGTGCTCTTCCAAAGAGATGAGGCTGGACATGAACGTCCTATAGCATATTATTCGTACAAAATGAATAGTTGCCAGCTGAACTACAGCGTGACAGAGAAGGAGTGTCTGGCAGCGGTTCTCGCGGTGCGGCGGTTCAGGGCCTATGTGGAGCTGATGCCTTTTACCGTGATCACCGATCATGCTAGCTTAAAATGGCTCATGTCATTGAAAGACTTGAGTGGGAGGTTAGCCAGGTGGTCTCTTCAGCTTCAGGCATATGACTTTCAAATTGAGCACCGGAAGGGGAGTGAAAATGTAGTGGCCGATACGCTATCCCGGTTGATGGAGGAAGTGGCTCTGAATATTCTTGATATGGACACTATGGAATACGATTCGCCTGAGTATGTTCAGCGAAAGCAGACTATTGAAGAGAATATAGGGAAGTTCCCGGATTTGCAAGTACGTGAGGGGAAGATATATAAACGTACTGTGGCTAGTGAGGAAGAGGGCAGGGGTCCCTGTTGGAAGCTATGGGTGCCCGAAGCATTAACGTCGACAGTTGTATCACAAGCCCATGAGCCTGAGTTGTCAGCTCACGGGGGTGTCGCTAAGACATTGTACCGGGTGAGACAGTTTTACTATTGGCCTGGTATGGCGGTGCAGGTGCGGAATTACGTGAGAGATTGCAGGATCTGCAAGGAAACGAAGCATAGCACTCAGGTTTCTAGACCTTTTATGGGAAAGGAAGTCAGCACCGAGCGGCCATTCCAACGACTTTATATAGATTTTTTAGGAAAATATCCACGCTCCAAGGCGGGCCACGCGTACGTGTTGGTGGTAATGGATCATTTTACGAAATTCGTGTTTTTAAAAGCTATGGGCAAGGCCACGGCAATGAATGTAGTAAGGTTTTTGATTGAAGAAATTTTTCATAAATTTGGTGTACCAGAGACAATACATTCAGATAATGGAAAACAGTTTGTGAGTCAGGAATTTAGTAAAGTGATGGAGTCCTATGCGATTAAGCATGTGAAGACGGGTTTTTATGCGCCACAATCTAATGCAGCGGAGCGCGTGAATCAGTCAGTTCTGGCAGCTATAAGGGCTTACCTGAAGGAGGACCACCGCGATTGGGATTTATTCCTGAGTGAGATCGAGTGTGCGTTGAGAAGTTCACTTCACTCAGCGACAGGAATGTCACCTTATTTTGCCTTATTTGGGCAGAATATGTTCACCAGCGGCATGGACTATGAGTTGGCGAGGAAGTTAGGAGCGTTAGAGGAAGGAGAAGTGAGTGGCCTACCAAGAGAAGACCGAATACGGTTAATTCGCGATAAGGTGCAGAAAAGGTTGCATTTAGCGTACGAAAAGGGAGCGCGTCAGTACAACAAGCGAGCTAGGCGAATTAATTATACTCCGGGCCAGGAAGTCTTTCGACGTAATTTTACTTTGAGTGATTTTTCACGGAATGTGAATGCAAAATTTTGCAGGAAATTTGTAAAGTGTCGGGTGGTGAAGCCACTGGGGAATTGTCTATACCTATTAGAAGATTTACGAGGGAAACCGGTAGGAGTGTTCCATGCCAAGGACATAAAACAATAGTACGAATCTAAACCGTGAAGAGCACGCGACTCTTAATCTCGGGGTTGTGGGCGTAGCTCACGTTGGCGCCTGTGGTACGTGAAGTAGCAATAGTTAGTAAGGAGGTGGAGGAAAGTTAATCATAGGGAATTATGGATTATATAATACATATAAAAGAACTTACTCCCAAAATCAGCTTCGTTGGTCTAGAGGTAATCTGAGTTAAAAATCTGAAATTAGAATTGATTACTATGTGTTTTTTTTAAGGTAAAATAAATAAAAAATGTTCCTGTTTATACGATAGAGTATAGGTGTGTAGGTTAGCGTTTATTAGTGAGTAGAGTGGTGAAGGTGATTCTTCGAGTCGAATGGCTGGGAAGACAAAATAAGTATAGAGTTAGATTAGGAAATTTTGTGTTGTGGATAAGTACCGTGCAATTAGGTGTTGGGATCCGTAATCTTCCTCAGTGTGGTGGTTCTGTAAAGGAAGTATTATTAGTTTATATGTTTAGGTTTATGTAGGTATAGTTGCCCGGCTAGCTCAGGGTAGAGCATTAAGTGCTGATCGACGCTTCCATCCGTGTTCCTGCGGAGTTTATAGTGCTCCTGGCAACCCGTGTGTTTTGTTGCGATCGTTGTTTTGGCGTCCACCGTGTGTAGGGTTGTTTTGCTCCCCTCCTTCTTTTGTGCCTTCCACTTGTCCGCTTTGCTGGTGAATGCGGCCAGGCTGAAACCTACCAGATTCTGAGGTACAGATGGCGCTGCCTCAGAATGGTAGAAATTTTAAAAAAAAGGTGACTGACCGCCTCGACCGCTGGAGCGGTCACTGATGGAATAGCGGAAGAGGCCAAGGAAAATGAAGATTGGATGTTTTTTAGTTCGTGTCGGTGGTATTGGCAGAAAGAGTCGTCTCGTCCGAGGTCCGGTGATTGTTTGTTAGTAGCGTATTTTAGTTCAATCAATATAAAAATTGTCGCAGCATAACTACAATAGTGTAAAAATAGTGTTTCTATTCTTATAATAAATGAAGTAAAAGTTATTTTCAAAAATAAAGATTCAAGGCAGAGCAGAACGTGGACGTCCTCTGTATTAGTGGCACGGTCAGTGTTGGCCAAATTTCGTTGACCTCGAATAATCTCGTTTCTTGGTGTTATAATTCGCCACGCAAATTGCACAGAATTATTATTTGTGGTATAAATTATATGCTCCATGAGTTATAATCGTAATTAAGCTGCTTTTTCGAATTGAGCTCGCTCATATTGAAAGGTCGTGTAGCAGAGGTCGGGAAGGAAAAAGGAGGCTGCCGCCCGCCCCTTAGAGTTAAGTAACTAGTTATTAAGCAAATATTTAACCACGTATATGTATATGTTATTTATTTC
The DNA here is from genome assembly GCA_920105625.2 of Clusia tigrina. Classification (NCBI taxonomy): domain Eukaryota; kingdom Metazoa; phylum Arthropoda; class Insecta; order Diptera; family Clusiidae; genus Clusia; species Clusia tigrina. The sequence continues at coordinate 28,567,488 of OV050031.1, read as the reverse complement.
AGTAGTATGTTTAGTTATTTGTTAGAATGTTAGGCTAAGGCGGTCAATATGGGGCGGGCTCGCTTGTCGACGTAGAGGAGGATGTTGGAAAACATGGTGAGGTAACACACTAAATGAGTTGAATCATCTGCATGATTCTAAGTATTTTTCTAATATATTGGACCAAACAAGAGAGAGAAGTGAATCAAACGAAGTGTGTTTCAAACTCATACGTATGACGGCTTATACTTGCAGAAAACATTGTTGTGCATGTAAAACATACGTCAGAATAGTGGCTTCTCAATTATCTCTACTTAATTATATTCAAAATGTAAGCATGCTAGACTCACACTTAGAGGGTCAAAAATCCTTCTTTCTAAAAAATCTATCTCTCCGAGTCGAAAGCCTCAGTAGCTAGTACTCGTTCCCCAACCCGTTACAGTCATAATTAATTATAGTGTAAGATATATAGGGTTTTCATATAAGAGCGCTACAAAAGTTTTTTTAAATAAAACAAAACCGGTTTTAGATATCAATGAAATTCTTTATTCCTGTGAAAGTACGTTCGATGCCTCATCATAAATTGGACGTAGCTCTCTTAAAGTTGAGGCGACTGACTCCGAATTTCGGTAGTAAATTTTAATAATTTCGACTCGTTGTTGGCTCGTATATCTTTGCATGATGAAATGGCAAACCTTACTGAAGAGAAATGTCAAAAGAGCGGGAAAAAATATGGCGTCGTTTGCTGTCACTATCGATTTACTTTTGTAGTGTTTCTTTTGAAAAACCCTGTAATAATAACACAAATATTCAAAATTTTTTGATGTGATTCTGAATAACGAAAAGCGATTCGTTGCCGATCTCTGAATTCGATATGACTGTACAAAAACAATAGCACAAACAGCTATGGAGGCTATTATCAATACTCTGTTTTGTTGATGGCTAAATCTTGTTCTTCTATCATTCTTGGCATTGGTGTAAATGTTTGAAGAATTTTCTGAACTACACTGTTCCTTTATTACAACCTACACTGCCCTCTATTGAAAAATATTTCATATGTCGGTTAACAACAGAAATTCACCTCTTGTCGAACATTCGAAGTAGAAATTTTCGTAACAGTTCCTAAATTATGAGAGTTTAGGAAATGTGTTCGAAACAGTTCCAATTGCTAATCAGCTGCGAGTATACTTTGCGAAACGTTTGAATTAAAATGGATTTAAATGAAATTACAGTACAAATAAATGTTGTTTCTGAAATACAACAAAGTAGTAGTGGAAAAATAGAATATAGTAAAAACACACTACCACCTCTGCACAGCTTAGCCAAAAGGAAAAAGTTAGAGAATGACTTACAGGGAGAAGACGACGATGTAGCACCACAGAACACTCCAAACCAGCATCAGAGTCCAAAAAAGCGCTTACAGTTACCTGATACACCATCACAGCACAAACCAGTAAAAAAGAAGTTCATTTATGGCAATTATAATCAGTATTATGCTTATCGGAACTTGGGTAAAGCGTGCCATGACATACGACTGGACACGTTCGAGTTGCAACACGAGCTTTTTCGAGATAAAGAATTGCTGGATATTGGCTGCAACAGTGGTTTTATAACCATGGAGATTGCGAAACGATTTCCCATTAAAAGCATTATAGGTGTGGACATAGATCGCAGCCTCGTCAATCAAGCGAACAAAAATCTGACAAAGCAAAAGAAAGCACAGCCCCCGAATAGTGGAAAACGGTGGCAACATGCCTTTCCTTTCAATGTGAGCTTCTTGTGTTGCAACTATGTACTTAGAGACGATGTACTACTTGAAATCGAACACGCACAATTTGATATAATTTTATGCCTATCCATTACCAAATGGATACATTTAAATTTCGGTGATGTGGGCTTAAAGCAGGCATTCCGACGTATGTTCTTACAATTGCGCAGTGACGGCATGTTAATATTGGAGGCGCAGCCAATCGACAACTATGGCAAAAGGAAAAAAATGACAGTAAGTACAATTTTCAATATTGCCTGATTACATATCAATAATTTTTTCCGGCTTTCAGGACACAATTTTCGCCAATTACAAAGCAATGCAATTCTTTCCGAAACAATTTACCGATTATTTGCTAAGCACCGAAGTCGGTTTCAAGAGTGTAGAATTGTTGGGAGTACCTGAGCATTGTGCAGCGGGTTTTAAAAGACCTATACAAATATTTAGAAAGCAATAATGAGCTCTCAAATTTAAGGAAATTGTTATTAATTTTACACTAGAATTTATTCATGTTTACAATCGAAAAATATGTACCAAAAATATAAGCGTATATATAATATAAGATTGCTTACAAAACAGATGCCAAAACAATAACTGAGGGTAACTTATATTTCTACGATTTACGCATTTTCTTGGCGGTTATCATTGCGTTAACTTCATCTAAAATATCTGGTAAATGTCTATTTAAGAGTGTATCTGCTGAGATTGTGAAATCACTGTCCGCCCAAATGATTTTCAGCTGTGACAAAATGAGACCTAGATTCTTGCCGGTTGGGCAACCGCGCTCTATAAGTACATTTCCCTTAATAGGGAAGATAGGAATTGTCCACGATTTCATAGAATTGTACAGTTCTATTTTGTTGCTATACTTAAGCAGCTCCTCCACAAATTCACGCTTCGCATAAGGTTGTAGACATAGTTTCTTATAATCCCGTAGAACACGATATTCTTTGTCAACCTGCAATGAAAAAACAGCCCATACATAATTATATATTAGATACGGTTCTCACATCAAAATCATCGGACCTTATCTCTGTGCTGCGTTATAAACAGAGTCAAATCTCTTTCAAAAGCAGACAATTTCAAGCGTTCGTGTAGACGCATTCCGTCCTCATTTGTATTTAGTAAGGCAGCTACGTATAGTATTGGAAGATGTGGCTTTTTGACTTGTGACAAGTCTGTGCAAAGTCGCCTAAACTCGATCACATTTGGCTTCGCTGGTAAACCACAAGGAACATTCAGCCCACAATTAATCATTTGTAGCACTAATTCCATGCCGAAATTCCCAACGACAATTTTCTGTAATTCGGACCAAATGCGTTCTCCACTTATCCGCTCCAAACCGCTCCCATTTTTGCATATTGCTTGCAATGTGGTGGCGTCGTGTTTAGCCGCTTCCCGCGATAAGCGACCGTAAAATCGGAAATATCGTAAAATTCGCAGGTAATCTTCCATAATGCGCACATTTGCATCGCCAACAAACAAGACGCGCCGTTGCATCAAATCATCATATCCATAGAAGTAGTCGTAGAGTGTGCCATCGAAGCCCAGAAACATGGAATTAACGGTAAGGTCACGCCTGTTCGCGTCCAGTTGCCAATCGGTTGTGAACTCCACCTCCGCGTGCCGTCCGTCCGTAACCACATCAATGCGCAACGTAGTCACCTCAAAGTTCTCCTTGTCGTTTATGCGTGCTGTGATTGTGCCGTGCCGCTCTCCCTTCGTATTGAGCATGCGCACATCTTCGATCGTGAACATCTCCTTCATTTCATCCGGTGTCGCCGTGGTAGCCAAATCAATGTCTTTCGGCGGTATATCCATTATAATGTCCCTTACAGCGCCGCCGGCGATACGCAGCTCGCGGTTGTATTGTTTGAACATGTCAATCAGCACTTGCAGCTCGTCCGTAAATATGCTCTTAAATGCGGGGGTTTCGATTTTCTTGAATGCCGGATTCTCGCGAATTTTGTTCGGAACTCCTAACTGCTGCGGTTCCATTGTGCCTCCTGCCATTTTCCTAGTCCCAATATAGGCCAGACCCACAATGCCGTTAGTGGATAAATGTCGTAGCAGATCGTGCTTGAGTACGCTCACTACTCTTTGCATCACTAGCTTTTTTTTTCCTCTAACATAGATTTAACGAAAACGAAACGAATCTGACGTTTGTCGTTCCGTATTCTTATTGGAATTATTCACAACAGCTGATTAGAAATGCCAACGGAAAAAAACAATGCTTTGCCGCCGTTTCACTTGTTCGGCTACAGTGGCCGGTAGTAAACTAGTTGGTAGACACTTCGCTATGGAGAACGCAGTGCACAGTGTTTACGTGACACGACCCGATGTGGCGCCAATTGGGTTGGAACTGCTGAAAGCGAAGTAAGTGTGCTGTAATTGTTGGTCCACTCCACTAACACCAAACGCCTTTTTATCACCCAACACAGCTGCAATGTTACCACTTGGACGAAGCCAATGCCGGTGTCGCGTGAAGAGCTTCTGCGTCAAGTTGTTGGCAAAGATGCTCTCTTTTGCGCGTTAACAGACAAAATCGATGCTGAAGTAATCGCAAGTGCAGGTCCACAGCTAAAATGCATTTCCACCATCTCTGTGGGCTATGAGCACATCGATCTGGCCGAGTGTAAGAAGCGTGGCATACGCGTCGGTTACACACCAGACGTGCTTACCGATGCAACGGCTGAGCTGACACTGGCGCTGCTGCTGGCCACTAATCGCCGTATTTTACAGGCGAACAAAGCGGTATACAACGGCGGCTGGAAAGCGTGGGCGCCAAGTTGGATGTGTGGGCAAGGGTTGAAAGGAAGCCGGGTAGGTCTATTTGGTTTTGGGCGTATTGGGCAGGAGATTGCAAAACGCGTGTTACCCTTTAAGCCCTCCAAGTTAACTTACACCACTCGCACAGAACGCCCGGAAGACGCAGCTGCGGTTGGTGCAGTTTATGTCAGTTTCCATGAAATGCTACAAGAGTCTGATTTCATAATCGTTTGTTGTGCTTTAACTGCTGAAACAAAGGAGATTTTCAACGAGTCGGCATTTGCCAACATGAAGAAAAATGTAATTTTTATAAATACAGCACGCGGCGGAGTTGTAGACCAGCATGCCTTGTATAAGGTGCTGAAAAGTAAACGCATTTTAGCGGCAGGACTGGATGTGACTACACCAGAACCGTTGCCCCTGGATGATCCTTTACTGACCCTGGATAATGTAGTTATCCTGCCGCACATAGGCAGTGCTGATGTTAATACACGCATAGAAATGTCCCATATAACGGCGTGTAACATTTTAGCTGCTCTGAGGGGTCAGCAAATGGTATCTGAAGTCGCACTTTAAACTCATATTTGGAAACAATTTATTATATTTATATATCAATACATTCTTTAAAGATCTATATATCTACATGTATTTTTGGGCTAACTTGAGTTAAAATAAAATAAAACCTAATAAATCAAGAAGCACAATGGTGTAGTTGCTGCCAATCACTCAAGGTACCGTGTTCCGCTTTACCAAAACTACATTTGACCAGCAGGATTTATAAATATTATTTTACTTAAACGCGCACATTTACATTATGTATTTGCAAACACAGTTTTTTCTTAAAACGAACAATTATACTAATCTTCCCCTGGGGGTAAGGGCTGACCGGGATCTGATACTCCTTTGGGCATTGGAACTGGCGCTGGTACCGCCATCGGTTCTAGCACCGGTACTGTGGAGATTACACTTATTTCTGTTGGGTCCTCAATCTCCTTTTTAATATTTTCAACGGTAATATAACCTCCACTTTCATCCTGCAACAACAAAACAAAAACTGTTAGGCCAGAGTATCATTAAACTTAGTTTATATCAGAAGCATACCGTTACAAAAACATCGACCGTCTTTCCGGAAATAATGTCCAGAATTAGTGGAGTAATGCCATTCATAGGCTCATCTTGTACACTCTCAGCATACTCTATTAGCGGTGCCCTGAAGTCTGGACACTGCTCCAATGCGGTGACGAGGTGTTGGCCAGGCAAGTGCAACAGTATAGGCAAAGACTGCGGCTTTAAACGTTGACAACACTTCAAGAAGCCCTCCCATATCACTTTCTGGCGCCAGACTTGTTTCGAAATCAGACGCTGCAACATATTCAGTACAAAATTGGTCAATCGTGGATACAAAGTTAAGCTTTGTAGGATTGTACGCATGATGAGTGTGGGTATGGGCACCATTTCCACCAACTGCAGGAGCACACCCATGAGCACCTCTGGCGTGAATACGTCTTTTTCCGCCAAGCAAATCGATGTCGCTTTCACAATAAATTTCAAATCACACGAATTCACCTCGATGGTGTGCAAAGCTACGAGTATGTCGGTGGGAGTTGTCGCCACTGGTTGATTTGAATATTCGGCACCGATGCCCAGCAGACGATTGAAGACTTCTTTTACAACGATTTGATTCAATTTGAGTAGATTTGGTAAGGCATTTAATATTTCCTGCCGCGTGAGACCACCAAGTATGGGAATGAGAAAACGAACATCCTTAATTTTATGTGTGTATAAATCTCGTATATGCTGCACTAGGGTTGCATTTGGTGTAGCTATGCGTTCGGTTAGGATGTACACAACCCGTATCAAGAATGTTTCGGCTCCTTTGGGACAGTTTTCAATAAACTTGAGAAGTGCAGGGCTATCTGGACCCAGTTTCTTAATGGCCCAATCAATTGAACGTAGTATAGTGCGCTTAAGATCGGCGCCAGTTGCTATGTAGATCTGATAAAGCTTCTCTAAATAAACTAAGAATGAAAAATGAAGCTATAATTAAAGATGCATATATAAATATAGAAGAAAAACTCACCCTCGGGTTTATATGGAAGCAATGTCAAAGATAAGACCAAACAGATTCTAACAGTGTCCTCTTTCCATACCGATTCCGGGGTGGGACGACCATATTCGGGTAAAAAGATATTGGCTGGTGGTATTTCCTTTTGTAAATAGGACAGCCACAGCGAGGAAAATTCGTCAATTCGATTGGGCAATACGTTATGTACTTGATACAAAGCGACAATGTGCTCCAATGCCCGCCCGCGAACTTCTCCTCGTTCGTGCACACTAAAATTTAGCAAAATACGCACAAATTTGGTTTTGCGAGGTGGACGCAATATGGCCAAATCCTTCACTAACTCCAAGCAACGTTGAGAGAGGTCTTCCTCGAGGCACATTTCCACCAATTGGGTAACTGCTTCATCAGGCAAGAGGGGCGCCTCCAAGAAGATGCGTCGTACTAATATAATTTTGTCTTTGAGATCGCAAGTCTTTCGAATGCCAGCAATCAACTGCTCCAACAACTCGTTGTAAGCATAGTCGGGGCGATTCTCTGACTTTACATATGAGTGACGTGTGAATCCTTGTAGCAGACAATATTCTTCATAAAGCCATGAAAACACCAAATCAATACGCTGTCGAACATCCGACATAATGAAATCGAAAATGAAATATCGGACATTATCCGGAAAGGTCGCCGCCATAACTGTTAGTATCTTCCTCCTCATGGAAGACATGCCACTCACAATGCACTTCCGCTCAGCGCTGAGTATACGTTTTACAGCATCCAGTAAATATTTTTCTTTTACCAGACGTGGAAACGGTTTAGTCACCTCCTGAAGCTTCAGCGTCTTTGCACGTTGTTTCATGCGTTCGATAAGTTCCTGTTCGCCTTTTAGACGCTCCATATTCTCCCGTAATTTTTTTGTGGCTTCTTCTTTCCGCAATTGATCTTCATTAATGACTGGAGTAGGCGTGCCACTACGAAAGTGTTAAATGTAATTAAATTGAAACGTGTTGTTTCTGCAAAATAATTACCTAGAATCATTGGTATTCTCCTCTACTTCCATAGTTTCAACAGTTTTGGTTGTTTGCACTGGTCGCATTGGTGGTTCCTTTGAAAATGCCGCAGCTCCTGGACCAATTTTCTTTTCAGTCATTTGCTCTCCCAATATGTTAGAGATCTTTGCTATCAGTTGAGGAGTAGACATATTACGAATGGGCGAATAATTTGAAAGAAATGGTGCGGGAACTTCCTCCGGTACATTGGGTAAAAACTCGTAGAGCATATTAACTGCCATATCCGCGGTTCGCAGTTTTTCGGCGATGAATTTCTCATTCACACGTGCACACTTTTTGTACTGTTTGTCGAGTTCCTCTTCATCTATTTCCATTTCTACTTGTTGCTCATCTACGATCTTGTCTTCTGTTTCTCGAACTTCACCAAGGCGCATTCTTTTTGGGGCGCTCTGATTATTTGCATTATCTAAAATACGTTTTTGACGCCGTACTTGCTCCTGCTTATCCATTTTTGGTATCGAACGTTGAATTTCGCCTTGTGAAGCCCCTAAATCCAACAACAAATGGCGTATTACGGACTGATATTCATAGGAACCACGATTTTTAAGCAATGCAATGAGCTGCATTTTCAGACTTTTGCGGACCGAACTCACTTGTGAATCAGTGAGTGTGGGCGGTAAGTTGGCGTGAAGACTTTTGAAGGCATCTACAACCGGGCTCATTAGCGAGGGACGCAACTTAGCAATGGTGCACAGGCTTCCAGTACAAGCAATCAAATTGACTGACGAAATATGTGTAGCGGCATGAAATTGTAGCAGTATGTCGAATATATTTAGCGCCTCTTCTTCCAGTTTTTGACGTTTAATAATTTTGAAATTATTCGGCACATCTTGCAAGGAGAAATCATTTTCCTTCTTCTGGCTATCCTCGTCGGAATAACTTTGCAGCACAACAATACCTTCGAGAAATTTGATCGCATTCGTACGTATACCATCGTTATCATTATCAATCAAATCGAGAATTTGCGCCTTGATTAGACTTAGAACATTCCAGGTTTGCTCAGCGCTATCAGTCAATTCTTCCTGACCGCATATCCATTGAATACCATTTTTGTAAATACTGCCGCTTGCCTGTATAACTCGCTTAATTACCTGTGCGGATCGATCTCGCAAAAGCATGGAAATTACGTTGATAATTTGCGGCAAATGTTCCACTTTCTCTTTACTAAAAGTAAAAATCATATTTATTATATAATTTAATTGAAGCCATCATTTGTCGTACCATATTTGCTCCATGAACCCCACTATCTGTTTTCGTACTTCCATATTTATATCGTGGGCCAAGGATAATATAGGTTCCATAAACTCGTCTAGCAACTCGTCGCAAGAGCCCAGAATCATTTCTTGCACTTTTACCAGAAGCTCGCATTTTATTTGCGTCTCGGCGGTGGGCAGTTCGTTCAACCATTCCACAATCTGTAATGAAACGTTAGTTATATCTGAAATACAGAGAACAATGCTTCCTTGTTACCCTTGTGCGCGCATTTGCTGTTTTCTCGTCGGTGAACAAATTTGCCGTGTCGCTGTGGAACTGACTTCTACCTAATAAAACATCCATATTTTCCGAAGGATTCACTTTTTATTTACCCTGGCGATAGCTTGGAAAACCGAATCAACCGCACGATATTAATAACCGAAATGAGATTGATACTTCCTAACAATTATGACAATTCTCACGAACTGTCAATTTCCACAAAACTTCTGACAGTGTTGCGAAACGCTTTAAATTACGAACAGTATACGAAACGAAGCAAAATGCATTTACAAGGTACTATTAATTGAGAGAGAGAGGAAAACGGTCAACATATGTGTCAAATATGCTCTCTTAACGAATGTTGTATTCGCATACAAACTAAAAAAGGGAAATAGTGATTGGAAATAAGTTAATTATTGTCGTCGGCTTCCAAAGTGTAGTGAAAATCACCTAAAAACAAATAATAAAACAATATTAAAAATAAATATTGTGCATTATCGTTGTGTTATTTTCCATACTACATGGAGACATGAAAAAGTTAAATTTTTTCTGCGTACCTAACCCTACGTCTCCACGGGCAATTTTTGATGCTATGCCATTGGCAATTTCAAGCAAATTGCCAATGGAGACTCCAAATTGCTTCAAGCTGGCAATTTATGTTACCCCACGTCTCCACGGGCAATTTTTTATGGCATAACATCTGTCAAATTCGATTACAAAGGTTGGCAATATTTTAATGGTGGGCATTGCGATGTTATGCCATCGTCATTTTGAAAATGTCGTCAAGCAATCTAGTTCGCTGTGCCCGCGCTTGAAATTTTTTTTTATTATACGATGAAGAGGAAAAAATCAGAAAACCGCAATTGTGGGTGAATCCTTATTTACAAAGAATGCAAATGCACAGTCTCCATTCATTTTAACGTTTTTATTAATTTAATAGATGCGGTAAAACGAAAATGTCCGACGATGCTTCCACTGTGAGCGTCACGAAAAAATGAAAAAAGGCTGTCAAACAAACAAAATGACAACTGATTGCAACACAACACGTTGGCAATTTATGGCATAACATATTTCATAACATAAATTGCCAACTTGAAGCAATTTGGAGTCTCCATTGGCAATTTGCTTGAAATTGCCAATGGCATACCATCAAAAATTGCCCGTGGAGACGTAGGGTTATGAAATATTTTATGCCATAAATTGCCAACGTGCTGTGTTGCAATCAGTTGACATTTTGCTAGTTTGACAGCCGTTTTTCATTTTTTCGTGATGCTCACAGTGGAAGCATCGTCGGACATTTTCGTTTTACCGCATCTATTAAATTAATAAAAACGCTAAAATGAATGGAGACTGTGCATTTGCATTCTTTGTAAATAAGGATTCACCCACAATTGCGGTTTTCTTATTTTTTCCTCTTCATCGTATAAAAAAAAAATTTCAAGCGCGGGCACAGCGAACTAGATTGCTTGACGACATTTTCAAAATGACGATGGCATAACATCGCAATGCCCACCATTAAAATATTGCCAACCTTTGTAATCGAATTTGACAGATGTTATGCCATCAAAAATTGCCCGTGGAGACGTAGGGTAAAGACGCAATAAAGCGAAATTGGCGGGTCGGGGCCTGTGGTATTGAGTTTCAAGAAAAATCAAGTGTGTGAAATATATTTTGTGAATAGTGATTTATGAATAACCCGGGAGCCGCCACAACTAAAAAACTGCTACTCTTTCCAAATTCAGTGCCATCAGTTTTTTATGGTACATTGGAAAACCGTTTGCAGCCGCTTTCTTCATTGGAATATGTGTGCAATATTGACCAAGTCTCAAAAGAAGGTCTTAAAAAGCCTTCAGAAAGATTTTTGTGCGACATCAAATCATTAGAGGACATTTTTATCGAGTTCAATGGTAATAAAATTGTGCACTGCAATAATTTCCGTGATAAGGTAATGGAATTAAGCAATGCAGTTAATTTACCGAATGCGCAAAAAAAAAAAGTTTTTTAAATGTCGAATGTATTTTCGAATTAAATATTTAAATAGACGAAAAAAAGCGTCCAAAATCTACAAAAGAAGCAACACTGTTTATTCATTTTGACACTTATTATTACCGTGAGAAAACGACATTTGGAGAGCGGTCTTCTATTAATAGTACCTTGTAAATGTATTTTGGAATTGACATAAATTTGCCGCTCATTCGAATTAATAAAACAATTAAAATTTGGCACATATTTCTATCACGGTCTCAAGATTCAAACTTTCGAAATCCATTTAAAATCCCATCAAATTAGTAAAAATCCTAAGTATAACAGCGGCATTTATATATACTATAATTAAAAAATGTTTCACTTCACTTGTGACAATGAATAATGGTAATTAGGGTTTGAGGAGGAAAAAGAGGTAAATAGGTAAACAATACCAAGCCATGATTATAAAGCGATTAAATAATTATTATGAAAAATTACGGTAGTAAGTAAGAAAAATACAAGTGTAAATTTTAAATGCATATAATTAACATTGTTGCAACTTATCATTGTGAACATTTTTGAAGACAAATTTGAATATCGCATATTTCTATATAGAATACTATAAACAAAGAATTATGGCATATTTTTATTATCTAAAATTATTTAATAAACATAAAATTTTAATATTCGGTGCAGAAGGTCACAGATTCAAAACCTTTCTGGGGCTTGGTCTCAACAATGCTACTTTCTACAAAATCGTTCTCTTCCAGTCGAAAGCCTCAGTAGCTAGTACTAATTTCCCAACCCCTTGCAGTTATAATTAAAAATGGTGTAAGATAATAATAATATTCGGTGTCACCATATGCTGCACTATATTAGCTTGCGGCAGAGAACCGACACTTAAACGTCAAATTTTCTGACGTTTAAAAAAACTGTCTTTGTTTATCATTAGTTGCCTATATGGATAGGTTTAATTAATAAAATAAATAATTGATACATTATAAAGTAGTTTTGTCGAAGAGAAATAAGAGGATTTACATTTTTATACTCGAATTGATAATTAATTATTTTAAATTCAAAAAGTGCGTATATTATATATATAATTAAATTTAGAATTATGGGTATAAAGGAACAAGTCTCGAACATTTTAGACAGAAAATATGAACAGAGCTGCTCTAGAAAAATTTTAGTGCTGTAGTTCATGAACTGAAAGTAAACTTTCTATGCCGGGAACAAGAGAGTGCAACAGGACATGAGACATGAATATGGTTCAGGGCAGGAAATGAAAAGAGTGCACACCATTTATCTCGCAAAAAGTCAATAACTTTTAATTCCAAATCACATATATAAGTTTACGTTTTCAATGCTAAAACAATTTTTCGGTCTGGGCATCTTTGTCTACGCCAAGAGCTAAGTGGCAGAATCATCTGATTTAAAAAATTCTTCTGCACTTTGAAAATGAAACAAAAGTTGTGTTGCAAACAATATAATATTTTGTTTAAATAAACATCTCATTTCATAAGCAAATCAGTTTCTTTTAAAATATAGCACACGTCATGAGCCGTTGCCTTGCGTAGAAATCAACCTTTCAATGCCTTTTCTACACCCATACTCCAATGTAGGGACTGAAACGGTGTATCCAACATCTCTTCCGGGAGGTACTGACGAGTTCTCCGTTGGCACATAATTTTTCTGATGTCTGTACCGTTTCGTCTCCCATCTCCAGCGTTTGCCTTTCCTTTTAATTATAAGGAAGCCTGGGCATATCAAAGAAAATTGTGTGTAATTTCGTGAAATATTATACTATCCCAAATAAAAGCGATCATAAAATTAAGAAACGTGTCCATTTATTTGCTTATAGTCACCAAATAATCAGCGATTTCTTCGGCTGGATTTGTGCTTCTGGATACTGGTCTAACAAATCAACGATCAAGAGCTATTCCTTCTTGGTTTGTCGATTGGTTCGCAATTGTAGTATCTCCTGGGTAATTTAGGGCATTCAGTCGGCTTCCCAAAATATTTTTAACTTGTATATATTGCTTTACTGAGCACATACGCTGTTCTTTTTTTGTATGTTTATTTTGTTAGGGAAATAAGTCGTGATAACTCTCCATAAATCACAAAATTATCTTTTAATTCAATTCTTTTTTCGTTTACAATCATAATAATATGATAATAAAATTATATGTTGAAAATAAAGATGGTTTGCTTTTCTTCCATGCTTAAGCAAACGCAATACCGTTCCAACATACTACTGGATATGGATTAGTTATAATTTGCCATGAAGCCATAATCATCCTTGATGTGACTGCTAGGTAGAGACACAACACTTGAGGTAGCAACTCAACTTTTGATTACGGTTTCTGCTGAACGCGACCAATTTAAAATCCCCATTTACCGAACGTACTTTCGTGCTGTGTGTGACAGTCATCGATTGCTGCTGTCAGTCAATGTATCTAGAAGGGAAAAACCTCTGTACCGAAGAGAAGTGAATCGACGTGCATAAAACCTGCAAAATTTATACAAGAATTTGCGAAAAGAAGGTGTAAATTGCAAATTGCCGGTTACATGAAATACAACTTAAGATGCAAATATCATTAAAATGAATGAGGGGATCAATTAAGTGAAAACCACAAAGGATTTAGGAAGCGGCTACAGTGCAGGAAGGAGGAGTTAATCAAAATTGTAGGGAGACGACACGAAAGAAAGAAAAAACAACGAGAAAAAGTAGTGAAAACGAAGACAAATGAATTTAATAAACGCCTTGAAACAATAAGGAAAGAGAAACGAACGAACGAACAACCAAGAACAAAAACAAATAGAAACTGAAAACCATTTTAAGCAAACAGAACAGCGGCGACTGCAAACTAACACCAAAAATCAAGGCCGGACATACCGCGCCCCGCCATACAAACACACCACGCAGCGCACGCAATGTCAAACAGTCAAATTAATGTTGGTGGTCTCGGCGGTAGCGTTGGTGGTGTTAATAGTGGAATTCCAGTTTCTACACTGGATACTGGCATTCCACATGCACAGCGTAAGTTGGGACCAGATTTAGTCCTGTATTTATTTATATGTGTGTTTATTATTTTTTGTCACAGAGGCGATGCAAAACCCTGGTGCAGAGAACAATAAAACTGTATCTCCCCCAGTTACAACTTCTACGGTTACGGTGGACGCTGTTAATATGGCTTCGGATTCGTCACCGCGAGAGTCCGGCGATGACTCAGAAGACGAAAGTGAAATTCTCGAAGAATCACCATGTGGGAGATGGCTGAAAAGGCGTGAAGAGGTCGACCAGCGTGACGTGCCAGGCATCGACTGTGTTCATCTGGCTATGGATACAGAAGAGGGTGTCGAGGTTGTCTGGAACGAGGTGCAATATGCCAACCTGCAGGAACTGAAATCGCAGGAAGACAAAATGCGGCAGGTTTTCGATAATCTGCTGCAGTTGGACCATCAAAATATTGTGAAGTTCCACCGCTACTGGACTGATACGCAGAACGCAGAGCGGCCGCGTGTTATATTCATCACGGAGTATATGTCGTCGGGATCACTGAAACAGTTCCTCAAGCGCACCAAGCGCAATGCCAAGCGACTGCCACTGGAAGCGTGGCGTCGGTGGTGTACGCAGATTCTGTCCGCGCTCAGCTACTTGCATTCCTGCATGCCGCCTGTCATCCACGGCAATCTTACCTGTGATAGCATTTTCATCCAGCACAACGGCCTGGTTAAGATCGGCTCCGTCGTTCCTGATGCGGTGCACTACAGCGTGCGGCAGCACAAGGCCGACATGGTCGAACTGGGTGCCCATCATTTTATGGCACCTGAATATGGTGCTGCTGACCAACTAACTGCCGCCGTTGATATATACGCCTTCGGGATGTGCGCCCTCGAAATGGCTGCTCTCGAAATACAGCCTAGTAGTGGTAGTGAGTCGAACTCAATCAACGAAGAGACGATCTTGCGAACCATCAATAGTCTGGAACATGATTTGCAAAGAGATTTGATTTTTAAGTGTTTGCGTAGAAATCCAGCGGAACGGCCGAGTGCAAGCGATTTATTATTTCATCCATTGTTATTCGAGGTAAGAAGTAGTAAATGGAAAAATGTTCATTTGTAGTGAGTTTTCATGAGTAACTTATTTTTTAATATGAGGTGATGCAAATAACCTCTTCCAACGAGGTGCTTTTTTAAAGATACATAAGGGACATTTCATGACTTGTGCAGGCGACTGTGAGAAAAGATACGCTTTCAAGATGTTTAAAGACATCAATACACCATTTTCCTGCCATCACAGTGCAGCAAAGTAAATATTCAAATATTTGTTTCCTTTCAAGTTTTGACTGCTGCGCACTAACCTCATTAGTTGATTCATCTGCATCCCCTCGACGAATGTATTGAATTTGTGAGGTGATGCTTCTCTGTCACTATTAAGAAAAGTTGGCTTCTTTGCCTTTCGAATGTAACTTGTTACATACATTTAGGCTGATTGCTCAACCTAGATCAGAATAGGTCAATCACAGCCAATGCATTAAAATGCTGTTCCTCTTTTGTTGATATGGAGCCTTTAACGAACGGTACTGATTTGTTACTTTATTTTTGTCACATTTGAAATAATTTTTATAATTTGCATAAAGCATGCCTCTGTGCCTTTCAATCAAATAAAAAATATTTGTTGGGCACTTTCATTCAGGCAAAATTTTTTAATGATATATAAATCTTCAATAATCGCTTCCATTTTTCATTGCTACCTTTTAGGTGCATTCGCTTAAACTCCTAGCCGCTCATTGTTTAGTATTTTCACCAAAAAACCGTACAATGTTCTCCGAAACGGTCATTGACGGTATGATGCAACGTTATAATCGGCCGGAAGTCGTCATGGCCAAAGTGACATATGCCGGTGAAGAGAAGGACTATCGTTTGTCGGACGTGCCTTCGGCGGATAAGTTGGAAAAGTTCGTGGAGGATGTGAAGTTCGGGGTGTATCCTTTGACAGCTTTCAATAGCAAAAAGCCTCCACATTTCCGTTCTCGAGCTGCCTCCCCCGAACGCGCTGATTCGGTAAAATCGGCCACACCCGAACCCGTCGACATAGAGTCCCGTCGTATTGTTAACATGATGTGCAGCGTCAAAAAATTGAAGGAGGACAGTAGCGACATTTCGATGACGATATTGTTGCGCATGGACGATAAAATGAATCGTCAGCTGACGTGTCAAGTCTACGAGGACGACTCGTCAGCTGACCTGACCAGCGAACTGGTTCGTCTGGGATTTGTGCACATCGAGGATCAGGACAAAATTCAAGCCTTACTTGAAGAGACGTTACGTGGTAGTTTTGCAGCCGGAGCTGCATTCGATGGAGCTCAGCCACTCACTTTCAGCGCTACGATCAATGAGCACGCGGGTGGTGGTATTTCTACATTCAATGAGAGTGCGTTAAAGACGTCGACAAACGCGACAATGGCCGCTCTAAATCAGCTTGAACGCAACTGGTCCGTGGCAGACACGGACCCGACAATATTACAGCAAACCGGCTCTGTCGGTTCACCCTCTTCCATTGCAGCAATGACGGCAGACTCTATCGGGGTAAAGATGTACGTGCCACACGAACAGCAACAGGTGCACTCACCACTTCTTCCTCAGCAGCAGCAGCAGCCGCAAGTGCTGGCACAGTCATTGGGTGACCAACTAGAAGCGTCATCGTCTTTGGCCTCCACCCCAGCTACTATCAATTAATAGTATTTAGACACATGAGAATATGCTATTGCGAAAGAAAAACAAACTTCTTTAATTGCAAGCTCACACGCCACAGACAGTAGCGTTCCTGGGTCAAGTCAGACAATTGTTTTCTATTTTTAATTACGATTATTTTTTTATATAGTATACTAAAACTAAAAACAAGAAAAATTAAACACAAAACGTTTTTAATTGTATTACGAAAAGGCTTCCAGCAACGGCTGCGCATTATCCAAACACATATACACATGCATATTTTTTAAAATTTTTTTAAACATGAAAATTTAAAACGGAATTTTAAATTCAACGCGGTGCGCATGTGCAAACACGGCAGCAAACCATACAAATCGAACACTGCAGCAAGAGAGGAGATAAGCGTTTAAAAGAAAACACAAACAATGCCGCTCTTTATTTATGGAATAGCGTTCGATCGCTATTTATTAATGACATATTAATAGCTTATAACTGAATGTATTTATTGTATTTCAAATATAAAATACACACACATACACAACACTCACTACACACACACACACACACACACACACACACATGTACACGTCAAACTATTATATAATATAATAAAAAACAAGATATAAAACACCTCGTACTCAGTTAATTTTGTAAGGATGAATCGACAACTAAAGCATCTCGCATTCAGTTCGAAGTCACCAATTAAATTGATAAGGATAAAAGCTCCTCCTCGGAAGAACGTTTAAATGCCATGCGCAGCATCGCTACCATTGGATATATATATAGTTCCTTTGGCTTTCTACCTTCGAATAAAATAAAAACGTCTGGATTCCGGCAGCTGTAGAAGCAGGAAGGGAACCGTGGCAAATATACAAATTGACGAGGTAAGCAACTTGAGGCCAGGTCGTGTCGAGTAAAACGCACTTTCTCACATTTCAGAGGGCCGATTGTGGCGGGTGAAGCGCTTCATATTTATATTTGTTATTTAACTTACTTTTTCAAATGCATTCTCTCTCTCTTTTAAGCGAATAATAGGAAAAGGAAACAAACCTTTGAGGTAGGGCGAATAGAGTCGTACTGATTACGCATTCTCTCCAACTTAACACAAGCTTTCGTCATTATTAACGAAAATACATCGAAAAACCTTGTTTTTTTAATGGAACGTACTATGAGAATCTTATTTTATTTCACAAATTTTCTGCATATTTATTCTTAAGTAAGGAATAACACAAAATTGAAGTTGTTGTCTGCCTTAATTAGTTGTCACTCTCCTTCAATCGGTGAAAATTTTCGCTTTCTTTACCTCTTTCTCCTCGTCCTCTTCGGATTCGTCTTCGGAAGAACGTTTAAATGTCTCGCGTAGCATCGCTACAACCTTTTGATATAGTTCCTTTAGCTTACTACCTTCGAATAAAATAAAAGGCAACGTAGCACGCTTATAATAGTCCGACATCAGTTCCAAATTATTAATAACCGTATCCAGCAAGTGAGCCTTGTCGCACCAAATGCCAGGTGCATCGTTGCCCAGCGGATTCACATGCACATGCAAATGGTAGAACGATGGTTGGTAGTGCAGATACATGCGCAACTGAAAAACAGTGAAACCGTACAATTTTTCCAATACCTCCGCACTACGGGTGCGTATATTGCGTAGTAGCGGTAAATGCTCGCCGGTTAGATCGCGCACCGATTTAATACCACGTTTATGCGGAATGGCTAACAGGTACAACGTGTCCAAATTTCGTCCATCCCACTTTAAATCTGGCAATAATACGAAACCGGTTTCTGGGTCGGTGTCTTCGAAGACTATGCGCTCTTCCTCTTCCTTGTGGTCCAGTATATTATAAACCCACTGCGTGGAAAAAACAAAATGCAAAATTATATATAAGGCAAAACATTTTTATAGAAGAATGTATGAAAGGAAAACAATGTTTAGGTTGGTTACCTCCAATGATAATTGACTAGCATTGATATAGGGCAGCGTCACGTTATTATACAGAGAGGGGGTCTCAGTAACCAGGTATTTCAAGCAAACGGAGTGTTTCTGAATATGTTTCTCGGTGGCTGGATATATCACTGTTGTCTTAATACCTGCGCAATAATAGCAATTTAACACAAAAATCATTTATGTTCCCCAAATAAGATACATACGATTTAAATTAGCGCTGGGCACACATTCATAGCTTCCATATATATTATTAACAAACTCGGTGTGCACTTGTAAATCACTGTTGAAGTAGCTGGGTTTCACCACAACTTTGTCATCGTACTGCTCGCCGTCATCTGAGTCAATTCTAACTCCAGCAGTTCGCACATCACTTTCCTGGAACGGTTGCTTCTCAAACAATATAACTGCCGCATC
Source organism: Clusia tigrina (assembly GCA_920105625.2). Lineage (NCBI taxonomy): Eukaryota > Metazoa > Arthropoda > Insecta > Diptera > Clusiidae > Clusia > Clusia tigrina. The sequence continues at coordinate 28,548,331 of OV050031.1, read as the reverse complement.
CGTCGCGGACACCTCTGGAAAAGTGCCCAGTAGCGTAATGCTCTTTCGCATTGTGTTGTTGTTCAGTATTTCGATCAGTTGAAATTTGGTCAAATCATACGAGGGTATGTCTGTCGCTTTTACCGCGTCAATATTTTCGTGTGTGTCGCTAAGCTCCGGCTCCCCGGACTCTTTCTCCGACTCCTTTGGCGTTTTTTCCGGCATCTTGGCGATTTCGGTTGTTTCAGGCATCTTAAACTATAATATTTTTAACTTGCAAGCCACGATAAAATTAATACAGAATCACCAAAGAATGTATACCAAAGACGCAGAACCACTCGTTTCAGTGTTGATATGTTACAAAAAAAATTCTGTATTTAACCTAGAAATACTATTATTTGTGTGAATCATGATGTAAGATGGTGATTAAGAGAACAACTCCGCCTTTACAGTCCTACCTTATATTCACGCACTGCGCAAATCAGCTGTAAAAATGGTTTCATGTACATACTTTTTATATGGTGCCACCCGAAATAGACCGGTGTGCCCAGAATCAGAACTGAATTTTAAATTTTTATTTTGCGTGTCTTAGAAATTTTACGGTTAATTTAAATTTGCCGTATACTTCAGTTACTAATTATTTGCTATTTTGTAACTCCCGGAAAAGCATGCAGGCAATATAAATTTCGGAATAACATGCGTATAAAATGTCACACCTTGCAACAAGAATAAATAAGTTTTTATCATTCTTGCCTTGCACAAAATACACGCACTACGTTTATATTAGGAAGGACTGACTAACTCTGATCTCAATACAATAAAAACAATAATAATAAATCGTTTTGCAATTGCAATATAAAATTTTTTGAATTAACAAAGTGCGAAAAATTAACATAGAACAATATTCCACAGACACAGAAACCAAACACTTTAGTGTTGATATTTTACAATATGAAAATTAAGCGAATTTTGAAAGATGATATAAATTGGTGAATACAATAAGAAAACTGTCTACGGCAATTAGCCGAATTTCTGGTATGTCGAAACTAAGAAAAGAGGTAAAATATGGAATAGATGAATTAAATCGACTCATAAAAACTTTAATATATTGATTTTTAATAGATAAGTTCCAACAAAAAAAAATTTGCTCTACCAAAGGCGTCATGTAAAAAATACTGTTAATTTTGTTCATATTTCTCGTTAGAATTTAGTTGCAAAGAATTTTTTAATGCTAAATTCGGACAAACTTTGAATATCAGAATTAAAAATCGTTTAAATGACGTTCATCGATGTTAGCATTCTTTAAGTTCTAAATTTCTTTGATGTGTTTTTAATAATTAAATTATATTATTTATATATTAATTATAGTTTGAAATTAAAATCAGAAAGTCTTACTGATGTAGGTTGGTGAAAGTAAATCAGATCGGAGATTCTAAATTAAACAAATCATTGTACCATATACATACACAATATATCTGCAGAAAACATAAAATACGTAGCTTCACTGCTCCACGTTTGTTTGATTTACTTTGAAATATAAGTATCAAATATATATATTTAGTTTAACCAATAATTAGGCCTTGGTTGTTAGTTGCTCAGTCAATAATTTTATCATTAAATTTATATATGTATAAACTTTTTTAATAAATAAATAAATAAGAAAATTTCGGATCCAATAGTTTGTTTAGATTAGCAAGCTTCGTGGTTTTTTGGGCTGCAATATAAATAAAATAATATAATTTGCTTAAATAAAATGAAGAAATTTTCTAAGTATATAAAGAAAATCTGTGGAACAAGGAAGCTATTTTTATAGCTGTTCCGAACACTGAGTGTGCCTCTCTTATCGCTTTCATCACCTTCTATTATGTACTCGACAGTGACAATATACAAATATACTGCTCCTTGCAGCAGCTACTGTCACTGCCGCTTTTGCTAACTGCACTGCCGCTATCAATCCGATTCCTAAATACTGCTGCTCAATTTGGTTATTTGTTGAGAGTTTTCTGTTAAATAACGAAAACGATTTAAAAATGGAAATGGAAATAATTGAATACGTGAAACGGCACCGTATTTTATATGACAAATCGCATCCTCAATTTCATAAAAATAGACCGCTTAAAGCTCTTAAGTGGAATCACTTGGCAGACCAACTTGGAGTTAATGGTAAGTATTTTGCCGAATCACATCTAAATTCATATTTAATCGTCTTTTTCTCTGGTTCAGTTGAAATTGTTAAAAACCGCTGGAAAACATTGAGGGATAGGTTTCATCGGCTTTGTAAAACTGAAAACGATGCAAGGGAAAAATATCAATTCTTTAATGCACTCCAATTTTTGGCAGATTGCGAGGTTGAGAATATGGTTGTAGCTATGAGGTGAGTACTGGAAGTGCAGATAGAATTTTTCCACATTTGTTTTTACGTCATTTTTAGTCCCACACAGGAAGTCCCATCGCCCGGTCCTGACGAGTTGTCGATATTGGAAAAGTTGGAAGGCAGTGTATTCCAGGAAATCATTGAGCTAGTGAATGCAATGAAATCAACGGAGACAGAGCAGACACCTGTGAGAGTGTTTGCAGAGTGTTACGCCCGCCAAGTCGAAAATGCCAATCTCACTAGCAACCGGCTAATTGCACTTCAAATAAAATGTTTGCAAGCGTTTCAGGAAGAGATTGAACTTCAAAACACAGGAGACTGTGATGAAAAGAAGCCTTATATAAAGAATTTGAATTAGCTAATTAAGTATTTAATTGACCAAATATGGAAGGTAGTCTAAATTAGTATAATATCCGTACAATATTTTATATATCAATAGAGAATCCAAAGTGTATATATTAATTATAATTATATATTTTTCCAAAATACAGTAAATTGTTTATTTCATCAATCGTTATTATTTTCAAAATAAATAATATAACTAAATTGATTGGGGAGATGTTCCTCATGAAGGAAGGAATTTTGTTGATCACTTTTCATTCACATTTGACGACTTGTCGATCTTCCTCCTCTATGTACATATTGTAGCTACACATGTACTCTGTTAAAGTATCTCGAATTTGAAGTGCTTCCCTCGGAGCATTAAAGCGGGTAAATAATTTGCATTGCTGCAAAGCCCGACCCTCCGTCCTCCATGCACCTCGTGTAAAGCGGTCTCCCTCGTAGCGATCTACGTAATCTGACGGGCAATATTCCGAATCATAAGTTTTAACAAAATTATGAAGTACGGTGATGCCCTTAATGATTTTTACTGCATTCTTTGGATTACATTTTAAAGAATCCTGAAGGATTCGCCATTTGGTAGCGACGATACCAAAAGTATCATCAATTTTTGATCTGGCGGTAGAAATAATAATGTTGAATTCATTTTTATCTGCTGTAAGCATTTGACCTGGATACGGCCTCATGAGGTTCTTTCTTAGTGGGAATGTGTTGTCGGTTACAAAAAAGTAAGGTAACAGAACATTCGAATTGGGAAGATAGTTGCTTTGTGGTAATTCAATTTTGCCGTTCACTAATTGGTGGGTCCATGACTTCGCTTGTAGTATGCTATCATCGTTGTCATCCGCATAGGCTCCCACGTCGACTGCAGTAAAAAAGTAGTTGCTATCACAAGCAGCCAACAAAACGACACTGTGACTCTTTTCGTACCTATAGTTCTCAGAATGACCCCGGGGCGGACATCTGATCTTAATGTGTCTAGCATCCAGTGCGCCAATACAATGAGGCAAGCTCGTAATATTAAAGAATTCATCTGATATCTTAAAACATTTGTCATCCGTTATGGGAGCTATATACATAGAGCTGAGCTCGTCCCATATTACGCCACTGGTCTCTATTACTATTTCACGGACTGTTGAAACTCCCATGCGAAATTTTATTGCCAAAGCCCGATATTTTAAGCCTGTAGCCAGGCACCTTTAAGGATACATTCTTTGGAAATTAATCAATCATTGATATTTCATTGCAGCTACTCACATTAATGTAAGAATCAAGCGACACTCAGCCTCGATGGGTTTCCTAGGCGAGTTCTTCGTTATCTTATTCTCAAGCATCTGGAACAGCATGGTGAAACAGGCTACATTCATTCGGGTTATTTTTCTAAATTCTTTATCATTTTTTGTCGTAATTATTCGGAATGCATCTGCAAAGAATCCGCGAACTTCCAGCTCATCTTGTGTATAAATCACTTTCTTCTTGATTTTGTTTTTCTGTCGTAACTTTAAATAATTACACCATTTTAACGTGATAAAAAGCGCATCATAAATTTGCGCTCTTTTCCTGTGACTTATTTGCATATTGTTATTTATATATTTTTGTGCTTAAATGAAAAAAACATCACAAATCAAAACAAATTCCAAACAACAGCAGCTAAAGACAGCTGTAATTGCAATAGACTAACCAAGGACATATCGACAGTAAATAATCGATAACATTTCGTATACCGTATCTGTTAAGCGGACCGTGCACCAACAATTATATCATATTATGAATATATATGTGTACATTGTGTAGTCTTGATCAGAATAAGTTCTAGAGCAGCTCCAACCGAGTTCATCTTGTGTGCATACTACCAAACAAGCTTGTCCATATTTCCATGCTGGTATAAATCGGATAGTGTCATTTTCATCTATCGATTAATTTCAGCCTATTTTATTTCATTATTAATTAATTTAGATTTCTTTATATGATGAGACATAAAGAAACGGCGCATATAGTAATCTGGACGTGTAAACGCGGCAAGACGAATTGCCCGGCAAGATTTGCTTTATGAAAAATATATTATACAATTTTGCGAAGCAACATATTTAAAATAATGGGAATCGGTTTAATGTTAAAGTAAACACAATTGTAAAGATGAATTTAAAACGGTATAAATTCACAATTTTGTCACAATGGGTAAAAATCAAGATTTCAAAAGTAGTTCGCACATACATAAACGAGCCCACGCCAGAACTGGTACCTAGACTAGTTGCTCAACGCCAGTAAATGGTTCTCGCCTTTTTTTTTTTTTTTTTTTGTCGGAACAATCTACTAAGCGCAGCACTCAGACAGAGTATATATCCATTGTACTGCACTTAAGGTTCCCTTTTACTCGGTTTTAAATCTACTCGACCTCCGAAGAAGTAGAAGTAGATCCTGTGGTGCCAAGGAGCCGCGTTGGTTACTCCTCAGCACATCAGTGCCAAAAATCCCAAACCTGATTCGAGCAAAGGCAGGGCAGACGCAAAGAAAATGGTCCGCCGTCTCGTCCTCCTCTCCACATGCTGGGCACAGCGCACTGTCTGATATGCCAATCCTTTCCATGTGCCTAGCCCATAGAAAGTGCCCTGTCATCACGCCAACCAACAGTCTGCAGTCCCTCCTACCTAAAGATAGAAGGAACCGTGACCATCGGTCAGAGATAGCAGGTAGCATAATTTTCGTCCATCCGCAGCCTCTCTCAGCCCGCCATGCTCGCATGGGTCGAAAAAACCCACTTGTTTGCAGTGGCTTTGATGGCAGCAGAAGGGAGTGGCAGAACAGGCTCAGGGCCAATAAAAACAGCCTCGAAGCCCATCCTGGCCAAAGAGTCAGAGGTCTCGTTACCCGCAATGCCAGCGTGTCCCGGGACCCAAGTCAGCGTCAGACTATTATGTTTTCCAACACAATTTAGCCTGGATTTGCAGGACCTGACTATCGTGGAAGTGGTGGTCGGACTATCCAAGGCCATGAGCGCAGCTTGGCTGTCACTGCAGACACAAATAGATTTGCCTTTCCACCTGTTTTCCACAACAAAGTCCATCGCCTCAAGTATCGCATACACCTCCGCCTGAAACACAGACGCATGCAGACCAAGGGCAAAGAACCGACGGGTCCCACAAGATTCCACGAAGACACCAGAACCTGAACCTTCTTCAGTCCTGGAGCCATCAGTGAAAATACGGCAGCAGTGTTTGCCGGGCTCGTTCTCGGGATCTAACCATGAACGAGCCTCTGGCAGCAACACATTGTACCGCTTTTCTAGTATGACGGTTGACGACATGGAGTCCGGGGGCATAGACAGGATTGCAGAATCGATGTCAGTGCCTGCGCCGTCGTCCAACATCGAGCACACCCCATACCAGTGGCCACTATGTTTCACTCTGCAGATGGCCTTAACGGCCTCTCCGCGGATGAAGACATCTAGTGGCGGGAGATTCACCAAAGCATCAAGTGCCGGGCCTGGAGTAGTCGGAAATGCTCCGGTACAACATATGGCCACAGCACGTTGTAGTTTTGATAGAGCTTTTTTGACCCCTACAAGAGAGAGTCTGCTCATCCAAACCATCGATGCATAGGTGATAATAGGTCTTACCATAGCTGTATAGATCCATAGGACCTTACTAGGGGAAAGACTCCATGTCTTACCAAAAACACCCTTACACTGCCAGAAAACTGACAGTGCTTTGGATGTCTTCAGTTCGACATGTGTTTTCCAAAGAAGTTTGTTATCAAGGATGACTCCAAGATATTTGATTTCCTTGGATAGCTGGATAGTGACTCCTTTTAGTGTAGGCAGAATAAGTCCATCAAGCTTTCTCCTTCTGGGCAATACCAGTCTTGGCAGGATTAGCCGATAGCCCATTCGCACTGCACCAAGTGTCAATCATATCCAGAGTTCTCTGCACCCTTCTGCAGACAATCATAAGGGATGGACCTGTCACAAGACAGCCAACATCATCCGCATATGCCTGAGCGTATACACCCGAGTCATTAATGGCGTTAAGCAGGGGATCGATTACCATGCCCCAGAGCAATGGAGACAGTACACCACCTTGGGGACAGCCTCTATTAACCCCAGACGACACCAGCAAATCTTCTTCCGCACGCACCGTTATGATTCTCTGGGCCAGCATTGAACGTATCCAATTTACTAGGACCCGGTCTACGCCATGCCGCCTAGCAGAGCCGCACATACTGTCGAAAGTAGCATTGTCAAACGCACCCTCTATGTCCACAAAGATGCCTATTGCGTATTCTTTCCTGTCGATGGCTCGCTCTATCCTTCCAACAAGGTTTTGCAGAGCCGTCTGGATTTTCCGCTTTGATAGGCATGCTGAATTGGAGAGAGTGGATGCGTCTTCAGAGACTCTCTACGCATGCGAAGCTCCACCAGCCGTTCTAAACTTTTTAGCATGAACGAGGTCATACTAATAGGTCTGAAGCTCTTGGGATTGGTGTAGTCGTCTCTTCCAACCTTAGGAATGAAAGCAACCCTCACCATCCTCCAAGAGCGTGGTACATAGGCCAGTGCGAGACATGCAGTGAAGATCTTCTTCAGTGCTGCCATCACTAACTCAATGCCTTCCTTCAACACAATCGGATATATGCCATCCAGTCCGGGCGACTTGAAGCTGTCAAAGGATTTGATAGCAAATCTAATAGCAGCCTCATTCGCCACAGTTCTGGCGACATACCAATCATGTCGAGAGGGTGCAGCTGCCCTGACAACATTTCCGACCAAAAGTGCTTGCTGACGGGCTATGCTAACCTGATTTCCTGGAAAGTGTGACTCCAACAGCAAGCTGAGTGTCTCACTTTGCCTCTCCGTATAGGAGCCATCAGGTTTCCTAAGCGACCCCAGCTTAGCGTTTTGGTCCTTTTTCAGGACTTTCACCAGTTTTGCCGTGTCACTCAGGGATTCGATATCACTGCAGAAATCTCTAAAAGAAGTCCTTTTCGAGTCCCGAATTAGCTTCTTGTAGTCCCTCTGCACACGTTGATATCGTTCCCAGTCCTCATCAAGATTCGTCTTGAGGGCCCGGTTGAGGAGTTTTCTAGACTCACGCCTCAGCACCTGAAGCTCTCGGTTCCACCATGGAACAGGAGTCCGGCTAAGAGGAGGTCTAGTTGGACAGGCTAGCTCGAAGCTGTTTGTTAGAGCGGTGTTGAGATGTTCAACAGCCGCCTCAATGTTCTGCTCCTTGCGATGTTTCAGTGACGTCACGTGATTGCTACGCAGTGCCTCCCTGAACTTTGGCCAGTCTGTTTTTCTTGGGTTTCTGGTGGACAATGGCATCTGCGCCCGCTCGCCACACTGAAACTTAATGTATCTGTGGTCCGAGCACGAGTCTTCGGTGAGGACCCTCCAGTTGTTGATCGACCACATCAGTCTTGGATTCGACAGGGTGACGTCAATTACCTCCTGCCTTCTCGTAGTCACAAAAGTAGGCTGCCTGCCTACATTGTGGATGTTCAGGCTGGAGGAGGCAATATACTCGAAAAGTCGAGAGCCCCGCTCATTGCACTTGCTGCTGCCCCAGATCGTATGCTGGGCATTAGCATCGCAGCAAAGAACCAGACCAAGACTGCGCGGCTCACAGAACCCTACGAGAGTAGCGACCTTCCCAGGTGGTGGCGCCTCCAAAGCATCGTAAGGAAAGTAAGCAGATGCAATCACAAACCTCGACCATCCGTGCATACTCTTAAAACTAATCTCTGCCGCAACCAGATCCTGACAACAGAATGCGTCAAGGCAGGTCGCTGCGAGATGGGATGATATTATAAGACAGGCTCTAGGTCTAATCGAGTTTCTGTCATATAATATCGTGGCCCCTTTCAACAAGCCAAGGCCACAGAGGCGACCCCTAAAGACCCAGGGCTCTTGTACTGTTGTTATGTGGGGTGATGTGTGCAGCTGGGTGAGTCGTCTACTTAGGAGTACAGTAGCGGTTTTAGAATGCTGCAAGTTGATCTGCGTTACCGTCAAAGGACGATAGCTACGAGAATCGTTCGAGCCATTCATCTGTAAAAGACATGAAAAGTTACAGTCCCAAAGGAGAAACTCAGACGGCTCCGGTACCGAGGAACCATGACATCAACAGAGGCCTCATCCACTCGCACCGCAAGACTAGCACCTTCTTTCCCATCCCGGTTGCCACCCCTGGTGTGCGAAAGAACTCTCCAAAGCCTCTTGTTGATGCCAGGGTGCTGAGCACGCAGACAGGATAGGACATCTGTGGTCGTCAGATCGGAATCCGGAATCCAGCAGATGGCCTTCCTGAGGGACACGCCTGCTTCGCTATAGACCGCGAAGCGAGTGGTCCCCATGGGGGGCACGTCATTGACTACACTCCTGAGCGAATCAAAGTTGGCCTGAGACGCGCACGACACCTGTAGAGTGCCGTCCTTTGTCTCATAGCCCTTCGCATTAGCTTCAGGACCGGAGGCAATGATGCGACGCATCAGATGACCTGTGCAGTGTTTTATCTCTGCATCAGTCAGCCGATGGTCAGGCCCCAGCTTCCCAATCACCGCCATTGGTTGCGGGCCGGTAGCCTTCTCGCTGTACGATGGCTTGGCTGCACCTTTGGAAGTGCTTGGGCGAAAGTCCAGCTCAGCACCCGCCACTGGCAGAGATTTCGCCGGGCAGATGGTTTTGCTGGATACGAGGTGCTGGGCAAGCTGCAGCTTATTGGCAACATTCTTCCCCGCCACCGAGGTTTCGCTCGTACCATTTGGGGTCGTGGCGCCACCAGCAGTAACAGCTGCAGGGCAGGTGGGAATGCTGTTTTCAGCAACAATCTTCCGCCGCTTATCTCGCGAGCGAGCTTTCGGAGCGGTCAATCCCTTCGCAGGCTCGGTGGCTTCCGTGGGTGTCACTTCCGCCGACCTGGGCCTTTTGGAGGGAGTCGACACAGAAGGGCCGGCAGAGCCACGTGAGGATTTCTCCTGCACGAGCCTATCAAGCCGCTTCTTTCTCTGTCTCCTCGCCCTTACTCTATGCAGCTATAATCGCCAAGTAATCGTACAAATATGAATTGCCATTTGCCGTTGTTCATTTCTTTTTTATGGTCTTAGTCCACACACAGGTTGGAATAAACTATTTGGTCATATGTAGTTTTATTTATGTATTTTATCTTTATCACATTTTTATATATTACAATAATGAACATTATTTCTGCCGCTTCAGCGCAACACTTCATGAATTGAATGTGTGTTATTTGTGTTAATTAAACGAATTTCTTACGAGCATTATCATACACTTTATAAATATAAATACTTTAATAAAAATTTTATATTATGTTCCGTTAAGCAAAAGCATAAGCTATAAAAAAAAGAATAGAAAAAACGAAAACCTCTTTATTATACAACAACGCCAGTGGAGGGTTTAGAACCGAGTATATCCGACAGTTTTTGTTGGTAAGTGGCTAAAGTATTGGTGTCTGTGATGCCGCGTGCCTTGCACGATAGTTGCAGCGCATTTAAGTATTGCATCTCCGTGAATTGAGAACCTTTCTCAACCAGATTGGTAAGAATTTCCTAGCAGCAAAAACAAGTTAAGAATTTGAACATAATCGACCAAATTGATCAAAAGATTTCACTTACATCTGGCTCCATGCACAACAGTTCATAAAAATTCTTTGCCTGATCCAGCGCCACCTCACGTGATGCCGTAATGTTACTCAAGGTCTGTTGAAGCGCCAGTGAATTGCGACACATCCGTTGTACTGTTATGTGGTCGATGTTTTCTAAATAGTTGGAGGCTTGAATAAGAATACGGGCAGCCAGGTGGGCGAGACCCTCGAAAATGTACTGAAATACAGGATTTTACAAATTTGTAGCATATCAAATAGTTGCTAATTTTCGTAATGCCTTACTCGGGTCTTGCGCGGATGGAGCGTTGCACTGAAAGCCTCATCCATTTCTGATAAACGTTTCGTTAGCATTTGTACTTGTCTATCAGGCTCGAGTATATCGTCTTTGGAACCCATAAAACTGTTGGATCTGGCTGAAGGCTTCGAACGCAAATAATGAAAGCACTGAACGCGTACCTAAGGCATTCAAACAAAATCAAGTAGATCGTTTAGTAAACACAGTTAATGAGTAGCTAAAAAAATTTGTCTTCACCTCCAAATGTAGCACCAGCAGGCAAGTATTCGCCAACTCATCAAACTCCAACGCCAAGTTAGTGAGCACTTTGATGGTACCATCCTTAATTGCTACGTATGCTGTACATTCAGGTGTAACGGCGTTTAATCCATTCACCAACGGTCTGCGCAATTCATTGGCGAATTCGGACACGCGTCCCGAGAACCACTCCATGCTCTCTTGCAGTATAGCCAACTCTTTCAACACGCTTATATCGGCCAGTATTTCATGTTGGGAAATACCACCTTCACCCAAATTGCTGGTTAGCATCTCCGCTTCGCGTATATTACGGTGCTGCACTTGTGTAGGACTCTCTTCCTCAGATGGTTCAAAACTGTTTCGTTGCAATTTCTTGCCATGTTTAGCGCGCTGACTGGAAGTCTTCAAATCAGTCCAATTTGGAAGAGTTCTTAGTAAAAAGAAAAGGAATATTATGCATTGTTTCCATTAAACGATGTATGCTAAAAACACTAACTTTAAAAATCTGCTAATATCCTCATCTTTCAACCATGCCACACTGTAAATACGTTTGTCTTCCGAGTCAGGTTGCACGATTCCTCGATATGCAGCCTGACATATCTCTCGATATGTCTTCAACAAAGCGCACACTAACTTAAGCAGTTCTTCTGAGTAACAAGGCAGATCTTGTATAAGAGTTTTCGTCTCAGTCAAACGACGTTCCACCATGGCAGTGGACTGAAGCAATGGACGTGATAGATGCAGAGCCTTCATCTCCTCTGGAGTGATAATAGTACGCCATACATCTTGATTCTTTGACAGAGACTCAATAGTTAATTGCAGATTATGATTGTGACCCTTCGAGAGGAATGTGTCCTTGATGTAGTTGTCAATGAAATCATGTAAACTACAAGGTTGCCTGAAAGAAGAGAGAACATTATTAAATAAAAATAATAGAATTATTGAGGTTGTACACACCCAGGCTTGCATTTCATAAAAGCCTCTATTTCCTGAATGTACGACATCAGAGGCAGATACACTTTGGTGATTACGTTTTGATCTGGCGTGCAAATAAACATTTTTTCGCGCTGCTTATCGCGTGCGTTTCCACCGCCAATGTCGGAACCTTTGCCACTACCTCCACCTAGTGCTGACATTAAGTTGTCATCTGTTGAAACATCAGAGGCATTGCGTCGATGTTCTTTGAAGGAACCTGTGGTTGTTGATTGCTGCGGCAGATGTTGTTGTTGATGGTGTGCAATGTGCGATGATTTATCGAATTTGAATAGTGATTTTTTAGTGGTGCTGCAATATAAAATTTAACCCATTGAAATAATTGCAAATTAAATCCATTAATATAAATTATTTAGCGGGAAAGGGGTACTGCTAGCTAGCTTTAAATTGATTTCAAGCGTCGTCTGGGACCAATTGTTATTTAAAAATTTTACTAACCGATGCAATTTAAATTGAGTTCTTTGCCTTTCGATAAGAAATTAATAAAGAATTATTTGAAAATTTGATTGAAGTTAAGGTACAAATGAAAAATATTTATAGAACAAAACCACTTTAGGTGATCAATAAAGTTTATACTCAGCGTTATTATAACCCACAAGATACATCTCTCACTTAAGTTGTGTTAGACAAGTACGTAAACATAACACCCTTGTCCGTTATTTTATTTTATTGTGTATTTAATTCCATACCTTGGAACTTTACGACGTAAAAAGAAGGAGTTAATATTGTTAGCAGGTTCGGCAAATGAAGATTGAGTGGGCTCATCGGCGGAAGCATTTTGTATATCCAAATAATCTGTTAGAAGCAATTGCAGCTAAAAAAAAAATGAACTTGAGAAAATTGGAAACGATTATTCAACATTTATTCTGCTCACCACCGATTGAGCTTGGGACCAGTAGTCGGTCAAGTCGTACGGATGCGGTCCCACTACCGCATACTTTTGTCCTACTGCCAAATAGTTTTTCAACAGTAAAGAGTGTGTTTTAGCTATTGCTTTGAATTGTTTGAATATCACTTCCAACAACGTCAACAACGGGTACCGATCGTCAGGCGTGAGATTTAGGGAAATTAATTGACGAGTTGTGTTTTGCACTACTTGCAGAAGTTCAGTTTGTATTTGAATGCGCAGTGTTTCCAGTGATTCGGGTACTTTGCCCAACATTCCAAAACACTCGACAATAATTGATATAAAATATGTCATGCTTAGTTCGGAATCAACAAGGTCTGCATCCTCAATGACTTCAGACTTCTCCAAATCAAAGCCTTGACTCATTTCCATTAAAGCCTTTCGTATTCGAAAATTGGCCTCAATTCGATCGGTAGAACGACGTGCACCAATGCCGCGCGCAAAACTAGAATTCAGCCGATTGGAGTTATTACGTTGAAAGGCGGATATGGCCTCTGCTGCAGAGTTTTTGTACAGTTGCGTGACAAGGTCATCATGCAGTCGATGGTATAGATGCTGGCGTCGTGTTTGTAAATCACTGCGTAAATCAGTCAGGCCCTCTATGCCGTGCAGTGGACCTTGTATGAGCGCTAGAGCATCGGTGAGAGCTTTGCTAGCGTGCAAATATTGCCGTTTTGCTGTGAAGCTAACAACACGTTGAGGCACTTTACGCAATTCGTTACTGAAACGAAAGGACCATGATTTACAGTTTATTGTTCGACCATGTAAATTGAAAACTTACATTTGTTCCAACATCTCCAGCACATACTTATGCTGGACGGCATCGGTCCACATCTTCTTTAACTCGTCGCGTCGACATTGTAAGAGACGTTTGCATGCTCCTAGATTCTCTCTTACAGTGTGCACACGTTCGCGACTGGCTGTAATCTCTGTGGAAACTTGACTGAACAGTGGCAGCACTTGCGTCAGCTGCTGGTCATATTTGGACACCAACTCATTTAAACGCTGATCGGAACGTTTAAATTCCTTTTCAATTTTGAGTTTTTCCTTCTGTCGCTCCTCTGTCGTCTCGCTGAATCCAAGCGATTTGATAACATTGACCAGGAAACCACAGCCGGGCTATTTGTGGAATGAAGAATTTACTGATAAAAACATATTGAAAACGCCCTCAATTTTTAAACAAAACAATTTCTAAAAAGTCAGCAACATCTGTCAATGCCAGCGAGTGTCACCACTAATAGCACTGATGACTAAAACGAACGCCTTTTCTCTTGGCCTTTGCTGCAAATCACGTTACTTCTTTGCTAACTTCTTTCCATTAACAACAAAATCAATCCTTCTGTATTAAATGCACTCATTTTCTCAAATAACTTTTCACTTTAGAATTGTTACCTCATTATTTCCGTATTTTACTCCGCGTGGAGGTTTTGTTGGTGGTGGCTCTGCCATCGCTTAATTCGCTACTATTTGTGAATTCGTTGATTTTTCATCTGACACTGTTACCGAAGGAATGTTACCAGATTAATTTTAATGCCTGCTTCTGTGCTAGTATTCAGCGAAGGATTCTCCTTGGAATTTATAGCATGTCAACTTTGTTGCTTGTTTGATGTAATGAAAGTGCATTGTTAGCTGCTTCTTCAATATTTGATATCAACGACCACTTGTACTACCTTAAGTAAGTAAGAACAAACAAATTGTAACTAAAAAATAAAAATTTCGTACGAGATGACATTTTGGTTCATGTTAAAAAAAATTTAGTAAAAAACATATAACATGTATTTATGTAAACATGCATTAACCTTGCTTTCAAATCATACATCCTACGCTTTAACAATTTGTATGCTCGTTTTGATATCTGGATGGTTGCAAATTAGATTGGAAAACAAGACGAAAATAAATTATGGATGTACAAAAAAGAAGTCGCTTTTGAATATGTGCTTACTCGTTACTTACATGCAAAATATTTGCTCTATTTTACAGCTTTTATAGCTGAAATTAGAAATTAGAAATCAGAAATGTGCGAGCGCTCATTTATGGGCGCTCTTTCTTTTGCTACCGTTCATATATGAACAAAACAAAATTGGATTCACGCACACACGCGAAGGATGAGCAACAAAAAAATTTCAACCACCGCATACACGAAGGAGAGAGAAAAGAAATATTTTTTACGCTCTTACTCGCGAAGAAGAACATTATGAAAAAATTGAAACGCACATGTTCGCGACCAAACTCATAAATGAAGCTAAATGAGCGCACATTAATCACAATTTCTGAACCCTGGAAATTATAGAATTCATGAATAAGTTCTAGAGTGTATTTTGCTGAACTATGTGGTAGAATACAAAACAAAACCAAAAACATACCTTTATAATTTAACTGGCAATACAAAAACATATATAGAATTGGTAAATACGAGAAATGACGCACCAATAGCGAACTCTCCTCTCAGTTGCCAAAGTGGGTCTTTATGTTCAGCATACATTTTTTCATATTTCTAAATATATTTTAACACATCTAATAATATTGCAGAGCATACATCAACAGATGTACAAGTGGAATTAATTCGTGTAATGGTGATTGTTATTTGAAAAAAAATAAATTCCGTTTCACATATAGCTTTTCACAATTGTAGAGTGCGAGCTCTAAATAGCATTCACGGGATTCAGAATGACAAATAGTGAACTGAAAAATGTGGCAACGTTTTGAAGGCAAAAACAAAGCGTGCTTTGCTGCTTTGACGCAGTGCATCTTTGCATTTTTGTCAGTTGATAATTATTTGTGCATTGAAACTTTTAACTGAGTTACTCAACGATGTTTGAAGATAGATTAATTCATGAAATTTACAGAACCCCGTGTATTTGGGATAAAAAATGCATTGAATACCGCAACAAAAAGTTCAAGGATTCAGCTTGGCAACGGATATCTGTTAATGTTGATGAATCAGGTAATTTTTCATTACAGGTTTAAATGCCACTCAAAAGGACTGTAATAATAACGACTCCTTTTCAGAGGAAACTTGCCGAAAACGATGGAAATCTCTGCGGGACCGATTTGTTATTGAGTTATCTGGGAGACAAAAGCACAGTGCAAGCGCTACAAAAAGAGGCAATTGGCAATATTTCAATGATCTCATATTTCTAAGTGATAGTGTGAAAACTAGAAGGTAAGGCGGAATTTCCTTTATCGTATCAATTTTAATCAGTAAATATTACAGTTCCTCCGCCAACTTAAGTGCCGACGAAGATGAGGAGTATTTAGAGCAGCATTCCGATGAACAAGAATCTTCACAAACTGAAACATATCTTCTTGAGGCAGATATTGCTGATTTGATAGCGTGTTCTTCGCCGGAAGGCTCAAGACCAAACTCACCTGTAAACCCCAGAAACAACACAGACAATACTGACAATAATAAACGGGCCAAATTGGAAAAGTCATTTGAACTATTAACCCAGAACGTCAATGACTTCCTGAATACAAAGAAAAAGAAAACCGCGCAAGACAATTTTTTGGCAGCGATCGGCGAATTTTTTGAGAAGGTACCAGAAGAGCGAAAAATGGAATTTAAAATGGATATTTTAAGCTTCACTCACAGGAAATTCAAAGAATATAATATGTAAAAAAATATTTATTAAATTAAAAGATAATTCCCTAGTTGTTGTTAGAAAATAAGTGTAAAATATACATGTGTATATTGTTAATCCTGATCTTCTTTTTCCAATTTATTGCGAGCATATGCGTAAATGCTGCAGTGGCATGAAGCATTTATGATCCCGGCTGGCGGTTTTAATTCCACGAATTTAGAATATGTACTCGCTCCCAAATAGCGGATTTTGTGCTTTGGAACGAGGCATTCTGAAAGAGGAGAAATTGTGAAGATCTTCAGCTGGGAGCAATCAATTATTATTTTAATAACTCGCGTGCTCCCACACGCACTTATTAAACAAATTAATTAAACTGTTAATTTCGCCGTTATAATTAATTAAAGGGATAATTACACATATAATAATGCTTATTTTATGTATGAATAATTTACATTTAACTAGTATTGAGGTAGTTTTTTAATTTATCTCGTAAATTGTAGCTGTCCGCACTTGCTCTATTTGAGGAAACCCGATGAACTGACGGTAATGGGATCGGCACCTCTTTTCGCCATGCACCGTCAACAATTGTTCGATCTTCATATTGGTCCACATAGTTAGCAGTTATATAATTGCGATCAGTTTTGTTCAAGAAGTTATGTAAAGCAACACAAGCCTTCACAACGCTTTCAGCATTTTGCGGCGTTAGGCGCAGTTGCGTACCGAGTATTTTCCATTTTGCTGCAAGTATCCCGAAAGAGTTCTCAATTACTGCTCTGCGTGTAAGCGCCACGCTTCTATTGAATTGCAGTTCTTCACTTTTCCCATATCCATCTGGATATGGTCTCATTAAATATCTTCGCAAAGGAAAAGTTGTGTCACACACAAAATAATGGGGAAACGTAACATTCGATTTTGGCAATTTACAGTCCTCGGGAATATCAAATATTTCATTTTCGACGTTATCCACAAATTTTAGAAATTGCGCAATGCCACCTTCATTTTCATCTGCGTGTGCGCCAATGTCGACAGCTATAAAGTTATAGTCTGAATCACAGAGTCCAATCACTATGAGGCTGTAAATGCCTTTATGAAAAGCACCGACCCGTGTAGGACAGGTCATCTTAATGTGTTTGCCATCAATGGCTCCTATACAATTGGGCATGTTCCAATCTCTATAAAAAGTTTGTGATATACGTTTCCAGTCACTCGCAGCAGGTTTAGGCACATACTCATCGCATAGAACAGACCAGAGAGCATTGCAAGTTTCTAAAGTGATTCTCCGGAAAGTTGTTACAGCCATACGGTGGGTTTCGGAATGTAATTGGCGGCTTCCCCCATGCGCCAAATATCTGTAAAAAGCAAATTGTTTAGTTGCACATTCGTAGTAATTCTAGTTTTACACACAAAAGAGTAATGAAAAGTCGGCATTCTGCAGAGATTGGTGTGCGAATCGAATTTTTTGTCAACGTCATCTCCAACAAACCCTTCAACGTATTAAAAGAGGCCACAGACATGCGAGTTACAGCATTAAATTTTGCCGAGTCTTGCTTCAGAGTCTCAAACGATGTTTCGTACAGTCCATAAATGCTGCGTTGCAAAAAGAAATCACGAACCCAAAATCTGCGACTCCTTTTTATTGAATTTAACGTTTTATATAACTTTAGCATATGTGCGTATAGGTATAAAACTTCAAGAACATCTTCATCAAGCATTTTCAACTCTTTTTGGATTTAACGTTAATCGCACAACAAACGAATAAATTCCACAATGAAAACTGCAGCAAATCAGCTGGCGGATGTTTGATAGCCCGATCCCAATGAGCCGCTTTTTGTAATTGCTACCACGGTTGCCAGATGTTGAAAAAATGTCGAATGGCAAGGAAGGACACCTCCGTGTATTTGAACACTTTCGTGCAGGGAGCACTAATAAAGTGACTGCTGGGCTATAACAATTTCATTAAATCAGATTGTCAGTTGAATTGCCAACGAGGTGAAAAAAGCTGATAACTAAAAATCTTGAAAAAATTAACGAACGAAAAATCGACAAAGAAGAGTGAAGAGTTAATAAGCAGAGAACACTGAGAAGGGACTTGTCAAATTTTTAATTTTTTGGATAGGTTTGTTTATCATTGGTTTTGAAGAAAATCAGCCACACTACTATAGTTTTGCAAATGTGTAAGTGTGCGCAAGAGTCGTTTCCCAGTATTCTCTGCTAATAAGCGCGTTCTGCTTTCTTGCATTTGGAAGGGAGAAAAGGCTTTCTCTCTTCTTGAAAAATAATCCAGACAGCAAGCAACAAGTAGTTGATATTAATATATACACTTTCCTTAAATGAGGACTTTTTATTGACAGTTTTTTTTTTAAATATCGCCTACAACAATACCCTAAGGCCAGAGAGTAGAGCTGTAATTAATAATTTTTCAGTAAGAATTATCTAAATATACCACAATTAATCAGCCAGAAAAAATCAATCAAAAATCTTGCATTTGTAACCAATGCATCAAACAAATTGGACCTTGTTTTTCATAATTTCATTTATTTAAAAATTTGTTACTGCAGCCCTCAAGGGATTACGCTCTTGTTTTTCTTTGAATCATACTTTTTTGTACATTTTGCAATGAACCTATTTTTAATAATACCCTAATTATCACAACAAAACACTGACTCTCGCCCTTTTAAACTTATTTTAACAGCTGACAAAAACTGATACAATATATTTTAGAATGTTTTAGGTAAAATCTTATCACGCATGTTGACTACATTCTTAAAATATACTTATCCGCTAAGTACCGCGGTGCCGTGTAATGATATTTTAATTGCTATATTGTGAAGTATAGCACTGCTTCTTCCTTGTCTTGCATAGCCCTGAAAATAAATTTTAATATAAACTTGTTCCATTAATTTTAACAGTTACGCTGGTGGAAAGACATTACGCTACTAAAGCCACATTCAAATGTGTTATGAATGGCTTGGGTCCTATGCAATGGGTATATACAATGGTGGTGCAGATTTATGACATTCGCTTGGATTTCTATCAAAATCTACCGATCACAAAAAGCCACCACAAAAATCAATCGACCCTGCTCAAGGTGAAATTACTTACATGGTGACTGCAAGGTGAATTTCGTACCTCCGGAATTGTCAAAAATAAGCAATGTGCGATGAGATACTGTTCAAAATAAACGAAATTGATAGGAATGGAGAAATTAATAAGAGCTGCTTAAAGTGGTACACAATTTATATAAAATATATTTAATAGTTAAAAAATAGACTCATAATTTCTTCATAATGTTCAAACTTCACAAAAATAATTAAAAAACTCTCATTCTCTCAAATCAAATCTCTATTTACAATTGTTTGCATATTTGTTTTGATCGCAGTTTTCTATAAATTAAATTTTGACAGCTACATCGGGAAAATTTGTTTAGAAAAATTTGTTCTTGCAGTCACCATGAAAGTAATTTCACCTTGGACCTGCTGTATTCAAAATTCAAACAATATCAAGTGTCAATTTGACAGAAAGGCTCTCAATTAATATCTGCACCATCTGTGTCGTTACACTATGGTCCTATGTGTAAATTAAAGTGGCAAAAGGACTCCGAAATTCACCCTCATTTAATATTCGTTTAGCTTTCGACAGTGTGCACTAAGAAGGTGCCGCAAGGCTACAACAAATCTACAACAAAAATTTGGCTTGTTAATTAACAGCCGTCCCTTTTGAATTTTGCGATTTTGAAAGTGGGGAAAATTAAATAAAATCCAATAAATGTAGAAAAACTGATATTTCTGCAAAATTAAATTATGTGGAAATGTGAAAATGTTTAAATTATGTGGAATGTGAAAATGTTTAAATAAAAAAATGTTTAATATTGAGTGTGGGAGCGGATCAATGAAACAAGTGGCCCGATTACTCCCGCTGTACACAATTGTATGTGAGAGGGGGGTACTACATAAGTGACAATGGACGGCCACCAACGGCAGTAAGTAGCATGTGCAGCGAATTCTAGAAGATGCTTATGCAATTCTTTGAAAGCAGTGGTTTCTTATAAAAATGTAATAATTTTTTAAAATTATTTATTATTTTAGGAATAGCAGACACTTGATCTGTGTAGGACGAATATATGGATTCCGTATTTAATAAACTTTTGCAATTTAACGCAAATGCGGCACCCCAATAATGGGGTGTATTAAATATATACATACATCAAACGCCATATCCATCTGTGAAATCAACCTCTCAACAGGAGCAGAAACTAAATGGTATAATTGCTAATGTTCAGGCAGCTTCATTTTTTGATACTTATTTACTTACAGTTAACAACTGTAACGATTATACACAGAAGCGCAACAATGCACTGCCGAAATCGCAAGAGTCCATGCAGATACAACTCAGTTCAACGCATTCAAACTGCACACCTGTAAATAATACGCATACAAATAGACAACAGCACTCACTTCTAATGTCACCAAGGGTGCATCATTTCAAGCAATGATTCTTGAGAAAATACTCCCAATGTCAAAATCCAAAATTTGAAATTTCCTCCAGGATTGATTAATTATTCTTCCTATCTATTAGTACACTTGTAATACATTATTATCATCATTATATCTCACACCTTAATTAGTTTTGTCTGCAAGGTGTTGGGAATGAGTACTAGCTACTGAGTCTTTCGACTCGATTTTTTAGAAATATTCATTTTTGAGACCAAGCCCTGGGCAGGATTTCAACCTGCGACCTATGAATGTGAATGCTTACCACTATAGACCACAAAGGGCGGCTAACTTATAATACAACAAATTCTCTTCGTTCTTTTGTTAACATTCGCTAATTTTATTTTGGTTGCTTCATTACAATGTTGGATGCAGCTTCTCTAGTACTGGCACGAATATATTGCATTGTTTTACATAATTCAGATGGTACATCTTAATACAGTTCTCAATATAGACTATATATTCCTCATTTACTACCTTTTTAGCTTACATTTCTCCTGCGTACATTCAGCAGATAGGTACTTGTCTTGAACAGTATAATCTTAATATTTATATTGTGATTTTTGTGTTGTGAATAAAACAAAGCGTAAAGTGTATATAGTATGTAGGCGCGTGAACAATAATTTAGCGTTGTTTATATATATATATATATATATATATTTTATTTTTTTTTTAAATTTTTTATTTTTTATCTTTTATTAGCTTTATACGTGAGTAAATATTTACTACTATATTAATATTAAATTTTATTACTACTTTTTTCAATAGATTGTTTTTCAATTTACTACTTTTTTTTGTATTTGAAAAAATTTATATTTTTATAAATTTAACAGTTTTTGTGCAGCTCTTTTGGTGTTTGCTTTTATAAAAATTCGCAATTCAGTAAATCTGGTTTGTTTTTAATAAACAGTTTAAATGTAAAATTTAATAAGAAAGTAGAATAAGTACTAAAATTGTATCAAAAGTGGGGAAAACTAGTCCAAAAAGAGGTTAAAGGTACTTTTTACTAATCGGAGGTATATATTACTTCAATACATATGTACATATGTATATATGTGTATGTCGATTGCCTTGGGTTTTTGTTTTTGTATATTAAAAATGTGCCTGGAAATATCATTTTTGTTGCTTTGAGGCGGGCATTAGGAAGTCCAATACGAGTAGATATGGCTTTATAGTTAAAAGTGGGTATAGTGTGTAACAGTTAAATTTGTAAGTGCCCATTGAGGAAATATGCCTACTTTTGACACAGATATGGAACAAATTGGCGTCCTACTGATTAGGCATTCTCTACATTTATCTAATGTATATATGGTGATGCATATAAATTGCACATGATTATGCTGGCATACTTTGTTTCTAAGATTTTACCATTTGGCATACATTTGTTTGCGTTTTTATAATTTTCAAGTTTTTAACATTTTAGCAAAAGAAAACTGCTTGGGTGTTGTTAATTCTTTGGTTAAATAATTTGTCTTTAAACTTATTTATAAATATTTGTTGAATAATCATAATTTAAATTTATATATAATTAAATTTGTTTAATGGATCATTTTGCTTTCCGTTCATTTTCTGTTACTGTTTATATAGAGAACTGAAGATGTATATATACATATATGTATATATATAAGCATATACTCTTACATATATATACTTATGAATATATATAAATTACTTTTTAATTGATGATAAATCGCTGTTAATAATACTCAAGCGACGTATGTTGGGTTTATCGTAGTCCTCCATGGAGATCCCCCGAGAGAGTTTGCGTGATCCATTTGTGCCATCCATCGAACTGCCAGAACTGGTGGAAAAAGCACGACCGCGATCGACTCCAGGCATTACCACCGAGGTGAGCAAGCCCTGCCCTTTGCAGAAAAGCAAAATGGATTGAGCTACTTTAGCGGGCTGTCGAGCGAAAGTATAATATATAATAAATAATTAGTATAATATATTGGTAATATAAATAATATATAATAAAAACAAAAATACAATACAATACAAGAGGTTATGCCAAGTAATATTTTATTTGAAACTAACCGCATCCGCCAGGACATCACCCGCGCGCTCTATTTTCAAAATTGTTACTTTCTCTTTCTCGATGTCGCGATGTAATTTTTCCACCATAGCAGCGTAAGGACTCAACATGCCTGTAATTAGAATTACATCCACTTTGCAGCCCTTCAGCGTCAAATCCTTCCGACTGAAATGTTGCACGAAACAAAAAGTGTGATCATAGTTCTTCGAAATTCATATATCAACCAGATTACAGACAAGGATATGAAATTCTTGTTCTCACACAAATCAAACAGCCCCAAGTATGAAAGTAGTGTGTGGAGAATGGTACAAAGCCTGACAGCGTGGCCAGATGGCTCCATTTCAAGGTGAATTTACTTACATGGTGACTGCAAGGTGAATTTCGTACCTCCGCAATTGTCAAACATAAGCAATTAGCAATTAAAATAAACGAAATTGAGAGGAATGGGGAAATACATAAGAGCTGCTTAAAGTGGTACACAATTTAGATAAAATATACTTAATAGTTAAAAAATAGACTCATAATTCCTTCATATGGTTCAAACTTCACAAAAATATCAATTAAAAAACTCTTATTCACTCAAATCGAAACTCTATTTGCAATTGTTTGCATATTTGTTTTGATCGCATTTTTCTATAATTTCAATTTTGACAGCTACTGCGGGAAAATTGGTTGAAAAAAATTTGTTCTTGCAGTCACCATGAAAGTAAATTCACCTTGCTCCATTTTATACCGTTTGATTTGAGCAATTTGTGTGGGGAAGAAGAAGCTTTCACCTCGTTGGCTATAATCAGCAGGGAAGGCATGGCACGTACCCCATAAATGCTTTCACAAATCGTCCCACATTTTTGCTATTGAGTGATCCATGTAAACGCTTCTGATACTCGGTCACTATTTTCTCCTTATCCGGATTTTCTCCAACCAATTGCTAAAATTTTATTGTGCAATGATGATGGAAGGGCGGGGAGATTGTTGTTGTGTTTGTTTGTTTGTAGGTGTAAAATTTTGGATATTAATTTTAATTTTTGTGTTGAGAATTGAGATTTTTATGGTGTAGATAATTTTTGAAGTGTTAAATGGTAGTGATAGAATGGTTTAAAATACAAAAACGATGGTTTATTTACTTTATATAGAATGTTAAGGACATTTAAAGCAATATATAGAGAAGCACTGAATAAGAGCGAAGGTGAAAGCACGGAAAAGCAGGTGACTTAATTAAGTGAACCCGAAGTGTGGAGGTGATAATCTAAACTTGTTTACAATTAAACAGTTAACTGTGATTTATTGTGATTTAATTACAAATGCAGTGGTAAACTTCATGCGAAACAGATGAAAATGAGCAATTACAATAAGTGTTATAAGAAAATATAAATAAAATATGATGAATATTAGTATTGAATTTATATTAGAAGATACTCGGTACCCTTGCGAAATATCATATTAAATAATACATTTTCTAGGGAGATGAGCAAGAGTGGCTTGTTCCGAAATAACTGAATGGGCTGTAGTGTTATCTAGCTTGCGGTTTTTCAACCCTATCAAGAGTCATCGAAAAGTAAATGATTCGGTCAATTGGTTTAATTTCTTATTAAAAATTGTAGGATAGTTAGTTGAATGTGCATGTGGGTTGCTCTGTTCTTAACAAAATATTGTTAGTAATGTTTGAGTGAATGGTCCACATAATGGTACTGATAAGTTGTCTCTATTCCCAGAGCCTGGAACAGGACGGGTCGTTTTTATATTTTTAATGCTAGGGCTTTTTAATGAACGCAACGCAATGTAATATAAAAATCCTAAATATTGTGAATTGTAATGATGGAATTAATGAATTGTGGGCGTGGCAGTTTAATTATCGTACCGAATTTTTAGGCATGATACAATGTACTATGATTACATCGTCTATAGACGGGACAATTTTATAGGGAATGCGGGTCCATTTCCTGCACTCTTCATACCACATTTCATAGCTAAATCTTGTATAGTTCCCAAGTTACGGATACCTGTTAAGAGAGGGTATGGCATTGTATTCATAGATATGTGTAGCCCCACCACCCACATTTTGAATAGAGTCGAATACACATATGATTATTATTAGGCAATTTGTGTAGTAATTTTAAATGAGTTCCATGTGTGGGGAAAGGCCCGTTCCGATTTTGCTCATATAGCAATGTATTTCGTTCTGTCTTAAAATAGTTTAGGAAAATCTCATTAATTTTTTTAAAATATCTCCAGAGCAAATTGACGAGACTAAATCGATCAAGATCGATTGGCATAAAATTGGTATATATTTATCTCTATATTTGCCACGCTTCAATTCGTCAGTTATAAAATAACCATTAAATGGACTACCGGAAATGCATTTTGTAATTGTTTATAGGGAATTTTGGATAGATAATGTGAAAGCAGGCAAGAAAGAATGTATCGTGAATCTGTTACTTAATTGCTGTATCCTAATTTTTATATTCAGCCCTGCATATTAGGGATAGAGAGCATCCCGCTAGATGTCTCTGGTTTTATTTCTAAACTAGTATAATGGGATTTGTTTTTAAAAGGGGATTTGTTGTTGTGTTTATTAATACATGTAGTGTTATTTGATGTGTTATTTGCAGTTAATAAAATAATAAATTATTAAATCGAGGAGTTATTTAATTAAATTGTATATACGAATAATGAAATGTTTACTATCAATTTGTTTGTTCATTCTCAATTTTGTCTCAAAAAGGTTTCATATTTCGTAGCGCTAGAACGCTAAGCTAAGCAATAGACTAAGTATGTAAACAAAAGCAAATTTTAATTGAATCGAAGTACTTTGAAACTAAGCATTAAGCATTAATTATGGAAAATTGGCTATAAATCGGTTTGAAAAATGACTTCTGAGCGGTTCTAAAGCTAAAGTACTTGTGGAGAGTAAGAGGAGTAAAAAGAGAGGAAGTAACTAAATGCAAATTTGTTACCGTACCTCGATAACCTTTTTTCGAATTGTGATTGTGTTTTAAAATGAAAAGTTGGTTCGTTTTTATTTTATTTTATTTAAGTGTCAATTTTGTGTATTTTGCAGATAGTTCATATCAACACAAATCAATTATTTTGTATTTGTAAGTCGGCCGGCATGTAAAAGGAGAAAATAATTTATGTCGATAATGTAGTAAGTATTCAAAAGAAAAAAGACCATATAAAAAATAATTATTAATTCCTTTTATAATTACATTGAGACACAATTTAAACATTTAACATTTCTTTGCAAATTTAAAAATAGCCAAATATATTGATATGTAAAAGTAAAAAGAAATAATAATAATAACAAAGTTCGCAACTAAAATTCGTACTTACATGTCCAAATTTATGATACATTAAGAAGCTCTCGGCCGATTGTGCAACCTCGTCATTTTTCCACTGTATAAACTGCAGGTGGGAAGGAAACCAAGCAACCAAGCACAGTGTGCGTCAGAGAAACGTGTATTGTGTAGATAAATGCGAAATGTACCTTATTCTTGAATGATTGCATAACCGTTGCAGCACTGCCAGTTGCATTAATCAATATCAAACCAAGCACACGTGCTGGATGCGCCAAGCCGAAACGTGCCAAGATATTTGCGCCAGCGCCTTCGCCCAACCCAATCACGTATTTAACATGCAAGAAGTCCAACACGGTGATGAGATCTTCACCGAGCATTTGCAATGAAGGAAATTGGAAGCTGTAATGTTTTTGAGCGATTTTTATTATTTTTAATATAAGTGATTGTATGTATGTGTGTGTGTGTGTGTGTGTGTGCAGAGACAAAGAGTTGGAATGCTTGAAATTTCACAATGGAACTGCAATTATGAGAATTCGCTGATATGGAAGCTTCTATGAAAATAGAGAGAGAGAGAGAGAGAGACTGACATAAATATACATACTGTTAATATGAAAATGCAGCTCTCTCTCTCTTTTCTTCACATACTCCTTTGTGCTGCACTATCTGGTCAAGCGTCCACCTTTTGTACCTTGCACCACACACTAGTTTCATGTGCTTGTCTGTAACTTTATTGGTGTGTGTCATTGTGTAATTGCAGACTGTAAGCATCAGCAATTTTTCCCTTGTCATTGGGCAGTTAATGTGGAAACGAAATAAAAACAAATTTCCTGATGCCGTACACTCCTGATGCAATCACACTTTGGTGTGTACGAGTATTGAGAATTTTTGTTACTTGTCTGGAAGTGCTTCAGCATTATCAGCATGTCCCGGTACATCGATATGTATGAAGCACGAACGTTCTTTAATTTCAACCATGCATGGACTGTTAACAAACTCCTGGAATGAATTGTCTGCAAAATAAAAACAAAACTTAAGTACTTCGATTGTAAATAGAGTTTAAGTATCGGCCCCTGGTATTTAAATGGTAATACAATGGCAATACACGGTAATACATATGTTAAAGTCTTCATGCAGGGTCCTATTTACAAATGGGCACCAAGGACTTCGTCTAAAACATTGTTTTTACATAAAAAAAAGCTGTGTCCCTCTAGCAGTGCTGTACAAAATTCAACTTTTTACCCTGATGTGGAATAGTATTACAAGTACAAATGGAAGGATGATGAATAGGAAAAAACGAAGTGAAATATAACGATAATTCATACTGGGAAGGAGTTTACCTAAACGCAGAGAGATTCATACTTTTTCCATTTTCATCACCTTTTTGATTTTTCCGTGCGAGGGACACGCTTCCACTAAAATGCATTTCTTTAAAAAATTCTAGGACATTATCTAATGGTAATGTTGCCCTTCTTCGAGTTATTTACAAGGATCAGTTTCTTAGTTCTCAGACCAGGGTCTGGAAGCTCGCTTTCCAGTATTTCTTTACAAGTAAGATGGAACACTGGAAGAGAAAAATGCACATGTTCGACCCTTCCGAGCAACAAAGCGATCAATTGGTCGCTGAGACTTGAACCGCGCGACTTAACTCCCTGGGAATGATACTTGTGAGGCTACGTATAATTTCTCGATTACGCCAACAAAACAACTGATATTAGAACTTCAGGGTACATTAGTATATTCCTTAAGCTTAAGACCATAGTAGCTCTAGCTTTATGACATTAGCTCATATAATAATAGTTTATCCCTTGAGTTTCGTCGAGTTATGGATTCGAGGCAAATCATTTCCATTCTTAGGAGAATGATTCTGCTTTATATTGCAAAAAACAAACGTTAAAAATAATCCCTCTTTGTATTTAAAAATAGCGCCTACTCTCACAAATGTTTCTTTTAAATAATAAGTAAACCCACATTTTACTGGGAAATAAATTGCGAAACGTATTTGAATCGATACTTGAAGATTTTGTTGAGCATTCTTCGACTGAAAACCGTCTAAAAAGTAAATATATAAACAACAATAAGAGCTTCCTCACGCACAACCCTATTGAAGAAAATGGTCACGTACAATTTTACAAAATTAATCGCTTATAGGACATAAATAAATGTAAACTTACGATTGCATCCCAGATCGTGTACGGTTATAAAAACGGCACGTTTCTCCTGCTGTGATAAATCGCCCTATTTTCAAAGGATTATTAAAATTATATATATAGTTTTATTAGTATGTATGGTATATACAAGTATGCAAAACCAAAGCAGAGATACTTTAAGAATTTCGTCCTTCTATTCCTTACCTGAACAGTGACAGTCAACTCGCCGCTTTTGTCCGTGTTTACGATATACTTCTGAAATCAAGAAACAATTTAAAAAATTAAGTATTGTGTTGCATGTTAATTCAGCAACTATACAAATAAAGATATATCAGAGAATAGTGTGCTCAAAGGATAGTCAAGCAAACGTAAATGATATGAAATGACCAAATGTGAATTTTGAAATGCCTGTAAAAGTGTTGAATAAAAAAGAAAATAATAAATGTATTTATTCGTTGAGTGTTCCGGCATTTGCTTGAATGCTTACGATTCGCTCCATAGCCAACTCCTTTAGCCTGCGGCTGTAAAGTTTTAACTTGCATGTGTTATGTGCCATAATCTTAAGTTTCAATGTTTTCCACAACAAAAGAAGATCCGCAAGTGCTTTCGCACAATCAACTGAAGACTCCGGTGACTACACTTCAAACTGACCTAAAGGCCATTATTTAACTAACTGACGGAAGCTATAAAAGTGTCATTTACTACGGTTGCCAAAGGTGACCATAGTGCCTTTCATCTCACATTACAGCAATTCTTTGCTTG
This sequence comes from Clusia tigrina, assembly GCA_920105625.2. Lineage (NCBI taxonomy): Eukaryota > Metazoa > Arthropoda > Insecta > Diptera > Clusiidae > Clusia > Clusia tigrina. The sequence goes on along the minus strand of OV050031.1, from coordinate 28,519,274 downwards.
TTTACGTTTCACTTCACATCACACTCAAACGCACACAATCACACATTCACCCACTCACCCACATCCGCCCAAACACACACACACACACACACACACACACACATGTGAACCCGTTCTGTGTTCCACGTTGAATTTGTTGCCGTTGCGAAAGTTAATCCCTTTAATGTAATTCATGTTCCCAGAGTAAATAAATAATTAAATAAATGATTACGGTTTTATGCATTGCACTTAAAGACTGTGGGCGTATTTATTGCGTTCGCAAACAGCAATACAGATGGCGAAAGCAAATAAAGAGGTGCATATGCACGTGTCTATAAATTCACTCGGTTGGCTGTAGTCATGTCCGTCTGCGCCTGTGCGCCACTGTAACAAAGTAGCTTAATCCCTCAGTTCGACCGCTAACAGCTCAAAAGGTGGCACTTGAGTCGACCAAAACAACAAACAAACAGACAGCCCAGAAGTGGGCTGGGGCACGTATAGGGTGTGTGACTTTGAAATATTGTCAAAAGAGATACGGATGAGGCGACCCAACTCTTCTTCGCCGTTTTTTGACACACTAGGTCCCTTTTCTCGGAGAAGGTCACATATATAAACTCACCCTTAGCTCTTCATTCTAGCAGAATTGGGCGTTTTGTTCGATCATGTTTTAATTGAACTGACTTATAGTGCTAGATGTGTGTTGATTAACTTCAATTAGTAGGCAGTATATTAGCTCTGTTGTGGCAGGACACTGTTTAACCGCCAGACAGGGCCTCGATATGCGGAAGTCCTGTCGCAGTTGCCAACGAAGAAGACGGTTGTTTATCTACTTTGTCACTGTCCCGCCCTATCCAGGCGGACAACCCTAGGGTGCCCCCTCTTTAAAGGCTTGAACGACCTTAAATCATTCAAAATAACAGAACTTGTAAGATTCGTCCTACATTCATGATGACTGGAGTAAGGCTCCACATAGACTTTTAGGAAGTACACATTTATCCCCTAACTGGTGGTATCAAAAGGGGCCTGCACATGGCCTCAGTGTGTCTTCTGGCCAAGTATCCGTGCTCTTGACAGGCACTGAAATTAAATTACCTATCTACATTGGGCTCACCTATCTACACTGCACTTTTCCACTATCGAACATCGTCGACTGCGCTAAAGAGAACCAACAACAAGAATTGCAAAATTGCTCTGGACAGAAACTGCTCGAATGAGTTTCGGGTTGTAGCTTCGTTTTGCAACATGTTCGAACTGATGCTTTACTGATTATATCGGACTCAACTGATGTTTCTTCCCTTTGACTGATCTTTCTTACCTCGAGACATCTAAGTTAAGCTTTCAATCATTTCTATTCTTCCGTTAATCGGCGAATTCTTTGGTCTGCATAGCACCAATGCGTATAAAAACGACTTTAAAGAGTAGAAAACCATTTTTAAAGCTATTTCCACACATTCTCGTAGTCGTCATCGGATGCTAGGCGCAATTGAGAATTATGGCCTCTCAGTCAATTTAAAGCAAAACATTTCTTCATCACATCACAACGTTTCACTTCATATCAATCGCAGGCCAAAAGACGCCGCGACCGTTCTGTCTATTGTTGTTTGTGTCTATTGTTGATGGTTGCAATGCTTTATTAAGGCGAAGGATAAGGTCGGTCGCTGGTGTACTCACATTTTAATTAATTTGTTATTAGGAAGACAAGTACGCGAGGCACTGAGCCACTGGGTCGGCGAGGGACGCCAGCACTTAGTGCCAGTATTTGCGGTTATTACCACCCTAGTTCCAGCCTATACCGGCTGATGGCAGTGAGTGAGTGTGCAGTTCCTACGTACGTACGTACAACGCGTATAAATGCTGTGCTGTGGGTTGTGATGGGTGGCGGACAGGCGCACGCCAAGTGGGGCGTTAAACAAGTAAGAGTAATACAATTCAATTGCGTTCAATTGAGTGCGAAATTGAAACAAAATGAACATTAACGAGAAACACAAATAAAGAAAATCGAGCCAAGAATTCAATGAAGGCACAAATAAGAGCAAAGAAGTTCAATTCCAGTTTTTCTGCGTCTGTGCATTTGCGAATGTGTGTGCGTGCCCTTTATTAAGGAGCCACTGTAGCACATGAATGAGTAATACGTGACAGTGTTCTGTGCTTAAGCCAGAGGAAGGTGGAACACTCTACAGAGTAGGCGTACTTCATATTCGAACTGGGAGCAGGTGTAATTTATGACTAGCTCCTGCATGTAGACGGCAATAAATTTAGGTGCAACATAAGGTTCCATTAGCGAAATCGCATCGTAACGAAGTTTGTTACGTTACGTGGGTGCGATTTCGTTAGCGGAACTATACTTACATATATCGCTTTGAATACATATATCAGCAGAACTTGCACAGCGTTATCGGCATGATGATTGCTTTTCAATCATTTGAGATGAGAGTGTGAACTTCAAAAGTATTAAAAATAAGCATAAATGAACTCCGTTTCTTATCACGATATATGAAAATAGTCCAAAGCATGCAGTGTTGAAGGAATCATATGAAGATTTGCATACTCCACCGGCAATTTCATTCATTTGAATGCAATTAATCGCTAATCAATCATTAATCGCCCATACTTAATGCTCAGAACTTGCAGATCCTTCAGTTGTAAAGCCGAAATATTCAAGTTTAGTAGCACTCAATTTAAAGTCGAATTGAATTATGTGCCTACGATGCCAGAGAGTAAATTTAGGGGACTTTCGGTGCAAAATGTTGTACTCAATATAACGGAAAGTAGCAAGAGTCCCGAAAGGCACCTTCCGCTATGATCCACCTAGCGCAGAAGTTTCGTGAATACTAATTTGCACTTGTAATGCCTGAACCTGTGGTCTCCTCTACTCCACGTCCAGATGCGCTATTGATAATTTGCTTAACATAGATTAAGACCCATACCCTGTCATAAAACCTCATCCTCATCTATTAAAATAATAAAATTGCTTCAAAAACGGACAAAAAACGTTTTGGAAATTTGTCATGTTTCCCACAACACGGACAACAGTAACAACAGCAATAATACGCCAGGTCTATTAAGGTGGACGCAATGATTTATGGGTTTTTATTAGGATCTCATAGGCACACAAGCATACACAGGTACGCATACACAGTGTATGCACACAGGCCCAGGCACAGACACTGTGGCTACCTACTTACGTACATATATTCTCCTGTTTAATTGACTTTTAATAATAGATGAGGCAGAGAAGCAGATTGAAGAGGGGCAAAGGGCACCAGGGTGCGGCCTAGTCGTGCATTAGTGTAAATCTGAACTTAATTAAGGAGCAATTCCTCCTACTTAAAATGCCATCCAAGGACACTTGATTCAAAAGTACTTATTATATCCTATAATTTTGTGTCATGTGGCAGAGACTCAAACAGACACACAGACGGACAGCGGTAGATAAGTGGGGCGAGTGTGCCATTATGTTGCTTTAATTTAATTTTGACATTCTTCTCGCGTAGCAAACGACAAATTGAACGCAGAAGACTGGAAGTTTAGTTTGCCCATAAGCGCTTCACTTGGCAGACAATAAAATTGTCCGAAGGAAGCTTTTCTTTTAATTTTTTCCATTTAAATTTTATGAAATTTATTTGTGTTTATGACTCGCTGAAATATGTTTAACAAATCACAGTTTTTTAAGTTAACAGTAGTAAAATTAATGTAACTAACTGCAGCAAAACTCGGAAAGGGAACTCGAAAGGGAACTCGGCAGTTTAGAATATAATATACATATATATGTAAGTGGCAGGACTCAGGCAAGTTGGCTTAATCAAAATCATTGCTTGGGTATGGGCAAGTCAAGTGCTCTTATGCTCTTATGTCTTTAAAAAGCATGGGATTTAAGAGCTCCTAAACACTAGCAAATTAATTTAAGCTTGCACGGTTTTTGTCAATTAAATTCCACACTATTTAAATGTGTCCCAAAATAATATCAAGTAATTATAGCAGGATGCACCCACTGATAGCTAGAATAATAAGAAATAGCAGAAGTCGCTGACAATTACTCAATGATTTGTCAATCTAACAATGTTCGGTCAATCTCCTGACCACTGGTGCCCTGTCCTGCAAAGTGTTTAGCCTTAAAGAGTACTTTATGATAATAAATACAAATTCGCCACCTAGTATTAGAGAACTCAGATTTGGACTTTGAAGAAATTTCGAGTCTCAGAGTTGATAATGTTAAGCTAAGCCGGTAAGGTGTCTTTGTAACTGAGAGTAGATCTGAGTCTCTCTAGTCCTGAGTATTTATACACATACATGTATAAAATGAGTATTCTAGCTGAACTCCTGTATAAAATGTTCAAGATTAGGAGTTCAAAGAAAACTGCCAGAACTCATCCAGCAAGACAGGAATTCTTTCGGGCAAACTTAAAATCCTACAGTTCTACAAAATCCTACACTCACACATACATATGTAGATATACCCGTAAACAAACAATTGTGGATAGCAAATAATACCAATTGTGACGCACACGGAGGAGATGCCACGATCCCATGTTCGTGTTATTTATTCAGTTAACGAATACAGCATAAATCCTGGAATAAAGTTTAAATTACACACAAGGCAAATCGAATTCCTTGGGAACTCAACATACAAGCACTACAAACTAATTCACATATAAATATGCACAGGACCACATGCGCTCATACACACACTCACACACACACACACACACACACACACACACACACACACACACACAAGCCACTCACGCTCTAAAGTGAAAAACAATAAAGTGCACTATTTGAGTTCGTTTTGGAATTTCATAATGACGCAGTTGTAAAATTTGTATGCGATTCTATTCCTGAGCATATTTGTGTATGTTGGCGTCCTTGCAGAAAAATTGGAATCTTGTGTCTAAAATGACAATAATATTAATATTTATTCATCTGTTTAAATAAAGGTTAAGCACAATATTTTGAAAATAATTTCTATGTAAGGATAGGGAGAAGACTAACTCATCGGTCTGTGGTATATTTTATGCATACGCATATTGATGGCATTCCTAACGGCTTATCAAGTAGCTTATTGTACAACATTCGAGAATAGAAACTTAGTGACTTCATTTCTCGAATTAGGTGGAATTAAGAAGATGCCTGATTTTAGTGCATAGTTGCCTCGTCAATTCAGACATTTATTTTTATTTTAGTAATGTAATATGAGACCACTTAAAGGTAATGTAATATGATACACTGTAATATGAGACACTTAAATGTAATAGAGAGCAATTACACGAATCAAAAAGAGGGGTAATAATGAGACACGTAGTTTAGAGTGCGGTGGACTGAGAAAGTACAGTGAGTTCCCCACCTGCAGTTAGCGTAGTTGTCTGGATGAACAGAGTACAATAGCTGGCGGCCCAGGTTCGATTCGTGGGAGGGTTCATTGTACAGTGTGCACTTGTCTTCCAACAAATTCGTTGAGAAATAATCTTATTTTTGTTTTATTTACAAAAAGAATTATAATTATTAATAACTATACTACTATAGTTTTAAAAACAGCATTATCAGTGCGGCTATCAGCTGTTAATCGGAAATATTATACCCGTTTAATAATATTGTACTAGAAAAGGTAAACACAAATAATACAATCGTTTTATATTTTGTAACTAAAAATATTTAAATGTTAAAAACCTTATGTTTTATGACTTTTATTAGCGTTTCAATAAAATTTAAGGCCAATTGTAATACTTTTGATTTTTAGCACTTTTTTTTGGTTAGCGTAGCTTTTTATTATATAATTTTACAGCACTTCTCAACCACTTCACTCCTTTGTCCATGAATGCATATTGTACCAGCGGCAACTGGATTATTACTCTACGAAGAGGAGTGCCAAGCGCAAACCACTTAAGATATGTCAACGTTCAATGCAGTGTGATCAGATTAACTAGAAACGAGCTAGTTCTGACTGTTTCATTTTTACTGCAGGGCTACGCTACATTTGTGCAAAGCAGCATCCGACCACATTCCCCACAGCTCGCTGCCCATAGCTCGTAGCCAACAGCTTAAACAAACACACACAGACACTCGTTACTGATACAAAAACGAATTGCATTTCTGTGTAACGGTGACTTCGCATTTACGCTTTTGTGCTGCTTATGGATGGGAATGCATGTGTGGATGTGGGTGTGTGTGGTGTGTGCTTAAGGCATGTGGAATAATGTGGAATAATGTCCGCTGTTGCTTGAACTTCCGTTGCTTCTATTCGGGGGCTTAGCTTCGGGTCGCCAGTACGTTCGTTCGTTTGTTCACTCCTCCGTTCGTTCTTTCGTTCGTTCGTTTGCTCGCTGGGGGTGCTTCTTCTTGCTTGCGCAGAGGTATTTTGAATGAGGATCGAGGATGTTAACTCATTGACACCAATGCAAAATTTTGGTCTCTTTGTTAATGTAACCAGCTAGTGCCGTCGTATCATGATTGCCTTTGCTGTTGTTATGCTTAATACTGTCCTTGTGCTTGTTCTTAATGTGGCAGTTCTGTTTCACTGTTTTCATATCAATGCCCGGATACATTTTCCCCCTCAATGCCATTTGTTTTTACATGATTCAACAGCAAAATCACGTATCGCACAGTGTGAGCTTAAGATACGAATTGACGACCACGTACCGTGAGTAAATATGTATGAATATGAGTTGGCGTGTGTGAGTACGAGGACGGGTGCGTGACCCTTAATGTGTCCCAAAATAGTTATCAATTTCGAATTATTGTGTATTTGTTATCCAAGTTTTTATTGGTCGCATCCAAAGTGTCGCATTATTATGGCTCGGTTCAATTCAATTTGAACGTTAGGAAATATTTTCCAAAGTTTTTCTATTACTTTGCCTTTTTTCAGTTATTTTCCCCCCATTTTTTGGGTCAGTAAATTTTCCCACATTCACCCAAGTGAGAAAAGTTTTCGGCAGCTTTGTTAATAATAATAAATTCATTTTTTTGTTTTTTACAAAGCAGAACTTTGAAAATTGTACATCTATCTATCGATTTTCATAAATATTCAATATTTATAGTCCCTCAAAAGGAGGTGGAGGTGGAGCATTAGCATAGAAGTAGGCTTCAGTAGACTTCCTTTCAGAAACTATGCACGCTGCTGGCAATTTTTGATATGGTATGAAATATGAGTATGGAAATAAATAATGTGGGCATATTGAAGAAATGTGAGTGGAGAGCATAAAATATGCCAAGCAGGTGCACAGGCACACATACACAGTTCCTGTAAACGATGCCATTGGGCTATGCAGATGCTTTGCACCTCCAGAGCATTCATTCGCATGATTGCTATCGAAGGTTGATACCTCTCTTTCCGAAAGGTTTTCTGTTACATTTATTTAATTTAGAAAATGGTCAGCTGGGACATGGGGTTTTTCCAGTTGTGACTTCGCGTAGGTACTCTGCCTCTGGCTCTAGCAGTATTAGGTATCGATTCCGATATGCCTCTATCACTAATTGGCCAAGTCAGTTAAGGCAGTTTGTTTGGTGCCGTGCGATAACAAGACCTGAGTCCATATATGTATATTATAAAATTGGTTCAGTTCGGTCTAGAATGAGTACACATTGTTATCTCCCATGTGCCACAATAATTGGAGTTTAAAAATCCGAAAGTAAAGACTTATAATATAAACTAAACTCCGTTGCGTGCCAATATACTCTTGTAAGAGAAAATGCTTATCTTTCTATATACAATTCTTTGGTGGTATGCTGTCAAGCTGGGTATGATAAATTCTACCTCCCTGCAGCTGCACCATAACTAAGGACAAAAAATTCGAAAGGAGCAAATGGCAGTCTCTTTATAATAAATGCTCGTTGAGGAAGTGGAGTAAAATGCCCTCGACGAGTTATCCTCGATTCGGTCAGCTGACATAAGATAAAGGCCAACATAAATTTACCGTCCATTGAAAGATCTCGGTTGAGGACGGTGATGCGCCGAAATGCTTTAATAATTTCGCACTTACATGGTGCTTAGAAATTTTATTTAGAAACGCACAAAGTTCAGTAACCATGCAATCAGGTAATCAGGTAATATTTCCCCGCCTATGGTTCCCATTCAAGCGAACAAGCAATGCTATGCTGCAGAGAGAAGCGTGTATAACCGTGCAACGCAAAGAGTCTTATATAATCATCAACCTGTTTCAACTTTTTAAATAGTCAATGCCTACGAAGAGCATTCTGGAAGCAGCTGCTCCTTAAAACACTTTTGGCAGTTATGTGTTCGCTTACTCACATTAGACAAATTATGGGTCTTTACAAAAAAGCCGAGTACACAAAACAATTTTAAAATGTTGAAATTGCACTTAACCATTCTCCCATCAAGCAATTATGGTTGGGCCCAACTTTTGGAAATCCAATTATTTACTTCTTTACGAAAACTTCGCCGTCCTTTTTGCAACAGTGAGAAAAAAGGGAAGCAACAAATTTCAGCTCGGTTTACGGACTTTTTAATAACATTATCCATTTACAAGAGGTAAACAAACTCTGCAATTGCATTAAGCAGATGGAGATGGAGTTGGAGATAGAGTGGTGATGGAAAATTCACAAAATATGTAAACAAAACGGACACATCGGGGGAAAGTTTGGACGCGAAGATTTCGCAAACAGAAAAAGAAAGGAAAAACAAATGGCAAACCAAAGGAAAACAAACATCGACACAAAGCTGGTAAGGCACATAAAACTCTGGTGGCGAGGGAAACAAATGGCAACAGAATAAGCAGAAATGTCGGTCGGTTAGGGGGTGTGGAACATAATAAAAGAAGTGCGCCCTACTTTAAATATTAGATTTGAAAAAATATATTTCCATACATTTGCTGACACCATTTTTTGCCTCCTGCTCTTTGATATCCTTCGGCTCGAGTGCAGCATAATGAGAGACATGATGAGTCTAAGTGTGTCACTAAGCTGCAAAATATTCTTACAAGTGCACAATTTAGCATGAATGATGCCTCTACGCACAGTGGTATCGGGGCAATAAAGTCAACAACAAAATAGTTGAAACAGATGTCGAACATCGGGGCAAAACTCTTCGGGGAATACGCTAATTAAGAAATTTTTATAATTTTTTATATATACATATATATATCTATAAAAGAAACACTGGGAGGATATGGACTGAAAGTTGAGTAGTATTAATAACCAGATCTTTAGCAATGCATGTTTTAGGAAAAATAAAGTAAAAGTTGAAAAGCAAGGATATACACAGTATACAATATCCTGAATGAAGAAAATTCTAGTTTTCTAAATGTCGAAATATCGATCAGTCTAAAAAGTCTGAACCGCTTCATAGCTGAAACACCGTTGAACCACGATGGGCGTAAGCAGGTTCGGCGGCTTACAAAGACACACTTAGTAACACAGCAGAAGGGTCGGGATACCAGCCAAATCGATGCGTTTCACGGGCCACTGAAATGCGTTTTGCATTGTTATTATTATTATTATTATTACTAGAAAAACAATAACTTAATTATTATTTTACATTGTAAGGGGAGCACTAGCTGCCAGGGCCTTCAGCTCGCTTATACTAATTAAAGCTTATACACTAATTAAAGTTTATATACTGTTTAAAATATTTGTTTGATGACAAAAATTGTAGAATTTACATATGGTATCGGGGTGAACAAATTTTAATGAATTTGAAGGGGTTAAGTTTGGGAATATTTGGGATCTGATGTGGTTAAAATGAACGCAGTCGTTGAGGATGTGATCTACGGTCAGTGTCGGAGAGTTGCAGTATGGACATGATGGAGGTTGTGAGCCACTGAGGATGTGTTGGTGGGTCAAGTTGGAGTGCGTTTCACGGGCCACTGAAATGCGGTTTGCATTGTTAGTATGCCATTATATATATAATATATATAAAATTACAAATAAATTCATGTAAAATCATGTAAAATTTGCTTTCTTGGTGGCTGTTGAATTTTGTTTGTCAAAAGTGGTAATTTAAATTTAAGACTAAAATAATTGAAGCGATTTTTAAAGCACAAAATCAATTTGAATTTATATCCAAAAGAAACTTTAAAAATTTGAATAGAAATCGCAATTTTAAAAATAAGGATAAAAACGCAAACCTAAAAGTATGCAACGATTTTTTCAAATAAAAACTCATACGAGCAAAAAGAATGCTTACAAACAAACCATTTTCATTTTGATATTAAAAACCTAAAAAAATATTTTTGAATTCTTGAAATAATAACAAAAATTTACAGAATCGTTGTGCTGAATTATGTATAAGTAAATAGGGCACACTTACATACAAAAATTTAATAATTTATAAATATACAAAATACACATCAACACTCAAGTAACTTTTATATTTCGTCACAAATGATCAAAAACTAATTTTTAAACCCGATTTCTGGGAAATCTGACTTCATTTTCTAAATCAGTGCGCTCCTAATTCAGTATTAAAGATAAAATTTCATTACAATCTTACACCTCGTTCCATTTTTGCTCCAGTTTTGCTTGCGAATAGCGCACTGTGCAACGCCACAACACTTCATAATAAAAAAGGGGGACAACAATTGGGGTTGTGTATTAAATGAACGCCCCCGCCCACCCCTTAAGTTTGAATTGAAGTAAAACTATTGAAGCTTAACTTACGCTAATCTTGTCATTATGTGCTGCTGCATGATTTTGCGGTGTTGTTGGTTTCTCCATTTTAAATGTTCACTTTCCTTTATTTACGTTTAAAGTTCCAAATTTGTGTCGTTCAATAAAAACAGGACACCTACTACGCACAACTGACGCTATTGCGTTTTAACAAAAAACAGATGCACTCGTATGCGTCGTTTGCTTATTTCAGCTCAAAAATCAACCGAGCAAATCATGAACTTTACTTTGTAGGTTTGCAGGATGCTAACCGAAGATGCCACAACACAATATGGAAATCTGTTGATGTTGTTGTTGTAGCAGTATTTGTTGTTACTGTTGCTTGTTTGTCCGTTAGATATCGCTAGTGCACCAGTTCTATTGCAATCAAGTTTACGACTGGCACAAGCAAGCTCGTTATCACCGCTAGGATGTCCACCTCGCTACATCGGCACCTACATAAATATTCGTGTACGGAGTCCCTTCCCACCCCTCACATATACACACTAAGCGAATTGAGGGCACAAAACAAAATCCAACCGAAAACATAAACTTTCGCTCTTTCCTTTTGTTTCCGTTTCGGTTGGGCTGAAAGCTTCCAAGTTTGGGTTGCCTGGGTGCTGGTGTACTTGCACTCGCTTACGCACACACTCTCAAATGAATACCCTTAGAAAGCGTTAAAGAGTGTTGCATTTAAATAATTTTAATCCCTTCTAGATAACAGGTTCTAAGAGGGTATAAAGGGTGAAAGCATTCGCCCTAATAAAAACTGGCAGACAGAGATCCTTTTCGGGTGGTTCACTCCAGCCTCCGTAGCTGTTTCAATATCTCCAAAGTAGTCTCTCACTAGAGATATCTGCCAGATATGGGTTTAGAATATTGAAACTAGAGTTAATTATATTAACTTATTTTAAATTAGTTGGAAAAAATTATATGTACTCGTGCTTCACTTAAGTCAATTTAGTAGTACTCGTATGATGAGACAAGTATGTAGGCATAGAATAACTTTCAACCACGATAATAAGCTTAGGAGACCTCACTAGAATGATTTGCGCAGTAAACCCCTATAAAGATGCAGAGTGACATATAACAGAAACAGAATCCAGTACATTTGCAACGGAAACAGAATCAAAAACAGAATTGCTACCGAATTTAAAGACATAAAACGAGCATTTGGGGATAGAACATAAAACAACCCATCGTGAGTTTTTTCTGTAGCAGAAATCGTCAAATATTAAAGTAATTGTTGATTATTTGGTTTTTCAATAAATATAATGATAATTAATAATAATAATTAATGATAATTCTCTTTCGTCCGCTACAGACGAAATACATTTTATATAATTAACTTGTGAATTCTGTTTCTATTTCTGTTGCCGTTTCTGTTTAATGTGGCTACACGAGCAACGCAAACAGAAACAGAACTAACTCCAGAAATAATAATGTTCTGTTTCTGTTTAATATGGATACGCGAGCAACCCAAACAGAAACAGAATTAACTCCAGAAATAATAATGTTCTGTTTCTGTTGCCGTTTCTACTTTATGTCATTCTGCACCTTGAGGGAACTTTGATTACTTGATAACCTGAACTATTATACTCATTCTCTTTGATCCCTCATGAAGCATTTGAAATTGAAATTATTCACTTTTATTGTATGAAATTTTCGTTCTATTTTGATTCGAATACAGAAAGGGCTGCACATTGTCCGTTTTATTTCATTGCCTCCCGTTTTCATTTTCTCCCCTTTTTATTTTTGGTCCGTTTGTGAGGTTGACAACACGCAACTGCAATCACAGCCCGCCAAATTGTTTTATACGAGTGTTTGTGTGTTTGTATCCACTCGCACTACTCTCTCTTCGAAACAGCTCAAAATTAACATAGAACATCGTTGTTGTTGTTTTGCGTACCATTTCACTGTTTATTTTTGTTGGTTTCTTGTTGATATCATTTTAATTTGTCGAGATGCCAGGGCTTGGGTGGGGCTATTGGCAGTAGCTACGAGCACCGTAGTTTATAGTTAACTGTAACTGTTAAAGTTGTATTGTAATTATGTTCATACACACACACACACACGTACACAAGGAGATCAAAAAGCACATATACACAACCACCCATCCTCGTACATATATGTAAATGTCTGAAAGTGTGGAAATACGCATTCCTGGGAAAATAAACATGGAGAGAGTAAATAGCTGCTCCATATGCGTATCAGTTTGACTGAGCTGAGCTGATTTCTTAAATGCGCTATTAACCTAATGAGAAATGTCATTAAAGGTGTTGAGATGTGTACCACAACCGACATTAGACAGGACGTACTTAACGAAAAGAGGGTGCTGCTCAACGGGTGGAGCTGCTAAACTTCCAAAAGGGTGTCCAACAGATGCGTAGTTTTGTGCTGGGTTAGAGCCAGGGGAGTATATATTATAAATATTAAATGAGTTTGCAAATTGTAAATTTCACTAAACTGGAAAATTAGATACAATATATTATGTACACCACGCCACGCAACGCCACGGTCGCATTAAAAAGCAGCTGCGAAAGAGCAGAATACACCATTGAAAAAAAATATTGGTATGGGGTGATGCTGCTAAGCAAAATGTGCCACGAATTTTAAATTACCGAAGATCTCAACGCCATCAGCATAATCATCATCATTACCTTCATAATTTATGATTCGCTAGTTGAATCTGGACATTCAGTTCCGCGATAAGTGTGCCATGAATATTGAATAACTTCAGACGTCAACCGCATCATCTGTGTCCTTGTTCCGTTGGTTGTGAATATCTGAATAGTAATTGAACGAAAATGGGCCAGCGGACGAGCACTGGTACCGTGACAACTTAGTCTTGAACAATTCAAATATTTTTCCAGGATTTTATAAGTTGATTTTTTTAAAAAATCATAAATTTTATGATTTCAAAATTGAATAAACTTTTTAATTGCAATATTCCAAAACTTGTTAAAAATAAAAATACTTTAAAAATGTGAACTCTTCTTCTACAAAACATCACAAATATTAGCATACTTCTAGGAGTTGATCTTTCATATGAAAATAATGAAGGAACCGTTCAATTGTACTGTGACTTGGTCATATTTAGCTTAACTTTTAATAATTCACGTTGATATCTCAGATAAATAGAAAGTTGTACACATCAAGTAATGACTATATAAATATGTGCCAGTAAATAATGAACCTTAATTGCTTCTTATCAAAAAGTGAATAACAATAGATAATATTTTCGCACTTATCCTTCGATACAGAGAAAGTGACCTCAACAGTTACCATATTCACTGTAGAGTTCTTGCGCCGATTACTTTAATCGCGTTCCATTCCACAATCGCGTCAATATACAACTTTTTAAGAAATGTGCAAACAGTTACATTCAGATTGCAACGATTTTTTCTGAGAGATAAGGGGATGGAATATTTTGGTGGTATATAACGACCACATTAAAATACCCTGTACGCTTAGTAACGTTAGTACGTAGGTAAATGGAGAAAAATCACTTATTGTCACGTTGAAGTGTCTTTAGTGTCTTTGTCGTGTTTATGCCAAGTAAATTGTGAAAAGCTGTTCTCGTTGTCTTTTGTGTGGTGTGGCTGCATTCCATTTTTAAAAAACAATCTGCACAAGCTTCTTATTTTATTTATTTACTTTTTTATATGGCAGCAACCTAATTGCACCTGACATTATTCTATAAGTGTTTGTGTGTGTCTTCTTTTGTGCTCATCTTTTTGTGGATCATTTTTATTTTCTTTTTTGCAAAATTGTGGAAATTTCAAGCGTAGGCAGCTAAAAAGAACATAAGCTTTGTGATAAAACAATGTTTAATTTTAAAGTTTGAAAAGAAGCAGAAATCTATGCAAAAGGGTCAAGTTCATTGTTCGAGTTCGGGGCGTATGAGTAACGTATTAGTTTTTAATTTTACTAATGGCTGTTTAAAGAGATATTAAACTAAATCAGTATGGATTGAGATAGGGAGATGGGGAGATAGGTACGAGTACAAGGACAGGTTCCTCACACCTTCAATTGTTTGTTCATTTGTCCTTTTTGCTAGCAGCTACAACAATTTCAAACGGTTGTACACTAAAGTCCATCAATAAAGCCAGAAAAAAGGACAAAGACAACAATGGGGAATCCTTTTCTTGATTGAGTTAGTTTCTTAAAGGTTGTAAGCAGAAGGTGCAGGTTTCAATGTTATTATTATATTAAAACTTATAAATGAAACGTACATTCTTGCGAGTTTTATAAGGAATTGGGTATAATAAGGTTCAATGATGCCTAGAAAATTCTTAAATAATTAAATAATAAATATTTTTTGAACAATTTCAGTTCTCTCCTACATTAAATACATTTCCATTCAATTAATTTTCCCTCTAATAAGAGCTTCAATCGTTGCCAGCAATTCTCGTTCATTTAATTACTTAAAATACTGAAGCGATGCTGATTGCTACGCACCAAACCCAAAGAAAGCCATTCACTGCACACTCATTAGGACCTCGCCGGATTTAGCCTGGATTCATACGTCATTAAGCAGTGGGCCAACTAACAGCCGAGACGTTTACTTGATGTGATTATTAAGTGAGGAAAGACGCACGCTTAAGAAGCTTAGACTAGCAAAGCAAACCAAACAAATTCCATTGAAGTGAATGAGGAAATTGCACAAGCAGAGCGAAAGTGAGAAAGACAAAAACCATTCGGCAAACAATTTCGTAGTCAAACGGAAAAGAAATGACCACTTTTTTAGAGCAGAACAGACATAAAAATTCACAGCCAAATGCGAGTTTAAAGGCAATAAATACAAAGTGCGCGCACAGATGCACACACCCACGATATACGCGTAAACACACAAACCAAATTCACTTCGCCACCCAAATAAATGTCTAATAAATTTACAAAAAAAAAAGATTTGCACTGAGCTACGTAAAAGACAACAAACAGTCTTCTACGCCGTTCAGTACGGGCACACGCCCCCATCACCCACCCACCCAGCGGCAAATCTTTAAAACTAAACGTTAGGATTCAGGCTTCAGCACTTGCCCACGACCCCTGCATTTTTTAGTAGCTCGTCGTTACTTTATCGCTCATTTATTTTGCTCGTTAATTTCGCGTCTTTTTGCGTCTTTCTTTTTGCTTTTGTATGCCGTGTTGGGCTCTGCTCTGCCCTGCCCTGCCCTGCCGTGCCCTCCTGAGCTGAGCGTGGGGAATGAAATACGAAGATTGCGTCGCAGTAGCATCAAAGCTCTGCTCGCTCAGTCGTGCCTGCCTGCCTGCCTGGGTAATTCAATGAGCGCCAACGCTTGAGGGAGAGAGTGGGAGCTTTTCCTGGCAGTGTTTGTGTTTCAATTAGAATTACACTTTCTCTGACGGATGCATCTTTTTAACTTTTTCTCAATTTCGTTTTGTGTGCGCAAATTCTGCGTACTTTCGATACGAGAAGGTGCAGAGCTGTGAAACGAATTGCCCATAAATACAATGTTGCCACATTTACATAATTTTGTTATTGACGCCATTAGTGGAATCACGTTCTGTGTGGTGGTGCAACTTCACTTCCTATCCTCACTCAGCGTTGTCTGGAACATATGTATGGAGGGTTTTGTGTTTTTGAGTTAGATTTTCCTTTATTTTAAGTTGCATCACCATATAGAGTTGATTCCTATGGTGTCTGTTAGCATTGACATTGGACAATTGTTAAATACTCGTTTCTTATGTGGCCCGAGTTGGGAACAATGTAAAACTTTGTTCGATAAAGTTATTCAAGGAAGTGGTTTGTATTAATTACAAATTGGATGAATTTGGTTTATATTTTCTTAGATACTAAAATGATGAAGTCCTTTTATTTATATGACTAAACAATTATAAACATTACATCAAATTACTTATAGAATATTCCATTAACGCTATATGCTCAATTCTGGGTAAAAGTAGATATATAGGCCTAATTTTCTCAACAGCCACTCCAACCTTGCTAGTGAATCATTTGAGAAAACTGAAATAATTTGTATTCACATATACAATTTCTTTGTGTTAGACGGCATGGTTCCCTTTTTTATATAGGTGGGACAGCAAATTATCCACTCCTCGTCCTATAGGCTTCATCTTTCCCATTCATTAATGTCCTCACCAAGCGTAGATAGCCCCAACAAATATCTGGACCTAATTGGTTTTTCTATATTATCGACAATTGGCAAAATCTAAATAGTATAAAATTGTGTATTCCAGAATTCGGGCATGCATTTTATTCTCATTTGCTTTTATTAATATAGAGGCAGGGTCAGCGCCCATGGAGAAAATGTTACTGATAACTTTGTCAACCAGACCTAATGTGCCTAATTGAAAAGCCAAAACTACTGCAAGTTGTTGACAGTTTTTCCTATTTGGAGAAACCGACTTCGTTACTATTCACTGAGACAACATTTCTTTGATACAACAATCACTTCATAAGCATGATATAGTTTTGTGTGGTATCCCAAATGGAGTGATATCGCTAGTAAAAGGCTTAAATACCAGTTTTTGCACACACATAATACGTCACACATATACGCCCCATATGCGCATTATATTTCAAGCCTAAAATGCAGTCTTTCCTGCCATTTATATTTCGCTGTCATTACGCATCTGGCAACACTTGTGGAAAGAGAGAGGGAATTTGTCTGTGGGTGTGAATTGTGGTGCTTGCGCTGAGTATATTTGTATGTGTATAGATATGCATACAAATGTATTCATTTCAGTAAATGTGGGAAGGTTTGTAAGTGAATCTAGAGCATTTATGCTTGCAGTTTTATTTTTAATTCGTAAGCTCAGATATATTAATAGAACGCTTTATTTGCGTGGATAGAAGTCAACAAACACCACCACAGCACATCCACTTGAGCCATCAATTATGCCGTAATAAACTCCCACCAAAATTCTTATCGCACAAAATGCCAAGACGAGCTAAAAATAAATGCACTTATGAGTGAGTGTAATTGCGTTCTATACGCTTTTTGCACTTCACAAAAGGAACAACAATCACACAAACACACGCACACATTCGCACACATCTATATATACGTAATTATGAGTGGCCCCTCTTGATATATCAAAGATAAACAGATCGCTAGATTAAATAGATTAAATAATAAAGCTATAAATATTTGTAAAAAAAAGAAAAGTACAAATGTACTTATCAAGCTGCTAAGTTCAGTGTTACACTTGCAACATTGCTCAAATTTGTTTGTTGTTTAACTAGGGGTAGGTAGGTAGAAGTGGCCGCCCTCCTGGCTAGAGCCTCCTTATGACGATATGGCCTTCTAAACTAATGATGAAGAGTATTAGGCCTTTGGTTTCAACTTTTGCTTTGTCGACCAGGTTGCCTTAGTGATAGACCCCTGATAGAACGTGGTTTCTACATTTGTGGTGTGTCCCGTCCAGCTATCTCTCAATGAGATGTTGCCCTCATTTACACATTACAGAGCCGCTTTTATGGCTGAAACCTCATGAAGTAAACTGCGGATAAAATGACCTCAACAAAAATGTCCGTCAACTGAAACTGATTATAATCAAACCGTGTGGGCCGGGCCTAAGGAAAATTATGTTGCTACTGATGCAGCTCGGTTCAAATGTAACCGACCACTTGTAGCGTGCAAAAGTAAACAAATCCATTTGTATGGATTTAAGAAATATAGCGTAAAGTGCATTGCCATTAAGGTCAATTATGACAAATTGCACGCAATTTAAGCGCGAATGCGAACGCGCAACATGTACCCCCTCTTCTGCTACCCTCCCCACAAACCCATTTTAGTAGGCTTTCTAAAAATAGCCCTCACATTACAGAATGTACCGTGTGGGCGGATGTGGGATGTGTCGTAAACTCTTTAAATGGCGCATAATAAATAAAGAGGCTTTGTTGTCCTCTCGCAAGCGAACTACATTGTAAAGTAGGCTTAAGCACTTATTTGTGCACTTAAATTGAGCAATCAGCCCCAGAAAAACACTCGTCAGAACAAGCAAATGGCAGCGCAAAGCGGGAACATGCCAAACATTCCGCGAGTCCTCAGCATGATTTCTATGATTTGCATTTAATACTTTTGTTGACGATTGGGAAATGCTTTTATTGTGCTAAGTGGCGAATTTTCACTAATTGCTTTTCGTAAACAACTTGAAAGCATGCCAGACAAGCCGCGAGTAGTGTATGAAATTGTGTGATATGGTCAAATTACGGGTCGGCACGTCCGCGATGTTGGAAGCCCGAATACGACTATGCGGTATTTCTATCAAATTCTATTCAACATCTTCCCTTCAATGTATTTATCTTCAAGCAGCGAACTAATAAATGCGCAGGAGTTTATACAGCAGTGTTATACAGGGTGTTTTTTTTAGATTCTCTTACTATTACGATACGGGAATATGCCAAAAGGTGAGTTATTTGTCGCTTCAAGTTGATATTTGTGCAGCCTAAATCAGCAGGTTGCTTGTCACACTGGAAGCATTCGTGCCCGGGGCATTTGGAGTTCGTTTTTTTATCCCTTACTTTGTCACACTTGGGTTATTTTCCCCGGGGACATTTTCGCGCCATTCTAATTTTTAATTTTACTTCTCATTTAAAGTTTATTACTCTGCGGCATTTATTTAGTTCAAGATTGATTTCATTATAATATTTCATCACATTACATAAAGTAAAACTAAGCATTATATAGGGAAGGATATTCTATGGGAGGAAAACATTTTTAAAAAACTTGCATTGATCGTCATTTTGTCATAAAATCCTATACTGCAACCTTGTATCGTTCCCGCAACCCGCGACATTTCTTTGGAAACAATTGACCCCTGACTCGCTCATACTTCGGCTCTCATTTTCGAACTTAAGCAAATATGAACCAAAGAGTATTTATTATTGCCTTGTTGTATATATATTGTCTTTGTATGAACTTGCATTCGGGGACAAATGTCGCCAGTGTGACAGGCCTTTTGCTTTCATTTTCGAACTTAAGCAAATATGAACTTGCCCTCGGAGACAAATGTCGCCAGTGTAACAGGCTTTTTGCTCTCATTTTCGAACTTAAGCAAATATGAACTTGCCCTCGGGGACAAATGTCGCCAGTGTGACAGGCCTTTTGCTCTCATTTTCGAACTTAAGCAAATATGAACTTGCCCTCGGGGACAAATGTCGCCAGTGTGACAGGCCACCAAACCAATAACGTTAGAATTCTTTCATAGACTTTTCTAGGGAATATAAAGTGATGCTTTGTTTGGCGACTACTTGTAAGTAATCGAATATGGGATTTCTAGAATGCGCTTTTTGGTTGGTATGATCAAAATTATCTTTCATTACTAAATACAAACAAAGAATATACAGTCAAATTAAAAATATATTGGTCATTTCTTAAATCTTTGTTTTATTTGTGTTTGCAAAAAGGTGTGACACCTTTAAAGAAAACACCCCTTACTTAAATGCATATTTCATTATATTCCCAGCTGCAAATTTATTCTACTCAAGATGCCTCTTCCGTTCCTTTCCCTACAAAGTCGCTTCATTAAATTTTACTTGCATTTCTATTTGTGAACTATTCCAAATGAGGTCCCCTAAGATAATCATTTGGCAGCACAAAAATAGAGACAAAACTTGACGCACTTCTGCCCCAGATATATTTTTGAGCGACATTTGTGGGTGAGATGCATATAATTTACATTTTAGCTCGAAAACTTGAAAGAACACCGACAGAATTAATCTGCATAATGAATGAGCCAACATGACAAAGAATTTTTAGGGTGTTCTGCGTCGATAAACATTCGTGAAGGGATTCCAGCACGATAAACATTCGTGAAGGGATTCCAGCACGCCTCGCATATGCTTTGAAAAGAAATTGATGGCAAACCAATTCACTTCCTGGGGAAAGTACTCATTTTCGACCGATGTCACCACTGGCACAACCAGATATTTTGATATTACTGGCTGCAGCAAAGATCACAGACGGAAGCGATGGCAAATAGATACTGGTGTGATTATGAAGAATGAGGCAGACTTGTCAGGGAAAAAGGAACAATCATCAACACCCCAACAGGCCTGAGCTCGGTCGCTGCATAATCACTCCCAATACGAGATTGATCGTGTAGGTAAAATGGGTAGATATGCCTCTAAGCAGGAAGTGGGTTCTTCCAAAAGCGGTGCGGCGTCCGCGAGGGCGGCGTATGGTGAGTTGGCCAGGAACCATATCCAAGTTGCCCCTGTCAATGCTCAGGGTAACAGTGAAAGTGGTGGTAGGTTCGTTGTATTTTATCGTCTCACTGCTCATGTATACTCAGAGCAGGGCACTTCTTAACCTCCCTCAACATTCATACAACACTTATAATAGAAACAAAGGTTCATTTATTGAGCCAACCGGTTATATGGATATTATACACAGAGTAGGCACGACGATTTCCCCCGCTATTGTAGTGTAGTGGTTTGCTAGTCCAACTGTAGCTTGTTATCGCAAATTCTTCTACATTATACTCTTACCTTCCCCTTTTCACTCACCCCCTAAAAGTGTAGCGAAAATACTTTCAATTAACCAACACGCCAGTCGAAAACTGTAAACAACTCACTTAAGTTTCCCCATTGTGTTAAATTTGCTTCAAACAAATTGCGCCCCCACAAAGCAGTCCACGAATTCCGTTTTTCTATTTTTAGCTTCGAAACGTGATTCTTTTTTTTATTTAATTTTATTTTTGACTCTTTTTCGTACCAAAAATTATTTGCGTTTTAATTATCAACAGAAGCGCTAAAATTTTGTAAACAATACGAAAGTGGGGGGAAAAGTTATCAGGGTAATAAAAAACAAAAAATATTTAACTAATATAAAATTTTTTAATCATATGATATTAAAAATAATCAGTCTGATTTGGTGATTTCTCTAATTACAAAGAGATAAAGAATATAAAATAAACCGACTAAAATCAATATAAAAAATACAAAATGAAAGCAAAAACGAGATAACGTAAATGAGAAATAAATGGTACAACAAAGTATGAACACTAACAAGGAATTTCTTGGGGCACATGCATTGTAACGACCCTTTCTTGATAGCTGGGGTAGAACTCAGCGGCTCCAGGGGTCGTATACAGAAAAAGAATTTGTTAACTCCATAAGCATTTTTTAGTTCACAAATTAGGTTTTTAATTAGAATTCATAAGTTAGGGTTTTTTACTTAAGATTTATAGCTATGGACTTGGATGAGTCCATACAATAATAGTCTTAACTTTAGGTTTTATAGATCGTGGTGCTGCAGTACTCATAGTCAGCTAAGGTTCTGTTCGGCGATACCTCTCTCTGTAGGCGTAACGTTCGTTGTAAAGTAGTGTCTCAGTTAGAAAACGAGTAAAAACGAGATGTTCTCACTGAGTCCCTACGGTCCCAGTACCGCGTATGCCTCAGTGAGAAAACGATTAAAAGCCAGATGTTCTCATTAAGTCTCTAAGTTCGTAACGTAGGTGTAGAGCGGTTGCTGGTCAGGATGTCGGTGTTCGAAGAAGAGACATACAGTCCAAGCGACCATGGTGGCTGGTGCATATTGTTGTTGCCGGGCCACCGTTGTGTGGTTCCACTTCCGTTGGCCGGCTTCGCTTGCTGCTAAAGTCACGCTTGTTGTTGTTGTGGTCATGCTTGTTGTTATTGTGGTCATGCTTGTTGCTGTTGTGGTCATGCTTGTTGTTGTTGTAGACACTTGACTTTGGGCCACCTTTAACTTGTGATGGTCAGTCACATTGCTGCAGCAGTTTTCAGTTGACCCTCCGTGTTGTTGGCTGCAGTCAAAGCGAACCAAAATCAAAGCTGGTTGCTGTAGCGTTGTTGTTATTGTTGTAATGTTGTAATATTTCAATTTAACCCGAGTTTAAATTGAAATATTACTATTATTGTTTCCTCCTTCTGCTATTTTCTTATTAGCATTCGGCGCAGTAGTCGTTCTGTCGTTGTCGCTCTTGTGGTTTGCCTTCGTCTCTGCGTGTTGTTAGTGTTAAATTTACCGAGCGAATGCACTCGGTAAATACCTCCGCTTTGGTTCGTGCACTCAAATAATGTGCAGTGCGTGTATTTGTTGTGATATTTTACTAATCGCTCTGTTTTGTCTTCTCGCATGCGTGGCGTTGGTTGATAGACTCCGTTGGCTTCTTTTGTCGTGGGTGTATTTGTTGTAATATTTACTTCTGTTTTAATTGTGGCAACTGGTCGAATCCACTGCTTATTAGCCTGCGCTACTGCATTGATTGGCTTATCCGTCAATATTTCTCAGTTGACTTCGGATGCAGCTTCTTTGTTGTGCGCGTTGCGTTGATTGTGTGGGAGTTGTTTTTCTCGCCCGTTGTAGGTAATTTGATTATTGGGATTTTGGCATATTTGGAATTATTTTTCGTGTTGGTTATGTACAGTTGCGTTCGGTGAGTTCGTAGGCTATGTTATGGGTCAAAATTTATGTGCCAAATTTTGGTCCTCACAGCATAACACCGCTTGCGTCGCTCTCAAATGACACATGGTCTTCAGACTCCGACCCCGCTTTGTACGTAATGCAATACAATACCCACACTCTGGAGTCCAAGTATAACACACGCGTCGAGTCCAAGTATGCCAACACCGACGCATCCATCCACATCTTATGTATATACATCAGAGATCATAATTCCCAGAACACTATTTCTGTAGCGAATCCAGACTATACATTCTTTTTCCAGAAAAGAATATCCTTAATGGGATGTTTCCACAGGAAACTTTTCAGTAAGTTCAATTTTGCCAAGTGACTTCACAACACTCAATGGACTCTCGTTATGTGATATCATTAGTTATATGATCAAATGAACGCTTCCTGTAAATATAAAACATTGGACTATTTCCTAGAAACGAAGCGGGTAATCTAATCGTAATGTTAATGATGGCCCTCGAAGAATTCTCTTAATAATGCCTGCGAGCTAAAGAATAACACACAAAACCACAGATTTTAGAAATATGATATTTAACCAATTGAAAATTGAGGACCGAAAATATAGCTACAAAATTAGATGGATCGGCTTCGTTGTGTGGCATTTAGTAAATCTAATAATAACACGCTTGCAAATCTGAGCACGAACTTGATTGAGGCACATTACACACAAGCTACGCATCGTGCGTTTCTATTCCTATCCATGAACCGACTCTGATCGGATGGTTTTCAGCGACTATTCGAGTCAAGTTGTTTCCACGTACAGTTCATGCGGCTGGCCTCACCACTTTTTTTACAATATTTATATGAATATAACTTTAGATGCCGCTACAAATCGGGAATGACAGAAACAAAGAAGCTATCATAGGGAAGCGATGAGCGACATCTAGCAATGTATTTGCGAAGCTTTATGCTGATATTACGAGGTGCAGGACAAACTAAACTGGACTTTTCAAAAATTTGTATTTCTAGTGAGACCATGCGTCAGAAAGGTAGACCCCTCACTGATGTAGAGAGCGGAGTTATTGTGTCTGATGTGATAGTATGTTTGTGTCATTGTTGATGCAAAAATCGGAGCAATGAGGTAATATTAACTTTGGTTTTCAACATAGCCAAACGTTTACGGCACGTTTCCAGTGATGAACCAAACTTATGGTGATTATTGCTTATCTCGTGGGAGAGTTCATGAGTGGTATATTAGGTTTAAAAACGTGAGGACATAAATGGCTAACTGAAATTCATGATCACCGTAGATTCCATCAAAAGCATGCATGAATTCATGAAAGATCAGTCTGTCTGAAGAACTTCCGGTGGCTACTTTGACGTTTGGTTGTTCTTGTTGCCGTGGTACTGGCAATGGTTGTTGTAGTTTTAGTTCTCCAAAATGCATTCCAAAGTGAACATTCAAAAATATGAATTTCTACTGAGGCCTTTGGCAATTTAACTGTCAACCACTCCCCCTATTCATCTGATTTTACACCGTGCTACTTTTATCTGTTCGAAAAATGCATTTCTCGATGAACGGAAAGCGTTTTGTGGACATAGAAGCCATCCAAAAGGCTTGTACCAACATCTTGAAGCACATCCCATTCGAGGTGCCTTTATACCTTGCAAATCGCTGTTTTGAATCGGAAGCGAACTATTTTGATTAAAATAAATCGGTTTTACCAAAAATAATTTTGTTATTCTTATTTTTAAAATGTCCGGTTTACTTTGGAATCCACTTGTATATTTATCACTGCCTCACATTCACAATTTAAATAATATATGTATGTATGTATATTCAGCACCCATTTAAGAGCGTTATCTAACATTGAATGTGTGCATCATTTATTGCACCCTTTTGTGTCACAACACACATCCACTCGGGAAACAAAGCGACCGGTACGACCGGCTACAACAGAATGCATAGAATTCACAATAGCGGGAAGAATGACTCCGTTCTCTGAAGTGTGTGCCAGCAGGTGTAGGGTACTATTGCGAGTTATATGCGTTCAATGCTTTGACTGTGTGAGTTTCCGTAGCGATCTTTGGTGGTTAAATAAACCCTCTCCCTTCTATTTTAGCTACATTGCACACTAAATTGTATTTATAAAAACTAAATTGCAACTGCAACGTGATCCTCTCACTAATGCAAGTTAACAATAATAAATAAATTCATTAATTGAAAATATTTACTTAAAGCTTTGCATTCACGTAGTATATCCACTGTGTACACACAACAACGACACACACACATACACTCTCTCACTCCCCCACCATTCACTCATCCATTTCGCTGCTCTTAGAATCTATCCAGGCTTGCCCAAATACTTGGTACGTGCTCGCATACACATCGCACTTATTTTATGAATGTATGACGCCATTGACCCTGACCTCGCCAGCGACACAACACACTCACTCGCAACCAGATATGTATACATATATACTCGTATGTATGTACATACGTAAATTAGCAATTAGTTCCTCTCGTTCAATTTCGATTAATTAAAAGATATTTTTCTTTACGGCACACACCGGCCATTTAATAAAGAAGAAAATGTGCACTTACGAGGCGGACGGATTGGCCATTTCTACAGTATATTGGAGCTACTTACCCTTTCTACAAATACTCTTCAAATAACGAGTACGTGCATGCACGTTAGAGATGTCAAATATCGTCAGAGTCGATAGTTGTTGCTAGTATTCGTATTGGCATTTGCAGTAATCGTTACTGTGTGAAAGGTTAGTTATAAAGATCGTAACGTAACTGATGGGGGCACATTATTGTGTATTGAGGCTGACACAACATTAACGTAACGTAACGTAACACCAATTGTTTGACTAACTCGAATGCGTTACGACGCTCACCAGGTGCACTCCTTCAGGTAGGTTACATTAATATTGGGTCAGTCTTTAAACGATCTTAAATAGGGGTATGGAACGTTGTGAAATGTTGACTGCGACTCATCGAATAGGTTAAAAAGAACGGAAAGGAAGGTTATATAAAAATTAATTTGTTCAGGTGATTATATGTTCCATGTTTGATCGATCAGCTGCTATGACCCCTAGCACTTTCTTTTTGACAATACAGAAAGGAGAAATATTTCAATGCCATTAATATTACAAGTACTTGCTTCACAGTTCTAGGATATGAATCCGGGCTCACTTATTAGGTGGTCGCAAGGGAAAATCACTCTTCTTCTTGATCATTTTTTACATGCATTAATTCTTTTTAGGTTTTGTTTTAGCGATTAGCTGTTTTCACCTCAATGACCATTCAACTGACAATCTAATTTAATGAAATTGTTGTAGTTGTAGCCTTGCAGGCACCTTATTAGTACACCCTGATATTAATGTACCCGTATATGCATACGTGTGCACGCAGATATGCTATGGCTGAATTGAACATTATTTATAAATTAACAAAGATTGATAAGCCGCTACGAGCCAGGGTGCATGTGCTCAGCCTTAGGCATGTAAGTACGTGGAGTCTATTTAGTAGGCACATAAATTTCAATATCTTGATTAGCTCAAGAAGGCTCGGATGAACACTTCGCAGCTTGTTTACTACTATGGCGGTATTTTTTGCTTCTTTTCCCTTTTATCTTAATTAATGAAAAACATATTTAGCTACGTTCCAGTGTTCCTGTGAAGCCTGGCCAAACCGACATTGTTGAAGTGGTCATTTGTAGACAATAAATAGATACAATTTTAATGGCATGCAAAAATTGCTCGTAGGATTTGAAAACTGAGTATTGTTAAATGGGTTTGAAGCCTAAATGGGGGTGGGGGAAATGGAGGCGAATAGGGGTATGATTCATCGCTAGAATTTGTACGAACATTTTGGCCATAATGGAACTGACAAACAGCCGAAATTATTCGTAATGAACTACTTGTGTGATTAACTAATATTTTTGTTGACATAGCAGTGACCCACTCAAGGTATAGAAAGGTTGCGGGGATTTTGGAACCAGTATAGAAGCAACAAACATTTCAAATTTATCTCACGCTTGGTCACTTGATACCTCATAGATGGTTTTCATTATTCTCACCCTCTCCACAAGGCTTTCGGCACGCCTCGCAAAGCTTGCCCGTCTCTCTTCAACTGGAGTCGTCATCTCGTCGTCGATCTCTGCAAAGAAGACATATAAAATATTACATTAATTTACATGAATTGAAAAAGAAAACACTGCATCTAAACTAAGTGGGTTCAAGCGGAGCCATATGGTGATTTCAATGTAATTTTACCAGATTCGGACGTTACATCCCGTATTTTCCAAGAGACGGACGCGCTTCGGCGAGACAGTCTGTTTTCAACCATTTTATGCTTGATCTAATTTCCCTCATTTGGCAGTTCATTCATTTAAGACGATTTGAAGTTGAACACAAATTTTGCGGAAACATTTTCAAAAATAACACTAAAAATTTTTATTAGGCTTTCAGCCTTCTTCTTCTAAATGCAACCATTCACAGTAAACAAAAAGTTAATTATCAATTATTCTGACAGCTCCACCAAAGTTTTGTGTGTTCAATATTTTAGAAATTGTGTACAAAATATAATTTATTGAGGCATGCCACAAGCAAGTGTTTCTTCAGTTGTAGTCCCCAAGAGTTTTAGGGTAAAATGTGTAGAATAAAATTATGCACTTTGCATGATTTACTCAACAACTCAAATTGTGGCAGCCCATTACTAAATACAATTTTATACCTTATAATCCAGCTAGAAAAGCTCCAACGTTCTCTATCCAAATATGAGTTGTCGTCAACTCAAAATTTTTGAAAGCAAAGTAAACCAATTGGACCTTGGTGGCAAAAGATATGCGCAGAGCTGAAAAGCATTGGAACCATTTCTTAGCATGCCCCATTTGATTGGTTATTGATATATCCACAAAATTCCACCGTTGAAAACGAATTGGACCGTACTCGAAACCTGAGTTGAACAGTTGTACATGCTTGGCATTCAGTAGAGGACATCGAAATACAACCACGATAGCAACTCTGGACTTATCATTAAGGAGTTCCCTGATGACCAAACGCTTAAGAATCACACAGACGAGACATAAACCTAAAAGGATAATGGCGATAAAGTCATCCATTCACTATCACAGAAGACAGGAAGCTTATGAAAGTAAGTGAATATTCGCTCCCGCCTGCAGTCGTGGTTTTTTTAGCTGCTGAATTCGGAAAATTCAGCACTGAATGAAGCAGATTAAAGCCGCACAAGCAACTTAAAGCATTCATAAATGATGAAGGCATGACATGCTTTATGACATTGCGTATTTTTGGATGCGACACGGGCACACAAAAAGACTGGAGTGGAGGCTAATAAACAGCATTTCAAAATAAAATCACTTCGTGGGCACCCAACAATTTGCCGACAATATGAAATGCACAAGAATTGGCCACCAGAGAATTTTGGTAGAAATGCAAGATGAGGGCTTCTATGGTCAGATCAGAAAATCATTCATAATCGGATCGTAAACTGATTCATAAGCGGAGCAGAAAATCATTTATAATCGGATATAGTATATACAGGGCAAACCAACTTTCAGAGCAGTCCTCACTTCGGCACTGTTAGAGGAAAATTCGCAAATAGGAATAGACAGATGGGAATAGGAATAGGCAGATAGGAATAGGAATAGACAGATATGAATAGGAATAGACAGATAGGAATAGGAATAGACAGATAGGAATAGGAATAGACAGATAGGAATACCTAAGTCACGGGCTTCGAGATTGTTCTAGCCAAAGCTTCAATAGATATACTCGTATATGCAATAACTGAACATTGAAATTGTTGCGGAAACAATGAGTTTAAATCGTCTCACATGACTCCTGTCGAAGCAGAGGGAATATAAAGAAAAAGGAAACCACGAACTCTTCATCTGTACTTGTAGTAGCTGCTGAATTCGCGACTATCGACTCCTATTTTTAACAGCTGACCTTCATTACATATTCTTATAACAAAATTTTTTAGTTCTACAGACTTTGAGACAGTTCGCCGCTCGAGTTCTTGAATACTTGAATAGTGTGAAAGTAGAATTAGGCTCATCATTGGAACCTGAATATGTGTTACCCATTAAACTGCCTATCTCGAAGCTCACTGTATATACGTCGCAGCATACTCCACCAACGCATTCGCACATATGTGCTTCATTCTCCCTGAACATCACTTGTTCCTTTCATTCATGCGAGTACTGTGCTCATATATCATCATCACATGTATGTGGTGTGATTTGGCTTGGCAGTCTGGAGGAGTGGGTGGGTGGCTGCTGTTATGTCTGGTTTTGTTGGCCGTCAACCGAACTTTGTCATCTCATTTTTATTATTTTGTGGTTGTGGTTGTGGTTCTGGTTGTTGTTGTTGTTGTTGTTGTTGTTTGAAATATTTTATTATCATAAAATTTGTCAGTCAAACTGGATATTTCGCTGGTGGTTTCTGTTTTTAGTTTGTTTATATCTTGAATTGAAGTCTTTAATTTTTTATTTCATTTCTGATGATAGTAAAAATTGAAATTATAATGAAAATCAATAAAAAAAAAACAATTTTTAAGGCACAAATGTGAATGCGGCAAGAGTGGACAGATAATTCAGCTACTTGGTCTATCTTCATTTTATATAAAGAGTATGTATGAAGACCTTCAAGATATGTAACGGTCACACCTATGTCCATATATAGTGGTTCGGGAAATATCCAAACAAACAGATTTCAGCTTGATATTCTGCTAGTTCTGATCGGATAGCAAACAAGCCGTCTTCTATGAACCACTTTCTTTCTTTCTTCTCAAGTACGAAGAGATATTGACATGTGCGAGTAGTGTATATTATATTAAACACTCGGGTAGAAAACGCGTTAATTTTTCTATTTTCCTGTATCCTTATAAAATTTTCAGATCATATATCTAGATCCTTAGACGAACCCTAGACCTTCAGATGAACTCTAGACCCTTAGATGAACTCTAGACCTTACATGAACTCTAGACCCTTAGATGAACTCTAGACCCTTAGATGAACTCTATAATTCTTAGTAAATCCATCTCTTTAATTGTCCTCATTTTATAAACCAGATTTTGTCTCAGAAATCAGATAACTTTATATAGTTCCGCTGGGATTCTTCAAATAGAAAGAGGTCTTTGCCCTAAACTGATAATTTCTTAAACTGATAATTTTCGGACATTAACAGAAAAACGACGAAAACTAAAACAATGTTTATTAAATGTGGTATTTTTGTGGGTTTTAAAAGCTTCTTCAAAATCAATACGATTTCTATGGGAGCCTCGAACAGTCAAATGAACAAACAATAAACTCAGGTTTATAGAAATACAGTCGATTTTTCCGACAAGTTACAATCAACACAAACAAAGGCAAGTCAACATTTTGATTGATGAAGGAATGTGTAAACTCACACTTACTCATCCGATATTATTATCTCCGATGATATGTGGCCTAAGTACAGCCCATACTGTTATTCTTTCAGAGCCTTAGCATGTTAAATATATCCCCGCAGTGAAATATGAAACCAGTTACCTTAATTTCGTTACAAGAAGGTGCATAGAAGTTGCCAAGAATGCCAATGGAATGAATTTTCGGTGTTTCAAACAACAAAATTTGCTGATATTCGATCACTGTTTTTTTGGCTATTAATACGATTTCAATTTTGTGAGAATATGAGTTCAGGCAGAACCTATTCCAACATAAAATGTTTTGATACTACGCGCCGGTAACGGTCTACGGCTCCAAGCCATCATCAAAACAAAATAGGCCAAAAAATAATGGAAGCGTGCCAAAATTTTACACAAATTTTTTTTTTTAAATAGCCACAGTTTGGAAACTTGCCATATTACGATATTTTGGCCGACACGATCCTCCAAGCATATAAATATATATATATATATATATATATATATATATATATATATATATATATATATATATATATATATATATATATGTATATATATATATATATATATATATATATATATATATATATATATATATACTCGTATATACAATATATGTCTAATAAATATACATAAAATATCTAATAAACAATCCGTACGGCAATAGATTAGGCCAGTTCTCAGTATTTTATTCCACAATCTGTTATATATTGTGTCAATCGGCCCCGTCCCAGAAATGCCATCAACCCTGAACTTGCTACTTTGGTTCACACTACTGATTAAGAAACAACAACACGGACTGTTGGCGTTCTTCTCACTCATGAATAACTTGTTACGTAAATACGGAGTACATTTCACATAGCAAAATGAGTTATTTACATAACACTCATGAATAACTTGTTACGTAAACAACTCAACTAACTTGTTACGTAAACAACTCCCATAGCAGTGATAACTTAATCGACCAAGGCTGACTTGGTTCGATCCCAGATTTACTGCTGGGATGCAAATTACTACAATTTATTGACTGTTTACCCAAAATCCCTTTTCGGGTTGGAATTTTCCAACTTTGTAGTAATAAAAACAAACAAACACTTCATCACTCAAGTTCATAGCAAATCATCCTTGCGGTATCAATTTTGAACTTGTTTGCAGTGCCAACAGTGGCAGCAAACGTCCCCAAAGAATAAAGGTCACTATCACCCAGTTGGATGGCTGAATTTATGCAGCGTTTGAATAAGGAAGACTAGACGCAGTAATAAAGTTATCAGTGCTTATCACCGCCACCACTTTTGCTGCTCATGGTAAACACCAAAAATCAACCGCCCCACCCAGATAAGAACTCACAATCAAAGGCATTTATTGGGATGTGCTCGAAATTAGCTCTGGAAATGATTTACGGTTTATGTAAATGTGTGCGCTCACACCAACACACACAAACACAGAACACACACACACAGGCACACTCGCAGTTCGTGGCTGGTGTGAATAATGATTGAGCATTATGTAAACCCAGACGAAACTGTCGAAAAAAATGTAAATGTAATGACCCATGGGACAAATTGTCGTAGATTCGTAAATGCGTGTTTAGTGCATTGCTTTGTGCGCCTAAAAATAGGCTATAATGACACATGCGAAAGCGGTTTGGAGCATCTCTTGCTGTTGCTCTTATTGGTTTTAGCAATTCAATGGCTGAGGTAATCAAATAATAAACCAAGCAACGCTACCATTCTCATACAACGATTGCCAATGGTGGTGAGAGGGTGTTTCAAACCCCATAAATACCAATAATATATGCAAACATAATTAACAAATTTGCAATGCTATTAATAATAAAAAGTTATTACATTCAGATATTATTGCAATACATATTTAAATAATTTTTTATTACATTAGCATTGAAATTAGAAAAAGCAAAAGTATTACAAGGCAACAATAAAGCGCCGCATTCCTCTATTGTTGGTCAAAATTTGCCCAGAGCACAGCCATCAGCTACAATTTGGAATCTTTAGCGAACGTTCATATATATTATGTATGATTGCGTCTGTTTATAAGTATATTAAAAAATTTTCCTACGCTAAAAATTCCATCCATTAATAATCGTATAAAATTGTGTGAAACTTTGTGTTTCATTTTGAAATAATAATATTTAAGACTAAATCAGCGCCCACTAAATTGTTTGATATGGGGTTGCTGATTCTTTAGGCACCCTACGCGGCCTGTTTAGAACAATAATCACCCACTAATCTACGCTATTTGGCAAAATGTTTTTTCAAACTATATTGCAGTTCGGAACTGGTCCAATCTACATAGGCCCGAAACAGCATATTACCGGTTATTTCGACTATTTCTTCGGTGGTGGCGATAGATGCCTTTTAAGACATAGAACTAGTTTGAAACTATTACAATGCGGACTAGCTGGGAAAGTAGTGATTTGAGAAGCGGTTAAAATTCTATAAGTTATAATCAGTAATAAATTCATGCATACCAATCTATACGAATTTCCACGAATTCCCCTCTCCCTCTCACTGTACTCCTTACTTCTTCCATCTTCCTTTGGTAATTTGAATTTGTTCATGCCTCTGCCTTCGGATTAGTTTGTAACTAGTACTCAACTAATTGATTTGCACCAGGCAGAGAACCAGTTATTTCAATGAAATAGTTCCAATTCTCCCTGCAGGAATATTGTAAAGAAATTTTATAAACATTCATTGAAAATACACACATTCAAAGCACGCCAAAATACGAGATCTTTCAAAATGTGTTCGAACCGATCCACTCTACTGTACAATATCGAAAATTCTAAACATATTCTAGAGGAAATTTGTTTATGAGAGTATTTGGAATATTTTGGTTGTTTCAAGTAATACAAAACACTTGTTTGATCATTTCGCTTTAATGACTATGGAACAATTTAACAGAAAATCACTTCAAAATAGTTGATCGACCATCGAAATATGATTGCACTTTTATGTATAATTGACTACACCACTCAGGACGAACTCAACTCAATTCAGTTGACGAACAGGTTTGCCTGTAAGACTATGGAAAATTAGTCACTACCCATTGCAATATTCATAGTTTCTGGTGGGAAGCCCTTATTAGTGCTCCATGGTTCCTACATAAATTTATTCACAATAGAAATTGTATAGAAGTACTTCAGTGTTTTCCTTAATACACAGTTTCTCTATTCAATTCACTTCATCTGTTATACATACATAGTTCAAATTCAATTCTACAATTTTTCACACTATTTCCCCGTTTTCACACCATACGACTAAGGCGGTTTATTCCGAACCCCAATCCCGTGATCATTTCATCCCATTTGTTTATTCCTTCACTGCTCCCAATTTTCATTCAGGATTCTTTCAAACGGGTCTCATAGAACATCATTAATTAAAGGACACCACAGAAAAGGTCGGCTTAATAAATATTAGCTTCAAATTGTCAAGCGGAGGTAGAGAAAGTCACAGAGAGCAAATAATTAGTAAGAATAAATATTCATCACATACTGAACGAGTGCATGCGACATCTTCCTGTTCCCCGAACTAAAATTACAGACATGGTAATTCGATTACAGGTATCATAGACCACAGAGGCGCGACACTTAAACGTCTCTCGTTTTGCGCACACTTCACATGCGCAAAACTGCTGATTTTCTTCATAACCAATGATAAACAATCCTATCCAGATTGCCAACTAATGTAACAAAGCATTTTTTTTTTAATAATATATATTTATATATTTATTTATAATAAATATTTGACTTTTAAGTGTCGCTTCTCTGTGTTCTCTGCAGGTATTCAGCTTTGGCGTTGACCGTTTGACGTTCACCGTTAGAATGGAGTATGGATTGCCATGGTAGAATACAAGGTACTCGTATATTATAAAGTAACTTCTCTAACCCTACGTCTCCACGGGCAATTTTTGATGGTATGCCATTGGCAATTTCAAGCAAATTGCCAATGGAGACTGCAAATTGCTTCAAGTTGGCAATTTATGTTTTGAACTATGTTATGCCATAAATTGCCAACGTGCTGTGTTGCAATCAGTTGTCATTTTGTTTGTTTGACAACCGTTTTTCATTTTTTCGTGACGCTCACAGTGACAGCATCGTCGAAAATTTCAGTTTTACCGAGTCTATTAAATTAATTTAAGCTCTAAAATGTATGGATACTGTGCATTTGCATTCTTTGTAATAAAGGATTCACCCAGATTTTCGGTTTCCTTCTTTTTTCCTCTTCATCGTATAAAAAAAAGCACAGCGAACTAGATTACTTGACGACAATTTCAAAATGACGATGGCATAACATCGCAATGCCCACCATTAAAATATTGCCAACCATTGCAATCAAATTTGACAGATGTTATGCCATCAAAAATTGCCCGTGGAGACGTGGGGTACGCGAACAATTGCCTCACAAAAAAAGAGAGTGTCTACCGAAGTTAGGGTATCCCAGCCGTCGACACAGAAATGAACTGCTTCTGAAAACTTTATTCTTTTGTTCATAGTGTAAACAAATATGCCAGCTTTGTAGTTTATTATAGACAAAAATGTATAAAAATAAACAATACACAAATGAGTGGTTAATTACCGAAACCACGCCGTGATTTATGCACTACTTTGCAGATGAGTATGAATATGAATATACTCGACTGTCAGGTACAAACAAAATAGGCGCAGATATGAACATCACCGGTATAGACAGTGGCACAGATCTTTGTGCATAACGCTCGTATCTGCTGCTCCGCGTTACTACAGCAAACAACAGCATAGAAAAACAAAAATTTATATTCTTACCCCACGGGTGTAGAGTGTCGAGCATAAAAATAGACCTCAACACTGTCGTGGTGCTGCTTGGGAAACGCGATTAAGCGTAAGAAAACTTGTTGTCTGTCCTCTGGTGTTCTTAAAATGTATTATATTTACACTTTTTAGAAATTGTTTATTGTCAACAAAATTGAATTAAATAAATTGGCGCATTAGAAAATGCCTGTTTATTCTTTATGTTTATGCCAACTGCAGAGGAATAAAATTTGGCCGAACTTTATGTTTATGTGAATCTTTGAAATTTTAATTTTAATTTTGCTTATAATCAAATATATCAGAGAATGACATGGCTTTGTTTTCTTTCAAAACAAACCCAAATACCAACATATTCCGACCATACAATTTGAATACATTTTATTTATTTTTAGCATTTTCTTCCTTTTCAAACACAAAATTCTAAGAAACTGATAAGAATAACTTTTTAGAGTACATACAAATAACTGAGTCATGGATGCACTTCTTTCTGGTAATATCACCATCACCACACCGCCACCAAAAATCAATACAAAACTCTTATCTTTAAAATTTGTAATATTGTTTTATTTACGAGTAAGATATGCGGTATATCGTTATAGCGATTGCACTTACATATTATCTTACCTTTTTCAATTTATGTATTTTATTTAAAATTGTAAATAGTCACAAAATTTGGTACTTCCTTTCTTTAATTATCAATGCAATTTCCGATCATTCACCCTTCCTTCGAAATCCCTCACTATACAATTTTTAGAATATTTCTGTCACAGTGCGATTAGTTAGTTCTTATTTTCGACCTCACTTCTTTACACACAATTAATTAAAAATCATAATTTTTAATACAGTTTTTTTTATTATTACTCCACGTCTTTATGCGCGTCAAATGTTTGGATGCACAGAAAATGAACTGAATACTGATCAACAATGAACGTATCGTCAGCCGCAGACTGAATGCCGGAGCAGCGAGCGCGTTTGTTTTGTATGGTCACTCAAAAATGATTTCCTTAATTCGTTTGG
This sequence comes from Clusia tigrina, assembly GCA_920105625.2. Taxonomy (NCBI): domain Eukaryota; kingdom Metazoa; phylum Arthropoda; class Insecta; order Diptera; family Clusiidae; genus Clusia; species Clusia tigrina. The sequence goes on along the minus strand of OV050031.1, from coordinate 28,483,054 downwards.
ATTTTTATTTATTTCTAGCATACATAATTGCTGCACGAGAGTGGTTTTGTTTGTTTGCTGGCATTTTCTTCTTCTGGGCCCTCTCTGGGCTATTTCAGTGTTATGCCTGGCTTGTTGTCCCCTCTTTCAAAACAACAATTCTTCTTCTTTTTCAGCCACAACGCTAAGCGAGAGAGCACGTATAGCAGATATAATAGCGAACTAGGAACAAAAACAAACGGGTGAAGAAGTCTAAAGCTGGGTTAAACCGACCGAAATATCCCCTACTTTTACGTTTTTCGAATGCATTAATGATGCGCCTGAGATGCACTGATAAAGTTACAGATTGCCGATGAGTACTCATCTTATTGAATAAATCACAACAAAAATGCAACTCCTGAACCATTCTTATTTGCCTCAGGTTTTTGCAATTGATATTTGAGCGATATTTGACTCTTTTTTATTATGTCTTTTAGTTAACTTTGTTAGCATAAGTATGGTTTTATTGTGTCAAATGTCATGGAATTAATAATAATAATTGCAATTGATGAGTGAGTTAAAACGGATCGATGGATGATTTAATTCGATCCCTATGATGAGTGATTTAACGCAACTCCACAGAATGTGATTTGATATACTTGTAGACAATTTGCTGTGGAGTTGTGCGCTCATCATTGGGGTCAACGTTTTGTTAAATAATATGACATGGTGCACCCGTCCACATGAAACCACTTAACTTATATATAGGTAAGTCCGTAAATAAGTGGGCAAGTCTATAGTTTATTAGTCGTAAAGTAAAGCCTTTTAAAAACTATTATTATTATTATTATTATTATTATTATTATTTATTAAATTGTTGTAGCAAAATTTACATATTACGATATTAAACATAGAAAAATAATCATTATTGTTGGTTACAAATTTTAAAACCTTTGAGTCTTAAGGAGAATATACGGTAAAGTACCAAATTCCGAATTCCGAAATATAATTCAGGTCAAGATATATCCAAATTTTTTCGAGTCGATTTCCAGAATTAGGTACCTTTTCCCTTCCTACTAGAGGCGGACAAAAAAAAGAAAACCAATGGTTATCTTGCCTGCTCACATATATGTACATATATGTTCTTTCAAGATATTTCAAACACAATCTTCCAGTTGCTGGTTGTAGTTAGTTTTATGGACAGACACTGACATTTTCCAATCCCTTTCAGTTTTAACTTGTATGGACACCTTACACAGCCTTACAAAATTTTGCTCTTCTGCTTACCGTTAGTTCCTATAGTGTACTATTTAGCGTAAGTAATTCCTATTGGACCTGGGTCCGGAAGAGTAAAACTATTTACGTCCAATTACATTCAGAAAACGGTTTCTCTCCAACAAGCCAAAACATTAAAAATAGGTTGATTAGTTTTTCAGAAAATTTCACCCACAAAAAAACAAACAATATATCTTAAAAGGATAATATAACATGGATAACAGAGGATGAACGTAATCATTCCTGTCATACCTCATTTTGAGTAGTAGAAACTTTTAGACGAATTAATATACTCGGTTGAATTCAAGTTATTAACGGTAAATTGTAAGCTACTTGCCTGAATGAGAACTGGCAATAACTGCAGGATTAAAATGGAAAATGTTAAATTAGATGCAAATATCTCTGTTTCATTTTATGAGACCCCTATAAATTAATTTTAAAAAAAAATAGCAAGGGGAAATAGTGGGAATATTACTGCCTGAAATTATACTCAACTCAATTCGGTGTTAATTTCGGTCCCATGTGAACTTTCAGCCCAAAAAATATGTTGTTTGGTTCCAATAATTTTTAAATACATTATTCTATCTGTCTTGGTTTGTTTCGATATGGGTTTTTCAAGAAAAGTGTCGTATGAATAATATGCGTAGTTGTAATCAAATCCAACATCGCATTGCTTACTACGGTTTGCATACTGGATGAATCGTATTTTCCGGAGTTACTACGCTTATAAATGTTTCCCTAAAACCGTAAGAAATTATCTTCATAGTGTTTTCATAGTTGAATTCAATAGGATTACTATATAGTAATTACAGTTATATGAAGAGCATAGCTTTAGAACTTTTTGTTAATTGTCTGATATAACATGGAAAAAAATAATGGCACATATTTTGAAATTGTTAATATGCATTCCGAAATCTCTCTGGTTTTGTAAGCATGCTAACTGATAAGTTCAAACTTGCAACGTCTCCTTTTGTGCGTTACAAGCAAATTCCCAAACTAATATACCCCACAAAGTGTGTGTAGCGTGTAAAAATATAAACAACTACGACATTTATAATCAAATATGTATGGAATTATAAAAACCAGCTAATTATAGTACATTCATTTCAATTGCAGTGCACACATATATATTTATATATACACACTCTCGCACACACGCATGAATAACAAATTAATTAATATTAAAAGCAGATTCTCTTGAAATTTCTGGCATATGAAGTAATACAATTTGATACTACGAGTAAGTGAACGGTAATAACTTCTTCATTACAATTTACACATTCACGAATTTATTAATCATTCATTGATCGCAGTTCGATTTATAAAAGTTTACATACATAAATTATAAAATATTCAAAAACAAAAGTTTAGAGAATTGTGAAAAGTAATTAAACATGATAAGTAAGTGTTTCAGCAGAAAATTCAGCAACATAGTTTCTTTAATGCAGCGTTAACACCGGCCTCATGCCCAGGCAAACATGCTTGTTGTACCGTTGTTTTAAATCATGCGCCTTCATAGCCTGCGCGGCGGGATAATAAACCAAGCACTACAAACAAGCGGAATACCTTGCCAGTGTGTACAGAAACTGTATTGAAATGGAAATTTTCGGTGTGATGCTTATCACTCCATGTAGTGACTCTATTGTAAATAACAAACGATAATCTATTAGAAGTTAGTGTATTGACTTTTCTTCGAACACCACTGTAAAGCAAATATTGTATATATAGACACACATTCTTATACACAGTAAATCAACCAATAGGCCATAACCTAGGGTACGGTTTGATGCAAAATTCCTATTTTTAATGCTGTGATTGTTTTGTTCATATATTGTTATATTGCTTTCAAATACTTTCATTGAAAATGTTCATTTATTTTGAATAGAAATCGGGCTAAAGTTTCAGCAGAAAATTCTAAGATAAGTTCCAATCAGTTGGGGTTTGCGTACTGTACACTATTTACAGCATGTTAAAGCTATTTTCATATGAGAAAAACAGCACAAAAGCCAATCAGAAAAACCAAACAGAGCGTTGTTTTTGTTGTTAGGCACACGAAGAAAGCTTTAGCATGTTGCAAGCGTAATAGAGTGTTTTACCTCTTTATTTTGCGTTTTCAACACTTTCTCGATATTAGAGAGCGATTATTCTTGGTATGATCGCTGCGGGTTGCTCTAAGAGACACCAGTGTTTCTAGCCTGCCATACGGAATAAAGGCACATTAATTTCTAGTAAGTTAAGTGCTCGAAGTTCAAGGTGTATACTGGTGCATACATTATAGTATTACAAAATACTCTCTATTATTATACTGTATTTGGTAGTACTTCGAGCATGCTCGAAGTTAGAGATATGTACGAGTGATTTTATTGATATTTGTTTAGTGAGGTAGTGGTGCTTGAATATTCTCTACAAACTGTTTAATAATTAATTTAATAATCTAAATACTTAGTAAATTTACAGAATGGCCACGTCTTGGTGCGGTCGCGGATTCAAGCCAAGAGTTTTTCCCAAGCATGCACCTACTTTGTGCTACAATAAACCTGAAGTCGCGATCGTATCGAGGACCGTGTATGATGACAAGCGTTACCTGGCAATAATGGGTGATTTGATAGAGACGATTGTGGTGCCGAAACGATCTGCCAAAACATGGACCATGCAAGCAGGCGATCTGTGTCGTGTCACTGTCAGTGTAGGTTCGCAAGTGGGTGATCTGAATTTCTGGAATTTGGAAAATACCCAGGAACGCTTCTATTCGGGCAAAACGCGACAACTGCACAGCACACACTTGAAGGTGTACGATCGTTTGTGGAGTTGTTTGCCTTATTTGCGTCCAATGGCAACGTTTGTTTTTGATTCACTGGGGAAATACGGTATTGATGAAGACGGGGGCTCCCTACACGATGTAGTAGGCACACGCTGTGACGATTATACATACAAACTAATTACGGGAAAGGATCGTATCGGCAGTTGCCACAGTTCTTTAACGAAAGCGATAAAGGAAGAACGCGGTATGTGCGAAGAGGATGTGCACGATGTTTGGAACATTTTCATGTGTACTGGATTTACAAGGGTGGGTTGTAAAATTGTGTAAAATTTTATTTATCTTATTTGTTTTCCTTATTTTTAGGACACGCAACAATATTTTTGTAAACCCAGTCCGGCGCAAAAAGGAGATTTTATTGAGTTTATAGCGGAAATGAATTTATTGGTTGCTTTAAGCGCCTGCCCGCAAGGGGACGTAACCATACCAGTTGGAGAAGAAGTTCCCGATGAAAAATGTCACGAATTGAAAGTGGAAATATTTCGTGCAAAATCAAACTGAAGGCTCCAAACTACTCATTTCATTATAAAATGATATTTTTGACATAAAAAGCGGTGGTGGGTGCCCGATTAGTATAAAAAAAATAAATAGAAGAAAAAAAGTAAAAAGGAAATGGAACCTTGCGACTGTGACAGGACTCGAACCTGCAATCTTCGGATTCGAAGTCCGACGCCTTATCCATTAGGCCACACAGTCAGTTGAAATTAATATAAAACTTTTTGTACATGAATTTCAAAAATATCCTTCTTCCTTACACTCCTAGGATATTTGCCATTAAATTATTAAAATATCCTTCGTCCTTTGCAAATGCTGGTGCTTTTCCGTACTTTAACAAAATCGTTATTGCTTGGAAGCTTTCGAAATTCTCCAAGCAAGTAAGGGTTGAATTCTCTGCTATGCTAATAGTGTAGATGCGTCGCAATATGGACTGCATTTTCCTCGAAGATAATTAATTGCCAATCCACAATATGTGATTGCATTAATAATTTATTTATATATCCTTAGAAATGTTCTTCAATAACTTATTAAAATGTTTAAAATATAATTTTAACCGGCGTTTAGTACGCGGGAGATTAGTGAATGTTGCTTCTGCAATGCTGAAAAGTTTGCCATATATTTTGATACGTAGATAATAACTAAGTTTTCGCCGAAAATACATAGTTTACATCAGCATTTGATTACTTATTGTCAATTTACTTACAACTCCCAATTAAAAATTCTAATCGTCATTTGCTTATTTTCGACAATTATCGGCGTTTTTTGCGTTTCGTTTTCTCATTTTCGGGGCCAAGTTAAATAAGTTGGCATCATTGTTCAAGTTTTCTGTAAATGTCATTTGTCAGTTTCGTCTCTCTGTGTTTGTCAACGTCAGACGAAAAAGAAGAGGCAACATCAGACGAATTTGGTGATATTACTTTCAAATACCACCGATTTTTAACGAATTTCTTTTTAATTTCCTTAAGTGAAATGTTAAAGCTGTAGTTCCGTAAACAACTCCCACAGAAACGGTGCTTCAAACAAAACAACACCAACGAAAAAATGGCATCGCGAAGTGGAGCGATGGTTTCAGGCACCGACGGCAACGACTACGAATTCAGGCAACGAGTGGCTGCCCCGCATCAAATTAGGTTAATATTAAAAACCACTTTACGCATTGTGAGCATTTCACTTTTCAACTCATTTTCGCTTTTAATTATTTAATTTTACCATGCATGTAAATCACAGATGGGCCAGGTTTATCAGCATTACTGGGAGAATGGTTTTTGCATAATTTCACACAACGGACAAAAAAATCTCGTAGGGCACCAATTGTCTATGATTAGTAATGTGGGCATTTTGCCAGAATTTGTTTACACTTTTTAATTCTGGGATATGGATTTATATTTTGGACACAAAACAAACTGTCGATAAGGGATGTGGTGTATTGGTGGCTACTTCTGTCTGGTTGAGTTAGTTTCTTTGATGAAGGTGCAAGTGAACATACTCACAGGTTTTGTGTGTGTGTACTACTTGTAATACTTAATAGAGCAAAGCCTCGTTTGTTGGCATTAAAATTTGGTCGTCCTCAAAAGCAGATTACAATACACTTGAAAAGGTCATTCGATTACCAAAAATATCAATATTGTAGTGAATCTTAATTTACAATACAATTTAAGGTAAATATATATTTTCAGAGCCATCGTTAATTTATCTTGGTGATTTGCCCCATCTTGGGTGGTAGTTGCAAAACGCTTCGTTCTTTGTTCAATTCTGGGTCCATCATTCCCATTCAAGTCATCATTTAATCATACAAATTTTATGAATGCCAATAACCGTCAATATACACATATTCTGTTTTTTCTTGCAGCTTATTAAATAAATCGCGACTGAAATACTGCATCTTCTTTCATGCATTGCTTTTTTTTGTGATGCTGGCTAAGCTAACATCTGATATTTTGGATCGTTTGGATATATTTGTGCTGGAAATTGAAGAGCTAGAAGTACCACCGCCTCTGTGGTGGGAGTACATTTGGCTCGTGTCGCTTTTGACTTCATTTATCGGACTCTCGGCAGCGCGTGCCAACAAAATCCGCGAAATGCAAAAGTACATGCTGGCGCTTTGTGTGTGCGCTATACTGCCACTGATTTACTGTTTCATATATTATTTCGGTGATGTTTGGGAATATATATCTATGGAAGAAGGCACTGATTTGGATGAAACTGACATCTTTTTATGGAGGGTGAGTCGTCATTACTATTTCGAAAGAAACGAATTGATTTTTTACAATGAAATTTTTATTTTACTTTAAGGGTCTGCCATACGGTTTGCTTTGGTATGCCTTTTGTTTTATCGGCTTCCAAATTCATGGATTTACACTATACTTCTCTTACAATCTGGTAAAAGCATGGAAGGCAAGAACCGCTGCTAGGAAATATCAGTAAATTGGTTTTGGCCAACGCAGCTACGAATTGCAAAATTTGGAAATTTACTCAACTTATATGTAATTCATTTGATTAGGGATACGTATAGGAAGGAAGCCATTTCCTAATTAAAATTTAAATCACGAATAATTTACAAAAATAGCAAAACGCAACTACCGAAAAAAGGAAACACAAACTAAAATACACCTAATTGAAAATGTTTTTAGAAGTTCGTATAATTGTAAATATAATGTTTTCAATTGCAAATTAAAAAAAAAAAAAAACACCAAAAGTAATCGCACACACACACACACACACACACTACTCCTACAAGGAGAAATCAAAAGAAACTACTAGAATCCAGGCTAACTTGTTAAGTTACTTGTATGAGAGTTTGTAAACTTAAATTATATTTTATTAGATGTTTATAAATGTTAATGTTGAACTCAAAAAAATATATTTAAATATGTATTTGAGAAATACTCAATGAACTTAATTATGATATTAAAGCATTGTATAATTGTTAAACTACTTGTATAAACCAAATATAAATCCTCGAGTTTTTAAAACTCATAAATGAGTTCCCACAAATACGCGGTGTACATGCGCATGCGGACCGTCGTATTTACTTTTCGATGTGCCTCTTGTTACTTTAAAATTGATTTTTATTATCTTACTTTTAAATATTATTCATATATGTATACATATGTAATGATTTTTTAGTCGTTGAACTGCCTTTTGCAATTAAAATGCGAACCTAAAAATTCACTTCATTTTTAAATGAAACATTCAATTGTAAAAACAACAAAAACAATTAATTGAAATATGCAACTGGTGCAAAGTTGTGTTTTTCCTATTTTAATATTTTAATTGAAAACTTTTTAATAAAATGTGTTCTTCTGAGTGGGTTAAGCGAAGTGGATTATTTTTTATGCATATATCCAGAGGGTTATGCGTATGTACAACTATGATTAAGAGCTTGAAAATGTTACTCTAAATTTACGTATATCAAATAATATGGCAATGTAACGAAATCAACGCTATTTGTGAACATTCTTTTGGATTGCATTAAAATAGTAGAGTGAATATTCCTATAGGAATTGGAATCAAATCCAAGGGAATATTCAGAACTGAACTGGCATGGTATCGGCTCATCCCCGTACTTTTATATCTTTACTTATTCTGGTCCATTTCCTTATATCGCATACGTGATGTCATCACTTGCCACGTATGCGATCTCTATCGTGAACGATTATTGAACGTAAATGCAAGGTTATGAGCGAGTTGGCGTAAAATAAAGGAAAAATTCGAAATTTCAATACCGTAAAATTATCGAGATATCTGAATTTTGGCCTAATATTAAAATCTCGTTCTCAATTTGGAAATAATTTAAGTTTATTTAAATGTAATATATTAAGTAGATCGGACATTGTCGAAACATAAATTCACAGAGAGTTAGAGTTTAGCACAGCTTAAATCTGGTTATTAAAATAGTGCTCTAAAGAAGTTCACGTGTTGAGGCGCTCTGTGCTTAAGTCGTGTTTCCCGTTATATGTAGGATCGATGCAGTATCGTATTTGGTTTCTTGCTGTGAACTTTTGTTGCCTCCATATCTATTCCATTTCTCTGGCTGTATTTTGTTCAAATATCCTACTTCATGTGACTCTTGGTCTATATATATTTTGGTTAAGGAGTTCCACTGCGGCGCATATTTTGTAGTGGAAGTGCCGAATTCTCAAAGAGTGTGCCCAAACGATCTTTGTCTTATTCCGCTTTTGTTGCTAGTTTATAAATGCAATAATTAAGTGCCTCTGTAGTCGTAGGATATCAGATTAAGCATTGCGGCGTAGTGATAAGCTAGAAAGCAGTAATGGACCTCTAGAATATTTGCCATCCAGTTCCGAGTCACAATCAACTATATAAATTTTAGTGGAAAATCCCTGAAAAGTTCAAACAAGAATTTTGAACCTTGCAGAGAAATCCAGAGCTAAGCCAGAGGAAAGTAGCGTGTATAGCATAGAAAAAACTCACACATGGGCATTCTCTGTCACACGAAACATTTGAAGAAATATACTATACATATAAGCACTTCAGGACGCTTGGAATAACTTAAAGGTTGTAAAATATAAAGGATATCTACACTTGCAAGCTAATTACAATAATATCATACTAAATAAAGTGAATGACATGATTACAACATATTGAATAATGACATGATAAAATAAATCGAAAATGTTTACTGCCAAGCCGGCGCATGCTGATCAGGGTAAGTTTTGTGTGTTGTGCCAACATTAAACTACATACATAGGCACATACATATATACATACACACATATGTACATGCATATGTATTACCGCAATTTGTGGCATTACAATGGTAAAGTAACGTGCTTTGCTCTGCTGACCACACAAAGCAGCATTCGCAAAAAGGGTTTTCGTAGTCTATATCGTAGTTTAGCTAACATACGTATGTATTTCCCCATGCACACACACCCACATAAACATATGAAGGTAAGTGCAATGTACACACACAGTGGCAGCTTTGGATGACCCATACGAGTGGACGTGGACAATGCAATAGAATATGCTTAAAACCCATTATTACGGTAGTATCCTTGAAGCAATGCAGTTGTTCGGGCACAGAGTGAAGTCTTCTGGCATGTTGTAAATGGAAATAAAAGTAAAACATAACAGTAAAAAAACCTGCGCAATGTGCGAAGAAAAAAACTGCCAATAACATTTGCCACAGCATCCTCTCAACGTCAGACTGAGACGAGAGAGATGAACGCAAGGTCTCAATAGATTGTTGTACTTTGACATTGTGAAAGGATAGCAACGTAGTCTCGAGCTCGTCAAGTTCCTGGTATAATTTCGCTAATTGCAATTGCGCTAATTAGAAAATCAAGAAAAAAAAAATTGTTTTATCCTTGCTGTGCTTGTTGAACTTAGTTCGGTGCTAAAATGCGTGGCGAGGAGACGTATCGGCGTGTAACACGCGAAAAGTTGGTGGTGCGCGGTAATACCACAATACGTACTTTGGATTCCACCACATCTTATCTGCCCGTTTTGCCTTGGTAAGTGTGTTTGTGGCCGCATTGTGTGGCAAAATAGCATTAGCCGCGAGGGTGGTTCGCTCTGTGCTCTACACAATTGATTTGATTTTTAGAAGAAAATCGATTTTGATCTTTAAAAAAAAGGGTACAAAAATTTCTTTCCCTTGAGTTGTCCAGCATGTACCATGCTGTAAACAATAATTTTAATTTGTTGACGGTACAAGATTTCTTTTAAAACAATTATTTGGATCCAAAGCAAGAATGTAAAAAATAGTAACTCCAAAAAGTATGCAATGATTTATTCCACCAGAGGCACAGCAATTTTGCCAGTTCGTTCGTCAACGCTGGTTAGGAACCATTTCAAATGTCCGATTGTACAGACGGAAATACCAAAAACTGCTTAATTTCTCCGATTATATGTTAAAGCTCATAATTAAGGCTGCAAAGGAAAGAAAAAAGCGCAATAAGAAAGAACAGTTCCGGTCAAATCGAGAACGAGCTCAATATTTGAAACAGTGTAAAGCACGCACAATTTGCAAAAAGCTTGTGGTATGCATGTGCGTGTTCCATGTAAGCTGGTAAACAGTCCGACCTCCAATGGCCTCATCGCAATTACAAATTATTAATACCGTTTGGTCACCAGTTCGTCAGGCAATATATAATTAAAGCGTATATAAAAGTTTGTGTATGTGTGGGTTTGCGAGGCTTAGTGGAATACCAAAATTTGTACCACTCGTATTACATGTCTTAACTAAACACGACATTTCGCTGCTACACTGAGTAAATGCCGACCTATTCAAATAAGCTTTCAAATATTCAGGTATTGTGGATATGTCCACAACCACCGTTGTGGGACTCACCATTTTAGACTCGGCAACGACTTCAATTTGTTGATTATTACGAAATTGTGGGATAAAGGTAAGCCTGAAGAGATTTTAGAGAACTCATTGATCCCCTCCGATATATTGCAACTTTCCGCAGTGTAGCTTTCGATAGAAACTCTTGTACCTTTCAACCCTTCACAGTTATATAATGGCCTTTCGGCACGTTCCCTACTACTCTGCAGAGACGAAGTTCATATTTGTATCTGTGTATCATGCCAGTGAAATACAGAGACTAAGCAGAATATAGATTACGACACAATTTGTTGAAGATGATACAATGTAGTGGCTTCACTCTCCTGTGACCAGCAGCTTCCTTTTAAATGGAGACAATGTTAGAAGTTACACTACCTATCGCAATGGTAAATATTTTAGCCTCTTCTCTGGCCATTTTTATATCTATCTTATTCTTATTCTATATATCTATCTTATTCTTATTCTATATCTACCTTATGCTGTTCAACATTCCTATTTCTCAGAAAAATCAAACCAGAACTAAGCTGTTCATATGCCTCTTCTACACAAGAGAACAAAGCTAAAGATCATATACTGCCACCTGCCTGTCTGAGAATATAACTATAATATTTTATCCTGTCTTCCTAGTTTTTACGATGTTACAGGCTTCCAGTATGGCAAATAATACCGCTTAATACAAGCTATAATCTCTCATTAGCCAAGTCGGATGAAAGACTGACAAATTCTCAGTCTACCTTGAAAACAATGATCGCTTAAGCGTTCGACATCAGTGTAAGTGGCGCAGTGTCTGTAGTTCTTAGTGAACATGATTAACTAATGAAGAGGTGCAGTGTATGTTTTGCTAGGGGCCACTCCACTTGGCAGAGAGTGGAAAATTGTCCTGTTGCATAGTTCTTAGTGAACCTGATTAATCAGTTTCTCTTTTTTACTTGCTCAGAAATTGTATTCGAAAGATTTATTTATTAGATCAACCAAATAAAGCAATGTTACAGAACGTTGCCTTTTCTGGTATTAGCGATCTTCACCAATTACTTATTTTCAGTGTAGAAATTACGCAGTTCTCCCTCTTCCAGAAGTCAAACACAAAATTAAAGATTAACCACTAAATTTGCTAAGTTTGTGTGCGGATAGTTAAGGAAGCGCCAGTGGCGTTTCAAACAAAAGCACAACTAGATGGCAAATTATATAATTCATTACGATTTATGGGACTGCTGCTGTGCATATATTTTATGGGATCTAAATATAAGCCATCAGGTATTAAAAACCCACAACACGTACATTTAAACTCGTAACGCAGCACATAAACTTTCAACTGGAAATAGCGCGTAACGTAAAAATCTATTTCAAGTAGATTTCTACGTTACGGTGGGTATTTTGGCCCACCAATTTGCAGTCTTTAAACCAGACAGGTTTCTATGCAGTAAGGCCAATCACTCTAAGTCCCCTCTTTTCACCTAGAAAAATCATGGCCGAGGATCCAAGTGAGTTTTGTCCTTTCGCTCTCTTAAGTGACTTCACCTCTAAAGTAGCGTCATCATTGTGTTTTAGCATGAATCTGCAAATTGCTATCAACCATGTTCATGGTTACTTCTCTAATTGCACATATTCACATAAATGCACATACCTATAATAAATTTTCTTGAAACATCCATGATAAGGCAACTTTAATTCAAATTTTCTTCTTGATTTCCATACCAACACTGCAAGTACATTTAGCACACAGTTTCTTTAGCCGGCATACCTACTTTTTTATTGCCGGAGTATTTACCTCTAAATTGCACACCCCACCATTGTAGTCCAAGCTCGCGAACTCCGAAGAACAAAGTAAAGTCCAAGTTAAAGCAAAGTTCAGCAGTGAGTATAAATCGATGGCATGAAAGCGGTTAGCGTAATGTGGCCGAAACGCTACCCCACAAAAACAAGAAGGAATTCCACCAACAATAGCAGCAACAACAATCAACGCCAACTCCACAGCCAGCGCTGAGCAATCTCACTTCTTCTAACCTCAATTCAAATAGAGCACTCATACTGCTGCCTCTGCCTCTGCCTCTGCCACCGCTCTGCTCTTCTCTGCGTTTGTGTTTAAGTTTATCGCCACCGAACCGAAGTGGCCAAGTCATGTCCAGTTTATTGAACGTACGAATGGGTGGCAGAAGGTGACAGAAAGGTAACCAACGCAGCCACTCAAACACACACACACATATATAAACACACACACGCGCGTATTTACTCAGTGCACACTCAAACGAATTGAATTACACATTTTGTTGTGGCTGCGGATATCCACTTTCAAGCGGAAGGTGGAAGTACTCGTATTGTTTTCGCGTTGTCCGCGTCTGGTCAGTTGTGGAGCAACCCTCGAGGCAAACGGACATTTTACGCGCGGTCTGCCAACGCAAGAGTCTAGTGAAATTTTCAAACGAAAACAAAGCACGCAAAATGTAGCAAGTGTTTCCAGCAGTTTAATCAGAGGAGAATAAAGGGGCATTAATCTACGAATATGTTCAGTGCAAACACCCAAAATTGGTTCGGCATGAGCCACGACAATTCAATTAGTCAGCATGCGCCACAGCATCATCATCATCAGCATCACCAACACCAACATATTATGAATGGCCACATGAACAGCAATGGCAATGGTGGCATTCCATCTGCTGCTCATATAAATCCGAATGTCTATCTACGTAAACGTTCCGTCTCCAACTCAAACCCCTCACTGGAGCGTCCTCCGCCGGCGGACATACATGTTGAATATGAGGTTGCTGTGCCCATCATGTCTACTTATCGGCACACACCGTACCATTCGCTGTGGGATCTTCACCAGTGGTAAATATCGCAAGTACACAGGAGAAATAACTCTACCCAGGTTCAACCCAAATGACCTGAAACTTGTGAGGAATTTTTGGTGATTTTACTGATTGCGTGTTCTGTTGGTTGCTTTGCTTTAATAACGATTCGTACTAAATTAGCATAAACACTCGAAGGCGACTGTGAACAGGAACTCGGAAACTAATAAAATTTGCATAGACAAGCTCCAGACTAGGTCTCGGTGGTAGTGTTTGAGGTCAGCCATAATAAACCATTTATATTTGGGACAGCCAAAGAAACGGCCATGGGAACACTGAAACTGCTGAAAACTTAAAACAGAGAACAGAAGACTTTTGTAGAGCAATACTGGTGTCGGCAGTTTGAATGGGGAAGCCAAATCTCGAGACGGTCCCTTGATAAAGGCGGCAATAGTTAGGTTAGGGAACCACTGATCATTGCTTCAGAGAAAACCAAAAATGTTCTGCTCTACTCTGGAGCCTAGCGGTGACTATGTTGATAACTATCAACGAGGTTAGAGAAAAGTAAATGAAAGAAGTGTGTTCTGAATGGTATAAAATTTTGGACGATCAGCTGCCGTTGATGGCTTATTGGGTAAGACAGGTGACAGGTATAAACATCCAGGAGTGGCAAAGATTCTTTTTATCGTACATATAAATATATAATTCAAATTGATAGAATCTTTTTTAGTCAATCTCGACATTTAAATTAGGCGAATTATGTGGGAGGTCAAGATTCAACTAGGCGCGTCGACCCAACCATGATGATGATGCACAATTATAAAAGGTCATCTGCCTTTGCATCACTTGATAGAGTAATTCCATTATGAATGAAAGATAATTAATTAGGGAGAAGTATATATAAAAAGTATAAAATTTCATGATCCGAAGATTAGTATATTTTTCTCAATCAAATCAGGATTGAAAGATAATTAATTATGGAGGAGTAGACATAAATGTCACATAAATCACAGATTCCATTATCAGAACTTGTCTCAATCAAATCAGGTGAGTCAACTCAAAAATGTCGTCCAATCTAGCCACGCAGACGAAGATATGTCTGTCATTTTCTCTTGTCCTTCTTGATTAACACGAAGAATCCTCATTTAATAGCCTGGACAGCAATTTGCACAGGCATTTAATTTGAGTAGCTCAATCGATTCGACTTTAATCGATTTATTTCTTTAACTTAAATGGAAAAAATAAAAGACCACCAACGTAAGTTTCGTACTCCGCACAATACAATTGACATTTCCGCTGCCTTCACAACTTAAATATTTATACGCATTGCTAAAAATACCACATTTTGTTAGCATTTATGACGGACATCTTTGTAAACGGGGTTCATATTAACCTGATTTCGTTGCGCCAACACAAATGGCTAGAAATGCTTTTAAATAATTAACTACCTTCTGCCAATGTAAAAGATTACTTTGACCATTCCAATGAATGCTCGTAATCAATGCGCTGCAAATACCGAATAATGATTGAACCCAAGACAGGCTTTGGAGGGTGAGATCCTCATAGTGTAAACAATATAAATCAACTGCAAATAGGGCTCTGCACTAGATTGTGTAGGCACACGCAAAACTTCCTGCAAGAGGAGTTGCCCTACTTTTCTCCCCCAATAAAACTAAGCACAAAAGAAATCATACAACCTCATCTAGAGGGCCCATGAGAGGAGTATGGAAAAAATCATTAACCTAATTTTTTGTAT
Organism: Clusia tigrina; assembly: GCA_920105625.2. Lineage (NCBI taxonomy): Eukaryota > Metazoa > Arthropoda > Insecta > Diptera > Clusiidae > Clusia > Clusia tigrina. The sequence goes on along the minus strand of OV050031.1, from coordinate 28,467,650 downwards.
TTACCAAACCAAAATTTGGAGGAAGAGTGCACAGAAAAAGGTTCCGAAAAAAGCCACAGCGAGGTGTAAGCAACGAACACGCACGCTAGCAGAGTATGCATAATTATTGAGAATTATATTACAAGGCAGTAGCGTGAGGAACAAGGACCCAGCCTGTTGTGGGCTGTTAAAGAAAGTTCACTTTTATCTTAATTTCCATCTGTGGAGAACGGCCCACTCACCTACTTGCCAACAATTATAACTATGCACCAAAATTGTTATGATGAAATTCTGCTGTTTCCTCACACAATTACACGACTGAAAGGGAGGAAAATACCAATGAATGATTCCACCTGAATAGGCTGTTTACATGACGACACAATGACAGAGAAATAGAGACAAAGACAGCAGCTGGAAACTACAACATTCACTGTTGAACTGTCGCCTCAACCTGCATCTCAATCTTTGCTTAATGTCGAGTAGAAACACCTGCGCCATCTTTTCACTTCCTATTTCGTCCTTTTAACAAAACGCAAATCCTATATGCACATCATCATCTTCGCTAACTAAAGTTGCATTCTAGCGAGGAGGCTTGCAACAAGCAGATGTAACTCTTCTTCCTCTTCTCCATGGAAATTGAACAAGTGAAGTGCTCATTAATATGGACGCATTATATCTGACACTGACTAATTACGTGACTCAGAGAGAAAGTGTCAGAGATCAAATCACTTATTACATGAGGCATGTATCAGAGTCTCAGTCATCTCGGCAAATACAGAGATCAGTTAAGTAACACAATTAGTCACTGCCCTCTGATAATACGTCCATATTTTGTAATACTTTTAAAGACCCATCTTCCCTGTAGACAATATTCCTACATGTTACTCAGTCCTTTCGTGGAAGTTCCTCGCATTTTGTCTTCATATTTCAATTTCCGTACTTATGTTGGGTCAATTTTATATATCATTCAAATGCACTAAAAGAAATTAATTTTCCTTTATCCCCAGAGACGATATGGGATCGCATAGCGAACCAATTTTGTGTACGATTTGTTCAAATCATAACAAAAAAAATAGAACAAATGAACCCAACAGTTAGGCGTCAATTGGATCTGACCGGATTTATTAGTATCTATGCATTCTTGACGTTCTAATCACACAACTCTCTCTATCTATCTCTATATATCTATCTATCTCTATATATCTATCTATCTATCTCTATATATCTATCTATCTCTATCTATCTGTCTGTCTAACTATGTTTTTATTTGTTTGCTTGCTGAGGAGGGGAACATCAAAAGTCTATGGCCGAAGCCGTAGTGTGGGACTTTAGCCCGAACCAAACCCTCTCCTTGTCCGACGTTTATTCCTCCCGGAACTCCACCGTTAAGTAATGCGTCGGGAGGCCGTTATGAGTATATTACTAATCAATCGTCAGTATTGGTCATTCTGTCATAGTACGATCCAAGGCTCATTTGGGCGTCGCGAACTCCTTCTGTGGATCCATTGGCGCGTTCCGTTCTCCGCAGATATTCCGTGTGTTGCAGCGTGTTCTATCTATCTCCATCTCTCTCTATCTATCTACCTCCATCTCCCTCTCTTTTTCTCTATCTCCATCTATCTTAAGATTTTACCTGGAAAGTTGTTTATGTCTCTGAGATAAGACTACGTTGTTTATTTCCATTAAAGATTTGAATTAGAACTCTGACTGTCTGTTCCAGTTTGGACCTATCATTTCCACTCTGATTCGATACATGGAAATGATAGGTCCAAACTTACTGTTACACGTACAATTCTACGTGGAGATTTCATTTATCAGTGTAGCCCACCAGTAGCTCTGGCTTAGACCTAGCTCGTGCCACACAACAATTCGCCAAAGCTTCGATATTTGCATGATAGCAACTCCCTGTTTTAATTTCCACCAAGCTACACCGCAGCAGGCACTTTGGTCTCAAGTTCATATCCCAATTCCTTCAAGCATTTCAAACAATGCTCCCGGAACACGCAATTTCACTGGAGCCCCGTAACGCCACTTGCCAATATATCAATCAAATACCCACACATATGTATGTGCTCAACGTGGATGACGGGTGTCAATAGAAAGTACTCCCCACAAAGCTCAATAACCTGCCGCCAGTTTAGAGTTTATTCAACCCCGAACGCTCGCTAAGGGAGAGCAGCAGAGCAGAGCAGAGTCGCCACTAATGTCGAGGCACGAACATTTTTTGTTTTGTTTTGTGAGTAATTTCAGTGAGGCCAGCTAAAAAAATAGCTTCCCGATAAGTTGCTGTACTTCCGTGCTATGAATGCCATGTACTCCTTGCATGTCTTTACATTCTATGTAAATGTATTTGAAAGCCCCGCCCCACCCTTGGTTATTATTTTTAAATATTGACAATTACACAGTGTGGTGGCTAGACATAGTAATTACTGGCTGGTGACTAGTGTCCTCTGGGTTCGGGAGCGTGGATGTGTGAATTTGTGTGCGTGTGTGTGTGATTGTGTGTGAATTTGTGGAAATGCTGCTCCAAGGTCTATGCTCCGGAAACTTAATGGTAAACTAGTGTCTTTGTAGAAATCACGCCGATGAATGCATTACAAAACGGCCTTAGTAAACGAAGATTGCTTTCTCCATTATTCTCCACATCTGATACCCAAAGGTGAACTTCGAGAATGCTCGAAAGACAGCCAATCAGTCGGCGGACCACATCATTCACTTTTTACCTATTATTGTTCAATAAAATGATGCTTTCTTCAACAGCAACTCTTCCACACCGCCGACCGGACTATCGCACATGGCGCGCATGATGGATTCGTTGATACTGGACCAATATCCACCATTTACCTTCACCAAAATCACAACCACTCATAGACCCACACGCACCGGCAACCTGAAGAAGACGGAAACAACAAGAACAACGTCGCTGGGCGGCCTCTCGCCGGGATCTGCGGCTACAATTAATGCTCCATCGGGTCTAGGTGGCATGCGGATGAAGAATCGCATACCAACACAAGGTTTGAACAAACAGTTAACTGCCAGGTCCAGTTGAACCAAAAATATTTTTTTCTTCACCAGCAGAAGTGCCTCCTCAGCCGCGCCCTAACACCAACCTGCCGCCCACTACGGCTCCCATTAATCCACTACAGGAACACCCAAGCAATAATCTGCCATTTCACAATCACAACGACAACCGCTGGATCTCCTCACTGCGCAGACGTCATCCGGAACTACAACCCACGTTACCCTCTATCAATCTGAGTCATCACGGCAGTTCACACAATGTGGGTGGAACTCTCACCAGTGGCGAGAAGACACGCGCTTCACGCAGTATTAAGGCGTCGGCAGCGCTCAACCGGAAAAGTCGCTCAGTGGAACGCATACGTGCGCGTAAATTAAGCACCCAAATCAAGCTTAAAGAGAAGGTAAAGAAGAACTCAATCGATGAGAATTCCAATTCTGACGATCAGGAAGCCACCACCTCGTTGGAGGAGAATTCAACTTCGCTGAGCACCCCAAAGAGTTCACCGAAAACGAAGTCGAAAATGTTCTCGGCCATCGGCTACGAGCTGCATCTTGTGGATACTCTGGAGAAGGACATATTGCAACGCCATCCGGGTGTGAAGTGGATCGATGTGGCCGGCCTTAACGAGGCGAAGACAATTCTGCAGGAGGCTGTCGTACTGCCCATAATAATGCCCGACTTCTTCAAGGGTATACGTAGGCCTTGGCGTGGTGTGCTCATGGTCGGTCCACCTGGCACTGGCAAGACAATGATGGCCAAAGCTGTGGCAACTGAGTGTGGCACCACCTTTTTCAATGTCTCATCATCCACATTGACCTCCAAGTATCGTGGTGAGAGCGAGAAGCTGGTCCGTTTACTCTTCGACATGGCACGCTTCTATGCACCGAGCACAATTTTCATTGATGAAATTGATGCGCTGTGCGCCTCACGCGGCAGTGACTCGGAGCATGAGGCCAGCAGGCGTTTCAAGGCAGAGCTACTCATACAGATGGATGGCCTCAATGCTATGATGCAGGACGATAAAGTCATTATGGTGCTGGCGGCAACCAATCATCCGTGGGATATTGATGAGGCCTTCCGCAGACGTTTCGAGAAGCGCATCTACATAGCGCTACCCAATGGTGAGTTAATGGAGGCCGAATGGAAATTGGCCAATTCTAAATCGCATTTTTCTTTATTATTCTAATTACAGAGGAAACACGCTCAGCATTGCTCAAACTCTGCCTTAAGGATGTCAATTTGTCACCTTCATTGGACACGAATTTTATAAGCGATCAATTAAAGGGCTACTCGGGATCCGACATAAGCAACGTATGCCGCGATGCAGCTATGATGGCCATGCGCCGCCAAATTAGCGGACGCACGCCAGCAGAAATTAAGCAAATCCGACGCGAAGATGTTGATCTCCCAATCACGTTGCAGGACTTCCAGGAAGCCACACTGAGAACTAAAAGATCTGTATCGGCTGATGATGTCAGTCGGTTCGAGAAGTGGATGGAAGAATATGGATCTTGTTAGTGCAAAGACTCAAGGCAGAAGGCAAAACTTTAACATGGTATATACTCGTTTTTACATGCATACATATGTACATATGTATATAACCACATACAAGTAAATACTAAGTGGAAACCTGTGCTCACGCTTTAAATGTAAGAACAAGTATATTTTTTATAGGAAGCCCGTACTTCTTCCATAGTTTATAAACATAAACCAACACACACTTCAGACATTGGGCCTTCTCTGAGCCACGTAATGAAAATGCTCAAATTATTCAGCCCACCACCACGACCCTTTAGTAATCGTTTAACATACAAAATTGCACAAATACGATACATATATGTATATTTATAATAAAATGTAGTTTTATCAATTTAAATGTGACTTAAAAATAAAATAAAACATTTTGTATCCCATGAAACTTCAAAAATACAATAATTTAACGCGGTCGAGTAGTTTCAGGATCAAATTATATATATATATATATATATATATATATATATATATATATATATATATATATATATATATATATATATATATATATATATATAAAGTGCTATAAAGACGTTCAAATTAGCACATCAAGCATTAAATATGTATATGAAAGTTTGTGATTGACGGTTGGCCACAAACGCATCAAATTTGACCCTAAAATTTCAATTTTATTTTGTCATGGAATCGGAAGCGCTTTGGAATTTATTAAACAATATATTATATTGTTTTTCTATCTCAATTCTATCACTGTATGCCAGCGTTTTTGTATTTCTGAACGCCGGCAACGAGTGGGAAACTTCCGCAAATTCTATTATGAAACTATTCTTGTTCTCGCTTGCATCCATGGAGTGAACTCGCCGAAGAAAACAAAAGAAATAACCAAAATCCATCAATCACGCATACGGACGGTCAAATTGCAGGTCCATCTAATTCAAATATCAAAAGTGTTTTTATTTCCATTCACGCGCCGACAACGCCATATGTGTGAACCAAAGCGATCCGAGTTAGCCGGAGCGCACGAAAAAACTCTTATGATTGATGCGCTAATTTGATCGTATATATGGCTCTTTAGAGCAGCTATGGAATATACTATTGACTATTTCTGTAATCAATTACTTGGAGAATTACGATTAATATAATCCCTATAAACAAAAAAATCCAGATAGCTTATTATTACGATTAAAGCAAACGTACGCTGAATTCCTTTTATTATGGTTACGGTAATCATTAACATATTTTTTATTTCTATTGCTATCATCGTAATCAGATTTTGTTTATCTCTGCTTGTAAATGTGACGTGACTTGAGGACTCCGACAAAAGCTCTTGGAGTTCCCCATAACCAAGGTGAATTTACTTACATGGTGACTCCAAGGTGAATTTCGAACCTCCGGAATTGTCAAACATAAGCAATGTGCGATTAAATTCTGTTCGAAATAAACGAAATTTTGAGGAATGCATTAGAGCTGCTTAAAGTGGTACAAATTATATAATATATATTATATTTAATAAAATATATTTAATAGTATGACTCATAATTTCTTCATAATCTTGAAATTTCACAAAAATAACAATTAAAAAACTCTTCACTCAAATCAAAACTCTACTTCAAGGTGAATTTACTTAAGTAAATTCACCTTGTCACCCTTCGTTTAGTTTTGACAATGAACAAGGGGAAATTATGCTAACTTTGTAGTTGCATTACGAGTTCCTCCATATCCGTTTCCGCATTATTTTACAGATTTTTACATGTTTTCCATAGAAGAGCGGTATAGAAGAATGTGGTAAGTTTAAAAGATATATAATTAAGATGCTAAACACCCCATTGAACTGTAACCCAGCATTTCGAGGATCAAACGGTTGTAATAGTGTATATTTGAATACCAGAAGTTCCGAGCACTGTAAGTAATCGTTATTAAATTTGACGAAATACAATTGGAACAACTACCAGAGACCACACCAGGCCACACTGGGCCACACTATTTTCTGCAACTACTGAAAAGTAGTTAGTAATTTTTGTATTTTAAAGTCTTAACATAATTTATTAAGTCCTATCACATGGAGCTTCTTGGTACTAATCGTCCTTGGTACTGCTCGGCAGTATAGTGAAAAAAAGTACTAAATAGCGAGAAACCCAGTTTAAGAGGGCAAATTTCAATTATGTCTACTGAAGCCAAACGTCTGAAATATATTAAACTAATTTCATATACAATCCTACGCTTCCAAATGTATTAAAACTGGATATAGAGACAGTCTAAATTGAGCGCAGTATCATAAAAATCACGTTTGTTGTGGAAACAGAGCCTAAACTTTCCATTGACGGCTAGACTTGATATTACATGATTTTATTCTCAGTACTATTTAAAATTGGATCATTCCATTATTTTAAAGGCTTCCAGCTCGAGAACTTTCAGTTTCAAAACATATTCTTAGATTAACTTCTCGACACAAATTGAATTTCGCTGCATTATTAACCGACTCAAAATTAAAACGTTTACAATTTTATAAAGCAACTGCAGCAACAAAAAAATTTTGTGTCTTTGATTACAAAATAATTCCTTGCTGTTGAATATGAAATTTGATATGCTGGTTAGTCCACAAAGCAGTAGTTTTGTTGCTAGCACAGCCTGGTGTGAATTTAACACGTTGTTTTAACAGTAGTATTCGTTAATAATTTAACAGTATCAGTTTTTTTTGGCAATTTTGGTGTCATTTTGGATTTAATAATTAATAATATGAATTATCAGACCCACCTCAAGACTGCATTCTACGGATGGAGATTAAACAGCATTTGCAGAAAATAGCATATAACACGAGTATTTTATCTTTTTATTAACGCTTCTTTTTCTTTAATAAAATGAATCGAAACTAAAAATACAATTAAATTTAAACGTAGTTGCGCAATTTCTTAATAATTTCTTGGTATTCTAATTCTACCTGCTCAAACTCGCTCTGTAATTGTTCACACCGTTGTTGTTTGTTGGGTAAACTGGCGCGCAACCATTCTGTGTCCATGTTTTGTTTTTCCAATTTTTTAATATCTGATATTTGTTTATAATAGACCGAATTGAGCCGTCGCTTCACATCCAAACGGTATGGAACGTAATCAGCTTCGTCTGCGACATTGGTGTGGTACAAACGCAGTATCTCATATATCTTTCGGGCTTGTCGTGGTGTTATCTAAACAAAAAATACGTTTTAATTGCTGGTCGTTCATAAAGACTTTAATTCTATACCTTGAACATTTCACGTGCTTCGCGTGCCATTTCCTTGTTAAATCCTTTCGTGATCTGTTCCTTGTTGAAGGACTTCAGATTCATGCACAAACGTGCATCCATATAATTACGCATTCGCTTGAACTCATCAGAAGGATCTTCCACAGTTATATCTACCACTGTTTTATCCGACTGGTAGTTATCGTAAATAGTTTTAAGAAATTTAGTGCCAATGCCTAATTTCTGGAATGGCGGCAAGACAAGCATTTGGCTGATACGCGGCCGTATATGTTGTGGGTAGGCATAATATTGGTAGATAGTGGTGTAGCCAACGGTGGCATACTGGTAGTTACCATCATCGTTTTTGTATTTTTCGTAACTGAAAAAATAACCGTATATATATTTATTCTTTGAATTTTTAGTGATATCGAAGAAAAAAGTGAAATGGTTCTCCCATACCATACTAAATATCTCCACTGTGGATCATCCACGTCGATATAAGATGCTGCATCGACAAACCACAGTATAAATGTCTGCAAGCGTTCAAAGAACTTCATAAAGGCAGGCGAATTGTAATCGCTGTAATAAAACTCAAACAAACGTTCCGAACCGTCTTCATTCACGTGGATGTGCTCAGACAACTTTTTACCGAATGGCTGAAATTTTTCTGCTCTATCAAGTGTCTTAAGAAATTCATCCATATTCATAAAATAACAACCATCGGGTAACTTTTCCGCTATAGCAGCAACAACATTATCCGCTTTGATATCACCTTGCGACACTGCATCCACCTTCTTGCTATATTCTGTACCCAAGTAAATGTGTAATGGCCCCGCGCTGTACAAGATGTTCACGCGCAAGTCCTGATAACCGAAAATGTTCTCGGCTTCACCGAAAATTTGATGAGCCATACCCGGATTAAAAGCCAACGAATCATCCTCCAAGTCTTCTTTCCTCCGTACTGGCAAATCAACATGAGGAAAGGAACAATTAAAAAGAGAAACACTATAGATATTTATATCGTACCTAATTTAAATTCGACCGCTTCGAGTGCATCCAGCACATAATCCTGATAGTCAAGTATATGCGCCATTTCCTTCTTAATTAATTTCGTCGCCGACACAGTGGTTGACTTGGCCAGCAATTGGCGCGCAAATAGACAAAAACTTGCAGAATATTACTAATGCTTTCCACGTTGTATAGAAAACTTGACAGCAATTAATTTATGTTTGCCAGACGAAAGATTTAAATATGGCAGAGCTTGTGTTAAATTCTAATAATTTACTAACAAAAACAAGTAAAAATTGATTAATCTTCATAAACCCGCAAAAAGCCTGTAGGAAACCCGCTGAATGACAATTGAGCGGCAATCAGAGGCTGCTGGGCTGTGTTCATTATTACAGTATTTGTATATATGCGCTCTGCTCGTTATCTTTCGAATCAGAAGTAATAATAAACGTATTCATAATTAGTTATAAATCTCTGAAACGTGTTGAACTTATAACTCATGATAATTACTAGTAAAAATTCGTTAAAACGATTATTTTTTCTCCACTTCTACACTGCTGGATCACAATGGGCCTTTACATGGCCAAAACGTCTCTCCTGACAGATTATATATGCCTTCGGCGATCACATGAACTTTTATTTATATTATATCATAAGTTTTGCAGAAGGTAAATTGATGGTAATCGTAAAGTTACGAAAGTAAAACTTAAATTACACAGTTATATGCTTAAACTAGGATTAGACAATTAATTAATTAGTACTTCTAAACACGATTTTCCAAGTCGTGCTCACTATCTCACCATCATGCATTGAGAATAATTTTAAATTTTGGAGAAAAGTGTTTCTTCCGATTCTATAATTTATCTAAACCATAGCTCCCAGTACTCATTAATCACTTTATTTTAAAAAATTAAATTCCTAATGTTAAGTTGTGAATTTGAATCTTGAAAAATCATGTATTTATTATACTATACTTTACTATGAGTACAAAGTTTTAGAAGAAATCGTTCTAAGTTCAAACCAAGTCCAGTAAACAGAACGTATCATCAAAGATCATCAACGTAAAAGAGAAAATCAAATATTTGGCACTTCTTCTTGATGAGACTTCTTATTACGTAGATGTTCTTTGGTATCATGCGAAAAGTAAAGCACTGACAGGAACCAAAAGCTTTATTCAAATACCGTAAAATTACAAAGCTAAATATAATGGTTACTTATATAATTTGTTAAAGGGAGATTTATTGCTTAAATGTCTCATCTCCTTGTTATTTAATCTCATCTGATTTTTAAAATTGAAAATTAGATAACACTTAATTACGCCATATACTCGACCATAATGGAGGTGGTGCACACGAGGGAAGAAAAGGCCTTAGTAAGATTGGGCGACGCCTCTCAAAATTAAGGCTGTTTTATGATTTTCTTTGAATATTTTTTTCAAAATTTACAATCAGCTGATCCAAACAGTAAATGGGCCGACATTTCCCTCTTTGAACTCTGTAATAAGACAACACTTTATATCGTAATAAAACGAACGCGTTTTTTTGACATCTCTACAAACAGCAACCAACTTCACAGCATTTGTAAGCAAATTTGGTTGAATTGAAAAAATTGTATTTGTCCAACCCGCACTTCTTTTCTAACAAAATCTAATAAAATACTTGTAAAAAAGTTAGACCACATTCAATAAATAACAATTAAGTGTTTTAATATTCAAAAGGTATATGTTGAAAAATATAAATTTTGCCATATCATATAATTGATTTTTTATCTCAGAAGCAGAATGGATAATTATTTGTTCGACGGTGGACGTATCACCAAAATGGAGGTGGACTACTCGCCAGCATGCGATGAAAAAATCCCGTTGGCCAAGGAGTTGGTAAAGAAAAATCCTGATGCATTTCACGAGGCTATTGAAATACTTCTGCAGTTAGAGAAACAAACACGCTTGGTAAACCAATAAATGTGGACTCATGCAACTACCTCAGAGTAATTTCTTATCGATTGATTATCTCTTCCACAGGGTGCGGATATGGTTTCATGTTCTCGTGTGCTTGTGGCTATTTGTCAGATATGTTTCGAGGCCAAGAATTGGAATGCTTTAAATGAATATGTTACGATGCTCGTGAAACGTCGTTCACAGCTAAAACAAGCCGTGTCGAAAATGATACAAGAATGCTGCACATATGTGGACAAGACACCTGATAAAGAAACTAAATTGAAGTTGATAGATACTCTGCGTTTGGTCACAGAGGGCAAAATCTACGTGGAAATCGAACGGGCGCGTCTAACGAAAACACTGGCAGACATTAAGGAATCGGATGGTGACATTGTAGGTGCTGCTGCTGTAATGGAGGAGTTGCAGGTGGAGACATACGGCTCAATGGATAAGCGTGAAAAGGTAATAACTATATTATTTTGATTAAGACTGACAAATACTGATTTTTACTGTATATAATTTTTAGGTGGAACTTATTCTGGAACAAATGCGCCTTTGTCTTCTTAAAGAAGATTACGTGTCTACACAAATTATAGCAAAGAAGATCAGTATCAAATTCTTCGAAAACCCGAAACAACATGATTTAAAAATAAAGTTTTACAATTTAATGATAAGCTTGGATCGAGATACGTCTTTCTTAAAAACGTCTCGTCATTATCAGGCAATTGCCGAACTTCCTCGCACAGAAGAACCCGTAGAAACGGAAGCCACGACAGATGAAAAAAAGAAAAGTGAAGACAAAAAGAAAATCATAGAAGAGGAATCAAAGACTCCTGCTCCAGCAGTTCTGCCTCCTGTGGAATTGACGCCAGAGCAAGCGAAAGAATTGAAGGAGAAGCTGATATGTGCTTTGGTCTACTGTGTGTTGGCTCCATATGATAATGAGCAAAGTGATATGATGGCTCATTTATCCAAAAATAAGAAATTGGAGGAGATACCTGTTTACAAGTTGGTTTATATTTAAAATTGACGTTTAATGACCTCACTTACATGTTGCTCTTTCCTCTGTAGAGAAATTTTGCGCTTATTTATGTCCAAAGAGCTTATTAATTTTGAGACTTTTAATGCTGACTTTGGAAGTGTTCTGGCAGAAAACGAGATTTTCCAGGATACCACCAAACATGGCCGGAAGTGTATTGATGAACTTAAAGACCGTCTGATGGAACATGTATGTAAGCGTTGATTTAGATGACCGGCGAGTACTGAAATATTAAATAATCTTTTAGAACATACGCATCATCGCTTCCTACTATTCACGTATTCATCTACAGCGCATGAGTGAACTGCTTAACTTACCATCCAATCGCTGTGAGGAGTATCTGTCTAAATTGGCCAATAGCGACACAATTCGTGTTAAAATTGATCGACCCTCAGAAATTGTTCACTTTACCGTTAAGAAGAGCCCTTCGGATATTTTGAACCATTGGGCTGATGATGTCAACCAGTTAATGTTGTTGGTGAACAAAACATGCCATCTTATCAATAAAGAGGAATGCATTCATTCCATTGGTATCACTGTCGAAGAGTAAATATTCTGAATCTTCCCCCCAAATTATTCATCATTTCTTTCGCCTAATATAATTTCAATACTATTTTAATTACTCAACACTTAATGTAATTAGGAATTTTGTATTCATTGAATGAATAATAATAAAAAAACTGAACCAGATAAACAAATATATTTATATGAAAGCTTTGAAAGTATTTTGTAAGAATCGGATTACGCAATTAGTGCGTGACGTATACGTAGGCTTTGACATGAATACTGATAAGGATATATTATAATGAGTAAAAATCCCATTACTCAATAGGTCCGTGTAAAGACTGGTCTATTTCGACCTGTGCCAGAAAACAGGTGTTAATTGAAGCAACAGCCGCCCTCTGTGATCTAGTGGCAAGCATGCTAGACTCACACCCCGAGGGTCGCAGGTTCAAAGCCTGCCACAGGCTTGTTCTCCAAAATCCTTTTCGGGTCGAAAGCCTCTGTAAATAGTACTCATAGCTCCAACACCTTGCACTCATAATTAATTAATAATAATAGAAGCAACATGTTTTTTTGAGTTGCTCTAAAATGTGCTCAGTGGGCTTGCTCTAGATTGGGAAATATTGCTCGATTCTGATCCTCCTTTTTTCTCGAGCACGTTTGAGCAGTGGCACGATAAATGCCAAAAAATTGCCTTTCCGCTGCGGTTGTTGACGGCTGTACAAATTTACCTCGTAAGTGGTTGACTTTATTTAAAGTGGAATCCCATTCTTACCAATATTAGATGAGGCCCGGTTCGCTTCGCTACTACCATCATCATTTTATTGAATCGAAAGAAATTAATTATTTGTTTCATTTTATTTTTAATAAAAAAAAATTGAATTTAAAAGAATAAATGATGAAATGAAGCATAATTGAAACGATCGGTGAGTTGTGCTTTGTTTATTGGCATTGCAAAGACCAATCGAACTGGAAACTGTAATCGTTTGAAGTCGAATGACATGTCCGTCAATGCCATAGGAATTCTTAGCAGCAACACATCTTCACCTTTGTATTTTCCAGTGATAATGGGTCGCTTCTATAAGGTGGTTTTGAAACATTTTGACTGCAAATCGAGGCTAATTACAGAATCGTGGAGGATCAATGTTGCGTAGCAGAATAATAGGCACGCTAATCTTTAACTGCAATATACGTGGTTGGAAGCCTGGCAAGTTGACAATTCATCAGGATAGTTAGCGATATTGTCTTCGTTCGTAACAGTATAAATTAATTTTTATGTAATTTAATTTTCGTGAATTCTATTTAAAATGGCCTCTGATCATCACTTTCAGCTCGTGCTCGTGCTGATCGCTCTTGTGCACTTTGGAGACGCGATGCACTTTGTTTATCATTTTCGGCCGCTAGTGCAAGTCTTTGTGAAACTGATTGTGGAGTATGTCGATCGAGATCCGTTCGTCGTCTGCGTGGCATATTATTATTATTAATTTGAACTAGATGGAAAAAGAAAAAAGTTAATAGTTTACATCTAATCAGCGGGCACTTTAAAATATTTTATTTATCTGTGGATGAAATAGAATTGAATTGAATTCACAACAATGGATATTTTCGACAAATAAATATATTTGCCATTGCAGTAAAATGACGCGAGTGATTATTTTTGAAATTTGAATATCATCTGTCACCTGTTCTGTGTGCGCGAACTCAGACTTAAGTGCGGTACACATTATCGAACATGCTTGACAGCCATAAATTCATCTGTTTTGATGAGAGTTCGAAGTGCCCGAACTATCATATTTTTCATGTTTGAAGATCAAACCGTCAGTCAAGTTGTAAAATTCTACACGTAAACATGAAAAATAAGAAAATTACGTGCGCATTATTAATTATCGCCCAAGCCGAATTTTTTTAATATTTCTTATGTAGGACAACCGATTTATGTTTATTTTTTTTGACGTTCTCAAGAGAACAATTTTTTTATAGCGAGTTCCAAGTTACAATGACAAATAGTTTTTTATATTTCAAAATAAAAGATAGTCTGTAATTTGCATTTAAGGGACAAATCTGAAAATTATCCTGATATTGAGAAAATTTAAATAAAGACAAAAAATTTGTATATTTAAATATAACAAATTATTTGTTATTGGACCTTGAACTCGCTATAAAAATAAAATAATATTTTCATTATATTTAATAATTATCAAAAATTATATAAAAGTAGTCGTTACGCTTTTAACATATTTTAGTAAGTATAAATATAGAATTACTTTTGATTTGCGAATAATCAACATCACATCGCATGAACTGGCTGCACTTTCTGCCCTGAACTGTGTTCGCATCGCGAATTCATCTGCAATTTCTTGTTCGCGTCGCAAAAAGTTCACTTTCAGTTCATGAGCTGGCTGCACCGAAACTTTTCTAGTGCAGCTCAGTTCATGTTCTGTTTTGAAATTAACGAATATTTTTGAATTGTTTTCCTTTACTCCCATAATTCTAAATTGAATTATAAAGAAACTACGCACTTTCTGAATTAAAAATAATTAATAATTATCATTTCCATTCTAAAAATGTAATTCTTCTTCTCCGACATACCTACTTAAAAATGAATCAATTATTTATTATATATAATTTACTATTTTCTTCCATTTTATTCATTTTAAAGTACAATTATCGTATTCACTTCAATTTTTCAGCTTTTAATTGGTAACAAAACTTAATATTATGAACTAATACCAGAGAATGTGTTCTCTGCTGTACTGCACTTTCCTGTTCGCGTCGCAAACGCCAATTTATTGAACTGAAAGGTGGTTTGTTCAAAAAGTATCGCGAATTTTGAATTTTCGCGGGCTACGGATGTTCGATATTCGATCTTTTTGTGGCGTTATGTTGATACTCATGACTGCTCATGACCACTCATGACCCTCACTTATGTTGACAATCTCGGCCATTTTGAATGTTCGTCAGTTTTTGACAGCTATTGAATGTAGACGTGTCTTACCTTGTCTTCGATTTTTGTCTATCCCGAAAAATGGATCAAAGAATTTGTATCAAATTTTGTGTGAGAAACAACATAAAGTGCGCGGAAGTATTCCGACTGTTGACTCCTGCATACGGTGAAGCTACTTTGGACAAAAGCAAAGTTTATCGATGGTACAAAATGTTTTCAGAGGGCCGAGAAGATGTGAGCGACGAAGAGAGTCCCGGACGCCCGAGCACATCAACAACAGACGAAAACATTGATAAACTAAATAAACTAGTGTTGGCCAATCGTCGAATCACTGTCAGAGAAGTTGCTGAGGACCTAAATATATCGATTGGCTCGTGTCATTCGATTATCACCAAAAGTTTGGGCATGAGGGTGGGTCGCCACAAAATTCTTACCAAAATTACTCAATTTCGACCAAAAACAGCATCGCATTAACATTGCTCAGGAGGTGTTGGAATCTGTCCGTGACGACCCAAATTTGCTGCCGAGTCATAACTGGTGACGAATCATGGGTCTATGGTTATGACGTAGAAACCAAAGCTCAATCATCCCAATGGAAGCTGCCGCATGAGCCAAGACCGAAAAAAGCACGCCAAGTTCAGTCGAATGTGAACGTTTTGCTGACAATTTTCTTTGATTGCAGGAGCGTGGTGCATTATGAATTCTTGCCGCAGGGTAGAACGGTCAAAAAGGAATATTATCTTCAAGTAATGCGCAATTTGCGAGAAGCAATTCGCCAGAAACGCCCGGATTTGTGGAAGAACAAAAATTGGCTTTTGCATCATGATAATTCCCCTGCTTATACATCATTACTTGTGCGCGAATTTTTGGCCTAAAACAACACTGTAATAATGCCGCAGCCACCGTATTCCCCAGACCTGGCCCCCTATGACTTTTTCTTGTTCCCGAAACTGAAAAGGCCCATGAAAGGACGACGCTACGCAACGATTGAGGGGATAAAGACGGCATCGATGGAGGAGCTAAACAAGATCACAAAAATTATTTTTCAAAATGTTTCGAGGATTGGAAAAATCGTTATCACAAGTGTATAATGTATGATGGGGGAGTACTTTGAAGGAGACAAAATAGATATTAATGAATAAACAAATAATTCTTGAAAAAACATGAAATTCGCGACACTTTTTAAACAAACCTCGTATATATATATATAGCTTCGTACTTTTAAAGCAGTCATAATACATGACTATTAATTCTATAATAAATTTATGCAACAAACGAAAAATCGGATTTGCGATCGAAGCCTTCTTTACAACTAATTGGATTTTTGTTTGTAATTCTTAATAATTCAGTTGTGTTCGCCAGTGGGCATCCCATCCCTCATCTGGAATTTATTATGCCCACGTAAAATAGAAAAATTAATACAAAGTATGAAAACAAAAAAAAACAAAACTAATTTGTTATATATTATTACATATATTAAGAAAAACAAATAGATTATCGATACTTATAAATTAATGTATTTAAGAAATTTATCAATTTTTTTTCGTAACCAACTTTGAACTTAATAAAAAACAAAAATACTTTTTCCTTAATTTAACAACATTTCCTTAATTTAACATTTTATATAAAGATAAATCGACATTTAACAATGTGAAATATGAAAACGGATAATATAAAGAATAGAAGAGACAAATATAATATAATATTAACATTGTGTTGATATACTTAATTTTAACGAATTTACATATAAATATAAATTATATAAAGAAATATAAATATACATATGTATATATAAATATAAATGCTCCTAATGCAAATACCAAATCTTTCGTCCAATGTAGTATATTATTTGTAAATATATTAGGAAAAATCAGGAAAATTAGGGGCACTAAATAAAAACGGTCCTGGCTGTTATTCACCTACATTCAGTCTTGCTGCTGGTTGGATGGTGATGGATTTGTAAGTGTAGTAAGTGTACTTTAATGGGTGCTCCAAAGTATGCACGCCATCTTAGGCAAAGGTGAATGATGTATCGGTTTCCAAAAGCATTTCTTCCAATCGTAAACCTATGCGTTTGCGCTTCACATCCAATTCTTCAATGGAGGCAGTGACGCGATCGCCGATGTTTAATTTAGCATTACGCATTCTACTTTTGTGTATGAGGCCATCGCATTCGACGCCAATATCAACAAAGGCCCCAAAGTGTGTGATGTTGGAAACGGCACCTGCACAAATGCAAATTCAGAATATATCAATATATGGTAATTGTACCAATCTGGCTTAATAAAACATCAGAAATTTGTATCAAACTAAAATCTAAAAAAAATAAATTTTACGATAATTCTAAAAAACTGAGTGCAAAGCAGCAATGCGGATAGAGTCGCTGCGATACTATAGATCTATTAAATCATGTGCTTGTTTTTTTAGTTACTTTCAATATCCGCGATCCACGCCGATTTTGTGACATCGCGCAGTCGCTATTCATCACTTAGCACCAGGAAACTTGTGCCGCCATGCCAGATATTTTCTAGTTTGGGCATGGAATAAGAATTTATTCATATAACAATATCAAAATTTAGAGAATTTTTGTTGCCAGAGCTTTCTAAAAGGCATGGATGATAATGTCCCTCGTATTTCAAGAAGCGTTTAATTGGTGTTGCATCATACGTGACTAAGATATGGAGCCCTGTGTAGCATAGGCTCAGAGAGAGTTATTATATTTATAGTTTGAAATATTTAAATCCAACTGTATTCCTATTCAAGAGAGTCTTGAAAAAAGCCGCAACTCAGAAGAGAAATACTATTAAATGCAATTTGGATTGCTCCAAATTTATCCATATCAATCTACTCCAAACTAGGTGTCAAAACTCTTACATGTTATTTCGGACAACATAGTTTTATGAACTATTCAGAAACCTTAATTTGTTGGCATGCATTTGATAAGGCGTAATATCTGCCTTGCAGCATTGACCATGAACACTCACCTGTCACAACGTCGCCTCTCGAAAGTTCCGTCAAACGTGCTAAACCTTGTTTGAAAAGTGGCCGCTTATCGAAGTCAGAGCGATAATCTTGAAAGAGTTTCCGTTGCAAGGCAACAAATACAATTTCCAGCTATAATTTTAAATGCTGCATAGTTTAAATAAATCTGTTTGAGTAATCCAATATGAAACCTACTCGTTCCTTTGGAATTCCAAACTCCTCCGCTAAGTCAGTCAGATTGCAATGCTTTTGGTAGTCCATTATTTTGGAAATAAAATTAGGTGTGCCAATGTCCTTCAGTTTCAGTTTACATTTTGATATTATTCTAGTATTAATATAAATCGACGAGACATTAGGAAATAATTTTTGAATGTAAAAAACAAGTGTAAAATTTACTTTGTGGCCACTTCATAGCTTTCCGGATGCACCCACGTACAGTCTAATAAATTATCAATTGTACCGCCAACGCTACGGGGCTCAATGCGCACGAAACTGAAAAACAAAGAAATTTAATTATTTGTTTCTCGAATTCCAATTAACACTTTATACCCGGCACACTGTACGAAGGTCTTCTGACCGATCGATTTCACTTTCATCAAATCCTGACGCGTGCGAAAGGGTCCATTTGTCAAACGATGGGTTAGGATTTTCTCAGCCTTTTTCACAGACAAGCCGGCCACGTGTCTATGGAAGGCAAATATAATTGATTAGAAATAACATTTGCCGGAGTAACAATGCCGCGGGTTGTTGTTCCATCAACTTACTTCAAAACACTTAGACTGGCGGTATTAATGTCCACGCCTACGTAGCTCACACATTCGGACACGACCTCATTTAAAGACTCTGTGAGGGATTTCTCATTTAAGTCGTGTTGGTACATGCCGACGCCAATGTGCCGTGGTTCGATCTTTACGTACTCGCTGAGGGGATCGTTTAACCGGCGTGCTATGGAAACTGAAAAGGCAAATACAATTATGCTTTGAAGCAGATACGCTTTTTATACCTGCACTAATTTCGTTCAAGTCCATGTCTGGAAACTCCTTTTTAGCCACTTCGCTGCACGAGTATATAGAGGCCCCTTGCTCTGAGATGATGCTGTAACGTACTAAACTCTTGTTCAATAAGCCCAAATCGAACAGTTTGGAAAGCCAAAATTCGGTTTCTCTGCAGGCGGTGCCGTTTCCCAAAGCAATAACAGTGCAACTGGGACGTCGGAAAAAACAACACCAGAGCGACGTTAGTATAAGAATCTATTTTAAATATAGGCTCAGTGCAAAAGCGTCACTAACTTCAGTTTAGTGGCAAATGTAGCACTATTTGGAACAGACATCCCCGGCTTATTTTACTCTTTTACAGGGATTAAGCAACAATTTCCCGGGTTATCTATTCAGAATTGGTCTGAATATATTCCTCAAAAATAATGCTTAATAATTTTTTGTGGCTTAGCTTAGCTTTGCACTTCAATGGCTTTGATGCAATTTCAATTTCTACCATACTCACCTATGTCTGGCCAACATTTTAGCGAGCACCTCACCGTACATTTCTGGATCACTATTTCGTTTATGTGGGTAGATCACACCAGTTTCTAAAACATCTGCTGTCTCCGAAATCAACGCCAATTTACAACCATTTGTGAAACCAGGATCAATGCCTAGAATGCGCTGCCCCTTAAGGGGAGACATCAGCAGCAATTGCTTGAGGTTATTGGCAAAAACATCAATACCCGCTTTCTTGGCCGCTTCATTCAAATTAGAACGTACTTGACGGGACAGATGGGGTTGCACTAAAAATAAGTGATCATTACTAATTAAAATTGTTTATCATAAATAATAAGATGTGTAAGATATGTGTACATTTCTTAGAATAACACTCCTCGAACGACTTTTCGAAAATCTGCTGTCGTAGCTCATAGTTTCTGCCTTGGCTCAAGAACACTTCACGTACGTAATATTTTAGATCCTTTTTCAATTGATCATTGATCACAATCTTCACTGTCAGGCATTTCAGTTTTTCACCACGGTTAATCGCCAGGATCTGGTGGGGCTTTAAATTGCGTACATCCGATTGGAAGTTGAAGTATAGCTCGAACTTAGTTTTGTCGTTCCTATGACCTTTTTGATCGGTCGCCACTAAAGTATTCTCTTTTGCGGTGTCTTTTGCTTTAGAGCTTTTAAGCAAAATGCAATGGACTTTTTGACTATGCAGAAACAAAAAACGGAAATAATCAAAACACATTTGTCTGATTTTCTCAGGCTCTACAACTTACAGTCTTCTGAGCTCCTCCAAAACTCCCGTGTCCTTGCTAATGTTATGGGAAAGAATATGGCAAATTCCGCTAACCAGTTTCTCCACGCTGTCCATATTGGGATTGCCAGGGTCCACTACACGTGTCAAATCCACAGGTGGTGAACGTCCATCCCGAATGTCAATAGCATAAGGCTCTAAGCCAAGTAGTTTAGCTCGCTCAGCTAAGGACCCTTTACTAGCTGGTTTGTAGGGTGCATACTACAAACAATTTTCCAAATACATGTTTAAAAATACAAATCTTGAAACATAAATATTCACCAAATACTCTAATTCTTCGGCAGATTTGGCGCACATCATTTCAGTGTATATTTCTTCAGTAATCACGTTCTCCTTTTCTAGCTGTGTGACGATGGTTTCCGCCTTTTTACGTAAATTTAAAATTTCCGTGTAGGAGTTTTTAATGTCACGGAGCTGCTCGGGTGTGATTTGGTTGACCAAGTCACGGCGGTAACGACAGATAAAAGGAATGGTGTTTTCCTCTGAGAAAAGCTGCACAATATTACGGGCAGCTGTCGGTTCAATGTTTTGTGTCTCTGCCAACAGTTCATCGATATTCCACACTTTACGACGTCCTGCAAAACATCATTTTATATAAGTGAAGAAAAACAAATATCCTTTCTACACTCACCCCAAAAAGAGCTCCTTCCTGTCGAAACCGGCAGTGATGCATTATTATCATTTTGGACCTGCGGTGTCTCACGAGAAACCAAAGCTCCATCACCCTGATCAAGCGGAACCTCTTGTATATCACTATCAAACTCATCATCTCTATTAGGTGGTATATTCTCCACACTTTCACGAGATTCATGTTCCTCCGGTTTTTTACTTTTTTTCCCCTTCCTAGCGGTGGTAGCGTCATTTCCTGACTCCATGGTGGTATTAATGGGCCATCGTTTTGATGTTCTATATACAAACGTATATTGGTGGTAAAAGCATTGAAATCAAACCCCTTTCTTTAATTCATTTATAAATACATACATTCTTTTTTCAGCGATTTCAAAACTACTGGAATCACCGCGGTGACTTCCTCTTCTTCGTTTTGATCCATGCTGCTCCTCATCAGAATCCAATATTTCTATTATTGATACTTTTCTTGCTGATGATTTGCCTCCTCCTCGCGTGCGCTTTGACATTTTGACTATTTATTCTTTCATTCACAGTTATTCAATATAAATTATTTTAATTTCTACAAATGTGCTACCAATTTCTTCGTATCGCTGACGACTTTGTTCACAGTTCACAACAAATATTAGAGCAGATTTGCAACTTGGCAAAACCAACAACAACATAAAATTGCATTAATGTGCGGGAAATTTGTTTTCTACAGGGACCATCAAACAAGTGGCTCTGGTGAAAAAACTACTTATACACCACTTTTACTCCGTTTTACGAGAGAGGGTTACTGAAGCCTGATCATTTTGAAGTAATTGAATGAAATCATCACATAAATGAACTTAGTACTACAATTCAGCTTAATATTCTTTAATATAATTTGAAGGGGTTTTTTTAAGGATTTAAAATTACTCTATCGTTGCGAAAGGAGTATTTTACAACCTCTATGTATATAAAAAAATTTAACTATTTAAATGATCGATAATTGATTTCACAATTTGTGTATTAATCAGATTCATCAAGGGTTTTTTTGAAAAAAATGAATATATTGTGAGGTATGCCCATTCTGGCTGCTTGCTTTCCGATAATTCAGAAACCAGTTGTGACTGTTGCCAGTCTTGATACATCCCTTCTGTTTGTTGTGTTTTCTTCCAATTGCAGTTCGGCCATAAGGCTTTGCTGATCCTTCATTTCGTCATTTCACTCCATCTCACTCCACCTGTGTTTCCTCAAGTATGGTAAGGTGATTTCCTTCTTGTCTGTAGTCAGTAGTGTTAGTACATGCACAAACTAAGTCTCTTGCACTTAAATTGACGCTTGCGAGTTCATTAAACTTTTTGGCGCCATCTATACCCCGATGTCCCGGGACCCAGATCAGGATAGTACTTTTCCCACGAGCTGCAGCTTTATTTGCATTGTTTGAGGTTTTGGTGGCCGAATTAAGTGCCTTGATTGGGATCTGGCTGGCCTGACAGACCAAAACATTTTCATATTGTGAAGTTTCTGAAAATGCAACGCTGAATGATACTAAGTATTCACCACGAACATTGATTGGCTACAAATAATCGCAATTTGAAAAATAAACGTTAAATTCCCATAGATTAGTGGAGAGCAAGGTGAATTTACATACATGGTGGCTGCAAGATGAATTTCGTACCTCCGGAATTGTCAAACATAAGCAATTAGCAATTAAAATAAACGAAATTGAGAGGAATGGGGAAATACATAAGAGCTGCTTAAAGTGGCACACAATTTATATAAAATATATTTAATAGTTAAATAGTCTCCTAATTTCTTCATAATGTTCAAACTTTACAAAAATAACAATTAAAAAACTCTTATTCACTCGAATCAAAACTCTATTTGCAATTGTTTGCATATTTGTTTTGATCGCATTTTTCTATAATTTCAAATTTGACAGCTACTGAGGGATAGTTGGTTCCAAAAAATTTGTTCTTGCAGCCACCATGTAAGTGAATTCACCTTGGTGGAGAGATAGATTGATCTATGAAACTCCAACTGACAGAGGCTTTTGGTTAGCTGCCAATATTTTGAATTGTTGATTTTTTAATTCAAATTGATTAGAGAAATCGCGTATAAAATATAGTGGATATTACGATGTAAGCAGAATACTTATTAAATTCCCTGAGAATAGCTCCAGTAAGTTCCTTTTATGTCATGAATTATTTGAATTGTCCCATAGTAAGCCGAAACCAGGATACAGTAAGCGGGTAGCAGCATTCAGATTGATTTATTTAAAACTTTCTCAATAAATCAAAAGCAAAAAACAAGATGAAACAAAAGAGCGACGTTATTTTCCCAAAAAAAGAAATCTTTTTACGAAGAAAAAGTGCTTGACATAAGACTTATGTATATGTTATCAGTACTAGCTTCAGTTCTAACTTCTTGTCCATGTAGTGTTGTTTCGTATTTATCGCGTTGTGAGTGTTCAGAATTTCATTATGCTGCACTTGTACATCTGATTTATTTAAAAAATTACCATTATATTTTGGTAAATGATTCTTTAATTGTCAAAAATTATTTTTTCGCGATGCGTTTACAAGCGTATAAGCAAAAAATTGAATAAGAAAATAAATATTTTATTTGCAAATAAGATTTGTGCTTAAATTTCAATGTTTCTGACAAAGCGGTTATATTAAATAATGTGATCGTTCATGCCCTGCATAGTGGTCTAAGGTAGAGAATACAGAGAAATGACACTTGTTTTGCGCACACTTATGCATGTGCAAAACTGTAGCAATATGGCTGATTTTCTTCCGAATTCTGATTAACCAGTGATAAACAAACCTATCCATATAGGCAACTAATGATAAACAAAGACAGTTTTCTTTAAACGTCAGAAAATTTGACGTTTAAGTGTCCGTCTCTATGGTCTCTGGTCTAAGGTTTGCAATTTATATACAAGTGGATTTCTAATCTAATTAAAATTATTTTAATATTTGTAATATAAATTATTCTCGCAGGAATCAGGTATTAGCGAACTATTAATATTATTTAAAAACAATTTTTAATACAAAGATTAATAAAATATATACGAAAAACTCCATTCCGTAGAATATATGGGAGTTCTGCGTGGCTTAGCTGCTAGCCGCCGGACGGGTCACATGTTGCGGATAGTGAACAGTCCCAAATATGGAGGTTAGCCGCGAATAATAACAGTACTTCGGACATTCAAGGTATTCCAGCAGATAATTACCTGATATAATATGCTTTGTATACATATATTGTATATATTGAAGAAAATACAAAAGTTCAATACTAATGAAATGCAAAAGTCTGCTGATGCCAGATTATATGAATAAGTACACTGACAATATCATATACAATATGACATTACCCAAAAGTACTAGATCGTTTAGTAGAGCGATTTGACAAAAAGGGTTTACAATTTTTTGTTACGTCGAACAACTATTTGTTATAGCATGCTTTATTTTTCTAAATGCTGCCTCCTGCTCATCGCTCCATGAGAATTCACTTTTTATGTGCGTTACCCTTCTCAGCGGTTCAGTTATATCTGACATGTTTGGAATGAATTTACTCAAATAGGTTGCCATACCCAGAAAGCGCAATGTATCGCTTTTGTCTGATGGTCTTGGAATGTTTACAATTGCCTCAATTTTTTCTGGATCCGGTTTTAAACATTCTCCTGTTAAGATATGACCAAAAAACTTTATATCTCTTTGACCAATCCTCATTTTCTCACGATTTATCTTCAAATTTTCCCTTTCTAGACGTTCAAGTAGTTGTTGTAAGCTTTTGTTGTGGTCTCGAGTTGCCTCTTCAATATTCTCTCCTTTTCCTACTACCAAAATGTCGTCGGCTATGCATGTTACACCCTTTAAGTCATAAACGACCTGATTTTGCTTCATTTTGGAAGATTTCCATTGCTGGTTTTCTCTCTTAAAACGATACTTCCCAAATGGTGTCCAAAAAGTTGTTAATCTGCTGCTCGGTTCATCCAACTCCAACTGCCAAAGCCGCTCTTTGCATCGAGTATACTGAAAACCTTTGCACCCGCTATTTCCGTAATAATTTCCTCAACTGTTAGCAATTGGTATTTAACATCCCTAAGAGCCTCATTCAATTTCCGAGGGTCGATTCAAACTCTTAGCTTGATGTTGTTTTTCCTAACTATGACTATGTTGCTTTTCCACGGAGTGTGTTCTAGCTCCTTTTCAATCACGTTAGCCTTTTCCATCTCATCTAATGTTGTTTTTAGTTGTGCTCGTAACGCTACTGGAATTCTTCGTGGCGGTTCGCTTTTCGGTGTTGCGGTTTCCTCAATTTCTAACCTAATTTCCCCCGTCAACTTCCCCAAACCTTCAAATACCTTGCTAGATTTGTTGACTATGTTGTATGCTTCGTGTTGTGTTGTATTTTGTGTGACTACTTTGCAAATTTCTAATAATTTTAGCTGTTGACATGCCTCTGCCGATAATAGTGGACAGTGATCTCTTCTGATGACATACAAAAATAACTTTCTTTCATTTGCCTTACTTTGTACTGTTAACTGAGTTGTTCCAACGGTTGAGATTTCTGTTCCCTCTATTGGTTTTAGCTTCGTAAATGTTCTCTTAATATGTGGATTAGGATCTATGTCCTTTAAGTTGTTGTATCCAATTAGATTGCATGTAGCTCCCGTATCTAACTGCGCCTTGACGTTTACGGATTGACATTTCGCGTTGTATATCAATAAATTTCTAAATACGCCCTTTGAGTAGCCTTCTTCAACTACATTTAGTACATAATGCTCATCCCCCTCTGGATCCTCATAATTCACCGTTGTCGAAATCTCCTTTACTGTTTTACCATTGTTGTTACGTTTATTGTTGCTGGTACTTGGTTCGTCTGCCATGCACACTCTTGCATAATGGCCCTTCTTTTCACATTTTCTGCAATATACTTTTCTGGCTGGACAATTTTCTAAATTGTCATGGTAATCAAATCCACAAAATTTACATTTATATGACGTTCTGCTATTTTTTACTTGTTGTTTGGCATTACTTCTCTGAATTTTGTTTACCTCGTTATTATTTTACCTTGTTATTATTGTCTATGCCTTTTAGCTGTTTCTCTGAAACTTCTTTGGATCTGCAAGTTTCTATTGCCTTATCCAAAGTTATATCCTTATCCAGCCACAATCTTTCACGTAGGTTATGATCTTTTATTGAACAAATAATTTTGTCCAACAACAAGTCATCCTGTAAAGCGCCATATTGTGCATTTCTTATCATGCTTCGCAATCGATTAAAATACTCGTCGTATGTTTCATCGTATTCTTGTTTGGCCATATTAAATATTGCTCTGACATACCTTTTGTTTATAGTTGATGTTAAATTCTTTTCTATGGCGTTCAATAAATCGGCTGCTGTTCTCTTTTCTTCATCCCTAATAGGCATATTTCCATATCTTCTGAAAACATCACTACCAATTGCAGTAAGCAAAATTGCTTTTTTTGTCTCTTCATCCTGAGCCGCCAGACCTGTTGCCAGTAGATACAGCTCCCACTGACTTCTGAAATGTTTAACATTTTCCGAAATATCTCCGGACTTTATATCCAATGGTTCCGGCAATGGAATTTGTGGTAAAGTTGGTCGAGCGCTCTGCGTATTCTGTTGTATCAATAGATTAAGTTGTGCAACTTCTTCTTTTAATTGTTGTACTTCTGCCATTGTTCGTCTATAGAACATTCACGGCCCGTCACAATATTATTTCTTTCTTAGGTTATGTTTATTTTGCTGTTGTTCTTTTCCAATTTATTTTAAGCACCACTTGCCACATCTGACACCATGATATAATATGCTTTGTATTTTCAATCAATTCATTTATTTAATAAAAGTAAATCCTAAAAGTAGTACTTTCAACGAGTGTGCTTGAGGAGCTCGGATCCAAGAAGAAAATACAAAAGTTCAATACTAATGAAATGCAAAAGTCTGGTGATGCCAGATTCTATGAATAAGTACACTGAGAATATCATATACAATATGACATTACCCAAAAGTACTAGATCGTTTAGTAGAGCGATTTGACAAAAAGGGTTTACAATTTTTTGATTATGTCGAACAACTATTTGAAATAACCAGAATGACCAAACCAAATGCGTCAGCTCTTTGAAGCGTGATAGATACGGTATCGGCAATTTACGATTATTTTGCCAGGAAAACACTGCAGTGGTTGGGCAGCCTAAACGACATATTAATGTCCAAAACCAACCCTACTCGGTAACTTGGATCCATCTCATGAATCCCTTTTACATGAGGGGGATGCCATCTTTCCATTCGTCCCTGGTGGGAATGGAGTTCCTGCACATGCCATTGAAGGCATAAATTGGTGTGATGTAATCGAAAGAGTCAAGAATACCCTCGAAACGTTTTAAGATAGACGCATGACCTACGTGTCTGGCGTTGATGCGTAGCTTTTAGCTTTATAGCTGAGTTTGCAGCCATTTTTTCGCCAAAAAGCTTAACTGGCAGCAGATTGAGCATAACATCCAAAGGTGCCGTTGGAGTCCTTCTAATGGCACTACTTATGAATACCTCTGCCGTTCTTTGTACTTTTGTTACCAGCCTGTTGTATGTGGACTTACTTATGCCCGTCCACCAAGCAAGAAACCCGTAAAAAGGGATTGGACTTACCACAGCTGTGTATATCCTTAGGCTGTAACCTAATTTTTTACCTACAACTCTTTTGCAAGAGTACAGCGCTACCTGAGCCTTCCTAATGCACACACTTATATTAGCCTCCCAGGTCAGCTTCCTGTCTAGGATCACGCCCAGATATTCAGCTTCCTCGACAAGATTAAAGCCATTCGTTTTGGAGCGATAAATTGATGAATTGTATCCTTCCTAGTAAAGAGCACCAGCTTAGTCTTGGTCGGATTAGCCCCATTTAGATTGTGGCAAGATTCCAGAGTAGCGGTGAAAGAACTTCACACTCCACCTTGAAATGTGCCTCTGCACACGGACTTCGACGCCGTCCCCAGCTGCGAATTGATTATCCTGCCACTAAGCATATTTTCAATCCACTTGCTAATGGCGGGTTCCACCTCCAAGTCTCGCATCGCACCGATTATTGCGTCTGATTTGATGTTGTTAAAAGCTCCCTCAATTTCCAAGAAAGCAGCTAGGGAGAACTCCTTGTTATGGAGGGAGTACTCAATACTAGAGACTAAGGAGTGTAAAGCGGTCTCAACCGATTTACCCTTGAAGTAGGCATGAGAGACTGAGAGCTTCTGTCTGTCCATAGTGACCCTCAGATGAATGTCTAACAACCTTTCCAGACTTTTCAGACAAAAGAAGGACAGGCTAATGGGTCTTAGGTTCCCTGGAGTTCTTTGCGAGCTTTTGCCGGCCTTGGGTATACAAATTACCCTCACACGCTTCCATGAGTGTGGAATATATGCTAATTCAAGACAACTTTTTAGATCTGACTGCTGAATCTCAATTGGACCTACATCATCTGGGCCATATGCTTTATATGGTTTGAAGCTATCGATAGCCCATTGCAATTTTGGCTTCGTGACTATATCAGAGTTGACTTCGACCACATTCACGTTGGGCTTTGTTCTCCGCGGAATGGTGCTCGAGCAACCAGGGAAGTGGGTCTCTAAAAGAAACTCAGTCTCATTACTATTTGAAGTCCAAGATCCATCCCCCCTCCTCAGGTAACCACGTACCATTGGAGCAGTTGATATGATCTTCCTCAGTCTGGACGTCTCAGAGTTATCTTCTACGCCACCGCAATAGTTTCTCCCTGATTTTCTTAGGGCCTTCCTAATCTTACTTTTGAAGGTTCTAAGTAATCCCGGTCTGCACTGTGTCTAGACTTCTTTGCGTTGTTAACAAATCTTCTCCAGTTTTTCCTGAGTCCCCTAATTTCCTAAGCAACAGAGTCAATATATAAAATTCATATAAAATTTCGTCCAAAAATATTGTATAAGTCTTATGTTATAAAAATATGTGAATAGTGAGCGTGGCTGTGAAAATAACCCGCCCATTTTTTAAGTGGCGTTTAATGTTAGTACCGGCAACCTTCCTGTGGTTCTCATTGATAAATCTTTAATAGGAACCTAGTAATGATTTTTGGTTAGTGGTGTGGGAGTGGGTTGGTGGTGTGGGAGTGGGAGTTGTATCATGATCCCCATATTTCACATTTCTTTTTTATTCCGATACTATCAATAAAAGCATACGCAGGTTAATTTATGAGCCGAAAGTTCCCTATATCAAAAGTGGGCGGGTCCTTTCTCTGATCAACCTCATTTCTTGCAGTTAGCTTTAGAATGCCCACATGTTGCTGCTCGTAAAATTTCGTTCATAAATCTAGTAGATTTTAAATTATTATATTATTATTATATATTTGTTAATAGTGGGCGTGGCAGCTAATATATACCGCCCACATTTATCTTAGTGTTTAGTGGGACCCACATCGTCATAACCACCAAATTGCGTCACTATTCCATTAATTGGACCGAAGTCATTTTAAAAAAGGTGAAAAACGTTGCACATATGGAAGGTAGGTGTGGTCTTTCTCCAAATCGGTTCATATAGGAATCTGGTTGTGGAACTTGGTCCAGACTATAGTTTTGCGTAGCTTCATTAAGATATCTCAAATGGTCTGGCCACAGACGGACAGACGGACGAACAAAAATCAAAAAAGAAAGTGATTCTGAGCATATTTGTATAATTATTTGCATACCTATCACGCCTCCTTCTTGAAGTTGAAAAAGCTCTCAACCACACACACTTAGTATACCCTTTTTACCTTTTTTAAAATAAAGGGAGTATACTAGTAACTTTAAAACAATGATAGCAAAAAGAAACACTTACCTTTGATTTTGTGAAACAAATCGATGTTTAAATACGAAATTTCTCAAATATAATTAACCAAATTTATCAATTATAATTAACTGTCTATGGAGAATGCTAATTAAAATTAAGCATTGTTCTTCGCTACCAGCGTCCGCAGGGGACACACCACGATTTTGAGTGGATTCACCACGATTTTCAGTGGATTTACCACGATTTTCAGTGGATTCATGTACCAGAGAACACAGAGAAAATAAACTTAAACGTCATACGGCAAAGCAGCGAAATAAAGCAGACGGACGTTGTACACGATTCCACTCAAAATCGTGGTGAATCCACTCAGAATCGTGGTGAATCCACTCAGAATCGTGGTGAATCCACTCAGAATCGTGGCGAATCCACTCAAAATCGTGGTATGTCCGCTACAGAAGCTGGCAGCGAAAAAGAGTTTTCCTTTCAACGTCCATCTGCTATATTTCGCTGCTTTGCCGTTTGACGTTTAAGTTTCTTCTCTCTGTATTCTTTGCTTCAAATACCGCGCAAACAAACCATGGTGAATACTTTCAAACCTAATTGTAATAAAAAATAACTGGATAACAAAAAATAATTTGTAACCTACAGTAAACAGTAAATATTTATTATTTATCAAAATGAAATATTTAAAAATTATCAGTACTTTACATTAATTACATAACTTTATTTCATTATTTTTATTACTTATTCACAAATTTCATAATTTTAACATTCAGGGATTATAAGAAATTTGGTGAATAATGGAATTAGCAAATTTCCGCAAACGGTATGTTGAGTTTTGTATCGCAGGTATGCATTTACGCCGCCCAAGTACTATAACTGAAAATAATCAGATGTTTTTTTTAATACATTCTTAAAATTATACAAAGTTTAGTGAAATTAATAATATAAACTATATGTCACATTTCTTTAAGTTTTTAATATCCTAAAATACAGGGTTGAAAGTTACTATGTTTTTATGCCATATTAGTGTGAACTATCGATAATGCGCACTTATCTGGCAGATATACGGGGCACAATCGCAGTTATAAATGGGTTTCTGGCATTGGTTTTACGAAAGCTAGTTTAATAAATGAGAACGTATTTGGCTTATAAACGAATGCCGTACTTTAATCAATCATTTTAATAGTGTGCTTAACAGTATTTGAAATTAAATAAGTGCCAATAGCCCTGGCAGTTACTGCTTTTGTTCATTTGCAATTTTATTGGATTATAGATAAATAAAAAAAATTTCTAAAAATATGTATAAAAATTCATAAAATAATTAAAAGATGGAAAAATTAGCTGTTCTGAGTTCGTATGTAAGTTGAATTAATCTCTTGCTTTAGTTTATATGCATTAGGTAGTTCGGACTAATAAGGCATCTAAACATAGTAAAGTGATTTAAATACTAAAAATATAATATATCAAAGGCAAGGTGAGATGGTGACTGCAAAGTGAATTTCGTACCCCCGGAATTGTCAAACATAAGCAATGTGCGATCAAAATAAACGAAATTGAGAGGAATGGAGAAATACATAAGAGCTGCTTAACCCTACGTCTCCACGAGCAATTTTTGATGGTATGCCATTGGCAATTTCAAGCAAATTGCCAATGGAGACACCAAATTGCTTCAAGTTGGCAATTTATGTAACCCTACGTCTC
The DNA here is from genome assembly GCA_920105625.2 of Clusia tigrina. Taxonomy (NCBI): domain Eukaryota; kingdom Metazoa; phylum Arthropoda; class Insecta; order Diptera; family Clusiidae; genus Clusia; species Clusia tigrina. The sequence goes on along the minus strand of OV050031.1, from coordinate 28,436,108 downwards.
CACGGGCAATTTTTGATGGCATAACAACTGTCAAATTTGATTGGAATGGTTGGCAATATTTTAATGGTGGGCATTGCGATGTTATGCCATTGTCATTTTGAAAATGCCGTCAAGCAATCTAGTTCGCTGTGCTCACGCTTGAAAAAATTTTTATTTATTCGATGAAGAGGAAAAAATAAGAAAACCGCAATTGTGGGTGAATCCTTTTTTACAAAGAATGCAAATGCACAGTCTCCATTCATTTTAGCGTTTTTATTAATTTAATAGATGCGGTAAAACGAAAATGTCCGACGATGCTTCCACTGTGAGCGTCACGAAAAAATGAAAAAAGGCTGTCAAACAAACAAAATGACAACTGATTGCAACACAACACGTTGGCAATTTATGGCATAACATATTTCATAACAAAAATTGCCAACTTGAAGCAATTTGGAGTCTCCATTGGCAATTTGCTTCAAATTTTATTTTTATTTTATTTTTAAAAAAGTTTATACACAAATAAATTTAATGCTAAACTTATTACCTAGGCAACTAACAACTAAGGTCTTCAGCCTAACTATTAATAAAATTAACTAGTATTAAACTAATAAAAGTATATACATATATATTTTATATTTATATGTCAAAGTAAATCTGACAGAGGTGGAGCAGTGAAGTTACGTCTTTTATGTTTTCTGTGGATATATTTTGTAATGCATGTGGTAACATGATTTGTTTAAAAAAATGTAGTTGTTTTTGAACCACAGTCGGGGCAGCTGTTGATGAGATGGACTATTGTTAGTGTGTGGGAGTTGCAAAGTGGGCAAGTTGGTGGTAATGTTCCTTCAAATAAATATTTATGTGTGATCAATGTGTGCCCAAGACGGATCCTTATGTATTTTCGTAAGTTCAATTTGGTTGAAATTGCCAATGGCATACCATCAAAAATTGCCCGTGGAGACGTAGGGTAATGAAATATGTTATGCCATCAATTGCCAACGTGCTGTGTTGCAATCAGTTGTCATTTTGTTTGTTTGACAGCCTTTTTTCATTTTTTCGTGACGCTCACAGGGGAAGCATCGTCGGACATTTTCGTTTTACGGCACCTATTAAATTAATAAAAACGCTAAAATGAATGGAGACTGTGCATTTGCATACTTTGTAATATAGGATTCACCCAGAATTTCGGTTTCCTTCTATTTTCCTCTACATCGTATAAATAAAAAAAATTTTCAAGCGTGGGCACAGCGAACTAGATTGCTTGACGGCATTTTCAAAATGACAATGGCATAACATCGCAATGCCCACCATTAAAATATTGCCAACCATTGCAATCGAATTTGACAGAAGTTATGCCATCAAAAATTGCCCGTGGAGACGTAGGGTAAAGGCCCGAATACAATAATGCGAGAGACAGAGACGAGAGCGAGACCGAGTCTCGGCCGAGATCTCGTTTTGCACTGTCTCGCATTCTAATATACAATCAACAAAGTGCGAGCCATATTTACACAAAAGCAAAAGTGTTAAAAAACTATTAAAAACTAAATGTTTTGAAATTTTTTAATTAATAAAATAAACGCGGAGCCACAAACAGCAAAACAGAAATAAACAAATGCGTATTATAAAACAATTGATTACTTTGACAAATTGTCTTGGACGAGAGTGCGAGGAATTTCTAATTTTTTAGAAATACCTCGTCTCGCCGTATCGCATCACGCATTATTGTATATTGCCACATACAATCCTTTGGTACAAATTCTTTGTGACATCTCGGCCGAGACTCGGTCTCGCTCTCGTCTCGGTCTCTCGCATTATTGTATTCGGGCCTTAAAGTGGTACACAATTTATATAAAATATATTTAATAGTTGAATAGACTCATAATTTTTCCATAATGTTTAAACTTCACAAAAAAAACAGTTCAAAAACTCTTATTTACTTAAATCAAAACTCTGTTTACAATTGTTTGCATATTTGTTTTGAATGCATTTTTCTATAAATTCAATTTTGACAGCTACTCCGGTAAAATTTGATTTTGCAGTCACCATGTAAGTAACTTCACCTTGAATCAAAGATGATAGAATTCAGTGTACTAATTTTAGTTAGATTCCACTCCTCAACATGTGGACTCTATTTTTAAATTTACTGATCCACTGAATCTTGTGAATGGACTATTAAGAAGAAGGAACAAAATCAGTTTAGTTAGGATATTGGTGCGGTTGACAATTCTGCGCGTAAATTTAACATATATTTAAGGTATGTGTAAATAAATAAACATTTAAAATATTGAAATTACTTACATTTTTCAATTAGTTTCAAGCATATTTTATACTTGCAAAATACTGAATATGTGAAGTTTTAAGAATTACGATCAAATATACAAGCGAAAATCAATTCAATAGCGTGTGTGAAGCTATTTATGTATATATGAGAAGAGGCAGGTGCAGGATTTATGCTGTATCGGAATTTAGATGCGGCAAGGGTGAAAGTTAAATAAAAGCAGGAATGTATAAGTTGTGAACAATGTCAATAATTGCAATTTGTATGTGTTTAAACAATTTGTTTATGAAATCTTCAAAACTTGACATAAACGATGAATGACTTATTTTGGATAAAGCCTGCAAGCAAACTTCGAGTGTTTGCTGATAAAAAGTGGATTTTGCATCGCAATTTCTAAAAGCTCATGCAAATGACCAAAAAGTGCATTAAAGATTCCATATTATATACATACACATACATGTGTATACTATTATGACTACCGAAAAGTGCTATTGCTAAAAATACTTTCCCTTTTGCTTGTTCTCCCAGAATATATCGTTTTGGCATTATTCAGTATGAAGTTGTTGTTCCCACATGTCCCAAAGTGTGTCTAGAGAAAGGACGTAGTTCATTTACTGTGGACAATAAACGTTAAAAAATATTTGTACCTGCTTAATAATTTAACATTAAAATCTCACAAATCTAGAATACACATTTTTGACTTTTCAAGGAAAAAGGCTTTAAAAATGTCTGGAAATTTGAATACTTTTTCCCCATTAGTCACACCCGCTTTTAGAACAAGCAACAAAGTCGTTTTTGTTATAAATTTTTTTGATACGCTTTAATGAGAAGTCGCTCCTTTGGACCTCATCTAGTGAATACAAATTGTTTAAAGGTATTGTTTAGTAGCATTAAATATTAGTGGCTTTTCAATAGCACCGGCTTGGCACCTAAAGTTAGTATTAATAAATATTTATCCTAAATTTGCTATATTCATTTACTTGCAGAAATATGTCGTATAGCTTCATAGTATTAATATACCTGCAGTCTTGCCATTTACATAAGTTGGTGATGCGCTGAACAAGCTCCATATATTTATATATGTAAAATTCGGGTCTATGAGAGTAAATTTATAGTTATAAGTATTGGTTTAGTATCTTGGAAAAATCGTAAAGAATTTCCAATCTACTGTTGTGTCGCACACACTTCCTTTTTAGTTACAACTCAATTTTGGGCATTTACGTATAAATTCTATATTAAATTAACCGGCATTAACTGGTTTTCTCCAGTATTTTCCATTTTTGAATCAACTGAGTAATTTTAATATGGATATGGTCGCTTAGAAAAACTTTGTTTTCGATTACGCCACAATTAGGCGGGTCAATAAATTATATTCGTGGTATATATAATATAATTGTTTATATATGTTGTTTTATCAGTAGGATGCCACAATCTTTCATTTTGTGACACTGCTGGAACCTTACTGTTCTTTGTTTCCTGCTGCTTATTTTCTTTGATTTTCAAATGGTTGCACATTTCCCCCGATAGTTTATGAAGCCGCACAACTGTTTATCCGAGCGTCTTTTTATAATATTTTTGTTTGTAAATACATATATATACTTATATATGTATATACTTAATTACGCATACTGACAATTTTTATATAATATTCATACTTTTTATTCATTTTGTAAATTCCTTTTTTCAAATTTATTAGTTTAGTAAACATGCATGCATACACATATGTATGTGTATATACCCTCCAACATGGGTTTTTCAAACCTACCTAGGTAAACAAATTATGTTTATATATATATGTGCACATATGTATAATTAGTCTACTTAGGTAGGTATGAACAACCCACGTTTGTGAAGATGTGTAAATATATGTATGTATATATATATGTATGTATGTATGGATGTATTTCGTATTATATATATATATATATATGTATATATATATATATATATATATATATATATATATATATATATATACACGAGTATATATATACATATATATATATATATATATATATATATATATATATATATATATATATATATGTATAACAAATATAAATTTAAAATCAAAAGTAAATTTAATAACGGGAACAGTCACGCAGTGAAATACATTTTCGATTAGATATACATATGTATGTACCTAAACAATCATTTCAATGCATTACAAACTGATTTAATGATGCGTGGAAAGGCAAGCATTTTTCCATTGCGACCTCCGGTATTCCGTGATAAACATGGGAATGCTGCAGATGTGCGATTGTAACTTGAGAAGAAGAACCCAGACAAGACATATTCCTCAAAATACTGCTTTTATTTGAAGTCCAAGCACTGCAGTCATATTACATACATATGTATATCAAGCTGCATGTTGCAATTAATAATTTAGGGTAATTAAACACTAAATTAATAACTCGTAATATAATCAATCACATATTGTGTATTGTGGTTAAGAGGTCTACTGTAGCTCTATATGCAGTATTAACTGGATTTGCTGCGGAATTACGTCATGGTCACACCAAAAGAAAAACTCATCTTTATTGCGCTACTCACTTTTGAGTTGTATTTTGGGCTATGATGTGTTTTACATGCACATGTACATAGAAAGATTGGCAGACGACCGTCGGACCAGCACCAAAACAAAGCCAAACGCACATTTACAGTTAGCGTAGTGCAAAACCAGTAGAAAAAGACGAGCATAAAACAAAGCCAAAGAAAAGCTGAAAATTGTTGTGAAAGTTTGTTTGTGGTTCGTTGCATTTACGGCCATTGGCTGCCTGTCTGCCTGTCAGTTTGTGAAGGGTGTTGTCATTGTGCGGACCTTGGATTTTTCTATTCTAGGCGTTTGCGTTGTTAGCAATAATTTCAAAATAGTTTAAGTTAGCTACTTGCAGCGACATTTTGAACATTACTAAATACACTTATTTTATTTGCAGATATTTCTTGGAAAGTTATTAATCTAAAGTGCCCCATCGTATTAACATGACTTCCACGGAATTGAAAATTGGTCTTACCAGCAGCGCTCGTCCATCTAGTCGCGTTCTAAAGCCACCAGGCGGTGGCCATTCGAATATATTTGCTGAACCTGAAGTTTCATTGAATGCTCCTCGTCCAAAATATAATCAGCAAAATTCAACCAATTTAAATGCTTGCATTGGGTCCACTGATCCCAATCAGTCAGTGCAGAAGCTGCGTGAAGAAATTACCCAAGCAAAAGATTCAGTGGAACCAACTAACAGCAAGCCAGCTACAGCCCACTCAAAGCCCAGCAATGGCACTATTGATAATGGCAGCAATGGAGCAGCTTCAACACGCGGTCGCATACCTCCAGGTGGCTTCTCTTCGGGCAGCTTTTGGTAAAATACGCCACTTACAATGCGTCCATAGCATTTATTTACATGGAAATTTACATAAAATGAACTCGAATTCTGCAACTACTTAATTGCAGCGCCTGTCAAAATTTATACAAACATACTTTAGACAAAAATATGAAAAAGTGTCAAAATATTTTTCGTTATTTCAATTATGCTTTCGCGGTCTTTCTAAGAAGCCAAAATGTTAACAAATGTTTATACGAACATGCTTTAAAAAATTTCGTTCCTCATACTTACCGAAGTATATTTTATAAATTACACTTCTAATTTGATATTTTACATTGAAATGAAGAACAAACAAAATATTGTACTTTTTATTAAATTTACAACCCACTTAAATATACATACTGATTGATTAAATGTTATTATTTTTATACCATATTCCCTAAAAATATTAAAAGGGATATAGTGCAGTTTATTTGTATCTACAACAGGCAAAATTTACATGGGCAGTTCTGGATATATATTATATAGAATTGTCCAATATTATTAATAATTGATAAATTTAATATACGAGTATAATCAGTGTCTCAGTCGATTTGATTTTGTCGATATATTTGTGGCCAACATTTTTGCACATATCTTGGGCCATATTATTAATAAGACTTTTTGGTGACTTTGATGAACTGATGAATTAAATACTTTAATAATATTTTTTATTGGTTTTGATAGACTTTGATTATGGTGGTTGCATGGAAACTAGCATCACCCATAGACACAATAGGGTTTAGTCTGATGTGGTTGTTTCATGTAGATTCAGAGCAAGGATATCGGTGTGCCAACTTTTAGTCCTGAATGTTTTTTGTTTCCTTTGTAGACTGTCAATATGTTAATGTCGTGCCATACGAACTCTATACTGACAAACTAAGGAGCCTTTATTTATTCGCAGTACTTTTGTTTGGAATCTTTCCATAATGTTTATATTTGAATTCGCTGCTATAAGAGAGTCCCGTCTATCCATATGGATTTTAGGATACCTTTACATAGTAGAAGTTTCTCATCTTAGCTAAGAGTTGAAATCCATAAGCCAAAACCACAGTTTTGTCTCCGCTCGATAAAAATGTGTTGTTGCAAAATCGGCCCAGACGCAGATCAAGGTATAAGCCAGGATGCCGATCAAGGTATAAGCCAGCATGCCGATCAAGGTATAATCCAGGGTGCCGATCAAGGTATAAGCTAGGATGCCGATCAAGGTATAAGCCAGGATGTCGATCAAGGTATAAGCCAGGATGCAGATCAAGGTATAATCCAGGGTGCCGATCAAGGTATAAGCCAAGATATCTAACATCATCTGCTTGAGATAATTTGTAACTATTTAGAGATACAGGCGGTGGGTAATATTTACCGGTTTTTTTTTTTAAGAGAACGTTATTTGAATGGATTTAGTTGGGTTGCCATGCATCCACGTCTCTAAACAAATTTCAAGATTATGGAGATTTTTTTATAGTTGGTGAAATAAGGACACACCTTTATTTAAGAATTGGCCCCACAATTGCCAAAACACTCCAATTAATCACTTTGGAGGACTGGAAAAAGGCCAAAGAAAACCGATTATCCATTAAGACTTGCAAATGGCAGTGGTGCCAAAGTCAACGAAGCAAAAGGATCAGCTTTTGTCTTGTGTAGTAACTTCGAAATCTCTACCTTCATTAACAAAGAAGTAACTCAGCAGCTTCAACTTCAACAACTAAAACCGTTAAGTGTGCTATTAAAACATGTCTTAATTTAAAGAAATCTATGATCCAATCACCGGCAAGTTGGTCCTGTAAATACCTCATATAGAGATAGTACATCGGCTTTGTGCACAAGATTAAAAAGTGCCTGCCCTACAACTGGGATAAATAGCTGAAATTTGCTTAGGGAATCGCAAAAATATAAAGTGGTATATAACAAATTTGATATATTGGCTGGAGTATTAACAGGAAGTGCGTTTGGTCCTGCTCTTTATAACTTATTTACGTCTAATCAACCAATATATACTTCCAGATTGGCTATAAATACTTCCAGATGGGCTATAAATACTTCCAGATTGGCTCTTTTAATTTACTCTGCAAATTCAAGCCATGTTGTAACTCACAGGCCATGTTGTAACTCACACGCCATGTTGGAATTCACACGCCATGTTGAACTTTTACGCCCAATTCATTTCTATGGGCGTAGTTTCATAAATTATCTTAAGACTTATTTTTAATAGTCAGTTTTCAGACGAGAATAGATAGTGACACCCCAAACTTTGCATTGGTATTTCCGAACATTTTTTAGAAAAAAATATTCCTCTAGGATAAATAATGCAAATAACTAAATTATTACGAATGAGTTTTAAGTTTTATACTAATATAAATTTCGCCTTTTAAATCACGATCCGGAATTTTTGTTCGATTTTCAAAATCTATTTTGAATTTTTTTATTATATTCGTTTCTTTTACTATAAAGTAGTAACAATTTACGCTAAATGTGGAAAAAATGTATCACTTTTATATATTTGAGCACCACTTTGGTCCGTCCACCAGCATCTCTTCTGCACGCTGCTGCCCCTCCTTCCAAGTACTTCACTAATTAATCTGCACAAAAGAGAAAACAAAAATGTTATAGCATTAGAAAAAGACAGTGAGATTATATGTACATATATGGAACATTCAAGGTACTTACAAGCTAATTGCCTCAATTCATTTTTTAGGTGGTTGCAGTTGTTGTGTGCTCTGCTTCAGCAAGCGCATTTTTTTCCCTTTGATACATGTAGGCACGTCCCAACTGTATGCATTGTGTCAGGCCCACAAAGAGATTCACGGAAAAGAGGCCATAGTTTTTGGGTATGATAACAAGTGAGTACCGCGACCAAACTAATCCAGTGGCAGCCAGTGCAGCGCACTGTTGTACTGAGAGTGCATCAGCCGGACGTGCTAAATCACTGAGACCAGCAAAGACGAGACCCTATTTTGTATCGGAACAGTAAAATAAAAAATATAAATATCCTTAAAATTGGCAATGTGCAGATAATAACAAATTAACAAGGGTGAATGTCAAATTGTCTTTGCCGTGGAATGTCGGTCAGACCTATCCTGAATATTTCCTTAAATTTTAATTGGACTCCAATATACTAAGTGTTAAGATTAATAAGGGATATTTTAGATATTTTCAGTCACTCAAATTTCCAGCTTTTCATGAATATTTTTATTTTAGAACTAAGATGGGAACCCTAAATGCTGTATTCATCACTCCCATAAAGGGTCATCAACTCTATTGAACTCATTTCCTCCGTAAACATTTGTTGCAAATGTCCAAGACAGAGTTTTTTAAATCGCCACTGCCTAGAATGTTTCCCCTTTCCCAATCCCAGCTGCTAAGAAGATTTTGTTCGCTGGTAAATTCGATTCCAATCTCAATCATTTCTCCAGAAGCATTACTGCGTAACTTTTCCACTCTGCATAATTGAATCACCTAGCCATAGAGGGAACTCCACTCACTAGCGGGAAATGACAAAACTTAAGATTATAAACCAGCATTCTTCAAGCAAGTATATGGTGAAATATGTATTTGCTACGGACATTAATCGATTAATAGATTTGGCGTATACAGAATATCCTTGTTAGCTAACTAGTTGTTTCAAAATCCTACCGTTTATGGATTCAATTTGTGACTCACAGACGAGGATGGCGATATTAACTACTCCAAAGAGAGCATCAACAGAAAGAGAACACAATGCTATAATTCAGGAAACCGCAGTAATGGAATTGCCTTAAGGGTCAAAAGAGGTGCTAGCACATCCAAGAGTTGAAAGTAATTGTCAACAAAGTAACAAATGCATATTCAGAGAATTGAGGCACATTTAAATGTTAATGTTTAATTTAGAAGATTGTCGGCACTCCCCATCGACTTCGGTACGAATCCAGGTTGATAACACCAGGCCGAAGACTGTGTTGAAGCAAATTGGAATCAGTATCCTGGTTCCTTCGTGGAACTAACAAGTAATGAATATTTATAGTCGGTGCTACCAACAATTATAAATACACTACACAACTGATTACAGCCAGCATTATATTTTGTCAATTTTACAATAACTGGATTTTATCCCAACTTAAATTCATGTACTCAGACCACAATACTAGAAATGAGATATATAGGGAAATAAGAATGTGCCCATGCTCTTAGCTTCCTTAGTTCTTAAAATAGAATGTTCAAGAAAATAAGTAGAAAAAGTGTGCGAATTGATGATCTGAAACTTTGCACAGCTCATAATAGAGTTCAAACTAGATTACATATAAAAGTTCCTCCAAATAGCTCTTTGGTTCTTAAGATATGCTCTTTTGAAGGAAGCAAAACGTGTTTGTAGTCGGAAAAGCCACAAAAACTATACTCTTCAATATCTTAAACCCCATCTTAATGGAAAATTGCAGGTCAATACCTGTAAATGATGTTAGACCTACCACTCCTGTATTTTCACCTCACTCACATGTAGCCCTCATTTGACTCTCAATCACATGTAGCCCCATTTGATTCTCACTCATATGTAGTCATCATTCCACTATCATTTATCATTTATCTAGTGACCAATTGTGTTAGTGAGTGAGAGGCGGTCTTCTCTGTTGAGAGACACATGTTCAGTATGCAAGCGCAATTATCCGTGTGGATGTGCCAGCTAAATCTTTCTCCTGATAACTAACATTTCTTTTGCCCACAGGACATGTGAACCTTTTTAAATTTCGCATCTGTTTAAATGAAAATAAAGTCAGTCCACATAGAAGAATGTAATAAAAGTCCCACACAAATCCACTCGGTTTTGCATACTTATATATACTATGATTGTAGTAACACAGTCTTTCCTGTCTATCTTCAAACTACCTTGAACCTTGTTTCTTGTCCGCCTTGGTAAAGCGTATATACATTTTAAGGAACTAGTTTTAAATTATACTGCAAGGTTCGGATATTTTCTTATAATTTATACTTTTCTTTATATAGCAGACCATAAATTAATTATGTGCGCAGCAATGCATGGTCCAATGCCCTTGAAAGCCCAATACTGCACCTCGAAAAGAGACAAGTATTAGGAGGTCATGGCATATTTCCAACAGTCATAATAACGTTAGTAATCACACAGTTACAAAGCTGGCTTTCATACATATTGGTAGTTCCGGCAGGAGCAAGTAAACTAAGTCGTCTTAGTTTCCAAGCACACTTCACCAGCTGCGAGATGGTGTGAGACCAAACTTACTTAATCTGCCTCAGCGACATTTCTGATCACTTAAGTGTCGGTACCTGTTAGCCTTCTTTATAACTTCAACTCGTTAACACAACTTATTTTATGGCTCCGTAGCCAAAGACAATATACAACGTAAATACTCTTTGCCGTAGCTACTCGTAAACTAATTTCTGCTCTCCAAAATGTTGTCTGCTCGATTTGTCCGAAGTTGGTTTCATTACGTATGTGTGTGTGTGTATTACGTAAATATACGTACTCATACTCGTATACTTATCAAAGATGAGCAAAATTGATTAATTACGAGTAATTTAAAATCTTGAGTACTTCTTCCAAAGCAAATCAACACATTCCCTTATCACCACTCATAAAAATTTAATAGCTTTGTCTGACACAAAAAAACTAATTACTGCTGCTCAGCATGTCTGATGATAGCGACGGTGATTTTCGTTTCTCATACGAGAGTGCAAACAAATGTTATGTAAGCTGTGGACGGGAAAACACACTGAAACTCACCCATTTGAAGAAAGGAGCCCAAAAGAATACTGTCTTCGGACCTGTAAATATTGAACACGCATTACTTGTGTATTTAAATGAAGACTTAATCGATTCCAAGCGATATCAACGAAAGTTCATACCAGCAGGATGCATCCACAGGGGACGTAGTTTGGCAGGCACGACCTTGTCCACTGTGCCAATGAGTCCCTGGTATACTTTCGTCGGAAAGCTTTTGGCGCTGGCAGAAGGTGGCAATGGCGGTGGAATTGGCGCAGCACCACCAGCTGGAACAGTTGCTGAACTCATTTGTTGATTTGTGATTGGACCTTCTGCGACTTAATCCACCATATGATTAACAATTAGCTATGAAAGTGGTTGAGTGACTGACTGCCGCTTAATATAAGCACACTATAGAAAACGAAAAATGAAAGACTGCTAAGTTGAAATGAGCACACAATGCTCGAGTGAGCGCATTAATAAAAATTTTGCGGAAGTTTGTACCTGAGGGGCTGGGGGCGGGGAAGGTAAAGAGGTCGTTCGTTGCTTTCTATTGAGAGAATTATTGAATATCATTCCACTGTTAACATAACCAGTGTGCGCGCCCGCTCTTTTCAATTTTTCATTCTCTCACCTTGGCCTTGGCAAAGCCCCACAGCCACAATCGGACGATGCTGCCAATTTCCGCATAAACAAACCAAATTGAAAAAACAGAACTAAAAATAGTGTAATTTGTACATATGTAAGTAAATGTGTTTCAATAAGAAGCAACGTGTAATTCCGACAAAATTAATTTTTTTTTGTTTAAATTGCTCTCAGATTTGAGGCTGTGGACGTCACAAATTCTCATTCGTGAGTTGCACAGCGGAGAGCTGCGCGGGAGCGAGAGTAAACAGTGTGGATAAATTTGCAATATGTTTGCTTAAATTATTTTACCTTTTTTTAATCGTGTGATTAACTTATTTGTTAATGTTGTTAAAATACAAATAAATTATTAATATAACACCAAATCCTTGTATATGTCTGCGCTTTCAATCTGTTAGTTATGAAAATGTAACTTATCTCATAAAAACATTTTTAGCTAAAATATTTTGAATATAATTGTTTTATTTATTATTACCAAGAATATTTTTGGTATATGCCTTTGTAGATTTGGATTGTATTTCAATTTGTTCGTTGATTAAAACACACAACACACGCTGTGGCACAATCCATAAAGTAAACAAAGAGAATTTACTAATTAGTAAATTCTCTTTGGCGTATTGACACAGGTGGTGGAAATAGAAATTGAGAGTTTGGAGCTATTTCTGTCAAAACAATTTACGGACAAGTTCCAGAGTCGAGAAATAATATTAATATCGGCTGAACAATTTTGAATGAAGGCTGAAATATTTTTCAAAGGTTCGCACTTTTATTGCATTCAATAAGCTAATTAAATTTTTTTCGGAAACATTCATTTTATTATGGAAACAAAGGCGGAGAAAAAGAAAAAATACCTAGTTAAGTGTTAAATGAAACTTGGTATTGTTTGCGTTTCGAGTACAGCACGGCCGATTAATATTTTCGTCGGCTCCGCTTTTTTTGTAATCAGTTGATTTTTACAGAAATGCAAACGAAAGAGAACAGAATATCATAAGTTTTCACCAGCTTTCTGCTAATCTGTTTTTTAATATTTGTTTCGCTCCTGCTTACTAAGAGACAATATAAATTATGTCTTTCAATCTTGTTTCTTGTTTTTGTTCTCAATACAGTGGGCCGAATTGTGTAATCTTTGTATAGAAACTACTTGTATCTATAACCGCAAAATTAGTAGCTTTTGTTCAGAGTGGGTTCAAAGTCCCTTATGCCGATATCATGACAGATACTATCAATGCGTTGTTAGCAAAAAGGGTAAAACTGCAGAGACGCGGCTTTTGCCAAGAAAGCCTAAAAATATTTGAAAAGTTTCCAAAATTAGGGGGGTGGTAAAAAAGTTCAAAAGAAGTCGGGGGAAAGCACTTTATTGGTCCAAAAAACATTAAAAATAAAAAAAATAGCAAAAAAAGAGTATCACTTCTGATTTGACTGTAGCGGACGAAAATAAAAATATGTGTTTGCACAAATAGACCATTAAACAAGTCGCATTTTATAAATAATAAACTTTCACACTACGATTTTCTGTTATATACAAAACAATATTCAAATATTTATTGCACATAGTAAAATTGTATAAACATTATAATTCTGGATGTTCCGAAGTGCCCCGACGCATCGCGAACCCACACCGAGTGCACCTGACAGCGCGAAGACGATTCCAACCTCAAACGTGAATTTCTTTTTTCGGTATTTATCCTAAGTTTTTTAATTTTTTTCGCACTGAAACATCTCGCGCTTTTTTCCCATACATTCTTCAACCCTAACAGACATTCTCCGAGCATTTCTACCTGCTCTAACGGCCAAAATTCTAAGTGATACTCTTTTTTGCTATTTTTTATTATTTTTAATGTTTTTTGGGCCAAAAAAGTGCTTTCCCCCGATTTGTGTTACAGTTTTTTTTCCAACACCCCCCCCCCCCACCCCTCCAACTTTGGAAATTTTTCTAAAATCTTTAGGCCTTTTTTGGCAAAAGCCGCGTCACTGCCATTTTACCGCAAAAAGCAAATATTATGGATGTTAAACGGCATATACATTTCAGATCGGCAACTATGAAGGAGAAAGAGGAAAGTTGTCTATTTAATATTAAGTTCCCGCGAATCTTGCATTTTCTGAAGGAGAATTAAACTCCTATACAACGAAAGCTTTTGGAATTTTATCTGTAAAGCTGGTCCAAATAGATAGGGTCATCTAGGTGGACTATCAACAGGCTTGTCAATTAAATCATTGGCCGCAGTACTTTTAGCCGTTGAAAAAAGTACTGATGTTATCGACATTGCACAACAGGCTATTTTTATACGTGATTAGATAATGAAATGAACACTCAGAAGAATTGCTAGATATAAGAAAAAAGGGATTTCTACTAATGGTGCGAAATCACTGAGAGAATGTTAAGCACTTCTTTCCATATTTTGAAATTCTCTCAGACAATCAGATTTAGCATGTAAGTAATTGAAAACAAGTTTGACGTGGAAAATAAATTAAATGAAATTTTCGCCGAGTAAGGACCGTTACAAACAAAATTAGATATATTTGCTAATCCCCCCAATGTCAATACCTACAAAGCACCAAATGAAAATCATTGACCTCAGCATTCTTTTGAAAGCCGGCTAAAAAGAATTGAGCTGCATTGCTGATTTTTACAAGACCCTGAAATTACCATAATTTCCCTAGTTTCCTACTTATTGCTGCAAACAATTTTTTTCGACTATGCACTGAAGAGGTCGCTTACAAGATATCGTCATTCTGACAATAAAATGGAGAACGTTATCCATATTGCCGTTGCAGGACGAATAGTCCCTAATATCTATGTACTTAGTTCAAGTGAAACTTGTCACTAACAAAAGAATTTATTTTTCCATAAGAAAATATCAAAATTATATTAAAAATTCAAAAATAAACTTTATTTTCATTTCATATATTTATCCCAATCCCACCTTTTCAACAATACTTCTGTTTTCAGCTTTGCCACACTGTGCCGTTCTTTATTTTTATCTGCTCTTACACAATTTTACAAATGCGTGCGTGCAGGACCGTTAATCTGTATAGAAGGCAATTTCCACCCAAAATACATTTAAATGTATTTTGATTCCCACCCCTCTGGTTTTTCTATACTGTCCCTTGCTAAGCACTTGCGCAATCGACTGCACACATTTTTGCTGCACATCCCCAATTTCGGGTATATCATAGACAAGTGCATACACACATATAACGAAGCATACAACGCAGGGCACACTGATACAACGTGTGATAAGCGCGAAGCTATACGAAACGATTGCAACAAATATGACCTGTTATTAGATGTTTTTATAACGCATAACTCCACATCAAGTTGGATATAAATCTTCTTTAAATTAGTCCAATATTATTTATTAATATACCACTATGTTGTAGTCCTGCCGACCTGTCTACTTAATATAGAATTTTTGAGCACGTGTGGCTAAGCCACTCTTCTTCTTCTTCGCTCAACAGCTGATTTCCTTGTCCGTGCGATACAAAAACAATTTAATGTAAAGCAGCCATGCTAAGGTGAAAAGTACGATTTCCATTGGACATTAAAATGGCGTGCGTGCTGCATTTGAATTACTTAGTATCTAAATGAAATATCAAGCACATGCAATTATCCACAATAGAGATTATTTAAAGTTTACCAATAAACCTCAGTAAATTGGGATTTAATTTTGTTTATTTTCGTTTGTTATTCTTCAATCAATTTCACGAATTTAAAAAGCAAAATGTGTATTTAAAAAAAGTTGGTGCCTAACAATAAATGTCGCAAATATTCCCAAAATAATAATAAAATATAATTTTCAACTCTATTTCATTCGCTTTATAATTGTTGCTATATGTAAATATACGTCTTATTATGATTTTCTTCAAATTTTCTAACTATATTAATTATTGGGAGAGATTAATTATTACAACTATGATATAATCCGGTTTCCCTTAGGTTTCGATTTTTATGTTTTAGTTTGTCTTCCTTGAATTTGGACGTAGCAAATTTCATTCACATTACGAAGGAAAGAATTTCTATCATATGGCGACCGTACCCATCATCGAGAGTGCGATGTGCATCACCTGTCTGGAGGAAGAATAGTACGGCACAGACCATTTTCTCTGTGTTTGCCTTGCCTGGTCAGAAGGAGGCGGCGCATATTAGGGTCAGATGTATTAGACATGGACAATGTACACTACTTATCCCTGGACAGACATCTGAGATATATTACAAGAGTCAAACGGTGTAACTTCCCTTTCACAATCCACTTATCTTATAAAACTTCATCTGTCCATTGCTTCCAAGAAGTCTACATAAATTTGAATTGTTTGGTTTAAAAGGTTTTGAAGTTTATTTGTTTTAAAGGGTTTTGAAGTTTATTTGTTTTAAAGGGTTTTGGGGTTTATTTGTTATAAGGGTTTTGGGGTTTATTGGTTTTAAAGGTTTTGAAGTTTATGTTTTAAAGGTTTTGGAGTTTGTTTCGATCATCTATTCCTTGGCGGCCATAAAGAAGTCTTAATTTTATTTCTTTCAAGTGTTCTTAGTAAAGAAAGAGTCTGTGGCTAATTTTCGTGAGTTTTTTTCGCAAAAAATTTCAAATATTTCCAAGTTATTGAATGCATTTTTTCCATTGGTATGATTAAGTATGTTGTCCTGTCTTGATTGAGAACCCGGACTCCCGAGTATTGAATTTATTGCCGATATTGGTCGTATTTCCTACTTTATGTGCGTACCAGTCACAATTTGAGGTTACTAGATAATTTCTCTTGGATGCCTAATATGAATCAATTCTTTCGTGATCTGCTTGTTTTAAATAACTGGTCGTTAAGTTTGTTTTAACATAAGTATCCTGATAGTACTCGTGTTTTATTGGTAGGCTCATTCGATGGCCTTTTTTGCCGCTAATTATATATAGAAGTCACTGTAATTACTTGGCTATCGTATTGTGCCATCACCAAGCTTCAATACAGTATTCCGAGAAGGATTCAATTATTTTCACATTTTGTGTGGCGTTTCTCTTTTTCCTCCATCGTTACTGCATTTATTTCTAGATTCCTAAATGCCTCACTAATCTGTTCAACTGGTGGCTCTGTCTTATGCTCGCTTTGGTAAGTTTTATAAAAATTTTTTGAGTATAATCTCGCAACTGATTTTATGATTGTTATTTAACTTATATTTAATTTCAAATTTGAAATGTAATAAATCTATATTTTTTATTTACTTTTGAAATAAAAACGATGTTTTTCTATGACGGTTTTAACCAATAATTTAAATTTGTAATATTGCAGTTCAAAAACTTCGCTTTATACCTGTTCTTTTTAGGACACAGCACCACAACTGTTCGTCCTGCAGCAAGAAGCAGCCAGTCACTAGTGCTGAGATGAAAGGATTTACTTCTTGCATCACCATATTAAATACAGCTTTACTTACGCGACTCGATGTTGTACTACAGAGCTTTAAAAAAATATTTTCCATTAATTACATAGAACTGAACTCCATGCACTCCACTTACTCCAATTATGATATCACCATGATCGTAACACTGCTCACTCTTCAACCTCTGAACATATAATCACGATTTAGATAGAGGTCTGTTGAAAAGCCAGCGCTGGATGCTTGTTGATCAATTTGTAATTTCGTTGAGTATGCTCCACTTTTCTATTTGAGCTTCAGAGCCCAAGTTAATTGCACAACCCCTGCGCTTAACTAAAACATGTCAAAGGCACCCGCTTCGCTTTCGTCTGCTATGCAATTTGTCCAAATCAGGACGACTTATCGACGATTGTTCCCAAGTATAACAAAAAATACATGAGGCGGATTGAAAATTATGAAATTGCGGGCATCTCATTTCGCCCGTTCCTGAAATAGGCAGACTAATGAATACACCAATATAATCGACAATAAATAAAATGACTTTATACAATTAAATACAATGATATTTTATTTAATTTTTATTTGAATGAATTCAAAATCCAGTTAGTTAAATTAAATCGGTTTAATTACCAATTTTAAAAATAAAAATTATTTGAAATTAAAACAAAGCAATATTCTTGATTGATTTACATTTATAGTGTTGTTTTTTGTTTTTAGATCAAATCTTGTGTTAGCTACTACAAATTTTAAAAATATATATGAATGATGTATATATATGTACGTATTTATAAAATCTGCCCGAATCTGTACGAATGCGGTGCGCAGATATACAGTTAATTGTAAAATAAAAAGTTCATCGTTTCTTTGTGTGTTTGTTTCAAATGTATATGACTCTAGGGGTTTAATTTATGTCCAAATTGTTTAGCGGATACAGTGGTTTTGGTTGAGTTTGTAGTTGATGTTTTGTGTTAAGTCAATATGTATAATCATTCAATTATTATATATGTATATAATATCTATGTATATAATATTTTAACTGTAATTATCATTATTATGGACTCGTGAAGTACATATTTTTGTTGTAATTGCAGACCGTGCATTCTTTCATAATGTTTATGCTACTTTTCCGTTTCCTCTTTTTAATTAAAAACCAAACAAATGTTGCGTTGTTGTTGTAATTTCCATTGTTATTGTAGTTTTAGCAATAGTCTACAGCTGCAGCAGCTGAAGAAATTCGTTAAAAATTGAATGTGTTCATTTGTAATTTGTCATCATTCGGATCAAATTGGTACTGCGTTCCATCAGAGGCTGGTGCCAAATTTGCTTGTTCGGCCTGTAATTAAGTCAGAAAAATGGAATGCTAATCAAATTTTTGTAAAAGTCAACAATCTTACCTCATCGGAGAAGTATTGCTCAATAATCTCATAGGCCAATTTGTAAATTTCTACATTTTCGTGGTTTTGTAATTTTTCAATCTTTTCAAGACCATCACATTCCTCTATTAAATTGGCCACTTCCTGTACGTGCACATCGGCCATTTTGAGCATATTATTTAGACCATCAAGCACAACCTAGAAAATGTAATCAGTACATAAGTTATCGTTTCTGAACAAAAAGAGAGTGCTGCCAGAACTCACATTGATAACTTGTGTATCTTGGCATGATAATAAATCACAGAAAGGTGGTATTACACCTTCTTTAATGAGCGTAAAGACCTGTTCTCGATTGCCACTTATGGTCAAATTACTGATGGCCCATGCAGCTTCCTTTTGTGTCTGAAATTCGCCCTTACTCAAATTCTCGATTATCTTAGGCAACAAGCCTACATTGATAACCGCCTGCACTTGCGACTGATTGCCGGCTGTAATATTTGAGAGAAACCAGACGGCTTCCTTACGTATCTTTTCCTTAGTATGTGACAGTAAAGCTGGGAAGTACGATAAAGCATCATAGTTGAGGACAACCTGAGTTTGCTCATCAGATCCAGTAACAATGTTGCCAACGGCCCGCAAAGCAGCTGTCTGCACCTTTACCTCAACGTGACCGAGCAGAGGAATTAGCTTTGGAACAACTCCGCTTTCAATAACCATTTGAATTTGATCGTTGCCTCCATCAGTCAAATAGCTGATAGCCCAGACAGTGTCAACGAGTATATTTGTATCTGTGTGATGAATTAGCACATTCAGTGCGGGCAAAATCTCATGTATGGTGGCAGCCGGTGGTGGTGGATCTTTGTTGCGGCACAGATTCACAATAACCCAAGTAACATTGCGCAAGAACGAAATCGGGATGTCGGGTTTGATGAATGAGAGCAATGGTTGAACCACACCGTGCTTGATCACATAATCCCGCAACTCTGGGCCATCACCAATTATATTGCCTAGCGCCCAAACTGCTTGTTCACAAACATTCGGTGCGGGTGATGATAACAATTGCAGAAATAATGGCACAGCGCCAGCGGCAACAACCTGTAATATAACCACAAATATGCAAATGTATATTGTAACAGAAAGCGCTCGCAGTGCGTAAGTAGCTCAAATGTCGCACCTGATTCGTTTGATCCGAAGTGCCTGAAGCAATGTTGGTCAATGCCCATGCGGCTTCGAATTGCAACATGGTATGATCGTGCTGTTTTAAACATTCTACTAGTATAGGTAGTATGTCGCTTTTGATAAGGTCGTTGATTGGCGGATTCTTATCCGAAGAGAGAAGTTTGCGTGCGGCTTGCACTGCAGCCAATTGCTGTTCAGGCTTCGTTGAATCGGCTGCCGCTTCTGCCAGCTTTTTTAAATTGATTGTATTTGGTAGCTGATCATCCTCGTCTGTGTTTGAGTCAACGTTTGGCACATTGCGTCGCTTCAGGATCGTTTCTTCACGTTTATTTTTACGCAATTCAACTGTCACTTCATTACGGCGTCTTCGCATTTCCTTTGAAAAAATTTACAGTTATCGATATAGTTTTATATTTAATGGATAAATTTTCTTATAAACTATTGATACGACAGTCGAGCTCGTAAATCAAAATATTAAATTTCTTTGATATTTGATAGATTTACAAAAATGTATGTGAATATGAACAAATTAACATTTCAGCGATTGCAGTGTTTCTAAAATTTATATATTTGATATACATGTACATATGTATATATATGTATGCATATGAATGTCAAAAATTATTAAATCTCCAGTTCTATTGGATGAGTCGGTTATCGCATTAGCATGTTTTTCACAAGGACTGCTCTCTGTATTTATTTAGTTAATGCAGTTAAAAATATTTTACTGATTGCAAATCCACTACTTCATATCTCAATCTCCCCCACCCCCTTAAAACCACACCAAGCTCGATTTATGGCTAAGAGCCTTCGGCATATTTTTTTCATATAAACAAAGGGACTCAAAATTAGCACACATTTTAAAATAGGTCTTAAACGTCACCGAGTACTTCTTTACAGGCAGCATAAATGAAATATAAATGTAGGTATAAAAAATTAAAAGAAACTAATAAAATGCAAGAGTAAATGCCACGAGGAAAATAATACCAAGGAGAAATAAAGGTGCAGGGGTGGGGTTGTGAATGATCAGAATAGATGTTAAATCAAAATTCACTTATACGCATAAATAAAATATAGCCTCTTATGGACAAATTTGAAAAAAAAAATTAAATCAAAAAGAAAATTATGAAAATCAATAATTGCGAAGTAATGGAAACGTCTTCGATTCCATTCCATCCATGCGTGTTTTATATAAAGTTGCAACTAACAATAATAGGGCGGGGTTGTGGTGCATACTTACATCTTGATCCTTTCCTTTATTTTTGAAATTCTGCAAACGGTTCATGTTTGGCTCAAGGGACGTCATTCTAGTAAAATGTTGGTCTATGCAAGTTTAGAACTCCAAAAATTTACTGAAAATATGATTTTTCACCACCACAACGAACGAATAGGACAAAAGACAAGTGTTCGTAAAACCCACGAACGGCACGAGCCACAAGAACGAAAAACAAAAAAGAAATGCAAAAAAAATTCATTTAATAAAACAGGAAAAGTGAATTTTCTTTGAATTACACATAAATGTTAAAATAGCTTACGTTTATATGTAGATTGCAAGAGAAACCAGTTGTAAAACCTGTTTACCACTCACTAAAAGGATTTAAACAAATATTTATGCGCTTCTAATAATTAAAATATTAAAAATCGTATCTCACACACGAATGAAAATTTTTTCCGAAAAATTATAATTGCGATTGACTGAAGAAACGAATAGGAGTGAAGGAACAAGCAACGAGAATGAAACAAACGATTAAACATTCACCGAGTATATATAAAGAAAGGTGACGATATTTTATTAATAATATAGATGTATGAAATAGAATTTCAAGAAGTGAAATGAGTACTTCTAAGCTGATGTTGATGTAACTTATTATGAAAAGGAACTTTGTTCTAACATTTGAAGCAGAGTTAATCAGTTACGAATCGGAAATGTCATTCTGAGTGGGTAGTTCTTAGTGAACTCTTCGAATATTTCAACCCAACTAATAAAACGTTAATATTTTTATATCAATAAATTTAATATATCCTTAAGAATATACTCCATAATATATTTTGTTAGTTTCAGTTGTATTTAGAATTACACTTTGACAGCGTAAATGCATACCTGTAGCTTGAAAATTCGACACAGTGTGGAAAAGCATGATCTGTAAGCATAATGTATATCTGACAAATTTGTTAAACCTTGTACCCTGGTGACTTGATAAACAATAATTTATTGCCTACCATCTATGTTATGAAATAAATTACAAATAAAAATTAATATCATAAAAATTTATTGCCTACCATCTATGTTATAAAATAAATTACAAATACCAAATGCTTTGGCGAGAGAAAACAGAGAAAATAAACTCTCTTTCGCTGAAACACCACGATTTTGAGTGGATTCACCACGATTCTGAGTGGATTAAACACGATCTTCAGTGGATTCATGTACAACGCCCGTCTGCTTTATTTCGCTGCTTCGCCGTTTGACGTTTAAGTTTCTTTACTCTGTATACTCTGTTTGGCGGTTGCCTCGTGTGCAAGGTGAATTTACTTACATGGTGACTGCAAGGTGAATTTCGTACCTCCGGAATTGTCAAACACAAGGAATCTCCGATTAGCTATTGTTCAAAATAAACGAAATTGAGAGCAATGGAGAAATGCATAAGAGCAACTTAAAGTGGTACACAATTTATATAAAATATATTTAACAATTTCTTCATAATGATCAAACTTTACCAAAATAACAATTAAAAAACTCTTATTCACTCAAATCAAAACTCTATTTGCAATTGTTTGCATATTTGTTTTGATCACATTTTTCTATAATTTCAATTTTGAGAGCTACTCAGGGAAAATGGTTCAAACAAATTTATTCTTGCAGTCGCCATGAAAGTTAATTCAATTTGCTCGTGTGTATGCAGCATTATAATTGATAAATGCTTTTTGAAGATGACCTTTCCGAAACGTAAAATGAATTTTTTTTAGCAGAGAACAAGGTGAATGCAAAAATTGTTTCAACCAAATATCACAGATTAACTGTCAGAATCAAATAAATATAAACGTCTATCAAAAGAAAAATGCAATAAATTGTAATATGATTTGTAAGTAAGAATTTATAATTTAAAATTAAATAAAATGACAAAATAATCATAATCCAGTAGCGATGCGAATAATTCGATTTTTTTTCAGGATTTGAGTAGTTTACAAAATGCGTATGTCAGTACATTTTCTTTATTTTAATATAACTAAAGTGTAAGGTTTGTAAGAAAAAAATTGTAATTGTTTTATTTCAATAAATAAATAAATATGGTTTAAAAATTATTATGTCTTACATTCACATTGGTTTTCGATTTGAACTCTGTATAATAAAAACATTTATAACTTAATTATTGTTAATATAGTATATGTATATTGTTAATGTTATTTATACTTATCTTCAACTAAGTAAGAATAAACCCGAAACATTCTCGTTTTTTCACTGTTAAATATATCACGTTCACAATTACAACAGTTTGGAAAAAATAAACAAGAGCTAACTTCCTAAAATATATTTTCTTGATCCACAACAGGATGTGCTGATAGCAAAGCAATATGGGAAAAAATTATAATTGTAACGTTGCACTCTGTGATTTTTTTTATATGTCACCACAAATTACTTCTTAAGGCTCAGTTACCTAAACATAGCAAAACGTAGCATAGTATAGCATAGTTGAATGATGCGTTGATTACCGAAGCATAGCAACGCACACCAAGTCAGCTAATCAGAAAAACACATTGCGTATTTAAAAAATGTTCATGTGACTGCCAGCTGTGCTGTTCTATGTTTTGCTATGCTTGGGTAAGTGGGCCTTTAGCCATGGGGTTAAAGGAATTCTAGGCACTAAACAACGCTCGTGGGCAGCAGTGCCGATGAGTTTTTTCGACTTCCAACATTTGACAGATAAGATGAAATCTGTTTAAATAATAGACCATGTTCACATTAGCATCAGAAAGCCGACCCATTTTGACTCGGTTTAACAACAAAGAAGAAAGTGGGGAGGAGAAAAGTTACGTGAGGCGGGATTTTTTATTTTGTTAAAAATTTCTCGACTCATTTTGACATTTGCTGATGTGTCATTTGCTGATTTGAAGTTTGCTGATGTGAAATTTACTGATTTCACATTTGCTGGTGCAATATTTGTATCAACACGCAAAAATAAAATTTATTTTGAAATAATGAATTAGAACCGAACACAAACAATGGGGCTCTTATCGCTTTATGAGCAAAATCCATAGCTTTTTGGTACGAAGTACGAAGAATACGCTTTTTTTTTGGAAGTCTCCCTATTTTTTAATAATTGCAATACTTAATAACGTTAAAAGACAAATACTTGCTTCCTCATTATCACTCATTTTTAAATGAATTATTAATTTTCAACTGAAATATTATTACTATTATTATATCTTACACCATAATTAATTATGATTGCAAGATATTGGGGGAATGAGGGGGAATGGAACTAGCTACAGAGACTTTCGACTCAAAGAGAAAAGGATTTTATAGAAAGAAGCATTTTGGAGACCAAGCCCGTGACAGGATTTGAACCTGCGACCTTTGGAGTGTGAGTCTTGCATGCTTATCACTAGACCACAGAGGGCGGCTCAACTGCAATATATTTATGTTGCTAAAAGGAAAACAAAAATATTCTGACAACTTGCAAACGTCAAAATGATGCGGCGGTGTTCAGACAACATTTTAGTATGAAAATTAGTCGGCTCTCTGAGGCTAATCTGAACATGGTCATAAGTGTATTCGGGTCGCATGAACTCAGGCAGTAAGCGTTCACTTCAGTTCTCTTCAGTTCAGTAATTTGACGCTTGCGACGCGAACAGGATAGTACAGTGCCAGTTCATAATAACAAGTTTTGTTTACAATTAAACGCTTTCAAGTTTAAGTGAATTCGATAATCATACATTCTAATTAATAAGATAGAAGAAAATAATAAATAATTGATATATAATAAATAATTGATATATTTTTAAGCAGTTTTTTCGAAGAGGAATATTTTTATTTTATTTTATTTTTTTTTAAAGTTTATACACAAATAAATTTAATACTAAACTTATTACCTAGGCAACTAACAACTAAGATCTTCGGCCTAACTAGTTGTCGAAGAGGAATAAGATGAATTATGTGCTTACAATGGAAATGATAATTATTAATTATTTTTAATTCAGAAAGTGCGTATTTTATATATAATTCAATTTAGAATTATGGGAGTAAAGGAAAACAATTCAAAAATGTTCGTTAATTTTCAAAACGGACATGAGCTGCACTAGAAAAATTTCAGTGCAGTCAGTTCATGAACTGAAAGTGAACGTCGCGAACAGGAAAGTCCAGATTATGTCGCAATACGAACATAGTTCAGAGCCAAAATTGCAGATAATTCTTGCTACGCGAACAGAACTAATAGCGGAGTGCTTTTTAATGTGTATTGTTCTGTGTTTGGTCAGATAAAATAACTACTTATTATTATCTTAATTATATTACTATAATCATTTTATCATGGTGTGTGGTTCACAATCAATTTTGACATTATTAAGACCATATTAAAAGAGGCTCTCTGCTATCATCATATTGTGTGCAGACTTTTTGACAGTACTTAGGTTAAATCGGGCGCTGTTTCTCTCTCTCTCTAATCACATCACCTGGCATAATAATTTCAATTATAATTAGGTATAGATTTTTAACTTTCTGCGTGACATTTCATCTTCTTTCAATACAGCAATTAAAATATATATTTTTGCTAATTTTATTTCTACTATTTGTTGGGAAACGTAACTTGATTGAGATGCACTCAATTTATTAATTAAGTAAATGAGTTAGTTGCCGTGCTTATTAAAAATGGTGAAAGTAAAGCAGGAAAAAATGGACCCAGAGGTCGATGGGAAAATTGAAAAAACCGGAACCAAAATAAAAGAAGAGGTAACGAGCAGAGTAGATGAGATGTCCTCTATAAATGTAGGTGCTAATGAACCTGTGAAAAATGCAGGCCACCCCGATTCTAGTTTACATGCTGACGCACAATCTACTGCTATCGAGGACAAAAAATCTATTCAGCCAGCAAAATCATCGTCCGAAATACTAGCAGAGCTATTTCAAGTCTTTAATGCGGCTCCACCAAAAGTTCTACTTGGCAATAGTGATTTGCCAAAGAAACACAAGAAAAGGAAAAAGGAAAAGAAACGGCACTCGAAATCGGAGGAACATTCCGAGAGCGATACGAGTATGACCCAAGATAGTGGTAGAGAGCGGAGCATCGAAACCAAGCATAAAAATAAGAAAAAAAAGAAAAATAAACATAAAGAAAGGGAAAAACAGGAAAAATCGAAGAAGAAAAAAAGTAAATCTGTTGTGCGGGAAGTGGAGAACAGCAAGGAATCAGAGAGCAAAAAGACCAAAACAACTCATGTATCCACAAAACAGGAACCAGATGAGCAGAAAAGTAGTAGAAATTCAGGTAGCCTGAAGCGTCGTGCAGACGATTCCGGTATCAATGATGAGCATGTTACGCCCGCAAAAAGGAGTGATGACCGTTATCGACAAAGTGACCACAAAAGCTCCTACAATGGTAGTCGTGACCGGAATGATCGAAAATGTGATTATCATAAAATTAAAATAGAAGTAACAAATTCAATAATTCAGCAGGGTAATGAGAGGGGCGGACATACGTCGGATATCTCTCTTTCAGATGAAGAGACGTATTTGAAGGAAAGAGAACGCGTTAGCGATAATAACCGATATCGCTTTAGTTATGAGACTAGCAATTCGAGACATCGAAATAGATTCTACGCAGGAGTTGAACGCAGCCGAGGTCGTCCTAGGCGACATCGAGAACGTTCGAATTCCTGCTCCAGGTCGAGATCAAGATCGCGCTCTCTTGGTATAGATAAGAAACGGTTACTAGAGATTGCTCGCAAAAATGCAATCAGTATGTTTAAGCGGGGCAACTTACCTGGTTGCGATGCGATGACAGAGGAGGTAAAGGATAAAGTTCTATTGAAAATGCGCTATGGCGGACGTACTGTGCAGGATCTCACGGATTTTTGCAAGAAAATTTCAAATGGCGAACAATTGTCTGAACTTAGCACTGACGAAGACTCTGATGTAGACAATAATGGTAACGCGAAAGCCTTCCATCATCCATTTCAATTAAAGGATCGTGAACCAATCGTCATGCACATACGCAATGCTACGCCTATTGTGCCCCGGAAGACCGAGAATATGACAAAAGCTATTACGATGCAATTTCCCGTATCTTCAGGCCAGCATCACCGTTTGACGGAAGCTTGGGTGCCGGTGGAAAAGAAAGAGATGCCTGCACAATTACTTAAGCTTCCTGCAGCAACTCAGCAAACAAACATTTTCAAACCAGGCGTTCCAAAGAATGTTTTTGAGAAGACTTTGCCACAAGCGGAAGAACAAGAGCCCGCCTTCAAACCGGTGACATTGCCAAATGCTGCACCCTCAGCTAATGAGATGCCAACGACATCCCCTCAGACAGCGACACCACTTAATCCTGGAAATATTGCCACACCCCCTGATATGGCAGTCGTTCCCACACCTAATAAATATGTTGTAAATTACCTGACACAACCTTTCGTACCTGAAGTTCCCGTGCCATCCGCTGCCCCTACTGAAAGTGTTTTTCCTGACGTAATGGAAAAAAATCTGGATGTCTCCAGCATAATATCTAAGCGATTAAACGCCATGAGACGCTTGCAGGTACTTCCTTTATTTTATTCTTCATTTAAAAATGACTCAAAAATGTGATCATCTAAAACTGTTACTAATATTTTATTTATTTGCCAGGAAAATCCGATGGATTCTGAAGCAATTAAAATGATGTATAATTCGCAAAAAGAAATGTCCTCTTGGGTATCATCGAAACACATGCCCGGACAATTCACAGGTACCACTGGTGTAAATGTGCTCAAAGTGCACGAACTGAATTCTGGGCCACAAGTGTGGGCACGGCGTGATCAATTGACTTCTACACAGCCAGTGAGTGGTGGCATGGGTATGCAATTGCTGCAGAAAATGGGCTGGAAGCCGGGAGAGGGTTTGGGTCGCGAAAAAACTGGCTCATTACAACCGCTGCTATTGGATGTTAAATTAGACAAACGCGGCCTAGTCTCGAAAGAAGAGAACGGTTATCGCCGCCAACCGCAATACATAAAGAAGCAGCGCCCACAAAATGTAGCACAGGCGCAACAGGATATGCAGAGCAAACATCCAGTTTGCCTACTGAACGAATTGACTTCGAAGCGCAAATGGACGCCGCCGCTCTATACACTGATCGATGAAACCGGTCCTTCGCATAGCAAAACGTTTATGTTCTCAGTGTCGATAAACGGCCAAGCTTATAGTCCCAATCAAGCGTCGCAGACAAAGAAGGAGGCTAAAGTGTTAGCAGCACGCTACTGTTTACAGCAATTGGGAGTTTTGCCTCTGTAGATTCCAAACTAATATGTAAATACACCAGATATGTGAAACATTGCAGAAAACGGTCTATAGATTTGTTCGTTCTTAAGTTGAACATTTTTGTTTTTAAGGTATAAATGTGTATTAAGTTTATTTCAAAACGACATTTAATTGTTATTTGAATGTGTTTAATTATTAATAATGAAAATTTTTAAGATATCTTTTCTAAACGTATACAAACAAAAATTCAACGATTGTAGTTTTTTTCTGATGGGCCCTATTCGAATACTTTCTATAGTGTCGCAACTTCACCATTGTCCTCACGAAATTGTACTCATTTCCTACCGCCTTCTGGTTAAGATCGGCAGTTACTCGTTAGGATACCCTCCTAAAAGTGATTTAAATTTAACGCGGGACACTTCCAGATCAGGGACGAAATTTGTTGTTCGTTGAAGTTGGCTTACTATATAAAGAAATTCCAATATAAATTAGAGCTCTCCTGGTAAAACTAATATTTTCAGTTTACGCAATTACGATCATAGGAGAATAATTACCCGAGTGACGCCAGTAAAACATGGGCCCAAAAGAGTATAATTCTGTGTGCACTATGTGCAAATTGCATCTAACAGATTGATCAAAACACTTATTAGAAAAACATCAATTGGTGTCTGATTGGGTCACTTGCGCCCTATGTAATTTTGGCTTGGAGCGCAAAGTTCTAGAGTTTAACCAAGTTATTTTCTCATGAACGGGACACAGTTTAGACAAGTTATTATAATATAAAAACACCAAAATAAGTCAGTTGTAAATTGCGTCGAAATCGGAAAATATGGTTTCATTACCACCAAAATTTCATTAGTACGAAAATGTTACAAATTCTGATTGGCGGATCCTTAGAATCAGTTCCGCGCCTTTGAAACTTACGAGCAGGAACATTGGAAGTCGTTGTCTGTGACTGCTGCTGTAAGAAGATGGAACTATTAGTATATATTGATAAACAGTAACTTCAAGAATTGTGCTGCAGGCCCTATCAACTAATTTTGGCTGTTGATAAGAATTAATTTTGTTCACTTTGTTGATGAATAAATAAATAAACAACAGCAATAATTATCAAGAAATTCATTAGCTGATTAGTACCTATTTTCCTTCAATTATTTGATTAGAAGAACCCAATATCGCTATAAATAGTACTAAACTGAGCACAGATTACAGGCAATTTTCCAATATAATCGGAAGCTAATCGCGATACTGTAAATTCACAAAAGAAGACATTTCTGCAGCTCACTTTAACAATTCCACAAATCCAAAGAACACGCACAGAAGCAATCAGTAGATGGTGGATTTTATCATGGGGACACCCTCAGGTTTGGCAAGCAAACTTTGCTGCATACGAGTAATTGTTCATTCATTTATTAATATCACCCATAGTGGCATATTTGGAGGCGTATGAAGGCTTATCACAGTATAACCGCGAAGACGCCAATTAGAAAATATTCCCTCACAATAAAAGTTAAAAAGGGATCGTCTCGGAAATTTGAAGCGAAAGTCTCGACAACCTCGACAATCTAAGGAGACAGTCTCGACAACCTCGACAATCTAAGGAGACAGTCTCGACAACCTCGACAATCTAAGGAGACAGTCTCGACAACCTCGACAATCTAAGGAGACAGTCTCGACAACCTCGACAATCTAAGGAGACAGTCTCGACAATCTAAAAGAGACAGTCTCGACAATCTAAAAGAGACAGTCTCGACAATCTAAAAGAGACAGTCTCGACAATCTAAAAGAGACGGTCTCGACAATCTAAAAGAGACAGTCTCGACAATCTACAGAGAGAGTCTCGACAATCTACAGAGAGAGTCTCGACAATCTACAGAGAGAGTCTCGACAATCTACAGAGAGAGTCTCGACAATCTACAGAGAGTCTCGACAATCTACAGAGAGAGTCTCGACAATCTAAAAGAGACAGTCTCGACAAACTAAAAGAGACAGTCTCGACAATCTTAAAGAGACAGTCTCGACAATCTACAGAGAGAGTCTCGACAATCTAAAGAGACAGTCTCGACAATCTAAAAGGGACAGTCTCGACAATCTAAAAGAGACAGTCTCGACAATCTAAAAGAGACAGTCTCGACAATCTAAAAGAGACAGTCTCGACAATCTTAAAGAGACAGTCTCGACAATCTACAGAGAGAGTCTCGACAATCTAAAGAAACAGTATCGACAATCTACAGAGAGAGTCTCGACAATCTAAAAGAGACAGTCTCGACAAACTAAAAGAGACAGTCTCGACAATCTTAAAGAGACAGTCTCGACAATCTACAGAGAGAGTCTCGACAATCTAAAGAGACAGTCTCGACAATCTAAAAGGGACAGTCTCGACAATCTAAAAGAGACAGTCTCGACAATCTAAAAGAGACAGTCTCGACAATCTAAAAGAGACAGTCTCGACAATCTAAAAGAGACAGTCTCGACAATCTAAAAGAGACGGTCTCGACAATCTAAAAGAGACAGTCTCGACAATCTACAGAGAGAGTCTCGACAATCTACAGAGAGAGTCTCGACAATCTACAGAGAGAGTCTCGACAATCTACAGAGAGAGTCTCGACAATCTACAGAGAGTCTCGACAATCTACAGAGAGAGTCTCGACAATCTAAAAGAGACAGTCTCGACAAACTAAAAGAGACAGTCTCGACAATCTTAAAGAGACAGTCTCGACAATCTACAGAGAGAGTCTCGACAATCTAAAGAGACAGTCTCGACAATCTAAAAGGGACAGTCTCGACAATCTAAAAGAGACAGTCTCGACAATCTAAAAGAGACAGTCTCGACAATCTAAAAGAGACAGTCTCGACAATCTTAAAGAGACAGTCTCGACAATCTACAGAGAGAGTCTCGACAATCTAAAGAAACAGTATCGACAATCTAAAAGAGACAGTCTCGACAATCTAAAAGAGACAGTCTCGACAAACTAAAAGAGACAGTCTCGACAATCTTAAAGAGACAGTCTCGACAATCTACAGAGAGAGTCTCGACAATCTAAAGAGACAGTCTCGACAATCTAAAAGGGACAGTCTCGACAATCTAAAAGAGACAGTCTCGACAATCTAAAAGAGACAGTCTCGACAATCTAAAAGAGACAGTCTCGACAATCTTAAAGAGACAGTCTCGACAATCTACAGAGAGAGTCTCGACAATCTAAAGAAACAGTATCGACAATCTAAAAGAGACAGTCTCGACAATCTAAAAGAGACAGTCTCGACAATCTAAAAGAGACGGTCTCGACAATCTAAAAGAGACAGTCTCGACAATCTACAGAGAGAGTCTCGACAATCTACAGAGAGAGTCTCGACAATCTACAGAGAGAGCCTCGACAATCTACACAGAGAGTCCCGACAATCTACAGAGAGAGTCTCGACAATCTACAGAGAGAGTCTCGACAATCTACAGAGAGTCTCGACAATCTACAGAGAGAGTCTCGACAATCTAAAGAAACAGTATCGACAATCTAAAAGAGACAGTCTCGACAATCTAAAAGAGACAGTCTCGACAATCTAAAAGAGACAGTCTCGACAATCTAAAAGGGACAGTCTCGACAATCTAAAAGAGACAGTCTCGACAATCTAAAAGAGACAGTCTCGACAATCTAAAAGAGACAGTCTCGACAATCTAAAAGAGACAGTCTCGACAATCTACAGAGAGAGTCTCGACAATCTAAAAGAGACAGTCTCGACAATCTAAAAGAGACAGTCTCGACAATCTAAAAGAGACAGTCTCGACAATCTAAAAGGGACAGTCTCGACAATCTAAAAGAGACAGTCTCGACAATCTACAGAGAGAGTCTCGACAATCTAAAGAAACAGTCTCGACAATCTAAAAGAGACGGTCTCGACAATCTAAAAGAGACAGTCTCGACAATCTACAGAGAGAGTCTCGACAATCTACAGAGAGAGTCTCGACAATCTACAGAGAGAGTCTCGACAATCTACAGAGAGTCTCGACAATCTACAGAGAGAGTCTCGACAATCTAAAAGAGACAGTCTCGACAAAGTAAAAGAGACAGTCTCGACAATCTTAAAGAGACAGTCTCGACAATCTACAGAGAGAGTCTCGACAATCTAAAGAGACAGTCTCGACAATCTAAAAGGGACAGTCTCGACAATCTAAAAGAGACAGTCTCGACAATCTAAAAGAGACAGTCTCGACAATCTAAAAGAGACAGTCTCGACAATCTAAAAGAGACAGTCTCGACAAACTAAAAGAGACAGTCTCGACAATCTTAAAGAGACAGTCTCGACAATCTACAGAGAGAGTCTCGACAATCTAAAGAAACAGTATCGACAA
Source organism: Clusia tigrina (assembly GCA_920105625.2). Lineage (NCBI taxonomy): Eukaryota > Metazoa > Arthropoda > Insecta > Diptera > Clusiidae > Clusia > Clusia tigrina. The sequence continues at coordinate 28,403,444 of OV050031.1, read as the reverse complement.
TCTAAAAGAGACAGTCTCGACAATCTAAAAGAGACAGTCTCGACAATCTAAAAGAGACGGTCTCGACAATCTAAAAGAGACAGTCTCGACAATCTACAGAGAGAGTCTCGACAATCTACAGAGAGAGTCTCGACAATCTACAGAGAGAGCCTCGACAATCTACACAGAGAGTCCCGACAATCTACAGAGAGAGTCTCGACAATCTACAGAGAGAGTCTCGACAATCTACAGAGAGAGTCTCGACAATCTACAGAGAGAGTCTCGACAATCTACAGAGAGAGTCTCGACAATCTAAAAGAGACAGTCTCGACAAAGTAAAAGAGACAGTCTCGACAATCTTAAAGAGACAGTCTCGACAATCTACAGAGAGAGTCTCGACAATCTAAAGAGACAGTCTCGACAATCTAAAAGGGACAGTCTCGACAATCTAAAAGAGACAGTCTCGACAATCTAAAAGAGACAGTCTCGACAATCTAAAAGAGACAGTCTCGACAATCTAAAAGAGACAGTCTCGACAAACTAAAAGAGACAGTCTCGACAATCTTAAAGAGACAGTCTCGACAATCTACAGAGAGAGTCTCGACAATCTAAAGAAACAGTATCGACAATCTAAAAGAGACAGTCTCGACAATCTAAAAGAGACAGTCTCGACAATCTAAAAGAGACGGTCTCGACAATCTAAAAGAGACAGTCTCGACAATCTACAGAGAGAGTCTCGACAATCTACAGAGAGAGCCTCGACAATCTACACAGAGAGTCCCGACAATCTACAGAGAGAGTCTCGACACTCTTATCAACAATAGCAGCCCCTTTTCGCACCTAATAAGTTCTTGCACAAATCTTGTTTTTAAATTTATAATTATATTTTCGATAACATAAATTTCCAGACCGTTAAACAATTCATTTCAACACTTTCGGTACATTTTTCTCTTATTCAAATTTACAAGGAAAAAAAATCTTAATAATAAGGCTCGGCTCAAAAACGCATTGTTAGTGTTTTTTAAAAACACTTCAACTCGGCGGAGGTAGTTTTACTTTAATATTATATAATATTAATATTAATTAAGTTAATATTGTACTCATCCGAGTCCAGAAATCGGATTTCTTCAGGATAAATAAAAGCGTGGCTTAATGAGAAAAATAATTAACAATTTTAAAATATGGCATATTAGTCGAAATTTCTTAATAATATCATTATTTTATTTACTTAAGTAAAAGCAGACTTGTCCATCTCGGTTAGGTGGGTGGAACTCACATGCTGCTTACAATATTCCCACATAAAAAGTGCACCTGTCACATGCACATTCAGTGAGGGAATCGAGCCACATTGGGGAACTACCACAGGATGATCCAAAAATGCAATTAAATCTGGAGGTATACCATCAATTTCGTGCCTAAGAGAAAACAGAGGAAGTGTCACAATTGGCGAGTCTCATCACCTATTCTTGATGTCGATATAATTGACGATTTACCCCAGTAGTAGAATGCATTTTTTTGGAAATTCGAAGCCAACCAAACTTATGCCGTGACTGGCATTCTCAGGGCCAACTATTTCAAACCCTTCACATTGTTTTTGAAAGAGGAAATCAGTTAAAGCAGTCGATTTTACTTCTATTATGTTGAGGCCATTTTCGGCTGTCATGCTGTATCAGTAGAAAATAGAAATAATGTTAGTTAATATGCCGAAACTAACCGTTGATACTACAGCTTAAATCTGTGTACCTCAAATTGTTAAATTCAGGTGCCTCCAAATGCGATTTTGAATCCACGACCAGATTTTGTAGGCCCAAAACCTCGCAGGTTCGAGCAATTCCACCTAAATTCGCCAATTTGTCAATCAAGCTGGCTACAACGTAAATCTAAATTAAACACACTTTTATTTATGTGGATAAATGCTGAATGCTTGGGTAGTGTCTACCTCGGCTCCGTTATGCTTCGGATATGTTATAAAATCAGGCTTGACCAATATATTATCTGTAGGATTTGACTTCCTTTGAATGTATTGAGTGTCATTTTTTGGCGATTTCGTGTCTGAATGTGTTGCTGCAATTGAATGTTCTTGTAACCCTTCGATCGTTTGCTTCCTGTTACTAACATCACGGCCTGTTTCAAAGTTGTGCCCCACCTTAGACGAACTGTATTCATCGAACGGTGAGTTGGTGGCCAACATTACAACATCATCCCAAAATAAGTTATTCTTAATTATGTGACACATTTGTAAACGAATGTTGACGCTGATCTCATTAATGTACGCTCCCAAAGAGACTGCAAACGCCGTCTGCAGATCATCTGCGTTGCGAATATTTATGCTGCCGGATTGAAACACAAAATTTAATTCTGCCTTTAACATATATCGCCAAAGTACTTAGTATTTTTCGAAAATTCCACCAGGATGTTATAAACCGCCAACTGGGCCAGAAGTCGAGTCTTGAAATCGGCCACCATGGTCAGCGGCAAAAGTAAACTGATAATGCGATTCAGTTGATCCTCTTTGATCGCCTCCGCATTCCAAATGCAATAAAAGTGCCCAATCGATATCAATGATAGCTGTTGTCTGGCAGTATATGTACATGCCTGTGGAAGGATTTAAGGACAGAAATTGTGATTAAACAAAAATATTAGGAAATAATTTTGAATATCAACATCACCTGTTGCAATTTGTCGAATATAAAATCAATACTGGTAATGCTCTGCGATGCAATAGCTTCGTATAAGCAAGTCACGTTGATTTGATTAACTTGCTCCATAAGAATGTTCCAATATCGGTTTAGAAAGTTTGGCACATTTCCCGCAGAAACCATTTTCGAAATAGCTCGGGCAATTCTCATCTTCAAGCGGTGCTCTTTGCAATTCTTGAAATACTTGGGTCTCTGCCGGTTCAGGTCGTCGTTCAACTTTAGCAGGTCGGTTAAAATAACTGCCCTGAGATTAGAAGGTATTTCGCACCACAATCGAATTCTCGCAATTTTCACATTAGAGTCCAATAAATGGTACTCATAACTTTCTTCAATACTATGTGATTAAAAGAGTAAGGAGGAATTTCGTCAATCAGTGCAAATTGCCTAAATTTTTTATAGAAATTTACCGCGCATCTCCAGTTTTAGCATCGCCGTACAAAATTCGACCCATAATGCAATCCTTACTAACAAGTGCGTACGCATCACTCAAGACAGCCGGCGCCAGAAATGCTAAATTAGCCAAGTCAATATCTAAAACAGCTTCCACGTTTGTCGCGGTATAATCTTTGCATTGGGTGTGTCGGCAATGTTGGATTATATTCTCAGCACTGAAATGAAAATGGAAAACAATGTTTTAAATTTTGACCAGTTCTGCAATCAAATAAGATTCTATAGTAATTAGTGTGATCATGGAACTAGTTTAATCACTAAACCTAAACATAAACCTTGATCAAAAGTCCAAGCTTGATCGAATTATCCGTCAACTGAAGAAACTGAGGTGTGAATAATTTTATAGAGCATAAACAGCTCTTCTACATACGAATTATTCCATATCCAGAGTCATGTGGAATAACTCATTTTGATTACAAAAAGAAGGATATCAGTTCGATCCAAGAGATCTAACTCTAAGGGCATTCATTCCGAGCGTCATTCTGATAAGCGAAGCGCTTTGCATTTGTTGGCGGATTGAAGTTTCGTACTATTCAATTTTATTCGCAAGATGAATAAAAGTGACCAAGTGGAAAAAGAGTTCCGATTTGGAAGACTAAAGTATCATTTAAATGCGCATTTGCAACACCGAATAAAAGGCGAAATGGTTCGCTTTTAGTAATTGGACCCATGGCATAGCCGTTGATATGATCGGGCCTATCTCTATATAATAGCAGGACCATATTTTAGAGACTTACAGTGGCGCTCGACAAGTTCTCTCACATTCAAAATCGAGGAGGAAAACTAGCTGCTGGGAGTCCATATCTACAGAAATTTTAAGCAAATCAAATGATTTCTGTGTTAAAATTGTATGTCCCAGCATCTGAGAGCGAAATTGTAGGTCTATAATATATGTTTCTGGTATAAGCAAACGGGAGTGATTTCCAGTCTCATCTTATTCAGAATTGGCTTTAATGGGTATACTAACACAATCGTAAAAATGTGCCTCCTTTTTGCGTATATTTTCAATCTCTGGATAAGTGATCCCACATCAGAGGGACAGCAATCTTTCTGCCCGCGTATTAGAGTTGAAAGTTGCGCTAATGTCTTCTGGGTTCCCATATCCACAAGGTCAGCTATTTGGATATTATGTTTGGACAAATCAGAAAACTGCGTCAACAGGCGACATACGAAAAAGTCGACGGATTTCTGGCGCACAAACGCCTCGTCTCCATTATGCCAAACAAGTTTATTGTGAAATGTTTTTGTCACTTCTTCCAAGGTGGAATTGTGTAATGCCTCCAAATTAATATCGTAATTCTCCTTACAAAATGTTCGGATTTCTTCCGAGTCCTGTGCATCAAATGTAGTCAGGAAGCGCAACCATGAATGAGTTTTTGGTGGTGTCTTGGCCAGAAGTTTTAAAATGGTTGCCACCATCTCTGCAACTTCAGGCTTCGCACCCACTTCCGGCACGTCTAAATTATATGTAAGAATGTCATAGAAACGTTTGGAGACGTTGGGCGCTGACGTACATAGCTCTAATTTTTGTGTAAATACTTTGAGATTTCGGTAAGGATCTATCACGTTATAAAGTGCCTCGATGAATGTTATGTAGTCATCTAGATGCATCCTATCAATAGCTGCAGAGAACATATTTTCGAAGAGTTCAATCGTTATTTGGCGTAATGCAGGATTTTGCAATACACGCACCCGAGCAGCTATTTTTAATAGCAACTCTTTCGTTACACTCTCCAAGGATTTTCCGTATAATGCCAATTGTGTTAACCAAAAATGCAAAGGCACTGATTTCCAGTTAACCTTTGCAAACAATTCGAGAAATAAACTCTGATCAGTGTTGAGAAATCTGTTGATATTGTGTTGTGCCAAAAAGTAGCCTTCTTTATTGTACAGGCTCGTATTGTTCAAGGCTTCCAGGAATTGTAAGAGCACTTCTGCACTCAGATCACCGCAATTGAATTCGGTTAGAATATATTCAAGTGCCCATCGAATGACCAAAATATTGTTGCTACTTAATATTTTCCTATAAAGTAAGTCAATTACCTTCTTCCAAAAGGTGGAAGCTGGGCGACGATTATCATCAATCGTTCCAATCATGTTTAAAGATGGCAGTATAAGATTCGATTTGTTCTCATCCAAGTTTTCCATAATGGTTACATACTCATTCCAGCAACGGCTAAGCTCTAACGTAGCACCTATTTCCCAATGCGGGCTGCTACCTTTGCGATCATTCATGTGTTCCTGCATTTTCCTTATCAAAAAATACCCAGATCTGCGCTCTTCACGTTCGGATGAAAGCAGCAGTTGTTGTACAAACGACACTAGCTGAGTGCAGGCAGGCAATTCTTCTATGTACAATATGAACTCATCGAATAGATGCACGCTTATCTGTAGAAGGCTTGGCGAAATACCCTGCTCGTAGTTCCCATTAATGAAGATCGTCCACAGCTTTTCAATCACTGCACTATCATTAAATGCCCGCACATATAATTGTATGCATGATAATATTTTAGAATTGGCGCATCGACTGTGGTTGCCCTGAAGATATTCCACTAGTAAATTTGGAATACTCTGATTCTGAACATCTGAACGGTCTTTAATGCCCAATATGTCGATACTCTTCATGTCCTGAAGTAGTTGATATGTGATCTGGAGAACAATCAGCAAATCCGCTTCATTAGTACCGTGCATCTTTAGTAACTCGTGTATAAATGCATCGATATCGCCAGAGGCGTCCATGTGTAATGCGTGGTGGAGGAGCGGTAGAACATCTTTAACATTGTCGCCAGCTTTTATTTCATTGAAATTTTCTTTAATGAATGCAAACACTCTGTGCAAGTTTAACTGATTACTTCGATTACTTAAGCGTCCTTCTTGATTCTTTCTAGATTCGAAAACTGCTTTCTGAAATAAGTGCAGTTCGCTTGAGTATTTCTCGTCCATTTTGAAATGATATCTGAAATTAATAAAGATATTATTTTGTAGTTCTAAGCTTACTAATAACTAAACACAATGCGAAATTGTAGCGCGGCCCTAGAGTATTATGATAGTGAATGTATGGTCACGTCTCATGGGTTGGCCGTTGTTGATAGTGATAAGCCCCTTGATACAATTGTGATTGAGAAATCATCAACATAACAAACAAATTTGACCATGGGTTCAGTCCACTTTCCTCACTTTACTCGATATGAATATTTCTTCTGTGAAAAAACTGGATAAATGTCGTTTTTAGAAACCAAATCCAATACCTTTCTCTGTGGAGATTTCAATGCGGGGCACAAGAACTTTGCCTGTAATATAGTGTACAATATAATTATTAGGGCTGACTTTAGATATTTGAATGGTAGCTGACGGATGTATAAGTTAAATTCTAGAGAATTGTCGCAGTGCGTTGGAAACCATCCCATTTGGAAGGAATAAAATAAATAATGTATGTATGAGCACGTAATTAGCACTGAGTAGCATATATACATAATTTCCAATATGAGGAAGGAGGAACTTACCAAAGTATTGGCAACAAAAACAGACATTCAGCGTCAGGATGAATTGAGAGGTGTTTGTCAGCGTTCAACAAATGCTCAAAGGCCAGTTTCTTGGAGGAATATCAAATGAATCATTATTCTCAAGAGACAAACAAGAATTGAGCATTTCAGAATTTCTTTGCCTATTGCACTTATTTCCGTCCTGTGTAAGAAGTTACTTTTAGTGTTAATTTTCTTAGAACAATACCAAATTCTTCCGGCTGGAATTTTTGCTTCAAGAAAGTAAGCTTTTCAAACATTTTGTTTGCTAAGGAAGCTTTATTAAAGACGATGCTACTGTTGCACGACGATATCTCGCAAGATTATGACTGGAAAAGCCACATACTCCAACTGAATGCTTACATTAGAAACGTTCCCTTTGAAATCCTCCTCTCCCTGGTAAACTTTATTTTCTCGATAAATTTATTTATTTATTAGTATACTACAACTTCAATGACATGCATGCCTCATTCCAATTGCTATCAAATCGAAAGCATTCTAAACAGTACCTTCCGATGATGTTTAGGCCAAAATCCGTCACCCAATTATAGCAAAAAACTGGTCTACATGAATCTTGTTAAACCAAACTAGGGATGTCTCTAAGTGGAGTACTGGAAGAAATCTCGCCGCAAAATGTGATGAATTAAGGATAATGACTAACTGAATTGTTCTAAGCCAACAAAGAATGGAATAAACAAAATGCCATTACGTTTTATTAAGGATGCTCAGATAAACATGTTAAATTTCTTGGTTATAAATAATTAGAATGTCCATTGGAATGGAAGTCAATGAAGGAAATATAAAAGCCGCGAAAATATAGACCACAAAATACATACACAGTCTGCATTCACAATACTAACAATCAGACCATTTGAACGCAACTGTTGAATATTTTTCAAATGAAATTTTGCACTATTCTAATCACAAAAAAATAAAAATAAAAAAGGTTTGAACTTTTTATAACAGATGTGTAACTTACTGAAAATTCACAATAATCTTCAATAGGACAACTTTTGTCAATTTCACCACACTTTTTTGTGTTTGTTGTAAAAAAACTGGTGAGTATAAAGCAGCTGGTAAGTATTTGACAAAGGCTACATTCTTTCAGCCTATCGGGTAAGTGAAACACCGCACTTTGTTTGTGAATGAGCTACACAAATTTTTCACTTTATACGTAAGGTGAATTTACTTACTGGTGACTGCAAGAACAAGTTATTTGGAACCAAGGTGAATTCACTTACATAGTGTCTCCAAGAACAAATTTTTTTGAATCAATTTTCCCTCAGTAGTTGTCAAAATTGAAATTGTAGAAAAATGCGATCAAAACAAATATGCAAACAATTGCAAATAGAGTTTTGATTTGATTGAAGAAGAGTTTTTTAATTGTTATTTTTGTAAAGTTTGAACATTATGAAGAAATGATGAGTCTATTCAACTATTAAATATATTTTATATAAATTATGTACCACTTTAAGCAGCTCTTATGTATTTCTCCATTCCTCTCAATTTCGTTTATTTTGATCGCACATTGCTTATGTTTGACAATTCCGGAGGTACGAAATTCACCTTGCAGCCACCATGTTAGTAAATTCCCCTTGATTTGGAACCAATTTTTCCGACGTAGCTGTCAAAATTGAATTTATAGAAAAGTACAATCAGAACAAATATGCAAACAATTGCAAGTAGAGTTTTGATTTGAGTGCATAAGACATTTTCAATTGTTATTTTTGTCAAGATTGAACATTATGAAGAAATTATGAGTCAATTTAACTATTAAATATATTTTGTATAAATTGCAGCTCTTATGTATTTCTCCATTCTTCTCAATTTCATTTATTTTGAGTAGTAGCAGAGACCATAGAGATGAGACACTTAAACGTCAAATTTTCTGACGTTTAAAAAAACTGTCTTTGTTTATCAATATTTGCCTATATAGATAGGTTTATCTTTGGTTAACCAGAATTCTGAAGAAAATCAGTCACACTACTACAGTTTTGCATGTAAGTTTGTGTGTGCAAAATAAGAGTAATTTCTCTGTATTCTCTGGTAGTAGCTAATCCCACATTGCTTATTTTTGACAATTCCCGACGTACGAAATTCACCTTGCAGTCACATGTGTGCAAATTCACCATGCTTTATACGTGTACTCAAGGTGAATTTACTTACATGGGGGCTGCAAGGTGAATTTCGTACCTCTCGAATTGTCAAACACAAGCAATCTCCGATTAGTTATTGTTCAAAATAAATGAAATTGAGAGGAATGGAAAAATGCATAAGAGGTGCTTAAAGTGGTACACAATTTATATAATATATATTTATTAGTTAAATAGACTCATAATTTCTTCATAATGTTCAAACTTTACAAAAATTACAGTTAAAAAACTCTTATTCACTCAAATCAAAACTCTATTTGCTATTGTTTGCATATTTGTTTTGTTCGCATTTTTCTTTAATTTCAATTTTGACAGCTAGGTCGGGAAAATTGGTTCAAAAAAATTTGTTCTTGCAGCCAACCCTACGTCTCCATGGGCAATTTTTGATGGCATAACATCTGTCAAATTTGATTGCAATGGTTGGCAATATTTTAATGGTGGGCATTGCGATGTTATGCCATTGTCATTTTGAAAATGCCGTCAAGCAATCTAGTTCGCTGTGCCCACGCTTGAAAAAATTTTTTATTTATACGATGAAGAGGAAAAAAGAAGGAAACCGAAATTCTGGGTGAATCCTTTTTTACAGAGATTGCAACTGCACAGTCTCCATTCATTTTAGCGTTTTTATTAATTTAATAGATGCGGTAAAACGTAAATGTCCGACGATGCTTCCACTGTGAGCGTCACGAAAAAATGAAAAATGGCTGTCAAACAAACAAAATGACAACTGCTTGCAACACAGCACGTTGGCAATTTATGGCATAACATATTTCATAACATAAATTGCCAACTTGAAGCAATTTGGAGTCTCCATTGGCAATTTGCTTGAAATTGCCAATGACATACCATCAAAAATTGCCCGTGGAGACGTAGGGTAAGAATGAATGTTACTGAAACGTACAATTTTGTACTAGGTCGTACATTCTTATTTCTACCAATTTAGTGAATTAATTCAAATTGGAAATGGAATAGCATAACATTGAATGAATTATTTACTATTCAATCTATTATTTTGTTTTTTAATCAATTAAAGGTGCTTTTGGGGTGCGAAGGAAAATTTTTAAAAACTCCTATGAAAAGAACCATCAAATATATTTACATCTTTAGTGTCAGCTTTAGCAAATTATCCTTTCCACCATAGCATGACATTTTTCATATGGATAGTTCGACAAAGTTTATTGAAATCATTTGTAGACGAAAGAAGTGAGTATTTGTTACTCAAATCTGAATGACACAATTTTTGGTGTTTTTTGTAACTTTTAAACGTATTTGATCCAAAACCTAATTTGTGTGTCTTGTACACTTTTGCAACTCTTTGAGTATAAAAGGCAACACACAATATGGAGAGTAAACATACATAATTTCAATTCAGCTTAATGGTGGATGCAAGGCGAATTGCTCATCTACTAAAACGTCAACTGTAAGCAAATTACAATCTACATGTAATATTTATACCGTGTACTAATACATAAAAAGCAAGGGTTAAGTTTGCTAAGGTTTGGAAAAAACTATGATGAACTCTCTCCATGGCTTCATCAACTCAACAAATTAACACGCAAAATTCCATATGTTCCATCTGCATTTATTTTAACTATCCAAGTTTTCTATCAGAAATCAATGTACATTAAAGAGTTAAAAAGCTTCCAGAGAGTTTTATATTGCTTTTGACTTTTATGTCAAAAATTAAGAGAGCGGCCATGAGCGAGTTAAAAAACTGCTGATAGAAAAACAAAAACGAAAAAAATTTTATTTTTATGCTACCACAAAATATTGCTTCCCACCATATTATAGTTGTGTTTGTCCAGTGGGATGGGTAACAATAGTATTGGGCACTGGGCTCTGTGGGCAGCTGTAACCATGATAAATTATACTCGTATAATTTTTGCTTGTAGCACCCAAGGTGAATTTACTTACTTAGTAAGTAAATTCAACTTGGCACCTCTAATAAAATTTTGTAATTTTGTTACGTGGAGTTGAGTTTAGTTGATTTTCAATATTTGACAGCTAACAAGGAAACTGAGCGAATGCGGCTTGAGTGGTGGTTTCCTGATGTTTTTATCTCTTTAATATATCTGGACGGCGTAGCTTATTAGCCACACCAATTTTTATAAAGGATATGCCCAATAAAAAGCCTAGAGCACATTTTTCTCTAAAGCAGACAGGGAGCCCCCAAAAAAAGGCTGGATTTTCTGGAAGCAAGGCACGGTTTGGTGGAGGCAAGGCTCAAAATACGGTAGATTGTGTAAAACAGTTTCCTGTGTCGTCTGGTCAAAAACATCGCCTACTGACATGTGATGGACTACAGGAGCAGATTAAAGCAGCGTACTTAGAGGCATTTGTCGTTATTTATACCTTATAAATTTTAAATAATATATATAGTAATTTTTCTTAAAGCTCCCATACTTCTGTATATTCCAGGAGACTGGTACAAACACTAAATTAGCAGCCAGCGCTACAAATAATGGTATAAATATCAGCGAACTAAATACCAAGTCACATCTAAACGGCGTTGGCATGCATTTACTACAAAAAATGGGATGGAAACCTGGCGAAGGTTTGGGCCGAGAAGGTACTGGTTCCATTCAGCCATTGATGCCGGAAATCAAATTAGACAAACGTGGCCTTGCGTTCATAATGCCTAAAAAAAACATTCAGAAGACAAGCCAAGCTAAGCAATTTAAAAAAAAACCTAATAACAACAAAAACGTCAAAGCAGAGGCACCACAAAATATGCAGAATAACAAGCATCCCGTGTCATTCCTTAACGAATTGACTTCGCAACGAAAATGGCCGCTTCCCTTCTATACAGTGGTCTCTGAATTCGGACCAATTCATAATAAATTGTATATTTTATCGGTAACGGTAAACGGACAGGCCTATACACCGAAAGAGACATCAATTTCGAAAAAAGAAGCAAGAGTATTAGCAGCGCGCAAATGTCTAGAAGAAATAGACCAATCGTCAACGTAGAATTGTTATTTAATGTTACATTATGCGTAATATTGAAAGCAAAGTGTTTTTCCAGTATAATCCAATTCCGCTACATTCTTAAGCCATGGAGTCTTATAAAACTTGTAAAGTTTGAAAACTGATTCCCAGATTATATCCACGTTATTTTGTATTGATTTATCTTAGCTAGATAACCACTAATATTACTTCTGCACTAAAAAAATCGGTTGAAAACAAATAGAAAAGTGGATCATACAAGCAAAAGGATATCTGATCATACAAACTTTGTGTGTGTGGAGACTGATAAACTCAAAAAGCTTGACACCTGAAGGAGTATCAAATTTGAAAAGAAACGTGAGAGTGTTAGCGGAGCGCTGAAATGTTTGCAGGAGATGGGTGTATTTACTTCGTAGAATAAACACAAATTTATAATAGTTTTTCTTTTTTCTGTTTATTTTTGGTATAATCCCGTTTCGCTTCATAAGCACTGAACCATAATAAAACATGAAGTACTTCAAAACTGCTTCCTTATTGTTTTATTAATTATATCAAACTATTATTATTACACCTCTCCAAGTAAAAAAGTCTGTATATGAGTACATTTGCCCGAATATGTGCCAAGTGTGTTTTCAGCGTTATTGCGCAAGTCCTAATTCAAAAGTTCAACATTAAACAGTAGGCATGGTATAGATACAAACTTTAAGCTATGTATTTGCAATATGCGAATTCATGGCACACGTGGGGGTGTGTGCCGAAACATTAGCAACAATAGCAGTTGCAACCACTCTCGCTACTTCAGTAGCATCAGCGAAGCGTGAACTTATGTGTGCTACGTTTTTTTAGAAAGTTTGAAGGTCGGTCAGAAGCAGCTGAAGAGTCCTGCAGGATGTATGCTGTATTTCGCGGATGCCTGTTAAGCGTTTCCAAGTTGGGATGTATTTGAAGTAATTAATAAAGGGGCTCGCTGCTGGCATTTGTGAGAAAAAAGTGGTTGCTGTTTAATACGTGCAGATGGAGACGTGCAGAACTTGTGCGAAGTCCGATTTTGAGGATGAAAGCAATTGGTTGGATTTATTTCATCCAACACGGTGGGAGGTGGAAATCGATCAAATACGCGCGGAATTTGGCAATTGGAATTTAAAGGTGCGTGAAAAAGTGAAAACCAATTTTTGTGAATAATTCATATGTATCTATCCAATTGTAGTGAACGTGTTTATGTGTGTGACTCCAAGTAGATACTTATAATATTGTTCCTTTTTGCAGATATCACAAAACGATGGGCTGCCACAAAAAATATGCTCAGATTGCTTTTCAAAGTTTTGCACAATTTACACCTTTCGGCTGGAATGCCAGCGGGCACAAGCGAAATTAAGCAACATATTTGATACGATAGATACCCAAAGCATAGATGAGGATGATGCAGCAAGCCACCTGCAAACTCGCTCACCAATCAATAATTCGAGTGGTATCTTACTGGATATTGTGGCGATTGAAGCAGAATACACTGAGGAGCATCTGTGTAATAACAATGCTATTGCAATTATAAATAGTAATAATAGCACGGTTAAAGGTACTTTAGAACTCCCATTAGTTCAAATGACAGTTTCAACAACTAAAAACACTGCCGCCGAGTATGGCACAAACGCAATTGAGGAAACTTTAATATTAAATGGGGAGCAAGCACAGATGGAAATTAGTATGACTGCTGCCGATGACGAACTGATAGAAGAGATCGAATCGGATACAGTACCACTTTCAATTGCAAACTACACAACAACGACTGACGAAATAGTGAGCGACACTGCCAATTCAAACGATTCGGACAGAGAAATTACTTTCGCATTCGAATGTAAATTTTGTTATAAAACTAGAGACACAGTCAGCGAGCATTTTCTTACACAACAGGCGCTTTTGACGCACATAACCACGATGCACAACACAGAGTATCCGTTCAGTTGTCCACATTGCGAGCAGGGCTTTCAAGATGCAGCATCACGCACAGTGCACCTGAAAGACAAACATGTGGAGAAGCATTACGAATGCGATGTCTGTGGCAAGAAGTATTCTGATCGTTGCAATCTGCGTCATCATATCGAAAAGTTCCACAGTGAGTTGGATTTTGAGTGCGATGAATGTGAGAAGCGCTTCAATTCACGCAAAAGTCTAAACTATCATATGAAATGGCATAATCCTGAACGACTGCTCAAATGCAAATACTGTGATAGGCTGTTCATAAATCCACGCCATCATCAGAGCCACCAGGAGACTCACACAAATAATGGTCTGAGGAACTGCGAGATATGTGCGTTTTGTGGCAAGTGTGAGTATAAATCTCGAACATGCCTAAGGCATATAGTCAAATATGTATACATATGTAAATCTATATACTTCTATATTTCAGCCTTTATACATCTAAAGACTTTGCGTTGGCATATTTATCGACAACATGGTGGCGAAAAACCATACAAATGTGGCAGTTGCACGGAGGGTAATGTTGACACAAGCAAACTAAAATAAATTTCGTTACTGCATCATTTTATCAAGCCTCAAACTCAATCAAACATATTTTTCATACAGTTTTTGCGTCCTATCGAGAGAAACGCCTTCATATGCTGGATAAACATTTAGAAAATTTGACTGTAATTGAGAAAACCGAATGCATGCAGTGCCACAATCGTTACGAGAATGACATCGATCTGAAGGCGCATATGTTGATGGACCATGAGCCGTGCAAGAAGTCACTAATCATTGCGAATAATAAGCGTGTGGTACAGAATAAACGCCAAAAACGATTCAGCGGCCTCTTTCAGTGTGAAATTTGTTCACAGCGTTTCAACATGAAATCGGCATTGGAACGCCATACAGCCGTGCACTCATCTGTCGGCCGTCCTTATGCCTGTCCCAAGTGTTCGAAATGTTTTAAGCGGATCCAGGATATGAATTGGCATATGAAAACGCATGTGGGCGACAAGGAAAAGCCAAACATTTGCGATGTTTGTGGCAAAGCGTTTGCATTGAAGTATGTTCTCACGCAGCACAGACGGAGCCATGAAGGTGAGTTCACTGGAGCTTCTGAGGCGATTGAATTTTCGATACATAATTAATATCAAGGCTGCATCTAAATTCTATTAACAAAATTAGCTATAGTCAGTAATAGCAACAGCTCCTCAATAATATTAATTCATTTATACCTAATATAGTGCTGGAGCGCAACTTTACATGCGCTACGTGCGGTCGTTCCTATTTATTTGAGAAATCGTTGCGCGTGCATGAACGCGTTCACACCGGGAAAACATACTACAAATGCGACTTATGCGGCGAAAGTTTCGTTACTCATATTAAATTCAAATGTAAGTCTTAGTTCTAGCGTGTCTTGACTAGTCTAGTTATAAGTTTATTAAGTATTTTTTGAGTAACCAATAGATATGGAGCAATCGATCGGCCAGTTGGCTGCCACGGCAATCCTTGCAAAAATTGATGCTTATGTGATTTTGTAGCGCTTTTACTCATATTTAAATAAGGGTTTTTGAAAGAGATTTCCTCGGAGTTAATTTATACATTAATTATTATTATGCTTATACCATACACCGTATTTGATTATGTATGTCTGCAAGTGGTTTGGATCAGCAATAGAAACTAAGTAAAAGATTTAAAAAGAAGCACTTTGAGACCATGCACGGGCCAGGTTCGAGCCCGCAACCCTCCAGTCTTGTATGCCGCCACTAGACCATATAGGCTAGCTGTATCCAATAATATTTTCAATGTCTAATGGTGTACTCTAAATATTTGATTAAAATTCACTAAAAATCGTATCAATATCAACTCGGAAGTAAAATGTTATTATTTCCAGGTCACATGCGGAAAGTGCACGACTCCTCACACACAAAAACCTTAGCAGCAGATTAACCTTTGGCAGAAGTAATTAATGTTGTGATTTCTTAAGGAAGCCATATTATGCACAAATATAAACAGCTTCTGAAACACAAAAGGATGCCGGAGAAACGCACACTCACTCGAAACAAAAGTGATCGTAGTACTACTCATTTTACAAAGTAGCAATAATAATATTAATTAAACGCTCAAAATTGAAAAATGCATTTATTTAAAAAAACTGATTTTATCAGCCATCGTATTAAAGTTTCATTCCAAGTATAAAGTATTATTAGTAGCTCTACATTTTCAATAGTACTTTTAAATGTGATATACGTACATAAATTTAGTGTACTAAATATTTTGTGAACAACTGATATGGCATTAATTTTAATGTTCAAATTCCAAGCATTTAAGTATTATGAGTAGCTTTTAATTTTCAATAGTACTTTTAAATTTGATATAAACTTAGTGTGCTCAATTTTCATGTTTTTATTAGTATAAACAGTGTACTGATTTTGACCATTCCAATTTGTGAATATTCACATATTTTATTTGCTATATTAAATACTTTAGATAATGAATATTACTTAACAAAAATTCCATTTGAAATTTATTATTTTTTGAAATATCCAGTGTATTCACTAGGTAATAATTAACAAATATGCCAAAATATTATAAATTGTTTACATTAACGTAGCTGCATGCAAAATTTTGTTAGTTTCTTTTTAATTGCAGATAGTTTAAGCTTTTTATGAATATAAATTCATTCTAATGTTTATATGTATAATTTAGGTAGACATGAATTTGCATATATATGTATGTGTGTATGTTTTTTCAAACTCACATTTTAGATTAGTAAATATTTAAATAAAAATAATAAACAAAAGTATTTTTTATCAAGGCACAAATCAGAGAACGCAGAGAAAGGGAAGTTTTTTTCGCTGCCAGCGTCCGTAGCGGACACACCACGATTTTGAGTGGATTCACCACGATTCTGAGTGGATTCACCACGATTCTCAGCGGATTCACCACGATTCTCAGCGGATTCATCACGATTCTCAGCGGATTCACCCCGATTATCAGCGGATTCACCACGATTCTCAGCGGATTAACCACGATTCTCAGCGGATTCACCACGATTATCAGCGGATTCACCACGATTATCAGCGGATTCACCACGATTATCAGCGGATTCACCACGATTCTCAGCGGATTCACCACGATTATCAGCGGATTCACCACGATTTTGAGTGGATTCGTGTACAACGTCCGTCTGCTTTATTTCGGTGCTTTGCCGTTTGACATTTAAGTTTCTTTTCTCTGTGTTCTCTGCCAGAAATATCATCAACGCAAACACACCACATTGCAAAAATTGGTTAGTATGCCAAGGTGAATTTATTCTAAAGATGAATACATCAACAAATTGTTTTAAATTATTTTCCCCCCGATCTGTTCTGTCCAAATCATATGCGTAGAAAAATGCAAACATTGTAATTTAATATTTGTGTGTAGATAGATAAATAGATTTATTTAAGGGACCTGAAAAATCTATTGTGATGGCATTATTTATTTAAAAGATGAGAATAGTCTGATCTATAGATCTTCTGTCAGGTTCATTTCCGACAGCAATTCATATATTTTGGAGAGACCAAGTTGAGGTATCTTGCTCATATCTAAGATATATTCTCCAAAACACCTGTGTCTTTTGTATGCCAATTGTCCGCAGTTCGTGATCACATGCAATGAGGTTTCGTCACCTCCACAGAATCGTCAGACGGCATCTGAAGAGAGACCCAACTTATTCATATGGTAGTTGAGTCTATAGTGTCCGCTTGAAATGCCTGTGATAATTGTTAATATACTCCGAGGCATTTTTATTAGCTCTTTTCTCTTTTAGGAATAAAATCTCCCAGAAGAGCTTTGGACTGTCTTAGTCCCGGAAGAGTTTTCCAGGTTTGACTTCTTTTTGCATCTGTACACTTCTTCAGCAGACCTCCAATGGTGGCGGATGATAGTCCACAGAAGGGCTGTTGCATTGAGAGACCGCAGTTTTCTTGCTAGGTTATCAGCCTTCTCATTTCCCCCTACTACAATTTTCATTTTGAGGGCCTCTTCTTTTATAGGTTTTCAATTCCCTTGAATTTCGTTTATTCTGATAAGATACTTTATTTCAATTTGCTTCAAAATATTTAAATATACTAATATACATTGTATTATATATATTTAAATCTGGAATTTAAAAAATTTGTTGATGCGTACACTTTGTGTTTGCACCATGGATCAGAGTTCACCAATTACGAATCTTCTTCCATTGGACAGCCCTGTCAGAAATATTCTTCATACTAGTCAAGGTGAATTTACTTACATGGTGGCTGCAAGGTGAATTTCGTACCTCTGGAATTGTCAAACATAAGCAATGTGCGATCAAAATAAACGACTGCTTAAAGTGGTAAATAATTTATATAAAATTTACTAAATTGTTAAATAGACTCAAAATTTCTTTTACTTTTCACAACACCACTAAAATAACAATTAAAAAAACTCTTATTCACTCAAATCAAAACTCTATTTGCAATTGTTTGCATATCGCATTTTTCAATAATTTCAATTTAGACAGCTACTGCGGGAAAATTGGTTTAAAAAAATTTGTTAATGCAGCCACCATGTAAGTAAATTCACCTTGATACTGGTTATCACACAGAGAACCAACACTTAAACGTCAAACTTTCTCACGTTTAAAAAATTGTCTTTGTATCATTAATTGCTATATGGATAGGTTTGTTTATCATTGGTTCTGAAGAAAATCAGCCACACTACGACATTTTTGCGCATGAGTAAGTGTGCGTAAAACGAGAGACTTTGAAGTCAGAGAACACAGAGAAAAGAAACTCAAACGTCAAATGGGAAAACAGCGATATAAAGCAGACGGACGTTGTACCCAAATCCACTCAAAATCGTGGTGTCCGCTACGGACGCTGGCAGCGAAAAAAACTTTCCTTTCTCTGTGTTCTCTGGTTCAAGAGTCGCGTCTCCGTGGTCTCTGCTGGTTATGTGCCGGGCTTTCCCACACTGTATGCCGGGTTTTTAAGTCGTAGGTGTGCATTTACGATGCTAAAGTGTAATTTTCCAAAAATTTTCAATGTTATATTGATTGATAAGTGCTATAAACTTTATTTATATATATTATTATTATTGGAAAAGCTTTATTTTGCATTTTTTCTGTTCTATGTTAGTATTATCTACTTCAATGTTCTAGTCAAGTCAAACGTGCAGTTTATCTTGATTTATGGAATATAAAAAAAAAATTTATTTCAGCACTTTTAATTTATTTTGCTTGTATTGTATTTTTCTCTGAGGTCTTTTACGTTAAGAAAATATTTCTGAATGTACAGTGATTTGGTCACAATTTTATAGGAGAGAAGGACAAAATAAGTATTAGATTTTCAGTTAAAGAGAAAAAACTGCCAGGAGTTTTTAGCTGAACAACATTTTCCTTAGATGGAAACATGATCTGCTGATTCATAGGGAATAAAAAGCAATCCTATTTTTAATTTATTTGTGTATTTAACACTTCTTCAGATCCAATTTTGCATTTTAAAGAGAAGTAGCTTTTGGGGCGAAAGTCTATCCGGGACGGGAACCAGATGTTTTAGTGTGGAAGTTTACTTATCAGGAGAATGGATGGTGATCTGTGTGAGTGAAGGCGTAAGCAAAGAACATCAACGTAAATTACGTAATTGCGTTAATGTTCTTTGGTAAATGTGTCGAATGTGTAATGTAAATAGGTGAGCAAGAGTGCGGAGACTGGTTGTCCCAAATACGATATATAAATGTATTTGGCCTACTTGACTCGGCTGTTGCTATGGCTGAAGCAGAAATATGTATTTAATGTGTGCTAATATTTTTTTCTTACCAGCTACAGGAAAATTGGGATATTTCTTTATTTCTTGTCTTGGAGATACGGTCGATTTTTTTAGATAGTATAAAATTTAATATTATTTAAGATATATAAATTATTAAAAATGGCACATCCACTTGCTAATACGTTTATTTCTAATATTAAGTAAACATGTTACATGGTAAGTAAGAAACGAAGTCTTCCGAATCTCTCGCGTCCACACGTTACACAATTAGTGCATAAGACGAAACGGAGTAACAATATGTTTCATTTATAGTTTACATTATCTAAAATTCATGATGGAATTTACATTAATCGTTAAAACGAGACTACAGAATTTACTGCTTTGAAGGGCGGTGAGGTAGAATGAATAATCATAGCAATTATATAACAATTTCTTAAATTGTGCATTAAGTAAGATGGCTATAAATCAGAAAAGGTGAATCCACTCAAATTTATGGTGAATTACTGAAGTTGAGGAATTAAACACATACTATTAACGCACTGAAATACTCTCTCCCTATTAAATAGTTACGATATTGAAGCCGTTGGACAAATCTGTCAGAAATGTCGCTAACTTGGATTATGTACGTGTTTCTCCAAACAGTGTGGAGAGATTTTTGATACAAGTATGCATTTACCCTGTCACAGTAAAATTAGAAATACAAGTGAAATTTTTAAAATGAAAAAATGTTCCTGTTGCATATTCTTAAAAAAATACATTAAATTTATTCAATTAAATAATATTACATATTATAGACAATGTTATATATAAGTTATTAATGTTTTTATTAGTAGTGTTCAAATGGAGAATAAACACATTCGATGCGTTGCACTAACACATGCTCAAGCACTCAGAATATTTTCTTGAGATTCGTTACTGTTTAACAGTACTTCTCTGATCATTACCTAACATGCAAGAAGATAACCATCAACCAATCAAAAAAGAACACATTCAAAGCAACTCTGCAGCACAATGCAATTCCTGCAAACAAAGAATAGTGTATATATATCTCTCTCGTTTACCCATTTGCAATTCAATTTTGCAATGTATTATATTGCTGTCACACCGGAGCTAAAAATATTATGTCTGACGTGTGTTTGTCAAAGTTTCGGCAAATGGTTTTTTAATATTATTGCACCCATTAGAGTTAATAATCATTTGTAAAACAATGTGCAGAAGCATAAACTTATCGCGATAACACAATTATTGGCGATAAATATAAATAATTTATATGAGCATTCCTTGTTGTGTGTGTGACGAAAGCACCAGATAGGATATTTTCCTATAGGATATCGAAAACGCGATATCTTGTAGAAAAATAAAATTAAGTGAAATTTATTTCATTTTAACAATAAAGAAGAGCCAAGATTGTGGCTGCTGCCAGACTGTGGAGGGCATAATATAATCTGACAATCATACGCCATTATCCGCCTACACACAATGGCTTTGACAATAGGTGATATATTGCTCCTTGGTAGTGGCGACAAGAAGTTGGTTGCCTGTCTGTTGCTGATGCTGCTGGAACTGCTACTGGAAGGTCAGTTAAAGGCGTTGAAAAGCCAACGCACAGATATGAAATTACAAATATGTAACTTTCTTTTGTTTCATAATGTTTGCAATGACCCCCCCCGTCACAAAAACAGGTGTGGAATCAGTGCCTAACTCATCCGATATTGAGAATCATCTGGAGCTGGGAAAGGAGTTTTTGGCACGTGGCCAACTCTCTGATGCTCTGACACACTACCACGTGGCAGTGGGTGAGTTCTTTAAAAAATGATTTGACTATATTATTCATTATTTTAATTTTAAATGCAATATGTAGAGGGGGATCCGTCTAATTACTTAACGCTGTTCAAGCGCGGAACAGTGTATTTAGCATTAGGAAAAACACGCTTTGCTATACAGGACTTCAGTAGAGTACTGCAGTTAAAACCAGATTTCACAGCAGCTCGCTTACAACGAGCAACTGTATATATGAAAACTGGTGAGTACCACTTGGCCAGTTTGGATTTTGATGAAGTGGTAAGTTTTGTGTTGAACTGTTACTGGCTATTTATGTACACGTATCTAAAATTTGAAAAAAAATATTGGTATCGATACTTTCAGCTTGTTTTGGAGCCTTACAATGAAATTGCATTGGATACTTATACGCGTATTGGACCCGCTGAGGAGCAAAGTGACCTTGTTCAGGACTTGATCGACAATGGTGATTACCGCAGTGCCATACCATTACTTACACAACTACTAGAAATATCGCCTTGGTCAACGGAGTTTCGTCGAATGCGTGCGGATGCCTATATTTCTATCAATGATATATTGTCTGCAATATCAGATTTACGCTCTGTAAATAAACTTACTCAAGATAGCACAGTCGGATATTACCAGCTAGCGCACTTACTTTATAAAATTGGTCACGCCACTAATGCGCTTAAGGAAATACGAGAATGCCTTAAATTAGACCCTGAACACAAAGACTGCTTTCCTTTCTACAAGAAATTACGCAAAGTTGAGAAAGGTTTATCCACGGCGGAACAATCGCGTGATGAAAAACAATACCAAAACTGCATAGCTTCAGCGGAATCGGCCCTGAAGCATGAAAAAGAAGAAAATATGATCATATTCGAAGCAAAGCGGCTACTTTGTCGGTGTTACCTGCGCGATGAACAGCACACGAAGGCGTTGAGTCCGTGCAAGGAAGCGCTCGATATAATGCGTGATGCGCAAGTGCTCTGTGATCGTGCCGAAGCGTATCTCGGCACAGAGATGTTCGATGAGGCCATACATGACTATCAGGCGGCGTTAGAGATAGAAGAGGGCCTACAGCGAGCCAAGGAAGGAATCGAAAAGGCGAAAAGACTGCAGAAACAATCTGAACGTAGAGACTACTACAAAATATTGGGCGTTAAACGGAACGCCAATAAACAGGAGATCGTTAAGGCTTATCGCAAAGCAGCGCAAAAATGGCATCCGGACAATTTCAGGGACGACGAGAAGAAAATCGCCGAAAAGAAGTTTATTGACATTGCCGCCGCCAAGGAAGTTCTCACAGACCCCGAGAAACGGAAGCAATTCGACAATGGCGAGGATCCGCTCGATCCTGAGGCAAACCACCAAAACTTCCGCGGCGGCAACCCGTTCGCCCACTTCCAACATGGTTCACCGTTTCAATTTAAGTTCCACTTTAACTAATAAACTCCGGCAATTTTATTTAGGCATAGTCGATCGTCAGTAGTTAGTTTAAGTTATCTCGCTGCTAAGTCTATTGTTGAAAATTGTTTCTAATGCGTGGCAATTGGGGCATTAATTACGTGTAATCGCTGCCGATTTCATCACCTTGCGTATTATAATAATTTTCTTGAAACCTAATAGCTGTTATTTACCGCAAAACGCGTCCTGTAATATGCACATATTGTTAGCTCTGCAAACTTATTTTGATCGCACTATTTGTTGAATACAATTATCGATATTTTGTATATAGTAGGCTAACTTATTCCTTTATTCTGATAACTAAAACGAGGCGGAAAAAAAAGTCACATCAATCTGAACTTAATAATTAGGACCCTTTTTTTAAAGTGAAACGCAAAAAAAGAACAAATATATCGTAACAAAATAAAAGCAAACTCTTTTTTGTGAAATGACAGAAACGCATTTTCTTTATTAAAACAATTTCTTTCAATTCATCAAGAAAGCTGGTTACAATATATTGAGTCAACTTGGGTGCTTCCTTTAGAAAATTTACAAGAATTTATCATATTTTCCTTTATTTTAATTGTTAGGTTCAAGCACCTTTTTTATAAGTCATTTAAAACGCACAAACACGAAACACAAATATTTGTATATTTTGTAATCTCATCCCGAAACTTACTTCAAGAAGATAACGTAAATAAATAGAGACACCAAAAAGATTAGCAACATGACGAAGGTTTGTTTAATGTGGTATTTTTGATCAAGCACTGCAATAAACTGTTGCAGCGACTTTTTAACTCTATCATCCGCCAACTGCGGTGGAGTTGGAAATGGTTGTCCGTAAGGTCTCCCGTACGAATGTGCTGTGGTACTGCGTCTGTACCCGCTGCCATCAGGGCTATAATTACGATTGTAACGGTTCGTGTACGATGTTTCTTGCTCCAGATCATCACTACTAGCATCTTCACTTTCTATATCCTCCCCACCAGCGGAACTCAGCCCGGTGTAGGTTCTGGTTGGATTTGTGTGTGGAGTGTAAGAATTCGTATAATTAAGTTCGCTGCGATCCAATTTAGGATACAGATTACTACTTCTGTTCGGTTGGATGTAGCCTGTAGAGCTGGCTGATGGCAGAGGGTTCCTTGCGAAGACTGGTTCAGGTGGTAGCTTAAGAGCGTCGTTTTGTGTTTTTAAAGTATTGTACGAGAGCCTACTAAATAAGTGATTACTACGACTCACTTCGGGCTGATATTTCTTCTGCTGCTCTACTTCCACTGGGGTATACGAGCGTGTTGGACTGTATGGAGTGTATAAAGTTCTAGGAGTCGGATATAAAACGGAACGAGTAGATTGATCATAACCACCTGGTATTTGTTTGTTTAAGGTATAATCCTCCACCGATTCATCTATCTCCTCCTCTTCTTCTTCTTCATAGTCTACATCCATAGGCAACGGTGATATCTCCTGATTGTAAGATGTGGTTAGCACCCCGGTTTTGGAGAGTGAAATGGAACGTTTGAGTGGAGCTGGTTTCTCCGGCGTCTCCACAGCGGCATAGCTTCTTCCGAGCGTATGTCTAACATTTGTCGCATTGTATCGACTTGCAATTGGTGCTTTCTGTGGTTCTACCGTAACTGGATATGTTCGCAAATGTGTGGGCGCTGTGGACAGCCGACTACTAGTTAGAGGAGCAACTGGCTTATTAGAATCATAGACAATCTTGTTATTCGATTTAGTAACGTGTTTTGGGGAAACTTTCACATTGGTTTCTTTGACCTGTGGGCGTACTTTGCTCGCATTAACCGTTTCTCTTCGTTTGTTTTGCTTTGGAGACGCAGGAACGCCCGTTATAGCCCTACGCAACTTCCGTATAAGAACACTTCGACTTGTGTCTGTAACTGGAACATTTGGCAAGCCATATTCTATGCACTTTGCACGCAACTCTGCATTACTGAGTAATTCCACATCCATTTCTATATATTTGTCTACGTTTTTTCACTAAAATTTTTATTGTTAGTATTAAGCTCAACTCCAAACTACTGATCCACTAACCTGATTTATCGTCCTTATCCTTAAAGTTAAATACTTTTATTTTTTGTTAGAATTGCAGTGTCCATGGAATTACAACTGGATGACGCAAGCTCTTTGTTTAGTTTTTAATACGTCATGCGATGCGTTCAGTAAATTAATAATATTCAGACTCGTCGCTCTCTTCGTTAAATGCGCGCTACTCATCAGTTTTTATTTCACAACAACAACTGGCGTTTGTTTGACACAGCTGCTCTAATAGCGAATATGGAGAAACGAAACGGATAATTTTTGAAATCGATTTTTGTATCATGATACAATTTAAGCGTCTAATGGCAGACGACGAAAAATACACTTATTATATCTAGCAACATAATTGATTGGGTTGGGGAATGAGCCCGGAGCAGGATTTGAACCTGCAACTTTCTGACTGCAAAAAACGCGTATATCGTGCAATACTTGCATTCATAGTTCTCCTTGCATGAGCAAGTTCTAAGATTTCAATCAACATGTTGAGCCAAAATATTTTTTACTGGATAGCGTCTGCTTCATTTTAATTGACTTGTGATTGATTTGATTATGCAAAGTATTTTTTTAGTAAATATATTATTCTAACGGAGGATACAACAATTTTAGTATTTTATAACTACATGAATTATCGCAGCTAAATCGTTTCTGCTAAAATTATATTGCGTCTATTTTTTTGTGAATCAAATTTTTTACTTTCCACTGGTTGTATGAATTTAAAAGGAAAGTTTTGGTTACATTATATATTTTTTTTACCAATATTTATACTATAATTACCGAGTTTTGCTTGTAATAAATTGAATTCCAGATCCCATCTGAAATATCATTCTAATTCCAACATATATAATGATCAGCTGCTTATTTCGCTTTCCTTTTGTTTTGACAGTTCTCACGGGAATATATACGCCTGTAGCTACACAATTAGCAGAGAATACAGAGAAATGACTCTTATTTTGCGCACACTAACTCACCTGCAAAACTGTAGCAGTGTGGCTGATTTTCTTCAGAATTCTGGTTAACCAATGATAAACCTATCCATATAGACAACTAATGAGAAACAAAGCCAGATTTTTTGAAACGTCTGAAAATTTGCCGTTTAAGTGACCCGTCTCTTTGGTCTCTGCTATTAGCAAGCATCAAGGTGAGTTTATTATAAAGGTAGAAGCCACAACACAATTTTTAAAAACTAATATGCATTGTTGAACTGTGAAACTCAATTGTAGAAAATTGTAATATAAAAAAAATCAACACGATAGCAATTTTGATATTTGTATTAAACTTGAGAATACTTTGCAATTTGCTATATTTTAAAATAAAATAAAGTGGAAAGGCAATGTTTGAAGTATTAATGCGAAGGCTCCTACTTATATTAGAATTATATACTATTTTTACTAGATAATAGTTGTTTGCAAAAAAAGGGATGCACATACATATGTTTATATAGTTAAGTTTAGCTGAATGGTCAAGTCGCTATAGCGAATTATACTTTAACATTGAATTTTTCTTTAATGAATATTAAATAAATGAATAAAATACAAATTCATTATATATAGAAAGCTATAAATTTAGCGGATGCAGTCTTTAGGGTGTAGTTGCCATATATTTAAATATCAATATTCCGCTATTTTCTCAAAAAAATACTTCGTTCCATCTCTGTTTTATTCCTGATATTTTAGTCACTTTAGGGATTCATTTATCCTACTTGCTGCTCTCTTACCACAATCTATGTTCCCGACAACAATGCCAGCCGTGTGAAAGGTCACTTACGGATGCAAACGAAAAATTTGTTATCGTTCAACAATTAAGTTCCCACCAAAACACCTTAGCTCTGTTCGCATCGCATGAACTGGCGGCACTTTCCGCAGTATCTGCACTGAACTGTATTCGCGGCATGAGTTTATTTGCATTTTCCTGTTCGCTTGGCAAAAGTTCACTTTCAGTTCATGAACTGGCTGCACTGAAATTTTTCTAGTGCACCTCAGTTCATACTCTGAAATTTTTTGATTTCTTTTTCCTTTACTCCCATAATTCTATATTGAATTATATATAAAATACGCCCTTTTTGAATTTAAAATAATTAATAATTATCACTTCCATTGTAAAAACGTAATTCCTCTTATTCCTTTTGGAAAAAAATTCTTAATAATTTATCAATGTAATGTATGATTATCGAATTGTTATTATGAACTAGTACTGCACTTTCCTGTTCGCTTCGCAAACGTCAAATTATTGAACTGAATAGAACTGAAGTGAATTCACAGTGCACGAGTTAATGCGACGCGAACAAAGTTCTTGTGTAGCAGACAAGGTATAACATACAAATAAATATATTTTGCAAAATTGTACATTGCTTTGATTAAGTTCACTGTATTATTTCTCCCCTTAATATCGTTTATTTTTAATAGCTGCCCTATTCTAATTTGTGTATGGTTGACAAGTCATAAGAAATAAGAGTCAACTTGCATCTACTTCGAAGTTAAATTCACTCTATTGATATTTACATAATGACATCTATTGACAAAAATTGTCGAAACATTTTTGACACTGACAGCAGACAATTATGCTTTGTATATACCTCTCGCTCTATTTCTTCCTTTCTATATTTGTCAAGTTTCCGGTATGTACGTAATTTTTCTACGTTTACTGATAATTTTGCAAAAATAATAATGAAAATAAGCGATTTTGAGAGAAATTTTGATAGAAAGCAAAATATGAATGCATTTAGTAATTTTGCGAGTAGTTGGTGTGTAGTTTGTTGTGGCGGTAGTTAAGATATTTACGGATTAAACTAGGCAGTACTGCGAATGCATAGCATTGGGTACTGGCCTGCAATACCATCATTGGCGATATGGTGCTACTAAATAAACTACTTGTGAATGTTTGCTTTTATTACTGTTAAATTGTTTTGAATTGTGTTAAATATTGACGCTAATTGAACTCTCTCGTCCACTTTTAGTAAGCTATAATGGCAGACACAGTAAACAAACCTGACGCAGCACCTGCTGCCAAGGCTGCTTCCAAAGCGTCTAAAGCACCAAAGCCCTCGAAATCGATCAAGTTCGAAAAAGCAGCCGACGTCAAAGCAGCACCCAAGCATAAGCGTCACGGCCGCCTCTTCGCCAAAGCAGTATTCACTGGTTACAAGCGCGGTCTGAGAAACCAACATGAAAATCAAGCTATCCTCAAGGTATGTTAATAATCAGTTTTTTGAGTGTTTCCAAGTTGCCAATTATCGGATGTTGTTTTTGCAGATTGAAGGGGCTCGCAGAAAGGAACACGGTCGCTTTTACGTTGGCAAGCGTTGTGTGTATGTGTACAAGGCGGAGACAAAGAAGTGTGTCCCACAGCATCCAGAACACAAGACCAGAATACGTGCAATTTGGGGAAAAGTGACACGCCTGCATGGAAACACTGGCTCAGTGCGTGCTCGTTTCAATAGGAATTTGCCCGGTCATGCAATGGGTCACCGCATACGCATTGTAAGTTGCCAGTGGGGATTTTAAATTTCTGTGTATGAAAATAGTAGATCTGTGTGTGCCTAGTTATGTGCTTATATTCCAATTGGATATGGTATTACTCGTTTTACCATTTATGCTGTTTTAAACACAGTTTTGTAATGACATTTTCCAAATGTTGGGATATGTGTACCCAACCCTGCATGATCACCAATTTTCTGGTATCGAGATTGTGTCAAATGGTGGGTGGTTTCCTTCCTCCCTTCATGTATATGTATGTCTGTATAAAGTCTTAAATATTGTTCAATAGTTTATTGTTGGGATTGTCATCTTTTTGTATTCGTAACGTTTTCTGAAGATCCTAATTTGTTTTTTTCTTTTATTTCAGATGCTGTACCCATCAAGGATTTAAGTTATTTTGTTAAATAATTATCTTTAAATTGACCTAAAAAGAAATAAGAAAATTAATTTTTTAAAAAAATAAAACTGTTTTTTAAATCTTATGCACAAAATGTTTGTTTTTATTATTTTCGTCATTCATTTTTTCGTGTCGTTTTGCGACTCCACTTCTAAACGTTGCTTCGTAACTAAGTGTGTATAAACACTCGTTCCAATTACTCCGCTGAGGCTGCTGTGCCAAGTTTCACACTTGCCTACAGAACAAGTTCTCTACTGGTTTCGTTGATTCATTCAGTTTTGTTCTCAGCGTGCTTGTTGCCGCTGGCTTCCTTTGACTGCATTGCTTGGACACTTGAATTAGTTGGTTGTCGCTTGCCTATCGATTCTTGAGGAATGTGCATGCTTTCAATTTGTTATTCTTTTTAGCTGTTACTGGTATCTTGTTAGATTTTTGTTCGACATATGGCTTATGAGTGCTGAGCAAATCTGGGAGTGGTAGTTTGTAGTTTTTTAACGTAATGCGCGCACCTTTGGATACAAGACTCAGTATAAAATGGTTCTTTTGGCCGATATTTAATATATTAGTTGCACTTTATCGAAAATAGAATGTTCCCAAGTTTTATCATTACTTTAAATATTCAGTCGAAATGAATTATCATGGTTTTATTGTACTTGTTTTTTATTAGTTTATCGACGGGGCTAACATGCACTGAGAGAATTTCTCCCTCAGCTCGCTATTAAATCGAGCGTTTCAGTAACTTTACATATGTATGTACATATATTATAACTATGTATGTATGTATATTCATATATAATTTAGGTAGCATTCGTATAAGAATATTCGATAGGGATTTACGATGGATAGAGCTAAATCTATATATGTAGGTGTCGTCCCTAAACGATCGGCTAAGCTGACCCGCCAGACAGCTCGTTATCTAAAACCTCAGTTGTAGGAATATCTTAGAACTTTCAAATATCTAATTTAATTAATATATCTCCTTTAAAGTTCTTTTTTTTAGAGCTGAAGAGCTTTTTACAGCTTTTTTATTGTATATTTGAAATGAAACTGCAGGGAAAGAGAAAATACACGTAACAGAGATCTCTGCTACGTATATTCTCTTTCAGTCAGTGTTTTAACTGATCTCGGCGTAATAAGTTGTGTTCTTGGCTGCGTGGAGAAATAATTTTATTTTGTCTTGCTGTGTTGTGATTTAACGAACGTATACTATAAAACAACAACAACGAAATAAATGCTAGCGCTGCATTCCTATTCATACTACAGTGAGTGTGTTGCATGCATATATATGTATATACATATGTGAGAGGAAGTGGCAGTGTAAACGAAATGGCAATATAAATTTTTAAAAAATTCAAGTAGCATACTTGTATTTACATGTGTAAAGAAAAAAACCGGAAAATATAGTCCAAATAATTCTTCTAACGTTCATTTGGAGTTTATTTTACCAATGATCCTGAGCTCAAGTAAAACCACTAGATAATTTTTTCCTCGAAATTTCTTTTGCAACATCAGACATCGTCACCTGCGCATCGTCGGAATTCGATGTTTACTTTGCGAACGTGTGCTCGTGTATATACTCGTATATACCCATGTATTTGTTTTCCCTTCTATCGTATTTTAAATTTTTATTAACAGTTTTATTGCCTTCTTCCACTTGGCTTGGTTTTCTTCCATGGTTTATATTTATACCTTACACAGCTGGATTTGTGTGTTAAGCTGTGTAATGCATAAATTGATGTAAATGTGAAACCGGTTGTTTCAAGTCTCGTCCAACCGAACACAAACAGTGAAACGAGCCCATCTATTACAATTACACTGCGGAAACGAAATTTTGTAATTTCCAGCAATAACAATAACAAAATAAGCGAGAAAAAGTAGAAATCATTTTCCCTCGGAACCAATTGAAGACGACTTTGTGTCGAAGGGAGCTACAACTTTATATGCATATTTCAATATCGAGTTCACTTGTGGATCCTTCCTCATTGGATATCAGTTACTTTAAAGGTTTTGGATTATTTGAGCAGTTCTAAAGGTTAGTTTTAAAATACAATATTTATGGATACCATGCAAGATATTTACCATTTAACGAACAGACTCAGTCGAAAAGTTTACGTTACAATAATTGCATTATTATAATTATAGTTACTAACTAACTTGTTGGGTAAGGAATTTTTGTACTCGGTCATACCGCCTTATAAAAATATACTACACTTCTGAGTGGCACTGTTAGTTCTTTTAATTTAATAACTATAATAATTGCAGCAGATTTTTGAAGAAAGATACGAAAGACAACAGGTGCAAAGGGAAAGTAAAAGAGTTAATATGGTAAAGTCGTTTATTGTTATTCAGTTGCCAGTACTTTCAAAAGTTTTCGTTAAAATACTGTAGAATTTCTGACTAATCCGAATTTCGGTGCGAGAGAACTGCGTTGCTGAATGACAGGCAAGGAATTTGATTTCGGAGTTCAGAAAGTTAGTGAAATCAATTTGGCCAACCAAGTACTTTCTTTTCGACTCAAGTAACTGAAGTTGATCGTATATTCATTCGTCAATTATACATTGGAGGAGACAGAGGGAACGACAGATTGTTTTGGCATTATGGTCACGTTGTTTAATGTTGAAGATGATACGTGGTGCATTATTTTGTACTACTTTAAGTATCCGATCACTAACATAGTTAGCCTTCCACAATATATGACACTTATTCAGCAGTCAGACTAAGGGAAGAGTTAGATTATTTAATTTTTTACTTCACTGGGGAGAACATTACTGTATAAAGAAAATACGATAGGTTCTATTATGGATCCCTCTGATATGCCGTTGTGAAAAGAAAGTAATTCTGATGCGCCTATTCCTTGATATATTACTGTGAAATCAAGAAGTATGAATAAGTATACTGTTAAATCAAGATGTCTAGAACAGGAGGTTTTGTGTATTAATTTTTTATCTAGATGGTAACAAATAAAAGATCACTATTACAATATATATTGCAACATCTTCTAATTGGTTTACACTTTGGAAGATGATTGTATAATTGGGACAAGAATGCCATCATTGAAGGCTGGAGAGGAAAGTTTGATGGAAATTAGGCTGCTTACATTCGGGTAATTAATGTCGCCTCCTTAAGAATTGGGATTATCTTTAATATATACCGCAGGGTATTTCATTTTTGGACATATATGCTTCCAGTACATCGGCACCATAGAATTTAAAGTAGCTCTTATTTTTTCGTTAGCTCTTCTCAACTTCCACAGCATTGTTCCAGCAGATGAAGATTAGAGTATTTGTAATGAATTTTGCATGATTTCCAATGTTTTCTATTTTTTATAGGATAAGTCATGTTGTTTCACAGGTGCAATAATTCTTGGTGTAATCCAGACAGGTTAAATATGAGGTATTGTGGTGGTTTTGAATGCAATGTGATTGTGATATCAAATAGTTATGCGTTGTTGAAGGAACTATAACTATTAGGTAACTAATGACTTATGCTAGACGCTCAATTAGTTTAAAGTAATGATAGTTCACAGTAGACTCTCGCGATTAGTGCTTTTTCATCGGAATCTCTTGGGCTATTCCAGAATCCCACGTCGAAGTGATTCCGCAATCACCCCAAATGTAAATAGCTCATTTCCCAGAGAAATTGAACCAAAGTGTTACACTTTGACCAAACTGGTAACTATGTTTTTGGCTTGATTTTAAATGAGAAGCAGGATACGTGCATTCATTACAATTTGATTTAGAATACTACAACAGTTGCAATCCATGTTTAGAAGATTATGCCCACTATTGAGTTGTGGTAAACTAGAAAAAACTATTCTAAACATTATGCTTGCGAATTGATCGGCTTTGTGCAACGCTTCCCTAAATTTTACTGTTGTCATCATGGCCTGCACATGACCAAAATGTCAAATTCAAGGATCCCTGAGGTTTCAAACTCGCGTGCAAAGTGCTACCGTGGGTCCACCCCAATTCCAAGATGTCAGGTTGCACTTGAACAGCTGTGGACAGAGCGTTCTGAGGGATTTCGGGAATCGCGCAAAACCCCCCCGCTCTGTGGTAAAGGGAAACTCAGGGTTACAATGACAGTAGAGAAACATACAGCCTAATGATATACAGTGCAAGAGGCAGCGTAGCGCAACCTTGCTACATGGAGTGTAACGCAAACTTAAAGCGTGCAACAGCCCACCACACACTTCTCTTTGTCGGACAGGTACTTACTCAAATTTCATATCTGCTGACAAATACTGATAAGCTACCGTGAGAGAAAGAATGTTCCAAAATTTGTATACATTATATGGTATATATAGTATGCTTTATATGGATATATATATATATATATATATATATATATATACATATATATATATATATATATATATATATATATATATATATATATATATATATATATATATATATATATATATATATATATATGTATATATACATATA
The DNA here is from genome assembly GCA_920105625.2 of Clusia tigrina. Taxonomy (NCBI): domain Eukaryota; kingdom Metazoa; phylum Arthropoda; class Insecta; order Diptera; family Clusiidae; genus Clusia; species Clusia tigrina. The sequence continues at coordinate 28,370,353 of OV050031.1, read as the reverse complement.
TATATATATATATATATATATATATATATATATATATATATATATATATATATATATATATATATATATATATATATATATATATATATATATATATATATATATATATATATATATATTGTGTCCCACATTGCCTGCCTTCAACTACAAAGCATACCTTTATATAGTTGCTGTATATATATTCCTGTAATACAACTCATTTTACTGGCAACACATCAACCGATCGCTTAATAAGCGATATATTGGAACCCCTGTCCACTACCTGCTCCCTGTTCCTCAAAATACGACATTATATTTCTAGCTTGTGAGATCGTAGGAGTCAATGATATGGAACCCAGACTTTGTTACAGACTATGTAGTACCCGTTCCGAGTATGGTACATCTCTGTACCAACTGAAACGACCTCCCAAGCAAACGAAATGAAATACTATAAGTCTTCGAAGATATCTATCGCGAAGTAAAATATATATAATCGAGGAATTTCTTATCTGACAACATAAATGCACGTCATACAAATCATTTTATTTATAGCTGAGATGTAAGAAGTTGTCAGTCTTGTGCGACGTACCTTCCTTTGCTTGTATTCTAAGTAAAGGTGCGGTGTTTCACCTAGAACGTCTGTTGTATTGGTAATAAGCAAGTGTACTCCAACACAATGCTAATCGATTAGATTAGAAACTAGTTAGATACGAGATGAACCTAATGAATAAACATTTGCTTAGCGAACACGGACCAAGTAAACGTGATTAAAATGGAAATTTTTCAGCTTCGATTACAGTTTGATACTATTGCAAGCCAGAAACGGAAGGCAACTAAGAAACTGTTGTGTAGCCAAACATATAATAAAATGTAGTGTTCATTTAAACGATTGAGCATTATATTCAACAATAATTGTTTTACTATAGAAGCACTTATTCCTCAATTACAAGAAATCGTATATTTAATGCACCATTCAATATTATTCTTAATACTCAACAATTTTCAACAAATTCGAGCATTTGAAATTTCCAGCAGGTTTGGCCCCATATTTTTCGTGTCTTTCAACACACATATACGTATAGTTTTTGGGTCAACTCAGAGGGTGTGGCTACACAGTACATCAAGGAGGAGTCATACAGCTGCGTCTTCTGTCCTGACCCAGAAAATATGGACGTACATATATTCAGGTTCAGCGACCCGAAAGCTATTAAAAATGATGCCAAACCTGACGGGATTTGAAATTATAATTATTTGTCTGTTGTTTATATTACTGGGGGGGAATTTAAAAAACGAAATCAATCGTAAATTACCTTAATTAAGATCCAGCAATCTGACCAATAAAATTAAACTTATTCAAAAAATAATATTTTGTTGTTCTCATTGTGTTGTGTGTGTGGTGGAAGTAGGACTTGGCTTGCGATTCCTGGGTTGGCAACCCCTGGGCTGGACCATAGCTTGAGATTAATAAGTGATATGAACATTCACCGTTGCCATTCCTGCTGCCGAAACCTGTGCATGAGTGAATAGAAACACTTCGTGCGCCAAGTTTGCATAATTTAAGTTATTTTTGCATAATATTAAATTAAGTTTGCATAATCAGACGTACAGAATTCTCGAACTGCTGCTCAATAATAGGTTCACATGTGTGCTAAGTACCTAGTACAAATATATTTAACACTCCCCTGGCAGTAAGCTTTCGTTAAAGTGAATTGCTGCTCATCTTTGTAGCGCACTAAGAAAAACAAAACAGCAAATTAAATCCACTGCCAACACAGGCTTAACTGCAACAGATATTCGCATAGCATTCCCACCAACAAGAGTGGCAACTTTGAGTGGCAATAAACTGCAACAGAAAAAATGCAAAAACAGCAAAAAGAATTATTCAAAAGTGTAGCTGTGCCCCCTCCCCCCTTGTAGCTCTACTTTGCCAACAGCACAACAACCATCACACCAACAACAACAACATCAGCAGCAGCAGTATCAATTGGTGGCGCTGCTGCAGTTGTTGTAATTGTAAATTCTACCGGTTTTTAGCTGCCGCTACTGCTGCCGCTGTTGTTGTTGTTGTTGTTGTTGTTGTTGTTGTTGCACACTGCACCAAGATGGACAGTGCACAGCGCATATTCTGCAATTACTCGCCTCTGAAGCGGTTTTGCCTCGATTTGTTTTAGAGCCAACTGTCGAAAACCTGCCCCTACTATGTACGTTTACAGCTCGTTTTAGGCCAGGCTTAAATGCAGCCAAACAGAATAAAACGAACAAAAATCAGAAAAAGCAAAATAAACAACAAAAAACGAAATCAGTTACGAACTGCGCAATAATTGTACCATGAAACGCAAGCGGCCCATATAAATACAGCCACAGCGAACAGCAACAAGCAATTCGCGAAAAGTGAGGGAAACAGGTGCGCATGCGCAATGAAAATATTGTAATACAAGTAATAACAATTTATATGCCAAATCGCAGCGATTACATTTATTGCAAAAATAATATAAACATAATAAATATAAATAAATAAAATGTATGCATAAAATATTTCATTACGCGTATTACATTTTTCGAAGTACATTCCAGAAATTTTTTGAACTCTGCATTATATAAATGAAAGCATACTTAACAATAGATATATAATACCTTTGCTGAAATATGTTTTTTAATTAAAATATTATCCAAAAATACATCTCACTATAAACCGGGTCTACAATAACTACTCGGTCCCAGGACGGATTGCAAATCCACTCTTATCTGTTTTTTGCAGTTTACAAATGCTTCTAAAAGTGAACTGCAGCTCACAGATATGTTGAATCTTCGGGAACATATTAATCTGGATTAGCATCGTTTTTTCTATTGAATTTTCTAGACTAAACTCTGCTAAATCGACCTGCTCGCTCCACATCAGAAACAAGAAAAATCTTAATTTTCGCGTACACACAGCTTGGAATGTTTTCAATTAAGTCCAAGGTTGTCTTTCCAAACTGTGAGAGTGCTCTTAGAACTGGTAAGAACGAAGTAGTCAGTCAACAAAGTTTGGGTTCCAGCTCAAATCGGCTGCGATGACCATGGGGATTATGAACCGCTCACAAAAATTTGAGCAGTCAACACTGTTCACAGGCCTCTAAGCTTCTGTCAAATCACAACGATAAACCAGGTCCAGGATTACCACAAATAAAATCTAATAACATTGAAATGAAAAAAGAAAACAATAATGTCCCCAAGTACTCCTTGTAGAAATACTCTATACTACTATATATACTACATCCTCAGGAAAGAAATATGTGCAGCGAATAAACATTTTCAAGAGGACGCAGAAAGTGCTAGGCGTTGAGAGTTTAAGGAAGAGGAAGTATATGTTTTGCTCTATCAAAGGCCTTACTAAAGTTTGTGTAGATGACTTGGGGGTTTGTATACCTTTGGCAAAAGTTGCAATAATGCGGGTAGAAAACTACAGGATATTTGTGACAGTTGATGTTCCAGTTAAGAAACCATGTCACTGGGAGCTGATAAAAGAATACTAAGCTTCAGAACGCCACGATAATTCGATAGTAGAACTGATCAGTATAATAAAATATCCTAATCTAAGCTAAGTTGAAGGCCGCAAGCCGCAGTCATCATACTTAATCACACATTAACTAATAAGTTAATGAATAATAAAGAAATAAATTGGATATTAAAGTTTTTCTGTGCGATTTATGAAGGGGGAAAATAAAAGACTTTTTCCATGTCTCAGAAAAATGACGTTTTAAAACAGAGATTTGAAAGGGCGACATACTTGAAGAGGCAAGTTCCAGACAGCAAGGTATAAGAAAGGATTAAGTCGGAACCTGAATAGACGATGTGGGACCTGAAATAAACGATGTGGGACCTGTAATAAACGATGTGGGACCTGAAATAAACGATGATTTGAACTGACATAAATGCTTAAGCAAAATTCAGTCCTATTGCAATTTAAAAGACTGAGTCATTTGAATTCATTTCAAGCATAATTATATGGAAACCAGAGGAAAAAGTTTCTAGTTTCTAGTGGAAAGAGTGATAATTTATCTCTACACAACCTGCAAGTCTCGATTATCTAGCCTGATCGTAGGGTATAAATTCCACAAGCTAAGGTGCGGAATGCTTTGTCATCTCTCCAATCTCATATGTTGTGTTGCTATTTGACGGCTTTTGCTCAAATAGTTTTTAGCTGGAATCTCTCTTTCGGCTGATGGACACTGGAAACAACCATTTGAAAGCCTCATAGAGAACCTCTTCCGAGATTGTATAGATCACATAATGGAGTGTTGGGACTCAGAGTAGATACAAAGAAAAGTAAACAAAGCTTAAACATGTTTATAGTTACGAGTCTCGAAACTTGTCGAATCATCCTCTTGGGTATAAGTGTTAAAACAGCCGCGTAATCAAGTGTAAAGTGTTACCTTGAGCGAAAAGGGAAGGGGACCAGGCATTTAACCCAATGCAACGATCAAAAATGAAAACGTAAACACTACTAAAGCCGTTGCTTTATTTGGCAACAACTTATTACACCACTCCTCGCGCCGTTATTATTGTTTGTAACTGTCCCCGCTTTGTTTTCGGGTTTTCTGCAAATTTATTTATTTATGTGCGATTGTTTTTGTTTCTTTTGGTTTCTTCGTTTGCTGATTAATATTTATTAATTTGTTATTTAACTTTTTTGTGTATTGCTGTTAAATAACCACGTTTTCAATTTTATTTAATAAATACTCGTACGTAATTTATATATTTATGTTTTACTTTTCTTTCAACCTTTTTTATTTTTTGCTCTTATTTTATACCAATTTACTCGGTTATTGAGTGTAACCAGTACATTTTTTTTTATAATTTTTTCCTTGTGTATTGTTGTGGCCTGTTTCAGTTTCAAGGAGAATTCCATAGTTAACGACCTTATCGATTGTTTCGCCACAATTTTCTCATCTTTAAACAAAAAATATAAACAGTAAATAATTATTCTGGGCACGATTAATTACTGCTTGTTCACTGGTTTGTGCATTTATTTCAGAACTTTAATTTCAAGTCCCTGACAATCATGGCCAGATGCCATATAGACAGCGTCCGAGCATACTTTACAGGCTGATAATAGGCAAATGAGGAGTCGCAGAGAAAATCCCCAGAAATTGATGAATCTACAATAAGTGGGAAGTTGGTCTGCACGCAATAATCTGAGTATCATATTAGCAACTTTTCGCATTGTTGCGTAAATTGATTTTGCTAATAAGTCGATCACTGGCGTATATAAAATAATTCAAGAATACTTGTTTAAAAATTTAGCTTTAATTAAAGTGGTTTAATTTAACAGGATTTCACTTGAAGCTCAGTTAACAGCATTTACTTATTTATTTCGCAGAGTTTAATAACATTTTAACACGTTTTTCTTTATGTTGCCTTTTATGCTTGATTGTAAATATAAATTAAATAATTTGCGTTGTTCTGAAACATGTTTTGGAGTTGAAGAATATAAAATAGAACACGCGGTTGCCGATTTGGCTGCGCTAAGGAAAGGTAAATGTACAAAGGAGAATGATAGAGAGTGAGAGAGTGAGAGGGTGCCATAGAGAGTGAGAGAGTGAGAGGGAGCCATAGAGAGTGAGAGAGTGAGAGATTGAGAGGGAGAGAGGGAGAGAGGGAAAGAGGGAAAGAGGGAGAGAGGGAGAGAGGGAGAGAGGGAGAGAGGGAGAGAGGGAGAGAGGGAGAGAGTGAGAGGGAACCATAGAGAGTGAGATATTGAGAGGGAGCCATAGAGAGTGAGAGAGTGAGAGGGAGTCATAGAGAGTGAGAGGGAGCCATAGAGAGTGAGAGGGAGCCATAGAGAGTGAGAGTGAGCCATAGAGAGTGAGAGTGAGAGAGTGAGAGTGAGAGAGAGTGAGAGGGAGAGGGAGCCATAGAGAGCAATAAGATACAGATAGAGATACAGAAACAGATACAGATAGAGACACAGATAGGGATACAAAGAGAGATACAGATAGAGACAGAGAGAGCAATAGAGATAGGGATAGAGAGCGTGAGATAGATGAAGAGATTGATATGGAGAGAGTGATATGGAGAACGATAGAGATATGGAGGACGATAGAATAGGAGAAAGAACCAATTTTGGATCCGAACAAGAGTGATAGGTTCGGATAGGGCATTGCAGAATCTGGAGGATTCTCATAATGGCAGTGTGGCTTCCGGAAGGCGTGATCTACCATGGACGTAATCAACGAACTTGTCCGGGCGGCCAATGAAGCGCTCCAGGTGAAACGATGGAGATGTGGTATCAATAGGTATTGCCATGTGGTGGTCAACCTAGATATTAAAGCTCAGTTGGCTGGGAACGTATAGACGACGCGTTAGCAGAGCTTGAGGTGCCCATCTATCGGAAGCGATTAGTACTTACCGCAGTGACAGGATCCTGCTCTACGGTCAAAGGTGTGGAGTTGCACAAACTTATCGGAAAGTACCCCAAGGAATCGGTGCATGGACCGCTGCTCTGGAATGATATGTATGACGGCATCGTTCGCGTACAAGTCCGGGATGGTATCAAAATCATCTGATGACTACGTGGACAATAATTATAGTGCAATATCTGGCAGATGTAGTAGCATAGGCCAACCGGACCATTCCTACAATCTGTAGATGGCAAACATTCGACATAACTTGACTGAACACAAGACCGAGGCAATCCTGGTTACGAGCCGCAAGGTATTGGAGGTCGTGATAATAGTGGGTAGCTGTACCATAACCACGATTCCACTCCTCAAGTACCTAGGCATGTGGATAGATGCAGGGCTCAGGTTCAGAGTCCGGAGTATTGGGGTGTGGCATGTGACACCACTGCCGCCATTGTGAAAGTCCTCCACTACATGGAGTGGCGAATTAGAATCTAATTATGAGGGGTCCGCAGGCCCCAACTGTGATAAACGATGAGAGCAGTGACATGAGCAGCACTAAGAGCTTAGCGTGGCGCTTTGCTTTTGAGTGGTGTTTTCCTGGGATAATGGCAGTAAAGGGGTTAAAAAATAAATTATTCTAAAGTAGAAGGAATCATTTGAATGTATTATAAAAAACATTGATGCAATTGTGCAATGTAAATTTATTCCGATTTACTACGCAAGCCATTTAAGATTTAAAGCAGTTTAACAAATTATTTATTGAAGGAATGACGATGTTTAAGCCAATCCGAAACGAAGATATTCTCTTGCGAGTCTTTCCACAATGCGGGCTTGGAAAAAATTTCACATCCAAATTTCACTCTTAAAGTGTTAACGTCTACATCGATAAGAGCGAAGAAAACGCGTGCAGAGATTACCGATGATTCTCTTATGAGCGTTAGCGCTGCTCCAATTTAAGCAATTCTATGGTAATTGCGTTTGTACTTTCCTCCGCTTTGATCTCATCGACGCTCTTATCGTTTGTCGCAGCTCTGAGGCTTAAAGTCAAGTTTTATCTGAGAAAGAGCACTAATAGGGGTCAGGATGGCAATTAACCCTTGGCATGCCGGGTAAAAGTTGCTGACGTAATTAAAAAATAATAGTGGGCAACACAGATCTTAGATCTTTCAGGTCGCAGTGCACAGAACACTCTTCAAATAAATCTTAAATAATTCTTAATTAAAAAATTGTTTTGTTTTTCCTAGCACACAGTTGCAGAGCTTTATTCGATTGACTGACGTGCTATGTCCATATTCCACACACGGGTGTGTTTATGGGTGCCAAATCTGAATGCTGAAAGCTTCCCGGGCGATTAACACATGTTTTTAATTGATGCATTTTAAGTTTCTGCGGCTGATACTTTGTTGTTTTCCACGTTTTGTGAGATATGAGTTTAAGCTGCAGTTCCTAATTATAGGCTAATTAGCCTCGAGTCGAGTTTTTTATGAGTGTGTGTGTGTGTGCGTGTGTAGCACATTGTATACAAAACTTATAACACAGAACTGGTGTCTATTTTATCCCATATGCCACTGTATTCCATGCAGTTTTGTTCCGTTTCAATAGTTTGCAATTCAAGCCAAAACCTCACCTACCCCAACATTTTTGAATTTTGCGAATCTTTTTTCCTTAAGTTTTCCATCGACTGCATGAATTCAATTAAAAGTGTTTTCGACAGATCAAAGCGAGCTCGGTTGGATTTGGATTTTGGACTCAAATTAATTCGAATCCTTATGCGACCCATAGACGATACATCATGATCATACTCATATATAATAGTATGTGTAAAAAAGAGAGGAAATATGTATGAATGTGTCACACAGACATGATCTCGCTGTGATCCCTGACTGATCGTCGAAAATCTAAATCATTTTGATTTTGAGGGGAAATTTTATTACGATGTTGATAATGATGTATGGATGATCGTCGTTTGTGGGCAATTTACATGCAAATTCTGTTCATTTGAGTTTGACTGCCATTGAGTGAAGATATGTGCGGATAAAAATAATAAAAATGTGTTTCTGCTGGAGTCCCTTGAATGCTATTGTACTATTTTTTTTGTGCCTTTCTTTCATCGAAAATAGTTTTTTTCCTTTTTTTTACAATTTTTCTTGCACAGTACAAGCGCTAGCGCACACAAAACTTCGTCATCCGGCAGCCACATGACGACCTCACTCAACGACTGTGAAAAAATGATGATCTTCGATTTTGATCACTCGTCTGTGGCGGAGCTTCATTCAACACGTACACGAATGAGTATGATCATGATGTATCGTCTATGGGCCGCATTAGGTTAGAGTTGCAACCTTCTTCGGGGAAGCTTACTCAGCACAAAAAAGGCTCATTGTGAGAACCTTCCCTACACTACATTGAAATATATACATATGTGCGAACACAGTGGGCCTTTGGTACTATGGACAGAGCGACGAAAGGGACTGAGGAATGATGATGAAATCAAAATGAAAATGTGGCAAATGCTTGAGAAAAACGAAGAGAAATATTAACTGAAAACGCTATGGAGTGAGTCCAGTCTAGGAAAAAGATTCTTGAGTTTAAAGCAGTTTTACTATTGAATTTTTATATATACCGGATTTATTTATATTACTTTGTGTATTGTTTCAGTGAAAACGGGGGTAAAATGGTATGGAATTCGTTTTTTTCCACAGCGTTACAGATATTTGAATGAAACCTTGCAAAAGTATAGACAGGTCATACACACAGAATCTGACTATATGAACCTAATCAGAAAAAGGACATGCCACTTCGGGGGAACCTTCAACACTCTGAATTTGCTACAGAATCTCGGGTCGTAAAAGGGTTCTTAAGGGTCTTAAATTTAAAGAACTGATTTTGTGGAATTTTATCTACGCTTGTTTATTGATTTTATCCACAATCAGTGTTTGGAAATTCCAATTCATATAATTTAGCATTCTTGTTGGTGCAAATGAATCCACACAAAAAATAGTTCTAACTTATTACAAGCAATATTAAATAAAAACTTAAAAACTTAATTGCAATTGAAGTCACGATGATTAAAAGAAAATTCTAGACTTGAACAACAAAAACACTGCTGGATCATATGACTGCAATAGGAAACAAAATAGCGGAGATTACTGGTCATTTCAATTGCATTTTACATATAAGCGTATATAATGTAATAGAGGCGAAATGACGGACAAGCTTACCTGACGCTTCATACCCCCTGCATTGCTGTTGCTGACATATGAAAATCAAACTAATTTTGAAACCGTCCCATTCATTTGTTGCACCTATGAGCAAACTCTTTCCAGTATATTAATGTGCATCCACATCATTTCAAATGATTACAAGATGATATAAGGGCAAAATTTGTTAGTCCCGTACATGGTTCTACTGGTCTCATTCCAGAATGTGGGTGGTATATGCTGACTGCACTCCCCACTATTAATAGTTGTTCATTACTATTAGACCTATGACAATTTTATGGACGAACTTTGGTATAAATAGGTAGATATATTGTCACTATAGTCATATGCAGGACATTGGAGGCCCAGATATGGAATAAATTATAAATAAATGTGCAAGCTTAGCTTCTATTGATTAAATAAAAATAAAGGTTGATAGTAATGTAAATTGGGTCGATACTTATATGCGCAGAAAGAAAAGGTCATCATACTTCCAAAGCCACGCCTACAATTTAGAAATATTCAAAACTGCGCCCCTATATACATACTATATATAATTTTACATGATGGAGCACAGTGCCAGCATAAAACAGTCGACCAGTGGGCAATACGAGCAGCAAAAACGGTCATCATACTTCCTTAGTCACGCCCACTATTCACACGTATTCATAACTGCATCCAGGCAAAATTACACGATGGAGCACAGTGCCAGCATAAAACACTCGACCGATGGGCAATACGAGCGGCAAAAATGGTCATCATACTTCCTTAGCCACGCCCTCTATTCACACATATTCATAACTGGGCCCCTATACTCGTATACATACTATATATAATTTTACACGATGGAGCACAGTGCCGGTATAAAACAGTCAACCAGTGGGTAGGTTTACTCCAGTGCCACTATCTCCATTGATTTATTTACATAGCTCGATATTCATACACGATTTATGTACTATATACACGATTAATTATCAATGCTAGTATTAAATAATGTTTGCTCATTGTTATTTTTGCTACGCTTTTGTTGTTGTTGTTGTTGGGGGGAATGTGACATAATTAGTTGAAAGTAACGTTCGGCGATTGTGCATAATGGGTGACGATGGCGATAATAATTATTAGCGGTGTTTTTTCTCTTGTATGCATAACATAAAAGTAACAAACAATAGAGAAAAAACCATAATAGCAATGGAAAAATATAACAAAGTTGGGGCATGTGTGGTACAGTAAAACAAAAGAAACATTATGAACTCATTTCAATAGTCAAGTTTGTCTTGTATTGTAATCGCTTATGCATTCATACTCAATCAGACGGTTGCACTTGCCATACCCACGGAAGTGAAAATTACAGCATTGTTGTTGTCGTTTTTGTTTTAGTTGCGGCTGCCGTTGTGGCTGCCGTTGTGGCTGTCGGCATCTGAAGCTTTTGGCCGTTTGTTGCTGGCGGTGATAACTGTATCAACAATTCAAAGGAAATACGATAGCATATTCTCGGGCTGAAGACAGAGTAAAATGTTGTTCTCTTAAGATTGATCAGGTTGTAATAAGGTTGTAACGCTTACCAAGACATATCTCAAGTGAGATAGTTCACCCGAATAGAGGGGTTGATGTGGGGTCAAAAGTTGAACCACTGACTGTTGAACTGAATCTGACAATATTCCATTAAGCTGAGCAGTGGAGAATCTTAAACAGGATATTTGAATCTACATAGAAGATCAAGTCTACGCTTATCTCACAATACTCTATCATTTGTATTTCGACACTTGTGGCTAAGCCACAGCGAATTTTATTGGGGAAGCTCTTACCTCATGATGTGCTATGACTGACGCTCATTGATTGAGGCGACAATGCAGGTGATGGATGATATCTCTCACGTTTCATTCTTTAGAAAATGCATGAAAACAAGCACAAAAATGCCTGATTTCATATTGAATTACTTGCCTTGATGACTCAAATCTGCCTTGGTTTTATTCTGCTCTCAGCCATACGGTTTGATGTTAGTTATTCAAATATGGTTCAAATGTTTCTCTATTTGATTTGCACATCAATGTATTGAACCCCTCTCTATTTGTATATGATTTTGTGTGTTTGTGGGGTGGGTTCGCACGGCATGCAAAATATGTAGGACGGATTTTCTGCTCTGGCATTTGATATGACGTGCATTCTGCCACATATTCTGTCATCATTCAATCAGAAAGTTTAATTAAATGTTACTCATACTCCAACGTTAATTTGTCTCTAAAGTTCAAATTGTTTTGTACTCATTTTTCCTAGTAAATTGTCAATATCAATATCAAATAGGAAGAAAAATGCGATCCAAACAAAAATCCAAACAATGTCTGCTTGACTTTTAAATGGAGAGTCTTTCCCCTGTAAATTTTCGAATGTACGAATCCGTTTATATATATTATATAATTCTGTATGAAGGAAGATAGATGGAGGACACTTACAACATGTAATACATCCCGGGCGACCTGGCGAGTCTTCAACACAGCGAGATCTAGGGATCTTATAACCAGGGACCGCAGGGACACCAGCGACCTTTACTGGTCACTGACTCGTGGGTACTCATGCAGAGAAATTGCAGAGACCGTACAATATCCATTGTAGAAGTTGTGGAAACTCAGAAGAGAAGGAAACCTTAATCCATTTTCTTTGCAAATGCCCAGCTCTAGCGGCCGCAAGAAATAGAACACTAGGAAACTATTTCCTAGCGAGTTTATCCGATCTCGCGGGTGTAAAACCGAAAGATCTTTTAAGATACCTAAACTCTATAAAGTGGAGTTAATGAACAATCCATCGTTTTCTTCGGCGTTAGGAGAGGTTGTGGTATCAAAACGTAGCTAAGGCGATAATTGTGATCCATGTGAGGACTGACTAGGATCAGCCACTAAAACCAATCAACCAACTATGAAGGACCATAATATAAGTATAGAGCTATATGGAAAGAAGGCGGTGAAACTACTACCTTCCTACCTATTATTTATATAAAATTGCTTCTATAAAAATTGTATGTAACGGTTTGGCTCGAAAACTACTGAAACGATGTGAATGGCTTCTTTGCGCACTATAACCTTTATCTTCACAAGAGACTATTGCTCTGGCACGCCAGGAGAGTTGGATCGGTTGTACCAGACTTCTGTGTGAGGAGGAGGAGGAAACGGTGATGCACCTCCTATGCCACTGCCGTGCTTTCTTCAGGCGTGGACGGCGATATCTCGGCAGACATACCTTAAATGATTTAAAGGATCTGAGTTATAAAGAGCCTGTTAAGATTCGTCTGAAGCACTGGGTAGCTTTCATAATTACTGGCGGCAGAGTAGGGTCTCAGTACCACCTTGTTCGTTGTGCCACAGCGGGCCAATCCTGGCCTAAGTGTGCCGGATAAGCCATCATTAACTAACTAACTGTTGAGGTCTGCATATAATACGCTTAAATTTAGTCACAGCGGAAGAGACGGGATTTCTGAAAGGGGAAATCGCTTGGAAACTGTGCTATCACGACAACCTGCGATTGGACTAAAATCCGCGTTCAATTACCGACCTTGTATCGATTCTTTGGCGAATTCACATTTTTCAATGGAGGAAATGAATAAAATTGTCATCCACTGCAATCCAAAAAATTGAAAAAAAAGTGCCGCCAGAATGTGTTGTAGTCAAGGACACCTTAGTTATATGGGTGAACCACCACAAATGCTAAGAGTACTGTCAACAGGAGTGGATCAGACGTCAAACCATTTTAACCCAAAAACATAAGGAAATACAACACTTTTTGACTATGATATCTTTCAGAGTAAGGCAATTGGGACACTTGCAATATACTTGGACAAGTTTACCAACTTATTGGGAGATTGCTACCAGCGCCTCGTTTGAAGCCCAACATTTCTACAAATTTATTTTAGTTCCGAAGAGAAATATCTGACTTTGGTCCAAATTTCAGCACCAGTTCTAAAAAGAAGTATTTTAAAATAAATGCAATAAATTCAGCGTGAAAATAGTAATTTATGTTCGACGTTTCAAACAATTATGGAGCACTTGCCTTGTAATAGCTACAATTATAGGGTTGTAATCCCTGCAGATTATGGGCAATGCCTCGGGTAAAATTATATAAAATGTGTAATGTATAATAATAGTCTGTGAGCAAAAATTGACTATCATACTTTCATGATTGGTGCCATAAATGGGATTTGGCAATCAAATGTTACATGATGAGTCGCAGTGTCACGATTAAACATTAAACTTTAAAATGGAAAAAAGGGTTTGGACTGTGTTGTAAAACATTGTACTGAACCGTTCAATGTGGACTCACCCCATCCACGATCTGTAAACACAGCGCTAAATTTAGTTATTCCTGATTTGTAAATTTAATTATAGCTTATTAGGCAAGAAAGCCGAGTTATTCAGAATATGAAGCCGGAATAACAGTGAAGTTCACAGCTGTGAATCTTTTGATTGCCCATTATATATAAATAATTCCATAAGCATGCGATTAAAATAAACTACATTTTTACGACAAATAGTATCGGGCGGCAACGAAAGCAATGACAGCAAGCAGCATCATCACATAGCCAATTATTAATAATTGAATTGATTTTAATTAACACCCACGCTGGTCGCAAGCCTCACAATAGTTTTGTCTTTGGTTGTAGGAGAAAATTGTTCATGAATTCCCCCAGTCGGAAATGTTATCAGGTTTGCGGTGATGATTATTCGCTGACTAAGGAAGCGGTGACGCACATGGCTCTGTTCACAGCATGTGAAAGACAGGATTGTAACCTAAGCGAAGGCTGCCATCTCAGCGAGATATTTTTGGTACATTTTCCAAACGATACGAGTGGTGTAGAGTTGGGAACACCTCAGTAATAACACGTAATTCGGAATAAACGCATGCATATGAGACTTGCACTTATGCATAATTTAGAATACCTGGCATGCGAGAGGCTTCAAATGAAACTGCTGCTTTTTACTGTTGTAAGGAGGACCTAGGATGAATCGAAGGTGACGTTTTGATTTCGTAGTGAGTTCAGGGAGCTCATATACAGGCTAATAGCAGCAAATATGTTTGCAGAACTTGTGTGGGCGTACTGATTACGCTGGGTTTTTAGGAATAGTGATGGACATTAGTGACTTGAGTTTGCTTGTCTTGCTGCGGAGGAAACAATATGTGCCAGCAATGAGAACTGGTCAGTACTTCCCGTAGCGCCATAGGAATGGAAAATGCACAGCGGTATGGCTGATTAGATTGGACAGTCAAGGGAGTTTGTGTATAGCCGAATAGCTTCAGAGAATGCATGTCTACACAACAACACTATACACAAAGGAAATTTGTTTTTTTTTACCACTTGGGAGACAACTTTTCTCGAGGACACCGAACATCTATTTTCTGAGTCTTAACGGAAACAGATCGATTGTATAGCGTGTACCGCAGTAATAGTAGAGTTAGTGTAGGTGGAGAGATCACACAGTTAGCAGTTGGAGTTAATCTAATCCTAAACGGAACAACGGTGGCATTTTAGTTGTTGGTGGACTCGCAATCCGTCTTTTAATGGTATTTCAGTCAAAATAAAAATAAAAAAGTTTTTAATAATTTGTTTTTCTAGCGAGTTCAAGGTCCAAAAATAAAAAGTATTTTTATTTTTATTTAATTAAATAGTTCCCAATATTTCGGTTTCCTCCGGAAACCATCCTCAGGGTAATTTTCTGATCTGTCAACTTAAATGTAAATTGCAGTCTGTTAATTACGGTCGGTTAATTACGGTCTGTTAATTACAGTCTGTTAATTACAGTCTGTTAATTTACATTTAAGTTGACAGATCAGAAAATTACTCTGATGGTTTCCGGAGGAAACCGATATATAAATATTGGGAACTTTTTACTTAAATAAAAATAAAAATAATTTTAATTTTTGGACCTTGAACGCGCTAGGAAAACAAATTCTTTAATTTTCAACCGGAGGTCGAGAATCGATTAACAATAACAAGTTTTATTTCAATTTTGCCCTTACTTTGTTTCCATTCTTTGGATTATTGTGGTGATATTTACGACAGTTTTTTTTCGATCTAATATAATAATAGTTTATATAGTCTGTTTCCGAAATAGGAATTTTGCGACTAAAGAATTATTAGGCTCAGATCAGCGTAGATATGTCAAAGTTTGGAAGAGTTTTTTATTCGTTTTCATGATAAATTGGAGCGAAGTTATATTGTCATTTAAATGTGAGTTCTACACTGATAAATATTTTGACTAGCAATTCACTGCCAGAGAGATTATTACGACGTCCCCTGACTATTAAACATGAAACCTTAAAATGGGATCGTAAGTCAACGGCAAAATTATACTATTTGCACCCTGTTTATAGGGTTTAAGGTCTAAGTATTCAAATATTTATTTATTTGAAATATAATTATAAATAATTACCTTTCAAAATGTTAATGCAACTAGTTGCTAGGGCTGTCATCAGCCTGAAATTATTCTAGAAGAAAGCTGAGTGGCATATGAGAAAAACAATTTCGCTGACTCAGGAAGTCAACTCGATAATTTTACTACTTGCACCACTAAGTAATAAAATTTGTATTTATTTATTTTTATGAAATATAATTATAAATAATAGCATTGCGAAATCTAAAGACAACTGGCTTCAAAGCCTGTCATCAGCCTGAAATTATTCTGGAAGAAAGCTGACAGGAAGTCAACCCCGCATTTATACTATAAGCACAGGGTTTAAGCACCAAGTATTCAAATATTTATTTATTTTTATTATATATAATTTCATTACGGAATTTAAAGGCAACCAGCTTCAGAGCCTGTCATCAATCTGAAATTATTCTCGAAGAAAGCTGAGTGGCATGTGGGAAAAACAATTGCGCACCTAGAGACGCAGTTGCAATTCTGCCTCGACTATACACCCACGTATTTTATTTACGTGTTGGTTAGTTCTACGTGCCCGGTACCATTTTACAGCTTTTTGATTATGCCTTTTCCTCCGAGCATCTGTATGTAAATTCGTTTGATCAAGGTTCCTCCGTGATAGCTACCTTACAGACTGTTTAAACCCCTCATGCGAGTACAGAGAATTACTGCGCAACAAAACTTTCGTTAAATTTTAGAATTGTTTTTTCGCCTTTGGTGCTGTGCTTTTTATTTGTTATTATTGCAATTGTAGTTTAGTTTGCTAAATGATGTAGAAAGAAACACACAAAATTGCTACACAAAGTCAAATATTACAAATTCAAAATCATAATCAAATGGAAATGTAAATTGCATTGCATCATCAGACGAGCAGCACCCACCCTGTCCTTAGGCGACTTTTAGTAGAAAGTACTCAAACTCGTTGATATTGCCTCCGTTTTTAATTGAGGCTTGACTACGAGGCTCTGAATGTCATGAAAGTCATCTAAGTATGCATTTTTCTGTCGCGGTTGAAATAAAAATAATAATAATTATCATTACTAAATCAGAAAGAGTATAAAGCAATTAGACACAATTGCTTTACTCCAAGAAACTGCAAGGTACCACTAAGACTGCCTGCTAACCCCGCTACTACAATGCCATTTATCTGCAATAATCATGTAGTGCCGATTTATTCATGCCTCCACGCATTTGGAGAATAACGTATCTGTTGATTATACAAAACTGCACTTGATTAATCAATCTGAAGTATTATTGAGACTTAAATGTCGCCTTTTTAATGGTTGATATTGTATATGATCCTCCGTGGAATTTGTTGGAGACGAGTCATTTGCCTTCTATTAAGGTCTAACGAACCCTTTATTGGGGCTACGAAATGGTTTCACGAGTGAGGTGGAGGTGCAGTGTTGCGGTGGTATCGCAATGGACCCATAATGGTATGAGTGAGTTGGTCTGTAGACTGGTTGGTTGCCTCGAAAATCCAGGCCTTTCATCGCTTCTCCTATCGCGTAGATGTGAAACTTTCAACCACGGTGCCCAGAATTACATGGCCCACAGCCACACAGTTGCCCTGCAGGTCCTCCCATAAGTGTTGTCACAATATGTCATTTTCAGTCTGCGGACTTTCTGTCACCTTTCACCATAATCGGTTTGAATTAAAAACCTACGACTTTCTGGAGTGATCCCAGCAGAGCCGGGATAATTTAAATTTAGCTGCACGCAATATTTTTGCGGCTGATGATGGCGCTTCATTACAGATAAATGAAATTTAAATCAACTAAAGACTAGTGCAATCGCCTTAGACCGACTGCGACCATGAAATAAGTGGGGATCACGTGTTAAACATTGATACTGAATCCATGTATTTCAATACTGAACATTGCTGTCAGTATACACGATTTCATAACCTAGAATTTTCTATGCAATTGGGTGGGGAGGGGTGATAAATTACGCCAACACTCAAATTGTGTTGATAAATCACCAATGTTGTGTATAGATATATATCGTATGTACCATATCGTATGTATAGATCACCAGTGTTGCTGGTTCAATTAAAGGTGTCGTGAGCTGGGAGTTTAACCCATCTTTTATTTAGTAATCCATCATCTTAATTTTCATTGCCAAATATTATACTCGTATAGGGAATCATTCAATCAATTCTTTGGCAAATCTTATATACGGAATCAATCATTCAACTCTTTGGCAAATCTTTTTTAGGGAGTCAATCATTCAACTCTTTGGCAAATCTTTTTTAGGGAATCAATTATGAATATGTCCGAATTGTGGGCATGTCAATACATTTATACTACTCTTTTTTTGAAAACAAGTTAGTATTGACCAAACATTCATTACTTTAAAATATGATCTTTAGATCATAAATAAGGACCAACTGGGAGGAATTTGAGGAAAACGAGGTGGCTTTTAAGTGAATTTATATTCCCATATACCAAATTACTTTCATACATTTTGTAAGGGTCTCAAGTATATAATGTAAATATATGCCATCAACATCTTGCATGAATGCATCTTAGTATGAACCAAACCATCATCATTATGTTATGAAATGGGACGAAGCCCGTAGATGGGTGGTATCATTGTCCGATTTTGGTAATATAGTATTCATATTCTATGTTTGGGTACAGGCGATGCTTATGTGGTTGATATATCTCTATCTTTGTAGAGAATTGTGCACAAACACCAAAGAAACTCATATTAACTGTGCGTGCGCCAACTTCAAATTGCAGCAATGTTTGTGTGATTTCTTTATCAAGTTTTTTATTGAATGCTTTATTTTATATTTTCTGCATTTATTCAATAATACTTGTACAGTTAAATATATGTCAGTCTATAATAGTCTATCTTTATAACTGTGAATTTTTATCGTTTTGTGTATTTATTTGTTTCTTGAAGTTTTTTTTAGTTCAGTATTTAAATTTATCCCACTTCAGTGGACTTTGATGTTGTGGGTTTCATAGAATAGAGAATTGTAGAACAATTACTTTCATATAATACATTAATACATATATAGAAAATACTATTTTCAATTACTTTACCTTATTTAGAGATTTACCAACAACAGAATTACTTGAAGATATTGTATTGCTTCCATTTTGATTAAGCCATAACTCCACTTTGGATGGTACTGAAATAGTGTCATCATCGATTCCCAACTAAAAACAAAATCTTAAGATTCTTTTTAAACAAAAATTGTAACACAATATTACCTCTGCTTTCTTCCACGAAAACAATTTTTCCCTAAATTCAGCACGGAGCCCTAAGTGTGGCACTGCATCTTTTAGGTCTTCTTTCTTTATGTAGGGCAAGCTTCTAAAAGTAATATTGGCAGCTGAAATAAAAATGAATAAAATAAAAAACTATTCAATTGCTGTTTTTGTTTACAACTTACCTTTTAACACGTTAAAAATACATTCCATATTTATGGATTTAAGAAAATTTTCAAGTTTTTCGTCGTCATTATCAATTTCATCCGTAGTTCCACTGTTTTGCACCCCAACGTTTGTGTTTTGTCCTAAAACAAAAGTCTCAACAATTTCCTCATTATCGATGTACTCTGCGGTTCCAGTGTTTGAATTTTGTTCAAAAGCAAAACTTTCATCAATAAGTACATTAAAAACATATTATCTTGATTATTATTTATATTTTCAGTATTTTCCATTTTCAATTTTTCTTCGTACCGTTTTCACAAACAATTGATAACTTATTGAAAAAATTATAAGAAAAGCAATAGAGCGACAACGTTGCTGTCAAATCAAGAACGTATTGTTCTTGATTTGTCAACAGCGTGTTCTCAATTTGAGAACATTTCGTTCTCGATTTGATAACGTTTGGTATTTTTGATTTTTTCGTTAACAATCTGAGAACATTTCGTTGATTTGAGAACATTCCGTTCTCAATTTGACAACGTATGGTATTTTTTATTTTTTGTTCTTAATTTGACAACATTTCGTTCTAGATTTGAGAACATTTGGTGTCAAAATATTGTCAACGATTTGTTGTCGATTTGATACCACCCGTTGACAATTTTAGAACGTCTTTTTTCCCTCTGTGTATCGTCAAATTCAGAAGATATTCTGATATTCTGAATATATTTGATGCTTGTCTATAAAATTATTTCTTCAACAGAAGTCAAATGGATATTCAAGGATAATCTTTTGACCAGCTACTGAGAATTACAAGTAAAAAATTCGAACTTTTTAGCACGAATTCATGCCAAGTGAATTGATTGAACATTATACGATATTCATTATACGATATTAATATGGTATATTCTCATAATATTATGATAGGTATACAGTACAGGTAAAATACCTATTAGTTAACTTTTTAAGATCAGTAGAACAATTGAGCCTTCTAAGTCAGGGGTTGGAAGTAGCTCAGAGTTCGGTAGCCAAGTATGATTCTTTGAGTATGCCATTCTGGTGTTTCACCGCATAGTTTAACAATATTCACACACACTTCGCCAGACTCATACTTGTCTTCTTCGAAAATGCTACTCCGCCTCTTCACCGAAGTTTTACCAAACACAATGACAACAATCAGATATTGTTTTTTTTAATTGTTTTATTTTATTGGATTGCTGGATCTAAATTAAGATAATTTACGATTACCCCGAGAGCCGCAGGTTCAAATCCTGCCACGGGCTTGGTATCTAAAATCATTCTTATAAAAAAATTCATTTTCTCTTCGCGTCGAAGCCCTCTGTAGGTAGCACTCATTCCTCCAACACCTTGCAGTCGTAATTAATTATGGTGTAAGACATAATAATAATAAAAATTTACGATTAATTTTGTTTTTTAAATACACCCCACACAGTAATGTAAACAACACAGAAACAACAATTATAATTCAAAATGCAGTCAGGTTTGGCATTATTTTTAATGGCGTTCGGGTCGCTGAACCTGAATATGCATCCATATTTTCTGGGTCAGGACAGGGAGCGTAGCTATATGACTCCTCCCTGGTGTGCTGTATAGAGCGATATTTCCGTCAGAGAGCACAGAGAAAGGAAAGTCTTCTTCGCTGCCAGCAACCGTAGCGGACACACCACGATTTTGAGTGGATTCACCACGTTTCTGAGTGGATTCACCATGATTTTCAGAGGATTCGTGTACAACGTCTGTCTTCTTTATTTCGCTGCTTTGCCGTTTAACGTTTAAGTTTCTTTTCTCTGTGTTCTCTGATTTCCGTACCGGTGATTTAATCACCACACAAAGTAATTGGGATCCACAATTACCGGTTCTTTTCAGTAACCGTTCTTTCAATCAATGTTCTTTTATTTGACTTCTTTCAATATACGTTAGTTAGGCTCTAGTCTTGTTCTTTCATAACGATTATCAATGCTCTCTCTTTAAATATTGCTCTCTTTAAATATTGCTCTCCTTTCTCTTGGAGTTTGCAACTTGGAGGCTCTTTGGTAATATCGTTCCGCTTGGGCAGCTTTGATTTCTGTGGAATTGTTTGTTCAAATGTGAAGCTTTCATACAAATGTGAACCTTTCATACAAATGTGTTCCATATTGTGTTCTTTTTGGATGCAATCGCTATATTTTTGAAAAAGAACTATATATGTGTGTGTTCTAGCCTCATCGGTTCCATTGGAAAGACTTTTAAAATGCCGGACAAGTACTCAGCAAACATCGAAACCGGTTGAAGGATAAAAAACAACACTAAATCTAAATATGTTGCATGAAGTTCTAAAAATGTTGTTTTAACTGAAATAATTTAGTAAATTTTTTTGATATAAATTAATTTATTCAGACTGACAACGTCGTTCCCAAAAACCTAATATATTATTTCGTTTAACTAAAGCGCTGTGACGATAACCACTTTAAAGACCGATTATCAAAAAAGAACGTTCACGGATAACGGCGTTGTTCTGATATAACCGGATCGCTCATCTCTAATTGTCGCACACTCTGAGTTGATCCGTAAAAATTGTGTGCATATTCGTATTCAGCGATGCGAAAAACGTGAGATTTGTTCGTATTTGTTGAAAAGTATTGTTATTATTAATAATATTAATAAATGTTAAATATTAGATGTGATTTCCTGTAATTGAGTAATTAGTGTTTCTATAGTTATGCAAAATAATTGTTGTTGATTATAATGGTAAACCGTTTAATTGAACATTATATTTTATTATTTTTTTGACTCTTCCATTAAGGATGCCGGAAATTACCTAATCGAAATCATCAATGATATCTGACTGTTCAGTATCTGATATTGTCAATTTCCATGAAATCGTGTCAATACTCGAAACTCCGTTTGACTATTTTATCCGAATATTATCGGAATTTCACCCAAGGGAGATTGTCCATCGCGATATTACCACAGATTTTTTTAATATAAATTCTTTATTGATGTTTTACATTTATGTTCTGCCCTATCTGGTCGTGTTTCAATATCTTTGGTCAGTGATATGCTTATCTTTTTAGGTCCTTTCGGAGATATGTAATTGTATCATACAATGCCGTTCAATTTCCTGCTGTCTTTTTATACTTGGATCCATTAAAAAATCATCCAGTAATGGTTTTGTGTATAGTGAGTGTGGTATTGCAGTTAAAGTTGTTCATTGATATTGATTCTTCGGTCAAACTGCTCTATAGTTCTATTGTTTTTTTTCGACAAATAAAAATAAAGTCCCATCGTTGCGGCCGAATACTCTTGACCTCAGTTCTATTGTCTTTTTCGAAGATATCTCTATTGTTCTACTAATATAAACCTCCCGATTGTTTCGCTGATATAAAACCGTCAAAAGTCACTGTGTGTCAATGCACCACCATACGGGGAGGGGTTGAAAATGGACTGTGTTGTGTTGTATAAAACGTTCCATAAGAGGAAATTGATAAATATATATCATACCAAAGCTCCACCCTTTGCTTTCATGGCATTTTGACATTGAATTGCATGCATAGTGGTTGAAATATGTCTATAGGTAGGTAGGTAGGTAAAATGGCTGACAATCCTCGGGTTGCCCCAATTAGCAATAGAGCTGTTCTGACGCTGTATCCCCGCGAGCCTAAAAATGTTGATATACTTTGATAAAATTACAACCAGCCGGAGTTGTTTATACATTTGGTTAGGTCTGAAAGTTGTAAACTAGCGCAATGCTCCAAAACTCTCTAGAAAAGGACATCCGAAATATTTGAGTCTCGAGCGAGTGAGGGCTGGGCAATCACAAAAAAAGTGGACGACTGTTTTTCTTTCTTTTGGGGTCTTTGCAGCTCCTTTAATGAGAGTTGAACGGAATACCAATTTTTTTCTGCGTGCTATTACTCGTGTAAGGTTGCTAATGGTGTGTTTTGTTTATTAAGAAATATGCCATTAACTCAGAGGGGGGAAAACTGGTACATTTGCATTTCATGGTCCAATTGGAAAGAGAACATGTGGAAGGAGATTCATGATCGAGTACTTCCCTGTATTTGTTGTCAGCAACCTTGTTTTGGATAATAATTGCTTCCTAGTGACGAGTTGCATTTTTAGTCAGAAAAATTAGTTTTAATTTTTACAATTGGTATTCTTCCAAATTTCGATTCTTGGAACTAGGCCCTTTTTACCCTAAAAAAACCCCGAGCATAATACAACAGAATTGTGATCACCCCAATCACTCGGCTGCAATCATCCTCCACACACGCAGCTAATGTAACAATATCAAGGTTCTGGACTATTTATATTCGACTACTAAAATTTTGTAAAAATGTATTGAAAAACAACCAATGGATAAATCGTTTGCAATTCGTGGTGTATTTAGTTGGACCTTTTTTATCAACTTATGAATAATCTACTCGTACATGTATGGAAGATGGCATGCCATTTATTGTATTGACATACCGGTAGATCGGACTTGGATAAATTTTAGCCCAAAGTTGCTATTTTCAATACATGATCTAACGAATCAGAAGCATCAACATTATATATTAATAAAAATTATCGATTAATCGATTAATTTTTTTGTTCATGATTAACCGCTTTATGATATGTCTCCACTAGAGGATTTATTCGGTATTTACAGTAGTTTCGAGATTTAGCAATCTTGTAGAATTTAGGCGGATTTATCATACTAAGTTAAATATTTTGAGCGAGGAGATTTATTATAAATCTTTCATAAATCTCCGTCTCTTCCCTAAATAATCGATAAAAGATATCGAATTTCTGAGAAACGCCATCTGCAGAAATGTCATTACATGATAACAGATTGCATACAAGGACGCAATTTTTTAATAAAATATAGTTGCAATTGTAAAAGCACTTTGTGATACAAAAATCAAACACAAATATTTACATTTAATACTTTTTGTTGTGGTGCAGTAAATCTTTTCAGCAGCAATGGAGACGGCTCAGATTTATCGACAAGATTTATAAATCTTCGATAACTAAATCCTCCAGTGGAGACATAGCATTAATTTAATTGGATCGAATCAAAATAATCGATTTGTTATTGAATAATAGATCATCATTTAACCATCTTTATGCACTTTTCACCTCTCTATGCACTTTTACCCGTCTCTATCCCATTTTTCCCATCTCCATACAATTTTACCCATCTCTATACCATTTTTCCCATTTCTATACACTTTTCCCCCAACTCTATGCTAACACATACATTCCAAGAAAGTTAGAATTACTTAGTATAGCAGTTATTGTTCATATACGAGTATATACACATTTACCCATCTCTATTCACAGCTAACACACACATGCCAAGAAAGTTAGAACTATAAATTCATTTTTTATTAGCATAGCAGCTATTTGTTTATATAGTAAAGGCAAAGTGTACTTACCAAAATTCGTCATAAATAATTTGATGCTTCTTTGTTTGTGTTTCTTTTTGTTATTCGATAATTCTAAGCATGTTGTAATGCTTGAGTGCGTCTAACCAATTCTCAGTTGTCGCAAGTGCTGCATTGTACATGAACACTTAATTGCTACTAATGCACACGGTAATATCGCAACAACAAAAACAATAATGATAATATGCAATAGAATGCATATCCAATTATTATTTCATGTTCACTTACAATCAAATGCAATGCAATGCTAAACCGGATGCATTGCTCCTACACAGAAACCTTATTAATATCCGCGGCGTTACGATGCATGTATTTTTGGCACACACTGTAATTACTTTCAAATCTACCATCTTAGTGCTGTGGAAATTGGAACGAATAACTATGAGAACTCGACTGGAATATATACGAGTATTCAAGTAAATAGTACTGATACGCGAAAATGTTCCCTAGTGGTGAATGTGACTACTGAATCTGGTTACTTCAATCCACCATTAGGTAAGAAAAAAGAACCTATCACTGTGATATAACCTAAGTGTGCTTATTGTGCTTTGTAGCTCTGCAATAAAATTCAAAAAATTAAAAAGAAATAGCAGTAAAGAAAGCTGAAGCCGGCTACGAGAAACCCTTTACCCTACTGTGCGCGTGTGAGTTAAACCAAGGGGATATTGTTTCCATATAACATGTAGTATATAATAAACATTACCTTTGTAGGTACGTTTTTCATACTGATTAATTCTATAAAGTTTTTAAGGATAAAGAGTTTTCAAAATTAAACAGAGTAAACTAGACATAAGTCTCTAATAGTGGACTTGCCAATTATTTTCGTATACAAATTTAGTGCTAATGTTTTCATTAAGCAATATTGCGAGCAACTTTTTTGAAAGGGAAATATTTTTATTAGTGGGGAATTCTCACTGCATTTAATATTTCATTTTATTATTCATTAACTTAAAATTTAAATTTAGGGTTAATTAATGTTTGATTATCTATAACGACTGGGGTCTTCAGCTTAGCTTGTATTACTATTATTATTATTTGGTATTAGAATATAATGTTATGTATTAACGAAAGTAAAGTAACGATTACTAGAAATTGCAGTAACGAACACTAACAACTACTGCATAGTAACGACGTAGTTCCACATCACTAAAACGTATGCAATACTGAAGTTAGACTGCGGTGAAAGGGAATTGTTGTTATTAATGCCGAATTTTAACTTCATTTCCTACTATTATTTGCGTATTACAATAGAATGTTACACAGTAACGATTGTAAAGTAACGATTACTGTAAACTACAGTAACGAGTATCACCAAGTACTGAATAGTAACTGCATTGTTCCACATCACTAAAACGTATGCAATACTGCAGTTGGAGAACTCTACGATAGAACCACGTATTTCAATGGCATAGTTTAGCATAATTGCACAATCGAACAATCGAACAAAGGATCACGCTCATCAATATTCATATCGTCGTCCACTCGGCTACCTCGAAGTCCAATTGAAATTCTGTGCACTTGGCTCATTAATCTTCCGAAGTTGTCGATGGCCCTCCGACTGTTTTTAGCTCCTCAAATTTGTGTACAATCTTATTAGCTGAATTGGAAACCGGCTTTATAGACGTCATCGGCGATTTCTCGCATGCGGCTTTTGTTCTCTGTTATCTGCTTATATTCTAATTACAGTGTGTGTCCACACTCTGCGGTGAGGTGCGGGGGAAAAACAAACATCTTTAAATGGTTTTTATAATTATTGTGAAGCAGAGGCTTTTGAAATTCCACCGGAACAGGTTCGGAATAAGTTTTTTCCTCTATTTATTAAATTTAAAAATTCAATGAATTATTTATTTATTTATTATTGACTGTGCTTAGAATTTGTTGTGTGTGCGTTGTTGTTGTTTTTACTGTGGTTGAAATGGATTTTTTAATCCTCTGGTTCGAGGGGAATATGTAAATTTGTTGTTATTTTTCTGTCTTACAACGCGTGCTGTGCCAATGCGCACATTTAAAATAACTAACGACGGAGTTCACTTCAGTTACGTGAAATGAACCAAACTTGAGTCTTCGCCCATTGTGCTGGATTGGACGTCTATTGATGGTTTACTACTTATGATGCTATTTGTCCACTTTGAGGTGCAGACATCACATAATATTTTGCAACCCTTCAACCAGGAACATTTACTAGGAAAAATGTGTGTATAATCTATGTCGAATCTTGGACAAGCTGCGGATTGGTAATATTCCAGAATTAATTTACTTACTTCTGCTGAAAGTTATACCAAATCAAATTTTTAGTCATCAAATCCACTTTTATGTGGTGCACATGTTAGTCTTCTTAACTAGTTTCAGGTTCTCTGGTCATACTATGAAAATGTGGAATAATTTACCTGCGTATATCTTTCCTGCCAGTTATGAGATCCGGAATTTATGGCTGACAACCACCCTTCATGTAGCCTATCACCAAGAACAATGTCCACTGCGTATATAATACCCAGTTACCGAGCGTTGTTGAGTTATGTAAACTAAAGAAGTCTTGGGTTCGCATATCTACCGGGGTATTAACACTTCATTTTGTTTCTGATTTCTCTTTAGTTGTTAGAATTTATTCATCCACAGCTCTGCACGTGTCATTCTATAATATTGGTCTGGGTATTATTAATATTTATTAATAATAAATGAAATTTTTGTGCGCATATAGTATTTATTTATTTTGCTGCTATTGGTAATGGGAATGGGACTTTGATTCTGTTAGTACCCGATATTTGATGTTTTCTTCATATAAGGAGCATGTCTATTTATATGCGTTGGCATAGTTCCACAAAAGTGCTCCAGACTCAACTTTGCTCTATAATTTTTGTATTTCTATTGGTATTTGACTCAGTTTCAGCGTAGAGTATGTGGAAGGAAATTAGTGAACGTTAGTAGCAATTTTTAATAACACTTGAAGGTCATAATTATGACTCTTTTTAACCTCTTTTATTTGACTCTTTTAGAAGCCTTTTTTTGGGAACCCTTTTTTTGGTTTGCTGGGAAGTACACCATTGGGCTAACACCAGATTTATTTTTGATAATAATAATTTAGTTTTAGTAGTTTGCCCCATGGCCGACACTGCGACCTAAAAGATCTTTTGTGTCATTCCACATTTGTCATTAATGATCCATATGATCAAAACTGTCCGATCTACTATGCCCTATAAGTTTAGTACCAGCATTTCTTCCCTAATGCCATAGCATTTCATCCGTTTGGTGATGTCAAAGCGTCACAATTAAAGATGATCCTTCTCTAAAGAAAGGAAGTAGTTGAAAATCATGTTCTTTCAATATATTTTCCGCTTTATGGATGAATTTGAGAATGTCCATAATAGGAGCATTCTTTATTTCTTCCAGAGCCAGCTGGTCGTGGTGGAATATGTTCATTCTAGTTCATGCCAACGCAATGCAGTTGCACAGTTTGTGTTCTGTGGTTTTCCCCTTCTTCTAGACAGAGCCGGCACTCCATATCATCAAGAATGTGGATTTTAGTCAGGTGATATTTCAGGTAGTAATGACCTGATAGAAAACCTACTATTTTCCCTATGTCTGCTTTGCACATATTTCGCAGTTATTTATTTAGGTGAATGGCCTTACCAGTCTTTTGGCTTGGCGAAGTACCTCTGTCCCTTCCCAGTGCGACATTATGAAACTATGTTCCCAGGTATCTACCCTGGATTTAGCCTCCGCCCAGTTGATACCACAGTATGGCTCCGGCCCTATGAGGCTTGCTGCGAAACCGGCCCTAGCCAGTTCGTCAGCACTTTCGTTGCCTTCGATCCCCGAGTGACCCGGGACTCGGCAAATTGCAACCTTATTTGCTGCACCTAGAGATTGTAGGTTGTTGAAGCATTCTTCCACCAGTTTTGATTCTAAAGAATATGAAGCTTATGCCTGTAAAGCAGCTTGACTATCTGTGCGCCCTTGATAACCCTTCTCAGATTAGTCCTTACGCAGATTGAGACTGCTTGAATTTAAGCTTGGAAGACGCTAGGCCATCTGCCCATTGGTTCTGAGATTTTGGTATTTGGTCCATAGACCCCTGCTGCGATTCCGGTGTTTATTTTTAAACCGTCTGTGAACCATTCTAGACTTCTAGGGTCGTCCCAAGGTCCTCCTAGGTCCCATTCATCATGGTCTGAGGTAATAATCTCAAAATTGCGATCAAACTGTCTTTTTGGGATCATATAATCCGTTATTGAACAGATTATGTTTTGATCCGGTATGTTTTTTAAAATATTGAAATGACCATAGTTATGAGGTTCTTGTCCAGACAAGATTTTCATCTTCAATGTGCTTCTAGCAGAACATTTTTCACGAATGTAGGTAGTGGGGATAGTCCTATTATGGCCTCAATTATTATGCCGTCAACCTAGTTTAGAGATTATTTGTGGGGTTTCTGTTCGTTATATTCATGAAAATTAGTTTAACCTAGGGCTGTAGGTTCCAACCTCCTTCAGATATGGTATACAATTATTTATATTCGTTTTTTCGAATTGGGGAAGTTGGAAGTCAGTCTTACAACCTTCTAAAAATTATATAAGTATATATCGATAATTTGTTCGCAAATGACACTTTTTTGCTCCATGTAAATCGCACATCCAAGACTGACCCCACAATTACTTAGTTTAAAATTAAAGCATAACTAACCAACCAATTTAAACAATTTTAGCTTTAGCAAAAAACTGCTTCCTTTGTGTTTGAATTCTTACATAAAATAAAATTCGAAACACCACTTATTTATTAAATTCTGTATGTGAGTTTGTTCAATGTCTCAAATTACGATAATGGCAGTTTATAAGCCAAGTTTCAGATACAATGATACACATGAGAAATTAAGGAAATTAAGCACGAGCACGCAAACAAATTCAAATTACAACGCCACTAGGAGACGACGCGTTCAAAATGTGTTTAGAAACTTGTCACGTGTACATGGAAGCAGGGTTGCCAGCTAACCTTTGGAGTAGTGATGTGACAACTCTTGAGTATTTGCACTTGACTGTCATTTGGGTATAGTCTCTTTGTAGTTGGACTCAAGTCTCATTCTAGTTGGACGCGAGTCTGCTTGAATTTCGCAGCTGCGATTCGGCGATGATCGTAGACTCGCTAAAGTAGCGAATACTACAAAAGATGAACCAGACAACAGTTTAGTTAGATGGCGGGAGTAGAAATTTAACGAAAACGAGTTAATATAATTTAGGACTCTAGTTACTCGAGTCCGTAAAGCAGCGGAATCGTCACATCAGTTCTTTGGAGTGAGTTCCTTGCTCCTTGAGAATAGCGTGAATATAATTAGTCTACGAGAAGAAAGGTCTAAATGGGAAAGGCAAACAACAGTTATTCAAAATTGTTATAAAGTATTATAATTATTGAAATCTACTAGTTTACCAATAGAAATCATTGCTAAGATTGTAATAAATCATTGACATACTTCTATATCTAATGACATACTTATAATGATTCTAAGTCTTCAGACAGGGACTCAATTATGCGAAGCGAGAAATTGAAATATAGTGGCAAGAAAGAGCATTTAATTACTGAAGTAATATATTGAACAATCAACTATCAACTATATAGTTGATTGTTCAATATATTGCTTCAGTAATTAAATGCAATTTCTTGCCACTATATTTCAGTATCTCGCTTCGCATAATTGAGTCCCAGTATGGTCGTAAATGATCAGTCAAGAGGAGGAAACAGCAGAGCACCTACGGTGTTCACATGATTATGACTTTTACTTATCACTACAAAACCTAATGTGTAGCTAGTAGTAGTATGAAGATACTCCATATACACAACTAACAATGAGATCTAAGATAAACTTAAAAAATAAGGTCTGTCAAATCGCCTCTATATATCTCAGTATTCCTCTTATATTTTTTCTATATGTCTGTATATACCTCCTCTTTTCCGCGAAAGGACTTATGTTCATGGAGCCAACTTAATATTTAAAGGCAATCTTAATATCGGCCTGTTAATCGATGGACTCT
Organism: Clusia tigrina; assembly: GCA_920105625.2. Lineage (NCBI taxonomy): Eukaryota > Metazoa > Arthropoda > Insecta > Diptera > Clusiidae > Clusia > Clusia tigrina. The sequence continues at coordinate 28,339,552 of OV050031.1, read as the reverse complement.
TCCCGCTTATAATCAGATTTGACGATTCTGGCATTGAAAGAGTTTAGAAAGAACTTTTGAATAGTGTAATCAGGGAAATAACAACTGAAATCAAAACTTGGTGGTAATTTGGATTTAGTTCACTACGGAAAATGTGGGCGGTTTATATAGACCACTACACTGGGATTTCACAATTTGGTTAACTCATGCAAAATTGTTTAATGTGCCCCAAAAGGACAAGGAAACAAAGTATCACGGTCTTCAATATTCATCTCATCGTCCATTCGACTACCTTCAAGTCCATTTTAAATTCTGTGCACTTGTCTCATCACTCTTTTGAAGTTTAATTTCGAGTTTTGAATTGTTAATCCAAAACACAATTTTTGCATTGAAGAGTAGTTAAATATATGGAACATTTTTCAAGTTTAAGCACACAATTTTAATAGTTCCAAAACACTGTGAATCAATCGCGTACCGAGGAGGAGGTCACGCTTAGAAGACACTATGATTTATCTGTATACTCTTGCGAAAAAGGTATTAAAGTGATCATAAAAAAAGTAATAAAATAATAATTAAAGAAAATAGCTCACCGAAAAGCTAAAAATCTTACACGATTTTGTACTCAACGAATGCAGGCCGAGGACAGTAAATCAGGGAATTTAGTACTGTAATATTGTAACGAGTGTTCGGTTACTTGCTAATAGTTCGATCTCTGGATTGATGCGACAGTTTTTCAGAAAATATATTAAACGTCCTTTACACTATGAAAAGTAAGTACAAAAAACTATGCAGTAATGTGTACAGGGAGGCAGAGTTCTAAAAATAGGTATTATATCGGTGGTTTGTACCGAAACAAAGGATACACAAAAAATGGAGTCTCATAAATAGCGTCATAAACAGGACTAATGGTAATGAGAAGAGTATGAACCTGAGTTTTCAAGGAAAAGTAATTGAATTTTTTAGCATATTGAAGATACTGCCATGAAAAGAATATACATATGTATATATTAAGATCTAAATCATGCCTTTGATATATGTCGAGTTTACACTCCTCCAGCGAACCCACTTTCCACACTTGCTACAAAACGCAATCCAGTAATCGATTTATTAACAAAACTAATTAAGGTAACAATATTCTTGATAAGCGATAATCCTTGGGTCGCTTTGTCCATCCGCCTGGGTGTCTTCTTGTAAAAAGCGTAGGAAACGACGGATAGAGAAATCGAGTTGAAACTTTATATTGGGGTGATGTTCAACTCAATAACACGACCACTTCCCTAATACATATGACGAAAAGATCATATCTGCAGAACTAATAAAGCTTATTATTATTGTCATATCTTACACTATAATATAATTATGTCTCCAAGGAAATGTGGAATGAGTACTAGCTACCGAGTCCATCGACTCGAAGAGAACAGATTTTTTAGAAAGAAGCATTTTTAAGACCAACCCCGGCGCAGGATTTGAAACTGCGACACTCTGAGTGTGAGTCTAGTATGCTTCCCACTAGACCACAGAGGGCGGCTCTCCAATAAAGCTATTTGGTTGAAATTGTCTATGAAATAGAGCTGAACCAAATTTGATGACAATTATGCCACCAATATACTCGTGGCTGATTCGATGAAAAGAAGCATATATTAAGAACCAAAATATGTATTTGATACATGTTTAATATGCAGTCGAGTTTCAACAAATTTATGAACTGTGTTCAATGTGTAAAACGAATCCCCGACCAACCCTCTGCCCACGCTCTACTTGCTTAAAAAAGCAAATCTAAAACCCATAACAAATGTTTAGATCTGAATACCTGCTGGCCAACAACCAAGGAAAACAACATCTCGTATGTTACAACTTATTCGGCTGCCAGCAGCAAAGTCCGTTTAAAAATGGAAAATGGAAAAAACTGGCGAACACTGCAATCAACATTGGGTAATGACGGAATGGCCGAGTGAGCGAGCCGCATTTTAATATTATTTGTTATACCATCGCAACCGGTGATAATGCAACAATATTACTAACAACAACAACAACAATACAATCACCGACAACAGTAAAAAAAGCTTAATCTAACACTGTTTAAAAGCTTCGGACTTGCACGCTCATTCGCTTCAACTCAGCTCGTTCGCGCTCCGCTTGAATACGCTTGCGATGTGTTGTGTTAAATGCATTTTTGCCAATCACTCAATAATAGCGTCTAAATAGCCGCCATTGTAGCCATGGCCGCGTCTGCAACTGCTGGTTGCCAATTGTACTGGTGCTGGCCACTTTGCTTTATGTACTCGTGTACTCGTGTACTCGTCTCCGTTGTGGCAATTGTGTGTTTCTTTCTTCCTTCGCACTCATTCATTCATTGCACCGATTGCACCCATATTGGCTTTCATCTCGGTTGGTGTTGTTGTTGTTGCGGCGGCCCCAGCGTGTGTGTTATTGCGACGCACAAACAGCATACTTTACTTGCATTGCAATTGCTTCATTTAAGCTACCTCGAAGCCAGGCAAGAAGAGAGCTGCAATTGGAGATTAGAAATTTTGGCATTTTATATTTCTATACGGCAAAGAATACACTGAATGGAAATTAGTATGCACTGCATTCGTTTGCTGTGACTGTAATATGGCTCCGTCGCAGAGAGCAAGTGGCCATGGAGTTGGTGATGGTGTTAGTGTTCGTGATAGTGCTAGTGTTGGCATTGGTATTGGTATTTAGTGTTTAATGTGGACTGCGGTCATATGCTACACGGCTTGAATATTGATGAATATTGCTCCCTACAACTTTAGGTGTGAGGAAATTTTTATGTAGAAAGTATTGCGAATTGTAATTGGTTAAAAGTTGTACTTCTGTTTCTCTCTTCTGAGTATTTAACTCGAATCTTAGGGACACTTTTTTAAGGGCATCTTATCTCAATACTTTTTTCTCATCTGCGGATTCAGATCGAGTTTTGTCGAACGGTTTGTGTAGACATTTGCTTAGCAAATGTTCATTGATACCATTTCACTCTTCTGAGCTCTCGATTTTCGAAGTTTTCGGGTACATTATCTAGTTTGTAACCTTATCTAACTATTGGCAACTAACTTTCCCACTTCATCTGCTTCTACTCTAACATGGGTAATTTCCCTTATGCCCAACCTGACCTGATTTGTGCGTGCCTCATCAGCTTTACGTATTTCCACTTAGTGTACTCATTTCGAGCTATTCCAAAGTTCTTGGGTCTACTATCTCAAAGTCTATGAGAGACTAATACGACACCGCTTCAACCACATAGTTTAAACCTTGATATTCCCATAGCTACATTTAAGCTTCTCATAAACGTAACATCCTTACAGCAGTTGCACGTCTGAAAGAGCAAGATGAAGTATAGCTAGACGTACCTGGGCGAAATCTCAAGCGTTCAAGAGATCTACTGTCCATAAGTAGGTACCATTATAAGTATTCTAACGGGCCATTAGACTCAGAGTACTCATGACAGGAGATTAGGAATCCTCAGAAAGCACTCAAGAGATCTACTGCCCATAAGTAAGTACCATCATAACTATTCTAACAGGCCATTAGCCTCAGAGTACTCATGACAGGAGATTAGGAATCCTCAGAAAGCACTCAAGAGATCTACTGTCCATAAGTAGGTACCATTATAAGTATTATAACGGGCCATTAGACTCTGGGCTATTGGAATCTTATGACAGTTGATTAGGACTCCTCCGAAAATACTTTTGCAGGAGTTTTATGGATTTATATATAAATATAAATATCTTAATATATATTTTCTAGATTGGGGATTGGGTCTGGATTTCATTTGAAATTCTCTGAATTCGACCTGTACCTGCACAATTAATGCAATCGTTGACACCGTTATAAGTGTGCTTGAGTGAACAATTCGAATTTATCTAGTTCAATGCCAACCATAATCGATAAAACTATTTTAATTGCCTATTATATTCTATAAATAATTAAAATTTCTTACAGACAAAGGGGCTAAGATAGCTTTCAAGTAGACAAATAAATGTTTGCAACAATAATGTACTTATAATTACATATCGGACACAGTCAGCTAACTGAACACGTGTAGGTAGGCGGGGTTTGAGCCTGACTCAAGCTGCCTTTCATTGTAGTAATACAAAGCTCATTATTATCAATATTTGCACTTAAAGTAATTTGAATTGCTTATTGCTGATTAGATGCAAATTGCTGTAATGCTTGAGAAGTGGGCGTTACAGTTAAGAACTTGCTAATATGTTCTTGATCTGCGCTTCTTCCTGAGATTATAGTTGTTTCTCGGTCAGCCTGTTTTTGTAAATTTTATCAAAAGGATAAGCAGATATTCGGCGGATTTTGTTGTGGAGTTTGAAGTGAGTCCATTTTTGCCCATCCCTTTGCCTATATTGATACTTGATTCCTCACTGAGCTGGCCCTCTGTTTTTGTTACCATTTATTACTTGTATGTAATTTGTTTATTGACTCAATTTCATCCGTATTATTTTTGTGACTGTCCTTTCAGTTGCTCCTGCTTGGACTGATTAATCTTATCCATTCCCTATATACTCTGCTGTTCTTTACGGTCAGACATGTTCTTGTTCATGTTACCAATGCAATTCTATCGGGCCTTGTCTATTTGTGTAAGGATGTGATCGTTTCTCACTTTTTTAAAGCATAAAATCCTTGTTTCAGACTTTTAACATCGTTGTCTCTCCATGGTCCCTCTATGTAGCCAAAAATTCCAATTATTTACATCCGAAACATTCCAAAACTGAGAAATGGAATTTGATCAATAGTACTTTATTTAGTTCTTCCACTGGTAATGATTTGAAAATATTCCCAAACTGTTTTATTTTTTGTGTTATGAAAGTTTTGTTTCTATACTCAAATGTGCTCGCTTACTATTTTGTATCTCCTGTCCTAGTCCTTGGACCTAATTTGTGAAGATTTTCTGTCTCTGTGGTAACGTTTCACTAGTCTAGTTTCTGTGAGTATCTTTCCACTTTTTAGGTATTATATTATCCATATTATTATTCCCCCCTTATTTCTATTCATTGGTAATGAGTAGTAATTGGAATAATCGATGAAATCAATCGAGTTATTTAATTGCTGTTAATTGCTCTTTCATTCGCAAAGTTCTGTAGAATTTACTCGAGTAAATGTTTCATACACGTGTTTCATTATGTGTTCGACAATTCGAGTGAAATAATCACTCAAGTGAGTTTTTCACCGAGTGTTTCATTAGTTGTTTCTTCGCTTCGAATAAAGATAGCAATTCAAGGGACATAATCACTCGAGGAAGTTTTTCACTCGAGTGTTTCATTAGTTGTTTGTTCGCTTCGAATAAAGACAACAATTTGAGTGAAATAATCACTCAAGTGAGTTTTTCAATCGATTGATTCATTACTTGCTCACTCGCTTCGAATAAAGACAACAATTTGAGTGAAATAATCACTCAAGTGAGTTTTTCACCGAGTGTTTCATTAGTTGCCCGTTCGCCTCGAATAAATACAACAATTCGAGTGAATTAATCACTCAAGTGAATTTTTCACTCGATTGTTTCATTAGTTGCTCGTTCGCCTCGAAGAAAGACAACAATTCAAGTGAATTTTTCACTCGATTGTTTCATTAGTTGTCCGTTCGCCTCGAATAAAGACAACAATTCGAGTAAAATAATCACTCAAGTGAGTTTTTCACTCGTGTATTTTGTAGTCCTTCGATCCTTTTTTTTTTATCTACTTTTGAATAAGTATTTGTGCATTCCTGCAACATCAGTAACCACAGAAAGGGTGATTTTAATACGGTGGCAAAATATTAAATGAAATGAAAAGCTTTGAGCAGAAAAATTAGAAGAAACCATTTTTCTCCTAAAGAAGTTTCATTTATGATCTCAATACATAAATACGATATCAAATAATCTTTTTTCTCTTTATTGAAACCCAAGCTTCATTTGGTTATTATTATTTTATATTTAGTAAAGAATGTTTGTTACTTGATAAATGATATACTTCAGTTCCAAAACAGAATCAAAATTATCTGAGTGAAAAAATTATGGGATTGCTCAAATCACTCGATTACTCTTTCTTTGATTGTTCCAATCACTCGATTGTCCCATTACTAGTATTGAGTCGTCCACCAGTGAAGCTCATTTGTTTCTTTTTCACTATATTTCGATTCGGCGTTTTAAAGTCTGTCAAACCAACCAAAAATAAACTTCTCTAATTTTGTTCAACTCTCAAAAATAAAGTAAATTATTGGAAGATTCTACAACTAAACTACAATTTGGAAATACTTCCCATGTCCATTTGTTTTTTTTTTCTTAAAAAGTGGACTTGTAATAAGCCAACTTTTACACGCCTGCCTTTTTTTACAAATTAAATTTTTCACAGATACGTTGTGTCTGAGGTCTTGTTGCAACTCAGATTTAAATGGGTGTTTCTGTATGGTAGAAGCAGTTGCCCCTTTGCGAGAGCCCCCTTAGACTAACATGGCCTATTGTGGTATTACACTTCACACTGCTGTGACGGATTACAACCATGTTTTAGCTAGTTTTAAAACAATCACCCCTATAAATGTATTCGTTCAACTCAAATTGTATAACTGTAAAGAGGCGTGGAATGGATTGGATAGTGTCGCCAGACAATCTCACACCTAAAAAATTTGTTGTTTTCTCTTTTATGTTCGTTTGTCGTAAGTGGTTGTCGTAGTTGTCTTGGCTACATTTCAATTTGGTTTTGTTTGATGAATTTTTGTTGCTGTGGTTGTTGTGGTTGTTGTTGTTGGCTCATCATCGTAACAGCACGTTTATGATTGTATCTATGGGCAGTGGACTGCGTTGACTGACTGACTGTAGCCGGGCTGTTGTTGCAAGCCCAAACGCAGGTAATGCCTTTTTTTGTTTTACTTTTTATGAACATGTAATTTGGTTTTCCTTTTGTTAGTTGGTGTTGTTGGAGTCAGTGTTGCAGCCATTTTTGCATTTTTATTGCTCAATTACCCCACGAGCGGCATTTTTGCGTTTGTCAATTTCATTTACTATGACGTTGACGTTGTAGTTTTTGCACTTTTTGCTAAACGCTAATTTGCAGTTTTTGTTTCTTGTGATACCCAAAAGGGAAAGAAAAATATTAGCAATAAACAACAGAAATTACAACAAGTGACATGTGTGTCACAATTTCGTGGAGCGAGAACAAACAGCAAACAAACAAATTGCTGCAGGCGAATGAGTGACTTAAAATGGTGCCGCAGATTAGTGATGTGACAACTCTCGAGTATTTGAACTCGATTCGAGTCTTTTTATAGTTGGACTCGGCGACGACAGTCGCTACTCGGTAGACTCGGTAAACAGCGAACAGTACAAAAGATGAACAAGACAATATTTTAACAGTTTAGTTAGATTACCTGAAAATAGATGGCGGCTAACTCAATGTCATCTTATTTGCTTGTATAATAACAAACAACAGATGGTTGATTGAGGGCCCTCAATATTATAGCAAGTTCTTGAACGCACTTGGTGCAAGGTGTTTCTTTTATTTACAAACGGAAAACGACGTTTACACGCGCTAATAAATAAATAACTATTTAAAAAATAGCTTTGTGTAATTATTTATGTAGTTGGTTAATATTGTTATTTAATTTGATTAGTGCCCCAAGGGGTAGAAAAAACATGTGCTTAAAAAAACCATGATTAACAATTTAAGCAATACGAGTCTAACAGACTAGAGTCTGGACTATAGTTTGGACTTGTCACATCACTACCGCAGATGCGTGTCCATTTAGAACCCTCGAGAGAATTTGTCAGTTTTACTCTTGCGGGTTGCTTTATTTTTGGCTCCTGAACTATTACGACAGAACCGTTGCCGTATCGTCCAGAATACCACTATTTTTTTTGCTTCAAATCAGCGTTCTAGCACCTTTGCCTGATTTTATGCCACAAATAGTGGTCTGCTCTGTGTTAACGTCACGTTCTCATTCGGTTACTTTTCAATCGTTTGATTGCTGCTTGCTCAGACGGTTCACCGATTTCTTGCTTTTTATTTGGCCGACAAACAAGCATAAAATGAAATCAACTTGTTTGTTTGAATATTCCGTTTGTTGGTTTACTGATTTACGGTGTTTTTTTTATTTGTACTTTCGCTAATTCCCAAATTGAAATCGTTCTGTGCAAATAATGAACTTCTAACGAAATCTATTGTTTGCTTTTTATGGTCTTCAATTCTATTATGGTTATTATATTAGTACGAGGCGCTTCGACGGGGTAATAAAAATTCTTGCACGAACTTCAAAATATGCAAAATTAATTTTTTGTATGTTCATTTCGCCATAAAGCGAATTGTGATACGCGAAAGCCAAATGCAAGTACTCACGTAGGTACCGAATGAAGAAGGTACTTTATACTCATACAAATCATGTTCTTCCTCTTCGTTGACGTCCCTTTGGAAGCTCGTAGAATGGGCTTCTGGTTGTCCTTGAACTACTTCAGTAACCAAAATCGTGTTGAGATTACAATGAATATCGGCCTTTCGCACGTACCAACGAGCGTTTACAATACCTCCGAGGATTTTAATTTGAAATCGCTGAAATATAATAATATTGTTTTGTCTGGCCCAACCCCAGAGCTATGCACGGTAAGACCACACAGGGTTTAGTATTTGTTTGTATAACATGATTTTGTTGTGTATATTTATATTGAATACTTGGTTGTGTTGCTTGGATCTTCTACCAAGTTGCAGCTCATTTCTTTTCGCTTTTATGTGCTCCTTTCATCGTAACTTAGCATAGAGTGTGATACGAAGGTATTTTACTGTGTTGGCGTGTGCGGTGGGAGCGACTATTATCATTATTAGTTCAAGTGAACTGATTTGCTGCTGTTTAGTTTTATTCGCCATCTTCTACGGTGTTTATTGCAATTGGAACTGGCTTTTTCAGTTGATAGGATTGCTGCGTGGTCAGTGAAGGTGGCGATCATGCTGTCTCGAGATAGCGATAGGTTTTTTATGTAGATGAGTTATAAAAGGCGGCCAAGGATGCTTCCTTGCGGTCTAAGCCTGAATATTCAGATGAGTTATAAAAGGCGGCCAAGGATGCTTCCTTGCGGTCTAAGCCTGCATATTCAGCACCTTGTTTCACACGCTGCGTTTATATATGACTTAATGAAGGTACTGTATTGGATTGGAGGACAAGAATTAACTTAGTTGGTTGAACCATCATGCCATACCTCGGCCGAACGCTTTTGCGACATCCAAGAAGACTACTGAGCATATGTTTTTCTTCTCAAATGATTTTCCTGATCTATGATAGAGAGTTTGCCACTAACTTCAAATTGATGTAAAGATAAAGGATTACGTGGCTCATGATTGGCTTTGGAAGGTTGAGAATTAAGGTTTTCTTTAGTTTTGAAATTTGAGATTGGCCGATAAGAGGAGGCAATATGTGTGTGTGTTTTCCTTGCTTAAGAACCATACACACCTCAGAAACTTTGCATAGGATTGTGGCATATTGTCGATGAATTAAATAGTGAAAAAAAACAATAATTGCTAATTTTACAAACTCAAATTCGGTACCGAGTACTAAAGTTGCTATATCAAATATCCAGGAAGTACGTTTCCTTTACATGAATAAACACCTGAAGTGATCATTAACATTATTATTATTATTATTATTATTATTATTATTATATCTTACACGATAATTAATTATGAGTGCAAGGTGTTGGGGGAATGAGTACTAGCTACAGAAGCTTTCGACTCGAAGAGAAAAGGATTTTTATAGAAAGAAACATTTTGAAAACCAGACCAGTGACAGGATACGAACCTATATACATACATATATTACCATATCTGACATATTCATTTTAGGCCATTAAAAAATTTAGCCAAATCGGTTATATAGTAATGCAATAGTGTGCAGTGCATACAATAACTGCATACCTAAAAAAGGCAAAATAAAAAATATGCATATATTTACGAGTATCTGCAACAAACTAGCATCTCTGAAGTATTTTTGATACACACGCACACACACTCAACGTGAAATACGGGATTCCCAGAATCGCGACGCAGGCGAAACGACGCTCCCAACGCTTCGCCTACGCCACGCGTGGCAACGCTTTGAGTGAATAGCTGCATGCGAACTTTTCGAAGCGTTGTTTTTGACGCTGACGTTGACACTGCAGAACGCCAGGCGTTTCGACGCACTAATGTGAATCTAGCATTATGCTCGTTAGTTAGCACAATTATCGCGGCTCACAGTGTGCTAAATATACTCTGTTATAAATAGTTTTGCATATAACAAATTGTTGGCAGTAGTATTAACATGATTAACACTTTAACAAGTATATAATAAATAAAATTGATATTAATATGACAGATTTATATAAATCGGAAAGTTACTAGATTTTTCATTACTATTATGTTTCTCTTCTCTGCAGTATATGGAGTCGCAATATAAAAATGTTTACCCATCGATCGAATGTGTAGAAAAATGTGAATTTAAAGGAAATCATTACTTATTGAATATTGATTCCATTGTTCATTGTTATTGAATATTGAAGTTTATGTATGTACATGAACATATACTGCCGTGTTGTTTTGCATACAAAGAATGTAGCGTCATCTCTTCTAAGCAAATTTGCATATATTGAGCAATGATAATTTGCATATTGAGAGCAAAGAGAATTTACATAGAGAGTGAATGTAACAAAATAACTTTACGCCTGTAAAGAAATGATTTTCATGGGTGTGCTAATGGTACTGATGGCAAAATGTTAACTTTAACATAATATTGTTAGCGAGTCGGTAGTAAAAGGAAATTAAATCAAAAGCCAACAACAACATAACACTAAATTATATTCAATTCTGTTCAATTTTCTTTTAACAGCCATGATAACTAGCTCTGGCATTTGCTGGTGGTTTTTTGGTTTACATTTCCTCCATCCTCCATCACTCATTAACAGTTTAACATTTTGCCAGCGGTTATAATGCACAGCCATGCAAATTATATTTTTTACAGACGTGAGGAAATTGGGTTCCCTTATCAGTAAATCCTCTTGGATTCATTCATATTCCATATCCTACATATCTCCTCATTGTGATGCTCATTTTGTTTACATAAAAACTTTGACTTTTTCTCTTGGTGCCCCCTCTGATATCTAAGCATGTTTTTTCTGTGGTTGTGATCTTTAACTGCTACCATTTACATTATATCCATTTACATTGTATAAAGTGCCATGCACTCCGTACATGGATGGTTGCGGCTAATTAACTACCAACTCATGTCTCATGTCTGTCGTTGTTGTTGCAATAATTCATTAGTTAAAAGTGAAACGTGTGTCACAATTTTACTTGCACTGAACATTAAAAACTCGTAATTGGAATCTTAACTTAATGCAAATCTTTTAGCAAAATCCATTAAAAATTCTGACGTTTTAGTTAATTTAGTTTTTTAATTTTCTAAAATGTGTTTTGTGTACTTCATACAAACATGACCCCAGTCATCCACAATTCGAAGTGTCTAAGCGGGCAGTCTTGACGTATTGCAATGGCAGAGAGAGCGACCGCGTTGCTGACCCTTTTTGCTAAAGTGCCATTAGTCAGGCTTTTATATAGTTATTTAGTTTATTACTTGCTACTTTGTTTCTGCTTTCTAATTGTCTCTGAACGAATTGAATAAACAAACCGAGAGACCAAGTAAACATGTGCGTTTAGAGGTAGATGCTAGGCTATCCGACCTGTTGAATTTCGACAATAAGTCAGCAAACGAGAGATCAGGCAGAATGTCAAATGTAATTGCACATACGACTTTAGATAATTTATTTCTCTTAATTTGTTTTCATCCAAACAAAAAAGTTAGTCAATTGCGTCTCAACTTTGCCACTTACTACGGGTACTTCGGGCGATGGAAGTGCGTAAAACTGTGTCCTGTCCGTCTGCCTCCTCATATTTCCCTCCAGTTTTCTACTTGCTAAGTGCTTGTTAAGTGGAGCATTTTATTAATTGCAGTTTTTAATTTTAGTTTAGTAGTTTTGGAAGAACTTTGTGGTGCTATAATATCATTCTCTCTCTCTTATAATATAGTGAATACGAAGCTTCTTGAATACTCAAAAATTTATTTATCGACTATCTCTCTCTTTCCATTTCTTATACTATATTGGATATATTATATTTAGGGACATGGTATCGGTAAGAAATAATCGATACAGTATTCATTTCATCATTCGTATAACAAGTACAGAGTACTCAAGCAACACCGTTTCCCACATAGAAATTGTGCCAATCTTGGTGGGTGGGAAATATATCGAATCCTCCAGTTATCAATATCAGAACTGTGAAATTTTATCAGACAACCAAAAGTCCATAAAAGTAGGGTACCATCGTCACATGTTCCGAAATTATAGAGCTGTACAAGGGCTTTAAAAACTTACTTTACTATCTATTCATAATCTTGGAATATCCAAGACCAGGCGAGATAGCAGAAATGCTACTATGACATGACACGCAAAGTCTTAGAATTTACGCATCAGCTTTTCTCGTGCTTTCTGAATGCCAATATTTGCGTCAGTCTGATTGATATTGCGCTCATTCAATGAAATCAAAATAAAATTATCAGGCTCATTATTAAGATTGTTGCTCGTATTTTATATTGAGATTTATATTTTTCGTATCTTTTAACCCGTTAAGAGTGCGTGCAATTCCTCACTATGCATTTCAGGTCGGTCAAACTATTTCGCAATCGACGCGCTTCCTCCTCAAATGTTCTAGGCTGAGTGGTCGTCCGACACGCCGCTCTTCCTATGTGAGCGGGTGTCACTTCCCCGGTTCCATAGTCTTTTGCGGAGATAATCTTATCAGCCTATCGAAAGATATACCCACGCTTTTTGATTCGGTGACCAGCAATTCATATTTCCGAGAAATCTGATAAGACTGAGAATTTCAGACTTAATACCAAATTCTTGGTTACCATTTCCTCAGTGCTGATGGTACGGGCTCGACCTACTTTACTCGGTCGACAGAGCCTCGTTTGCTAGCAACAGCGGGCACCATGGTGATGGTAGGTGATGTTGACAACTGGATTGGAGGGGCTATTAAATCGCAAACTCCATCCCACGGCCCGACATACAGTTGTATTATATCCATTATGATTTAAGTGATGAACTTTTCAATTAAATATGAGTAATAAAGTTCTTTTACTTCGAGGGTTTGACAATAGTTTCCTTATTCCAATACAAAATTAGTTATATTAGAAGAAATCTACACAATGATTTCTTAAATTACAAGTCCTTCAAATAATGATACAGTCAAAATATATGGGTATATGGACTACGAAGTACACTAAATTTCTCTGGTTTATCTTTTTTAATCGTTCTGCCATGATGGAAATTGGAATCCGCTTAGCTCCAGGGATTATAACAGAATATTTGAGTATTAATACACGGCTTCCAATAATATTTGTAGTCCAGTAAGGCACTTTAAGTATATATTTTGGAGATGAGGAGGACATCAGTTCACCTGCAATGTTAAACAACGTTCTTATCGTATCACATCTATATTATTTCGGTGAATTTTATTTCCTGCTCCAAATAGTGGATAGTTCTCCAAAGAGAATAGAATAGAATAATATATTTATTAATCCTCCGTTCTATTCTCTGATTTTAGGGGTTTTAATGTTCTACTGTTCTCTGTCCCACAAATGGGGTTTGGTCCTACAGTTTAACGGAGCCAGGAAAGCTATGGGAAACTACTATCTGACAATCCAGATAGTAATGAGAGTGAACATTGAAAGTAGAAAGAAGCTTGAGAAAGGTTTCTTAGGAAAGGTTTTAAACGGTATTCACAGTATAAGTTAGGATTAGGTTGAAGAAGGAAACACAACCCAACTGTATATGGACAGAGATCTCAAGGCCACATGGTCCTGACATTACCTATTATTACCTTTAATGAGGAACCCTAATCTTGTAATCGATCATTGATTGTTTTATATGGATATTTTTATAGTTATTCAGCTTTATTATTATTATATATCTGCCAAGGTTTTTACTTGTTGGAAATAATACAAGTTATATATAGATTTCAGACCACAAGGCATCGATTATACTATATTTGACGTTCCATTTTTATTTTTCTTTGATTATACCTAATCTGAAACAAAAATAGATAATGTGTCCCTAAGTAGCCAAACTTTGCGCTACTTAGGATGTCAGTACCAAATACTTCGAACATGATTCTAGCGAAAGTGGGGCACACGCACAAAAGGTGGTCCATCCTCTCATCTTCCGCTTTATTAGCCTGGGAAAGTCCATTGTCTGATTTGCCTATAACTTGCTTAGCCCACGCAAAGTGATCCGCCTTCAGTCATACTAGAAGTATTTAGTCTCTACCACCACGTGACAGAAGAAACCTCTTCACCGTTCTATCGGAAATAATGGTTAGCATAGCATTTGCTGCCTTTTAGAGACCCCCCCCCCCCCCTTCGTGATTCAGTGCACAGTCCACCCAATCTATTATAGAGTCCCTAATGGAAGCAAAAGAGACAGATTTCGGGGCAGTTAAACTGTTCTCACATACTTTATTTGCAAGTTTATAAGCGACTTCAGTCCACATAACGCCCATGCGTCCTGTAACCCATGTTAGCATCAGAATGCTATGCTTTCCAACTCAATTTATTCTTGAAGTGCACAACACCACTAGCTTGGGAGTGTCAAAGGGGCTGAGCAAGTCCTTCTGCGGAGCCTGACTGCAGGAACAAATACTTCTGGCACACCATATGCCAAAGTGTTACTTTCAATATAAACTTAGAAGAAATGTGTGGACACACATTGATTGATGAAGTTTTTCACACCAACATTTCCCTAGACTATAATTAAACTTCATGCTCTTTGTGATATTTGGCTAACAAATATTTCTTAGTCTTCCTAGGTTTTCCCACGATCCCTCCATACATCGTTATTAAGAATCATATCGATATCGATCGTAGTAACTCATATACATAGATTGAGCGTTTAGATTTTATGGCATCGCTTCTGTAGTTACTGCACAAGAAAACCGTTTTGTGCCCGCTCTGAACTTGCCTTGCGCTGAGTACGAAAATATGGACCCATCTGGGGGAAATTACTTCTTAGAAGATGTAATGAAAATTGCTGAGCCCGCTGTGTTAGCAGTCATCTATTTTTTCTCCAATCTTGATCGGTTCGACACGAAAACGATAATGCTGATACCCACTGTAAATACTTGTTCGAAGTGAACCCCTGAGTCCACTGCCACTAGGTGAGGCACAAACGATTCACTGTCTTTACAAAGGAAACGAGTCAATTAAACAATTTTTCTTTATTAACGCGCAACATGGCACCAGCATTAATGATTAACGACCTAACACTGGCGATGACTTCAACGCTGACAATGCTGGAAGAGTTGGCAGCGGGAATACTAAAGTCAACCACAGAATAATGATTGGCGTAATAGAAGGGTGTACTTGTTTATTGTTTTGATAATTTGCGAGGAAAATTTCAGATACGTTGCTGTTTGATAGGTCCGCATAAGAATGCAGTTCCGGGAGTGTTCAATTTAGGTATCGAAACACTTTTTTTTGTGTACCTTCTCTAGCGCAGGTCCTTACTTCCATTCACTTGAATTATTCCGAATTTATTCACTATATTTATTTATACCATTTTTAACTCAACTGTGGTTTTTTCACATCTTTTCAGATCGATGATAGGGGTAATTTTTATTATGCCACTGACTGAGACAACACATAATTCCTCATATCTATAAAGGAATTTTAACTGCAGACATCCGACAAGAAATCTTAGAAAGAACGATCAACAAACAAAATGGAAAGTTCGCCTAAATATAGTAATAGGGAAATGCTTCACTCCAAAGATGAAGTTGATTTTGTTAATAACAACAGTTACTACTGCAACAATGACTTTGACAATAACCAAATGACCACCAAAAAGAATGAGTTGACTGGAAGCGGCGCCACCCACAACCAAAACAACCATAACCATTTCAGCAGCAGCAACAGGCGAGTAAATGTGGCCAAGCCACTCGCAAATCTGAAATTGGATCAACCGAATGAAGCTGTGCTGATACAGGAGAATGCGAGGAGCAAACAGAGCGACAAATCGCGCTGCAAGAACGACAGTGCAGAGTCGAAAAAGCACAATCGAAAGGAGCGCCTCTCATTGTTTTCGTTTAGCAAGCGGATCAGTCAAAAGACAAGCGTCACGAACAGCAGCAGCACAGAGCCGCCAAATCAGCCGCAATGTGAGGAGAAAGTGGGAACAACCAAATTCGCGCCATTAACGCATTCATGTCAGCCGCTGGTGCCGATTGGCACGCCGCCCAGACAGCACAAGTTCGTGAAAAGCAGCTCGATAGCTCGCCTTCTGGGCAATACCTACAATGCGAAGAAATTCGAGAAGGAGGAGCAGAAGCGAATAGGCAATCACACCAAGTTCCACACATACAGTGGACGGCGCCGCGCCAACAACTCGTACTTGGACCGTTTTAAGAGCTATTCCAAAGAAGATGACGATGCGCATGATACCGTGAAGAGCAGCATAACACTGACGATAAACTCTCGCGATGCCTATGGTGGTAGTGGTAGTGGTGGTGGTGGCGCTGGCGATGGCGGACACAGCGAGCTCGTAAGTTATGCGGCTTGTCATGAGGAGCGCAACGAAGATTTGGGTGCTAAGGCTTTCCGGACTATATCGCGTGGACTGGGCAAATTGTGGTGGAGGCGTTCACATAGCGTCGCGATCAGTACACCGGATCCAGAGTTCAAGGTGTCATATTTGGGCAATGTGCTGACTGGTTGGGCCAAAGGTGAGTTATGTCATATTGGCGATTGTGTCGCTTCAGAGACGAAAACGGGGCCCTCTAAAAGCAGGCTCAATTTTTAATGTCACAACCCGGTCCAGATCAGGAGTTGGTTGTGCCTACTTTTAGAGTTCTCTGCTTCCATCTTCCACCAAAAATAGCAAATGATAATTTTGCGACAGTCGATTTACAATTCTTTATATCGATATATCCTTTAATATTGCAGGTGAGGGTTGCGTGGAAAAGCAACTGAACACACTGTGGCGCAACTACACGCAGAACTCCAAGCCGGATGTGATCATGCGCATTAAGGTGTGCGCATCAGGTTTGAAAGCAACCACCCGACAGCATGGACTGACCGAGTACTGGGCCAATCGCATCACGCACTGCTGTACGCCCCAAAACTATCCACGCGTTTTCTGTTGGATTTACCGCCACGAGGGGCGCAAACTGAAGCACGAGCTTCGCTGCCATGCTGTTCTCTGCAGCAAGGAGAAGATCGTGCACGATATATGCAATACGCTAAAGGTGCGTAGTGTGGATATTGTTTACAACAATTCCACAGCATTAATTAAATTTTCTGTTTCATTTTATCTGTAGGATAATCTGGAGAGTGCTCTACGTGAATTTAAACGAGAAAAAATTCTGAAGCAGAACGCACGTCTCAGTCTCGCCAATGCGGCTTACGATAATCCCAGCTTACCTCGTCGCAAAATACTGCTTAGTGTGGGCGGCAACAATTACCGTCCGCCGCTGGAACGTTCGAAGTCAGCACCAAAATTGATGGCCATCGAGGAAGTTATCGGCGAGGAGGATGGCGATGAGGCCGAAGACACCAATGAACCTGAGATGAGATCATGCTGTCAGAGGGATTCGCTGTATCCGGCCATGACGTTGGGTAGACGGCACTGCAGACGTGGTCACTCCATACGACGTACTGGCAAACTCAGGACCACTTTCAGTGACGAGCCACATCAGCATGCTACCGCCTGTTGCATTCCGAATAAAGCAAAAATCACCACCAAAGAAATGACAGCACCAACGGAATGCATCTCCATCGAGCAAGTTGACGAGGTGGAAGAACAACGAAACAGTTACAGTTCTGATGATTCCGATGACTTCCAGAAGCTCCTTAAGTACAACAATTACGATTCGAATGCGCCATTGGCCAATGAATTGCTGCCTTATTTCGATATGCAACTGCATAAGAACACAAGCGCCAGTGTTGGCAGCCTCATTGAACTTAAAGAGTTCCAGGAGCCTTTGAGTTTAGTGCCCATAATCAACAGCGATCCAAACGCCGATCCGGAATCTGACTACAAGCCGGACATTAATCATGATTTAGAGAATCACGTATTGGGCCTGCGTCGCGAGGGTGTGTGCAGCGACGGCGAAGAGGACTACTTGGATGCCGACGATATGTACTTCCACCAAGCAACCATACTGAACATGCTGCACCGTAATTCCATGTGCAAAATGGCCAACCTCTCGTTGAGCAGCAATGAAAGCAGCATTGAAACTAACAGCCCAGCCTTGTTGCCGTATCGCCATCACATGCAGGATTCTATCTCATCGAACGCATCGTCCACGGTGACGACGGTCTCGGCCCAGGAGGCCACTTCAAAACGCAAACCAATCGGCCCAGACAGCGACGAAGGCTCGATTTCGAGTGGCTGCGAGACAGCCAGCACAGTGACTGCCAACCAAGACGACGTTTCCCTGCATTATCGTCAAAATGACGAACCGCCTACCTACCAGCATCTGCCAGTGGCACTGCAGGACATGCAGCAGCTACACCTGTACAACATGCTCGACGCGGAGCCAATAACAGCCGAGGAAATCTACCAAAGACTGGAGTCACGCGAGCAGGGACGCCACAATAGTGACGCTACCACATTCAGCAGCTCCAGCTCCATAACGCTGAAAATGGGTGGTTCATCCCCGGCCTCGTCACAGAATGTACTGAATGTGGTACCAAGCAACACGCGTGCGTGTCGTGGCCATCGTCAGTCAGTGCAACGGGAACAGCAACTGGGCGACTCCGACTCAGAATGCAGCGACGAATCCGGGTATGTGGAGTATCATGCGAAAGATAAGAGGCATCTAACGAACGCACAAACCGCTGCTCAGGCAATTCCCCAACCACCACCAAAACCAATGCCGAGACTACTGCCGCCCAGCAGCAACATGACAGCAGTGTGAAGGTGGACAGCGCGCGTCAATGAGACTGGAGAGATGAGAGATGTGTGAGCGCAATCTAGTATGTTCCTCAGAATCCCGCACACACAAGCGATCGTACAGGAGAAGTTCGCATCCGGTTGTGTTGTGTGCGCCTGGAGGATGCTTTGTTTGGTTGCTGTTGGCAGCTCGAGTTATGTAGTTCATAATTAACTGTTGCATCGTGTATCACTTTTAAATATATATATATTTTTTTAATATGTATGTATGCGAATATTTTGTTGAATCGTAATTTATGAATAACAACGTTTATTCTAAAGTATTTTATTGAATTGTAAGATTGAATTTTATTTAGCAAAGCATTGTTGAAATTTTTGAAATGCATGCGATTTCCCATTTAAATTTTTATCCTCCACAAATTCCCACCCCCATTCGTCTAAATTAGTCATTGTACTCTATTTCATATTCATTATGTTAGTTTGGAAATCTTTTCACCTGTTCTTCAAATGCCGAGAGCCACTTTTGAAATGAATTCGAATTTTGTAAAATATTCTTTAACGTTTAGGTTTTAGTTTTATGAAACTATATAAAATATACTTACTTTAAAAATATATTCGAGTTTTAATTAATTTCGATTACCAATGTGAGCTGGGTTGCTGCTAAGGAAGGCAAGTATTCTCATCCTTGAAGTCCACTACATAGGACATTTTTTTTTGATAATATTCATTTAATATATTTATTCCATTCCAGTAAATAGGAGATAAGAAAAGCTTTCGAAGATAGGCATTTGATAGAATCTGGCACGCTGAACCAATTTTGCCAATTTTGAACTGCCAGAGTGCACTCGATATATATATATATATTTTTTAATATCCAAATTTTTATTGCAATCTGTTGCATTCACCACACATTCAGCAATATTTAATAACTTAAGACTAATTTTAGTATTTACTGTCTTTTATGGACTACACCCAGTGGTGCAGCCATTGCCTATTAGCACAGGAGATCTGTTGTGGATTTCCTCTTCAGTCGGATGAAAGTGAAGGGGTTGGAAGTGAGTTCCTATATCAGTGGATTTGGGTGGACTAGGAGTCTCAGATTGTGCGAAGTGGAGAGCTTTTTTATTTCTTGAGCGACTGTAGGAACTTTGAGGTCACGATCGATGGATTTGGTTGTTTGTGACATAATAGGGCGCGTTTACAATCATTCTTAGGGTCTTTGATTGGAATCTTTGAAGTATTTCAACATTGGAAGTTGCCGCAGTGCCCCACAGCTGAATACCGTAAAAAAATTGCTGAGTACAAGACCAATTTGCTATCGATTGAGACTTTGGAGTTTCGATTCAAGAGCCAGTGTAGATTTCTGAGCTTTATACCGAGTGATTTTCGTTTTGTAAATATATGTGTTTTCCAAGTTAATCTTCTGTCGAGGTGCATCCCAAGGTATCTAGCCTCATTATATTGGGGTATATTTATGCCGTTGAGTTTAACGGGTGGGCAGGTGTTTCGTTTCAGAGTGAATGTAACCTGGACTGATTTTGTTTCGTTCAACTTGATTTTCCATTTTTTTAGCTAGTCAGTAATTTTGTTTAGCCCACTCTGGATTTTAGAGGAAGCTAAGTGTGGGAGAGTGTCAACAGCTAAGACAGCAGTGTCATCTGCAAAGGTACCTATGGTGACTCCTTCAGCTGATGGTAAGTCGTACGTATGGAGTAGATAAAGTATTGGGCCCATGACACTTCCTTGGGGTACGCCTGCAAAGCTTTCATGGAGCTCAGATTGTTCCTCACCTGGGTTTACGAAAAAATATCTATGTGTAAGATAGGACTTGATTAAGTAGTTAATGGGGAGTGCAGTTTTTATTTTGTAAAGCAGGCCATCGTGCCAAACGCGATCAAATGCTTGCGAGATGTCAAGAAACGCCGCTGTACAATATTTTTTCTGTTCGAATGCAGTGTGTACGAGTATATACTCAACAATCCTATGATTCGATTGTGCTGTGTTTTTTCCTGAATCCAAATTGATGATTTGGAATTAGCTTTCGCTCTTCTATAATAGGGAGTAGTCTTTTCAGGAAAAGGGTTTCCATGAGTTTAGAAGCAATCGGTAACAAGCTAATTGGGCGATACGATTCAACTTTATCAGCGCTTTTTCCGGGTTTGAGAATCATTTTTAATTGTGACACTCTCCATTGGAGAGGTATAAAGCCAGATGTTAGTACCGCGTTAAATAAGTCGGTAAGATAAGTCACTCCTTCTTGTGGAAGTTGTTTTACTATTTTTCCAGTGATAAGGACGTACCCAGGGGCTTTTTTAATATTTAGCTTATCAATAGCTGCTTTCACTTCAGATTTGGAAAATTTACGTATGGGTAGGTCCATCTGATGGGTATTACTCAGAACACTTTTCACTTCTTCTGTTACACATGCTGGGGGCTCGATTTCATGTGGGGTAAATACTTTTTTTAAGTGTCGGGCAAATGTGACTGCTCTTTCAAGGTCACTTTTAGCCCATTCGTTATTTTCCATTCGTAAAGCGGATTGGAGCATTGTGGGTATCTTTAGATTCCTAGTTGCTTTCCAGAGGGAGTATTCTGTAGCAGCTGTTGCATCGAGATTACTGAGGTAACGATGGAGTTGGGTGTTTCGTTCGTTATTAAGGATCTCTTTAAGTTCTTTTGTAAGCGCATTTAATTTTTTCTTGTCCTCAGGATGTCTAGTTTGTTGCCACTTTTTTCTTGCATATCGCTTTTCTCTCAGTTTTTCTTTTATAGGTTTGGAGATGTTCGTTGATTTTCGTTCATTCAGTGGGGGGGTGGAGTCCCACGCAGCTTGTTGCAGGCAGTTGTTGAAGTGTTCAACAGCCGCAATGATGTCTTCTTCAGATTTCAGTGATAGTTTTAAATCAATTGTGGAAGATACCATATATCGGAAGCGATTCCAATCAGTTTTGTGATTATGTAAGCTACATTGACTGGATAGAAGGGCAAGATTGTTGTTAAGCTCGACGAGAACTGGAGAGTGGTCAGAAGACAGCTCAAAACATGGGCTACATTTAAGATCACTAAGCATGATACCTTTCGTCACACAGAAGTCAATCAAGTCGGGAATTTTTCTCACATCTGTTGGCCAGTATGTTGGTGTACCTGAAGAGACAGGGAGTAAATTTAATTTTCCAATGGCCGCATAAAGCTGTCGACCTTTTGGTGTAGTGAGACGGGAACCCCAGTATGTGTGCTTTGCGTTATAGTCTCCTCCAGCTAGGAATCTATTGCCAAGGGTCTTAAAGAATTTCTCATACTCCTCCATTTTTATTGTGTGTTTAGTTGGACTGTAGACAGCGCAAATTGTAATTGGCCCTTTCCAGGCTTCAACAATTATATTCGTGGCTTGTATAGCTTCTGTGCGATAAGATGTGCTCTCGCAGTGTTTTATATTATTACGTATTCATATTGCTGAACCTGCATGAGCCTTATTATCTGCGATATAAAAATCTTATTTGAACAATCTGAAGTATAGAATCGAGTTCAAGGAGTTTGTTACCCCTGGCTTTGACACTAAAGCTGGAGTCCCGCACTGAAGTGTACTGGGACCATTGTTGCACCTAATGTTCACTTCAGACCTACCTACAGACAATCGCCTGATGCCATCAACATGATACCGCAATCTTGAGCTCGCACGAAAATCCCAAAATCGCATCAAGAGACCTTAGTGGTCACGTACAACTAGTTGAGTCCTGGTTAGTCGACTGGCACATTCGCGTCTGTGAAAACAAAAGTTGTACACGTCACATATCCCCTGCCTAAAGATGCTGGGTAGATAGGTATAGCGGTCGCCACAGGGGCGCACTTAGGACTAAATTGACCCTTTGCGATACCGCATCAGACACAGGTCCCAAACCCTTTCAAAGGTCCAGCCATTTGAAGCTTTTAATGAAGCAGTTGATGGAGCTTATATTATATTATATGGGAATATCTCCCAGAGTCAAGAAAGTAGTCACCCAGGACAGTAACCCTCCTTCTGGACAGCGCTGTATACATACATAACAAGTGTTCGATGGACTCTTGTGCCTCCTGGTCCATGCAACTCCTGCAGAAGTCATTTGAAGATAAGAAGAAGGCTCCCTGAAGATACTTGCAAGTTGCATTAAACAGCGTATCTATTCCTCAAGCTGCTTAAGTAGCCTACTTAGGGTTCCATTTCGACCGTAGACTGACTTCGCGCAAGACCGTCGAATCAAAACGCACAGAAAGGAAGCTGAAGATATCAATTGATTAATCCGGACTGCGCCTAGAGCACAAAGTTCGACTGTATAACGCAGTTATTAAACCAATATGGACGTATATATTCCAGCTGTTGAGAAGTGCTAGCTGATCTAATATTGAATTGTTGGATTGCATATTTAAATTCCTTACTTTAGTTACTTATCTCCAATTTATTGGCCGCGGGATAAATTTTATAAATTTTGCTATTAGATTGAAGATTTGTGCGTTAGTCTTATTATACAAGAAATCAACAAACAAAATAAATATGACATAAAAAAAATTGAATGTTCAATTAAATATTTTTATTTAACTTTTAAATTTTTTATTCATTATTATTTTTTTTAAATTTTTTTTATTTATTTTATCATACTCGTATATTTATTTCAATTTCAGAACTTAAATGCAGAATTACTGTAAATTAAACAATTAATTAATGGCCAGGTTTAATGACAATTTATTCCTCCAGAAGCCGCACATGTATAAGCAGCAGTGGCTTCCTAAATCATATTCAATGTCGTCCCATTGCAAAACAGAAGAAAATTTGATATAAAAAAAATGTATGAAAAAGGTATCGAGTGATCGAGCCAATACAACAGCAGGAGCACCAACAAAAGGGCAGCCAAACCGATCAGTTTGATCGTCCGGCGTTGTGCGCTGATATTCAAACATATAATCCGACGGTTCCTTGTGTTGTCGCCATACGTGGTGAATCGAGTCGGTAATTGGGTTGTACTGGTTGAACTTGCTTACGATTTCGTTTTTTTTCCTTTCTTGGGAGATCTATTCTCCTAACGCCTTGAATTTGGAGAAATTTATATTCCTCCCCGATGAAATTGCCTACGCTTGGATTTTTCTTAGTGGAGCTACTATCCTAACGCCTTGGATTTGGAGAAATTTATGTTCCTTCCCGATGATAATTTCTATTACACTGACGCTAACCCGTTGCAAGCACGACGAAAAGAAGAGACCCCATTCTAGAAGTAGCCGTTTTTTATATATTTTCTGTTTTCAAGTCCTCTTTCCGCTCCCATTTGTTTACCTGGACGTGCATCGAGGCTTGTTGTCTTCTGGAACGCTCGCATCAGTGTGCACTAAGAAGGTGGCCGCAAGGCTACAACAATTCTACAACAACAACAATTTTTGGATTTTGGCTTGTCAGTGGAGTGAAAAAGATCTCGATTTTGACAACCTATAATCCAATTTTAGCATCGAACAGGGAGCACAAATCGGTGTACCCTAGATTTGAATTTGAATTAAGATTTTACGATTTTGATAGTGAGGAAAATTAGATAAAATTAGATAAATGTATAACAGAGATTTCTGCAAAATTAAATTATGTGCAAAAGTGAAAATGTTTAAAATAAGTGGAAATGTAAAAATGTTTAAATGAAAAAATGATGAATATTGTGTGTGCTAGCGGATCAGTGGAGCAAGTGGCCCGACTACTCCCGCTGTACACAATATTGTGTGGGAGGGGTACCAATTGACAATGGGCGGCCGCCAGCGGCAGTGAATAACAAAATGCATGTGCAGTGAATTTTAGAAGATGCTTGGCCAAAGGTAACAAATGGTTTTCTTATAAAAATGTTAACCTTTTTTACAATTATTTATTATTTAGGAAAAACAGACACGTAATTTATTTATTCAATTTAACGCAAATGCGGCATACTAATTCAACCCCCCAACAGGAGCTGCAACTAAATGGTATAATTGCTAATTTTCAGGCAGCTTAAATTTTTGATAATTATTTACTTACAGTTAACTATGAGGATTATGCACAGAAGCGAAACAATGCACTGCCGAAATCGCAAGAGCCCATGTAAATAAAACGCAGTTCAAACGCATTGGATACCTATAAATAATACGGATACAAATAGACAGCAGGGCCCACTTCCAATGTCAGTAAAGTTGCATCATTTAAAGCAATAATTCTTGTGAAAATACCCCCAATATTGAATATATGTAGAATTGCAGAAACAAGAGAGTATATCCAATAAAATATTAATTTTTTATTTTATAACATTGTTTTCTTATTTGTGTGCAGTGTGTTTTCTTATTTGCACTAACTATTTAGATGTGCCCTGTTTCAAACTTTGTTTACAACCCTGATCTCAAATAAAAGCTTCGAAGCTTTTGAGGAAATGTCAAAACGAAAACAAGAAGAAGAGAAATTCTCCCTTGCGACTACCTTTTAGGTGTGCCCTGGTTCGCATGTTGTTGTTACGTCGTTTTCTTAAATTCTGCTTTCCGTCGTTGTTTGTTTATTTGGAACGGGTGTGACCCGTTTTGTGGCGTAATGTATCGGCAGTAACGACTTGCGGTGCACGTAAATCAATATTCGTATATAAATATTTGATGTTCTAAAGCTTAAATTTAATTTTCAAATAAAAAATGGCAAAATAGAAGATTTCTAAAAACGGAAGAGGACTCTTAATAAGTTTGCAATAAAATCAGATATAGAAAAAATATATATATTAATATAAAATATTAAAAACAAAGAATTCAAAATTACGGTGTTGTTTTTTCTCTTTAGAACACAAAAAAATTATATGAATATTAACCCTCATTCACACCTTATATCATATGGCAGCCGTATAAAATAAAAAACCGTAAAAACCGATCAAATTCAGATCAAAACTGAACACCGCAAAGGAGTTAGCGAAATGCTTTGCACTAAATCTTCCAATCACCAATATTTTATTTCTCAATGACCGCTTGAAATCAAGCTATGGTTGCATATTCAAAGAATTTAAAACAATTTTCACAGACATTGGTATCATCCAGCATCTACTTCCTTCAACAAAGAAATTAAATTGTGATCTTGACTTCTTCAAAGGGACTCAAAAAAACAAAAATGAAGGGAACGAGACCGTCATCCGAGACCTTATTCAAAGATGAAATGAACTTTCTCTACTCAAATAATTTTGAAATATTTTTTACTGATGGCTCCGTCAAAGATGATCTCTCAGGGGCTGCTTTTCTACATGTAAACTCCAACTCAACTAAAGGTTTCTACATTAAAAAGAAACTATCACCAATGTCAGCAGAACTCTTGGCCATTTACAAAGCCGTCGACTTTGCAGTTGAAAATAACCAAACAAAAATCGCCATACTTACAGAGAGCAAAAGTGGAGCACTAAATCTCCTACACCACCAATAATTTTATTGCCTCACAAATAATATCAAAAATTAAAAATAGCACTATGGTGTCATTAGATATTCATTATATCCCAGGCCACAGGAGAATAAATCTCAACGAGCGAGTCGATAAAGAACCCAAAAATGCAGGTCATGAAGGTGAGGAAGTTGACTTTCCATGGCCACTCCAAGATGCAATAAACAAGTTACAGCATGAAATCCAACAACAATAGGGATAATGTCAATCTAGTTTCTGAAAAAGGCACGAAATATGGAGAACTGTTTCCAGATATTCTGAAAAATTCTTGGTTTAAAAAAAATAAGAGCTTGAATCCTAAAGAAGTCAAGCAAATTAACCGCATCCTATTAGGACACGCTTTCTGTAACAAGACGCTGAAGAAACTAAGAGTAATTGAAGGCGGAAACTGTGAAGTTTGCCAATGCCCTGAAGACCCAGAACACATCATCTTTCATTACACTAAATACAATTTGCCAAGAAATTCTTTCCCAGCACTTATACAATTCAACTCTCTAAGAACCCTAATCCAGGCTAAAGAAGACTACGCCTGCAAAATAATCACCGACTTTTTAAAGGATATTGATATCTACATATAAAACTTAGGTTTCAAATTTTATGGTGGTGGCATTATAACTGTCCAAGTTTGGCCAAATAATTCTTCATCGTTGAAGTAACTTAAATAAAAAATAAATAAATAAAAAAAATAAAATTTTTTTTAAACATTCTTTTTTGAATCTTTTAAATTAGAACTAACAATAAATAACTATTCGGATGGGAGTATAATTAATAATTTCTTCGTGGACAGTTGGAAGCTTTAGTTCCATATTTATTCTTTCGTTTTTGGAGTACCATGGCGCATTAGTTTTGGTGCGTCGTAATTTAAATTTAAATCTTTAAATCAACTCGATATTTGAAATTCTGGCGGAGGGTCCATATGGGTTTTATGTCCACTTTGTATAGAAGAATTGTATTTTCCATGTTCAACTTTGACCTGCTGGCTTACACTATTTAGAGATAAAGGACGGCTTGTTTCGTGTCGTAAGGGAACATTCTGTGAACCCTTTTCATCTCATTAACATTAAGTCTCCATTATTATGACAATTCTTCTGGATGTTGGCCTTTTTAGTTTTTAAGAGGCAATGTTGGAATCATTATTAGAATATAAAGTAGCGATATCTTCTGCAAATGCAGATGTAGTCAGCTGGTCATTTGTTGGTAAATCACTCGTGTATAAAAGCGGTGCAAGTATACTCTGTGGTACTCCAGCTAGGATTTTGTGGGTGTCTTCATATGGGTTTTATGTTGTGACTTTCAGTTTCCAGTCAAAGGCGTAGGACTTCAAAATATTACTATATTCAGGAAGATGGTTTTAAATTTTGTAGAGGAAACTCTAATAACATACCTTTTCAAACGCTTGTGCAACATCGAGAAAATTCCGGAACAATGTTTTTTTTCTACAAAGCGTCTTTAAAGCCTTGAAGACGGTTCCCAGTACTGGATCTGCTTCATTTTACTCACAACACTCCATAGCGAGTAGTTGGTATCTTGCTCCCATTAGGGTCACAATTAGAGATTGGGTTGCCACAGATTTGCGAATGGGCCTAAGAGGCAGCAAATGGACATAGGCTATGCTTTCTGTTATTTCCGATGGAACATCAAGGTCTCTTCTGTAACTTGGTAAGAGAAGCTGCAGACCTATGGTGGGACTGATGACGTCAAAGTTTCCGCTTTTCTTTCATTATATCTTGACTATCATTTGATGTTCTCTTAAACCAGAGGTCGCCAAAGTGGTCTATAGAGCCCCAGGGGTCGATTTAACAAAAGCGGGGGACGGTCTGAAACAGGGGGACGATCTGAGCCAGGGGGTCGATCCGAATCTAATAGAGTTTTATTTTGATTAACAGAAAATTACTTTTATGGGGGTCGATGGAGATTTCGAAAAATTATATAGGGGTCGATGATCAAAAAAGTTTGGCGGCCCATGTCCTAGACCGATTAGAAGCGGTTTCAACAACTGGTGTGGCGAGTTTAGCTGCAGTGGCAAGTATTTGGATAAACGTCTGCAGCGCTGCGTCGACATCGTGTGTGGTTTTAAGAGCCACATTTAACTGGATATGTGCACTGACATATTTTCTGAATTTCCACCAATTTGTGAATCGATTGGTTAAATTATCTGATTTGGTTTCTATTTGTCTGCGAAGTAAGCGCCAAGATAACTGGCAAATGGTCAGCAGAGAAGTCACAGCAAACCTCTGCTGAAATTAGGGCACAACTGATATTTTTAGTAATGCCAAAGTCTATTGAATCTGGTATTTTAGTACGGCCAAACGGCCAGTACGTAGGTTGTAAAGATGTAATAAAATCCATATTCTTGTTTTGAACCATTGGCATCAAAGAGTTCTTTGCAATACGGTGTAATAAATCTTGACCCCAGTGCGTGTGTTTGGCGTTTTAATCTCCCGCAACAAAAAATCGGTGGCCAAGACTATTGAAGAAGTCATTGAATTTTTGAGATATTTTTGACTTTAGAGGGCAGTATATGGCGGAAATTGTTATGTTCCCCGCTCTTCACGGCATATGACTGCAGCTTGAAGAAAGCTTTTGCAATGATCTTCGATTGGGTGATGTTTTAATCTAGCTTAATAAGGACGCCAGGGCCAGCACATGCATTTGTGTCTGGATTTTTTGTGCCACTGACTTTCAAAGTTGTTTTTAGATATGAAATGGGCATAATATCAAAAGTAGAATATTGTGCAACCTTCAACGCTGTTTGCAATCCGGAGACAAATTCTGAGGTTTGCATTTCTTTGACAATAACAACTGGCTGATTTGGGCTTGGTTACGCATCATTTCCTACACAATTGTATTGCAGTGAAACTATAAATTGGTTTAGGGTTTGTGCCAGTGATGGTCTCGTCAGTTTATAAATTAACGGTTTGGAATTTTAGATTCGGAGGCCTCGTTTTAACTATATATATTTGTATAGCTAGGGCTGTCTTCTTCGCGCCTTCCCTCTGTGGATTTCGCATTGTACTAACTATTCTGCTGTTTCGGTTGAGGGCGTACAAAGCACAAAAATTGCATATACAACTGTGTTTATGTAAAGAGTGGACAACGAGAAGACGACAATAGGTGTCAAAATATGAATGAATCGACCTTCCTTTGATAGAATCTGAATTGTTAATATTAAGTAAAACTTAACACCACTCATAGTCTTGTTGTGAAATCCACTCTACTTAGTGGGTGGGTCAGAAACATTGCATTTGCATTGAATCTTCTCTGTAATCTGGTCGAGATCAATATCAGAAATATACGTTGCAACGTTGTCTTTGCTTTCTTGTTAATGTTCTAATAATTAGTGAAGGTTTTTCTTATCAGATTAGAGTTTAGACGGGAGTTTTTATGCAGAATTGGTTTCATAATAATATAAAGTTAAGTCAAGGTAATGCAGGCGTACGAGTAGAATACTGATAATATTCGATCTAGCTAAGTACACAATCACTTTTTAATTATCTTTCGCACATCACAGAATTTTAATTGCCAAAAATGTTTGTTCTTACATATTAATTTTTTATTTTGAGATTTGCTGGTGCATATAATAAATAAATTTTTACAATCTGTACATAGATTTTTATGGAAAGTTTCACAATATATAACACAACTCTATACAATCACTTGAAATCAAACTTGATAATCTTATCGCTCGATCGTTGGCTATAAGCTGCCATTTAATTCCTGCCCCAGTTCAAACATCAGACTTCTGATTCAACGCTGCATATCCCACAGGTATTTCTTTCAGTTCGGATTTCAGGCATAAGAACTCGCCACCTATGCACACGATGGTCGTTGTGATGGCATTTAACAGCCACCATGAAATATTCGCTGGAAATGCCGAGTTATACCACCAGCATATAAGCAGATGCAGCCCATGGAATGTGCAACTGTGTACAAATATAAATATACTGTTAAGTTGTGAAACAAATTCCATGAATTACCTAAAATCCAAGCACAGTTTGGCACGTCTGACTATACACCAGAGCGCCAGTGAAGCTATAAATGAGTTCGTCACAAATGCGCAAATTACCAGCTGCCCTCCTACGTCCGAAACGTGTATTTCCTAAGGCGAAAATTGATCAATAAACTGCATAGAAATAAATTTCACTCATATTTACATGATATTCGAATATTTTGTCTAGCGTGTAATTGTCTCCTGCCAGTATGTTTGCTGTAAACACAAGCAGTCCCAAGGAGAAATAAACACAAAACTGCATAGATATTATTTGTGAAACAATCAATATGGGATCCCATTGTGTATGACGAAATGTGCCCGCTTTCATTGTGTGCTCTGGGTGTATATTATTTGCACTTTTCCGTCTTTTTTAATATTTTAAAGATTTCACAAAAATGTATGTGCAAACAGCCATTGTAGTGTAGTCATTCACAATAAGCATTTACACAATAAACAGATGGTGCAAAATAATTACCAGGTAAGAACCATCCAAAGCGCCGCTAAAACACAATATAAAGGCGTATATTGTGTGTAAACAATTCATATGGTAAACATTTATCAGACGAGAATAATGACAAAATATCAATTTTATATATTATTTAGAACTGATTTGTATCAATTAATTTAAACTTTTAAAACAAATTATCAATTTGATTTTCACAGTAATAAGGCTGAATGGCAGTTTAAGCACTATCAAAATGCTTGTGTTTCTTTGTAAAAAATGTATATGAATTATATCAGTTTAATAGATGATAATAAATATGAATCATACCAGACAAAATAGAAAACTTTATATAAATTGTATCTGCCTCCTGTCTTTGAATTTATACATTGAAAACACATAATCACTTCTGCTTTTACCTAGCTTGTTAAATCTCGATTCTCATTTGAGAATATCTGCATTCACAAAGTGTCTCGAGTAGCTATAATTCATGGCAATGTTCATGTCTTAACATCAAAATTACCAAAGTTACCAAAAAAATTAAACATTAAGTCAAGACAGCAGTTCTGCCAGAAACCCTGACATAAATTTGAAGTTTCACTCGATTTTTACGTTTGTCTTTTTAAAAATGGCACACATTAAATTTAATAGAACCGAAATAATTAATTTAATAATTATTTATCGAGAATTTGAGTGTTTGTGCAATTACAAACTGTTCAATTTCTGATTGCAGTTTATTTAACTCTCTTAAAGCATTCAATGCGAGAACGCATCTCTTTTGTTTACTGTTCAAAGCCATGTAAAAAATGAAATGCTTTAACATAATTTGCCCACTTCATTTTCTGACAGCCATCAGCTACTCTGACATGAACATGAACATTGCCATGAATTATAGCTAGTCGAGACACTATGTTAGGTAGATGGAAATTTATCTAAAATAAATTTCACAAGAATTTCGATTTTTTTCGTGCATTTTAGCTCACTCTCACAAAAGAATTTTTCAATCCCAGTAATAAATTAATTGAATTCTTCATTTTTGACTCATTTAACTATATTTGATTTTGCATATACATTAATTTGCGAACTGCAAGGTGATTGTCTCTAAATTGGGGAATGAACATAACTATATCAACTGTCTTAAATTCCCTGTATTTCTTACCAGCTTTCCTTGTATTTATTAAATATACATAAACGTAGTTTCTCTTTAAATCTATAATATACAAATTTTACTCATTCTCTAGAAAATATATTGGTTCTGTGATAGCAAATAGAAAAATGAATGTAAATACGACTATGATATTATTATTATCGTACGCCATAAATTGCTAAATATTTGGGATAATGAGTTCTGGTAATTATCCTCATTGAAAAGAAAGTCCCTTCACAAATCACAAAAAATATTTAAAACGGAATTTCCTTTTAAATAAGCGAATGATAATTTGATTTAATATATTATTTACTAGATTAATTAGGTGAAGGGTAATTGTCCCCACCTCGTTTACATCGAGTACGACCATGGTGTGTTCAGTTTTCAACCAAATAGCTCAAAACTAGCAGAACTCTCTCTCATTGCTCAATATCGCATTTTTATCAACAGCTGATCGCAGTGGGCTACAGTAAAAATATTTCTATTTAAAAATAAAATCAATATTATATTGTTGCTAACTTCTAAATTATATTTTTTAAACATGTCAGAGAAACGAGTGCATCCATGGACTTATGGATTAATAGACACCTTAAGGGATACCAGCAAACACATAATATCTTCGGATTTGGCAATTGGTATTCTCGATAAATACCCGAAAGCTAAGCATCACTATTTAATTCTTCCTGTGGAAAACATACCATCGATATATCATGTAAACATTAAATACTCGACAATAGCTACTCAATCAGTTATATTTTCAATTTCTGCCACAGTTAGGAAAGTTTCATATTCCACTGCTGGAGGAACTGCATCTTCTCGCTATAAATCTGCTCGAAGTAAAGAGACTGGAACAGAAAAATTTCAGATTTGGGTTCCATGCAGAGCCGAGTATGCAAAGACTGCATTTACATGCAATATCGCAAGATTTCAATTCTAACTGGTTGAAGACGAAAAAGCATTGGAACAGTTTCAACACAGGTTTATTTATACCATATAAAGGTGCGCATACTACTCCTTCATATGTGTTTTGTAAAGCAATTCTGTTAAGTTGACATTTCTTTATTACCGTCAGATTTGTGTGAGGAGCTCAGACAAAACGGCTGCATCAAACGCTTGGATAAAGAAGTAATTGGAAAATATGCACGCGCTGACCTGCTATGTAATCAATGTGACTACGTCGCCATGAATATGCCAACGCTTAAGGGACATTTATATGAGCACTGGCTGGACAATCAACAGGATTAGTAACTGTACGACTTTTTCTATAAATAATGCTTAATTAAAATAAAAAATAAATGAGCATTGATGACAACTGCAAAATTAGTAAATAACAATATCTTTATTTGAAGTGTTATACAAGAGCTGGAAATACTCCGAAGCTGTGTAGGTCTTGATATTATAGAGATTAATTACTTTTTCCAATACAAGTAGGACTGATTTATTCCGAAAAGTTTAGTAGATTGTTCACAATTTTTTGAGACTTATTTCTTACCAGCAAAATGTTCTCTGTGGAGCCCATATATATTTACGTCTATAATTCTTCTTGCCAATTTTACATTGGCTCTTTTTCTGGACTTGGAAACGCTCAATGCTATTCTTTCTTTAATATTGTTTACCTTTCTTCTTAATTATTGATGACTACTCGTATTCGCAGGTTCGGGGAAGGGCGTAAGCCTCAGAAGTATATCTATTGCATTGTCCAGATTCGAATCTAAACTTATTACCTAAGCTTATCCCCCACGGATATATTTGTTTCGCAATTCTGATGTGCCAAACAATTGTAAATAAAGCTCTTCTGCACGTGTAAAAATCATTATGACAACACAGTAAGTATAGTCCAAGAGAACATCCAAACAGTTAGTGTCCAATTCCTGTTGCTTGTATGCTCACTTCAGCAATCAGATGCATTTTTAAAAATCTATTCAAATTCACAATAAGTATCAACTACGAATTACTTTTTCAAAAAACCTACCAAGCAGGCAAAATGTTTTATTATTTGAACACTTTTAGCTTTACACAACAATAGATTAATTAAAATTGTTTTTCGTTTAGATAATTAATTATATACTTTTAAATTTAATACATTTGTGTTCGTGAAATTATGGAATATAGTTTATAGAGTTAATTTATATATTACAATTTAAAACAACAAGGTTAATAATTAAACTATTTGCATGCATGATGCTTAAACACGGGAACAAAATGATATAATATAATTATTGTAATAATTAATACGCCAGTTTTATTTTAAATTTACAATCGCCATTTACTTCTTAACGTAGTTTTTGTGCAATTCTGGTGTAATGTTGTAAACGAATTGTAAAACATCCTGAATGACAGGCTCCTTGCGCGTTCCAATGGCACGCTCCATATCGTCTAGCTTAATACGAGTATCAGCATCGATTTTGGCAGCAACTCCTTCACGGGAACCCATGTGCTACATTTTTAGATGAACACATTTTCAAGATAAATTAAATTGATCAATAGGGGGAAAAATCAACGACTTTTGTGAATATTCTTCCTCTCTGGCTTTGTAGGATTCCAATAGGAGTAATAATATCTTCCAAAAAAGGGATAATAAACGAGAGTGAATGAATTTTCCCTTCAACTATTAATTGCGTATGAGTATGGTGTGAATTAATTAAGCTTATTTAATCAAGAAGAAGCAGATAAATGCTCATTAATTTTATACTCTCTTTGGCACTTGAGTAAGTAATCCACAAAATTATATAATTGAGCTGAACCTTGTAAAACCTGTTTAGTAATTTTCCAAAAGTCCAACAAATCCATTTGGAATTTTCTATTTCAATCCATTTAAATTCCACGAGAATATTCACAATAGAGCTAATTACAACTTTTTTTAAATAAAAAAGTAGTGCTCACCTTGGCTTCGAATTCTTTAAATTGTCGTTCCCTCTCCTGACGATATCTCTCGATCTCTTCTGTGGCCTCATCCTTGGCTTGTTTCAATCTCCTTGCCTTGCCTATATAGAAAAACACACAAACAGGACGTTAGTAGGGCATGGAGTAGTATCTCCAAAATCGTATCAGACATTTTAAGCAATCTATCATATTTGCTTTGCATTACTAGTCATGTGACCAACCCAGTATTGTTTTTTTTCTTTGCTGTAATCAACTAAACTGGGTGGTAATTGAAGTTTTACTCACGTTTCCTTGCTTCTGCAACCTTTTCGGCAGCCTTTTTTTCTGCAGCAAGCAATTGCTGGATACCCTGCGTTTGGCTTGTCATTTTTTTTAAAAGAAAATCAGTTTTCTTTTTATTAAGTTTGGAAAATTGCAATGCACTGCTCACAAGACAAGAAGAAAAATCCAAGTGACGACGAAAAAAACCTTCGTATAGACAGTGTACTGCGAAAAATGTCATATGACATACAAAAAGAAATTAATATTCAAATATCCCTAGGAAATATATCTGGGTATTTTTGCCAGAAATTTCCCGAGTAGGGAAGAAATTATTGATTGTGGATGGTAGTTGTGTTTAGTGAAATATGAAGTTTGATTTTCACATCACAAAATTTGTATTAAAATTCGAGAACTGCATAATTTTAAAGTAAGCAGAGTATTGATTACATTAACACTGTGCATTATAAGTTACCTCAGTAAAAATTATCAATATTTCACATTGATATAAAATTACTTTTATTTTCAGCATTTGCTGAAATGCCACTAAACAAAGCTCCAGTTGCGGTTGATTATTGAACAAACATATTTGTGTTTATTTTTGAAAACGTTTCACACCAAATACGGCAAAATAGTGCAGAGCGCACAGAGCACGGTGGAAAGTTTATAGAATTATCAATTAATTAATAAGCATATAAAAAACCGTGGAAATGGATAGGGCAGCGAAGAAAAAAGAAGCGAAGGATGAAAAGCAGGATCAAAAACTGGAAGAACAGGTATGAAAGGAACAGTTCTCTGTTTCCATCTCCCTCTGTCTTACGGTGCTTATTGATCCTTTGGGATGTGTGCAGGTGCTGAAAACACTGGAGGAGGCGGCTACACCTGACAAAAAGTTCGAGTTGTTGCTGCGCAAACACGTGGAGACTGAACGTGTTGGCCGCCGGCTGCGACAAGACATGAAGGTGCAAGAAAAACAACTGGAATGTGTGCTCCGCGAGAAGGACAACTTGCAACGCGAATACAACAAAAGTGTGCTGATGCGGTAGGCCTGGCGCTATCATAGTGGAATGGAATGTAAAGTGTTATTTATATTTTGTTTTTATTTTATGTTTTAGTGACAAATTGCAAGAGGTGTGTCGCGAGCAACAGAAACTTATTAAATCTGTGAAGAATGAGAGTATGCAGAAGATACGCGAAGAGGAGGAGCGCCGCAAAGAAAGTCAAACGAAATTTCAAGCGTCTCTGAACGAGATCACTCAATCCTTATCGAAGAATAACGACGAAAATATAAAATTGCGCGACCACAATATTGAAATGACGAAGAAGTAAGTTATCACAATGGAGGTGTGAACGCATTCGATTTAAAAAGGGGTGCTTAGTTAATTGTCTGAGGTAGAGAGGGGCAGAACCGTCTATTTTTAAATGCGTGTGTGTATCGCAATTAAAGTGTTTTGTTTTCTAAATTTAGCGCTCTCTTGTGTACGATTGTTTCAATTTGTAGTTTTGTTGTTTTGCCGGGAACAGTGCAATTATTTACTATGTGATTTTTTTAGATTGAAATACCTAGCGGACCAGTATCACACCCGTGAGCAGCAATTAGAGAAACTGAACGAGCAAGTGCAGCTGGAAACACAAATAAACCAAGCTAAAATGAGTAAATTGCAAGTAGAGGCAGCCATGGAGAAAGAAATATTGATGAAGTGAGTGCATATACGTCTTGTTTCATGTTATTTTTTGATTGAAAACTTAATTAACTTACGCAGTGAGAAGCAAGTGGCTTTGGAGAAATTGCTGCAATCGCAAAAAATGGTTCATGAAATGAACGAACGGGAAATTGCACTCAAGGAGCAGTTGGATTTGTATATGGCTAAGTATGATGATTTTCACAGTTCATTGCAAAAGTCGAACGATATTTTTGCCACATACAAAGTGGAGCTCGAAAAGGTGAGTTTCCTATCTAGTGCTATATACAT
Source organism: Clusia tigrina (assembly GCA_920105625.2). Classification (NCBI taxonomy): domain Eukaryota; kingdom Metazoa; phylum Arthropoda; class Insecta; order Diptera; family Clusiidae; genus Clusia; species Clusia tigrina. Next base: position 28,302,477 of record OV050031.1, on the reverse strand, counting down.
ATATATTTATATTTTGTGCATAAAACAAACACAAATTTATACAAAAAGATATAATCATAATAATGAAAATGACACTATTGCCATTTAGATGTCGAAGAACACAAAAAAATTGGAACGGGAGTCACTCGAATGGAAACGTAAATGGGAAAAAAGTAATGCCACACTCATAGAGCTTGCCACCGAAAAGAAGGACCGTGACGACCATGCTGCGCGCTGCACAAAACAAGTCGACCAGCTTCAAAAATTATTGCGTGCATTGCAACACGAACGCACCCATTTGTATAAAGTTATGCGGGAGAACAATGTTGAGTGTCCTTCAATGCCGCCACTACCACCAGAGCCGGAACCCCTTAAGACAGCGCCCACCACCAGTGCCGCTGATAAGGACAAAATGGAAATCATGTCGCAAAACTGCGCCGAACTGAAGCAAACACTGGCGCACATACAAAATCAAGTGAAGTTCTTGAATTTGAAAATGCCCGAAGTGGAACCCGAATCAAAGGAGAAAGTCGTGCAACACCAAGAAGAGGCTCACAAGAAACGTAATAAGAAAAAGCAAAAATCTAAAAACCGGAAGAATTCAACCGGTAGTGTTGAAGCACCTGCTGCTGCTCCGAAATCCGTGCGCAGTGATGAGAATAAAAATGGAAATGAAGTTGCGGCCATCACGCCAAATGGAGAGGAAAAAAGCGCCGACGATGTGGCAATGGCAGAGGCAGCACCCACAACAGTAAACGCCGAACAAGAAGTGTCTAATAACGATGCAGCGACTGTGACGAATGTTGCTGATGATGTAGAAGTAACCGTGGAGAAAACAAGCCCTGAGGAGCAACCACAGGAAGAGCCCGTGCCTAAGGTAGCTAATGAGGTGGTTGTCAGCACGGAACCAGCAAAGTCCGAGGAGCAAGAACAGCACCAGCAACCACATGTAGAGTCTTGGTCAGAAATAGCTGCTAAGGCCATCAGGTTGGAGCAACCAAAGCCACTCGAAGAACCACCACACGTGCAACCGCCGAAAGAACAGGACAAGTTGGAAGGCCACGGAAAGCTAGAGCAACCTAAAGCCGCTGAAGCCGTTGTTATTGCTCAGACAGTGCCAAATGCAGTCATATAATTCTTTACCGGTTGTTCAGTGAATTTGCTGTTTATTTATATTTATAATTTGGTATTTTTTTTGTGTGTTTAAGTAAGGCAACCATTTGTAATAATTTATATACACATTTGCTCAACTATAATAGTTGTCAAATGAACAAAATTGTCATATGTATACCTACGCTTTCATCGGTTTTATAAATATATTTACATTTGCGAATCAAGCAGCACTAAAACTGAATACGTATTTAGTCTTGTGGATATGGGAAGAAGAAGAGTTGAGGCAGGGGCGGATCTACAGAGACTTAAGAATTGGTTCGTGGATAGTTGGCGTGTGGTATGTAATATTTCGGTAGTACCAATTTAATTGAAGGACAGTTACGAAAAGAAAGGGGTTATTTGCGAAAGAAATCAAAAATAATTACCAAATGGAAAGTTGGATGGAATAAATCATAACCCTTTACAAAGTAGCTTTTAATCTCCATGTAGCCAACCTCTATATTTGTTTGGCTCCTGGCTAATGCTGTAATATAGTCAATAAATGGTTTATGAAATGTGCCGCATTCACAGGGTCGTTACCGCCTAATGTGCACAGTTGCAAAGCAGAAATAGAATCCAGAACATTTGAAACATAAAATAATGAACAAACGAAATTGTAATAGATTAGCTACAGAATCTAACGGCAGAAAACGAGTGATTGGCGACAGAACAGAAACAACTCATCGTGAATTGTTTCTGCAGCATAAATCGTCAGAAATATTACAGTAATTGCTCGTGTTAGCGGGATTTGGGGAATGAGTACTAGGTACTGAGGCTTTCGACTCGAAGAGAAAAAGATTTTTTAGAAAGAAGCATTTTAGAGATCAAGCCCGGGGCAGGCTTTGAACCTGCGACCCTCTGAGTGTGAGTCTAGCATGTTTCCCACTACACCACAGAACAACATTTTAATGATTTAAAATTTGTAGCTCGTAATAATTATGATTTCTAAATAATGTATTTTAACAATTAGTAAATTATGTTCAATTCACACAATTTCCTACCTTTAATGGCAAAACTCAACTTCAATGACAACAGAACTTCCCAACAGCAATGGGATATTTTTATTCAGGAACATTTAATACCAAATATTTCTATTTAAACGTTGGACATTAATAAACATTTTAATGAAAATTAGTTGTCAACATTTTACAATAATTTGGTGTCTATTTCGTTGGGATTTTTTAGGTTAGGAGATTAAAAGGTAGCTTATTTGCCCTCTAGCTTGTTCCCAAAGCTTAACAAAACGCTGCAAACGATTTATCCTCACTATACACCTCCATTATTTTTCCATCTCCGCGCCGTAATTTATTTACCTATTTAATATATATGACAAAATTCGCTTTCGTCAGCGCTACAAATGAAATAAAATTTTGCATAATGCCTTATGAATTCTGCTTCTATCTTTGTGTATATTTCTATTTTATATGGCTATACGAGCAACACAAACAGAAAAAGAATTTACTCCAGAAATAATAATGTTCTGTTTCTGTTACCGCTTCTGCTTTACCCACTCTGCACCTTTACCGTATTCAGTTGATTTGTGACAAGAGTTGCCAACCACTTTTAATGAAGAATTGGAAATTTAAACTTGTTTTTAAAAATCTACTTTTAATTAACAAGTAACAATAAAAATAATGTTTGTATAAGATTTTTATAATATTTATATAATATAGTCTTATACTTTTAATGCACGTTGTAATTTGCCGCCTGAATAAATAACAAACGAATAAATGATATGCCAATCAACTTTAGTTAAATACAATGCGTAAAAAAATCGCATCTTTAAACGCTGATTTCCGTTGTGTTTCGGTGAAAGAATTGCAATCATTGTGACACCATTGATAGCTTACAGTCAGCTGTAGTTCTAACCACGGAAATCATTAGATATTCGAAATCAATTTGAAAATCAGTATATTTGTGGCTTGGTTCGTGTTTTAGTGGAAAGAATCTCATCTGAAGATACCCGGATATTCTGGGATAAGTGGAATTGCTAGTAGGCTTCAAAACCGGTAAGCTGCGTAACGTTAGAGGGCAGGAGGTTTATGGTAACTATAAACCAACTTCACAGTGGATGGGGATACTTTACCATGTGACTCTTTTAACCGCGCTCGTTTTGGAGCAGGTTTGAAGATTAGGCTTGAATACGGATTCCAGTATATTGTTGAAAACAGTTTAGATGTTGGACTATACAGACGATAGCAACGTCATTGTTGATTCCAAGATCTCTTCGGAGAAGAATATAAGGGTGGTGGCCTTGCCATCAATCAGTATAGAACCAAATATGCATATGCTCTCGAGATACAGCTAAAAATTTGTCCATAATCTAGTACCAAATGTCATCTTGGGCAGTTATGAATTGTTGTATAAACTTACTCCTATATAATATGCCACTAGAGTGAGTAACAGGCGGATGATGGCATGGCAATGGAATTGCAATATAACGTTTGAAAGTCAGTAGAAGTTGGCTTACATTAATTTCAATTTAGCGTTTATCCTTTATAGTCAGGAATTATTGAAATGAATTCTTCGTCATAATATAATTTCTGATTGAAGTTCCTTGATTGCAGAACATATTTGTTTGTCTTTTTTTTTAGGTACAATTCATGACTCCTTCCGAGAGACACGGTTTGCATTGCATTCATAATTAATGATCTTCAATTAGCTTGTGTGTCAATTCTTAATTTGTCAGCGGCTATCGTAGCGTATGAGCAATAATTTGCTCATAAAAAATTTAAATTATGTACACGCTCCAATGGTCAACTGCATTTGCAAAGCAAATTAAGCCATTAGGGGAGCCAGCGTTACAGAAATTATGTGAAATTAATTTAAATTACACAGGAATAAGCTCAAAAATAACCACTTCCTAACTGAAATGAGCTTTAAAATAAGTTAATACGTTTGTATGGCAAGCGAACGCATGAATGAGCGGAGCGGAGCGTCTGTAAACATGAGTGCAGGTTTTAGCAACAAGAGCTGCTTAACACAAGCAGCAGCCACAACAACAACAATAACACCACAAACAAACAATAATCAAACAACAACAAAGCAGAGCATAGCCGAGCAAAACTAACAAAACTACACCAACCAACAGCAGCAGCAGCAACAACAACAACAACAACAACAATAAGCAAACACTTGTCAATTAGTACTCGTATGTAAGGCAAAAAGCAAGGCAACGAAAAGCTGAGCACACAACACGCGATAAGGAAGCACCAAAATGAGTGTGTGAAAAAGCTCTTGAGAGTATTTAAAGCCCACAGCCAGCCAGCCGCTGCACACAGCCACACAGCTCGCAAAAGGACAATACAATAATAAAATGGCCTGGCGGTATGAGGGTGTGCTGGTATTTGTGAGTGAGTAAAAGCAGTTAGAAGAGGCGTACGAGAAGAAGAAGCGCACACGAAGAGAGGAGCAGCTACGCGCTACACTGTACGCGGACTAGTGGAGTTGCACAGTTGAACCGACGGTCGGGAATCAGTTGTGTATAGATTTTCGCGAGCGAGCGTCGTAGGTTAGTGCGGCCATCGCTGTTTGTTGGCGCTTCTGCTGCTATTATTATTGCTGCTGTTACACTGACGGTTACTGACAGATAAAAAGAAACCTAGATATAAAGATACACTTTTTTGAGTCCTTTTATGCTTTATCGGGTTTTTTTCCTTTGATTTAAGTGAGATTTATTTTTCGCATCTGTGGCTGAGAGGCAGATTTCGGGCTGAGAAGAAAATCGTTTAAAAAAATCCTTTGGAAAAACCAAAAAAATGTGCAAAAAAATTCAATTACAATTGAGTGAAAGAAAAATACGAAAAATTATCTTAAAGTTGCCTTAAATTGAAGTGGGAAAATTTTAAAAATCTAATAAAAGAAAGAAAAGCAGAAAAAGAGCCAAATAAAAAAATTCCCATCATTACAAGAATTTCAGCGAGACCACCACTCACAACTCACACTTACCAAGCAGTCGAGTACAACAAACACGAGTCACAATTTCGCAAAACAGCCAAAAGAAAGAACGCTCGCACACAACCAACCGCGCACACACAAACCCACACGCGCATAATGAATAAATAGAAAATAATTAACAAACGCATTCAATTGTTTTAATAATATGGAAATCATTAACAAATGAAAGCCGCAAACACGCAAAGTCCGCCACTCGAAAACCAATGGCAGTGGTTAAACCAGCAGCATAAAAAAAAATAAACACCAATTAAACAAAAACAAGTTCTACTTAGTGAGCTAATAAACAGCAACAACAAGTAAGATAGCTAGCGACTTAGTTAGCAAAGGGAAGGACGCACGGAAGGAAGCAAGGCACACAGCGGAACGCAGCGCGACGCCGAAGGAAGCGGAAGCAAGCGTGTGCCAGTGGCAGTAGTTAATGAAGGTGAAAATGAAAATGAAAACTCTCAGAAAATTGCAAAATTCCACACAGTACCGCTCCTCGCCTATACCTCCCCCCTGTCCCCTGCATTTATACGTTTCATATTCAACGTGCTAAGGCGACAAAAATCGATGCTAATATAATCAAAATCAAGAACAAAAAACAAACAAACAAACAAACAAACAAAAACTAAGAAAAATGCAAACAGAAAAATAACAACAAATTCACAAGTTCATGAATTTTCAACTGCTCACCATTTTTCCACTCTTATCGCGTTTTATCAAATAATTTATCTCGCATGCGATTTATTTGTTGATTCGTAGAAGGAAACCCATGTAGACTGAGAGTTGCATGTTGGGTTGCGTTGAGCCATGCTGCCTGCCTAATGGGCTGGGACCTGGGCGTATTTCAATTTAAATAGACAAACGTGATTTTCCGCTTGGTTCTTCTTTTTGTTTGTTTGTTTGTTTTTATCATATTTTTCTTTCATATTCAAATCAAGCAAACACAAATTGCCTCCAAATTAGAATTAGTTTGTGTAGTGTTTAGACAGCAGGCAAGGATAATGGAGTGCTCCACATACAACAGAAAAAATAAAGAAATGTTCAGGGGCACTCACACACAGAAAGAGACACTTGCTCACGCACACACGCATACAAATGCACACAAAATCAAATCTTTTAAATGAGAATTTTATTTTATACGTTTGTATATTAATATCTTTGGGAAAAGTATCTACCCAGATAGTTTAGCGTAACAGTCTTCGTATGCCAGCGTGGGTGGGTTAACTCGTTGCTGAGTACTCATGGTGGGCATATGTGTGTGTGTATGTGAATGTGTGTGGTATTTGCTGCTCCTTAGAGCCCTCCAAACCCACGTCGCCTCTAGACATTTGAACAAAGGGCATAGCAATACTACGAGTGGTTTCTAATAGAGCCATTTATTTAATTCAAATCCCAGTCTCTGCCAGACAAATAGTTTCAAATTTCTTTTATTTACCACACAGTTCCGTGGATTTTTGTTACTCACACTGAGCAGCGGAGTGATAAGCTTAGACACGACGCTGGTTGTATGCATGTGCAATTGCATAAATCATTATCCTTGGAGGCATTCAAAGCACATTTGGGGTTGACTAGCGTATTATTAATGAAAATAAAAACAAGAAAGGAGAGCAGAGGGTCATCACACACACACACACACACGCACACACAACTTCACTTTAGTCAAATATAATGATTTTTGTTTGTTATTTTTATAATTATTACGAAAGATGCCAACGCAGACTTCTCGTATTCTGGGATAATTTGTTCTCTTCCACGTTTGCTGCATGTTGACTACTCGGTAGACTCCGTGTCTCCTGCGTATTTGCTTGAATACAAATGGGTTGGTTAGTAAGTGTGAGGGTTTACTGACTGACACCCGAGGCCAGTGTGTGATTTGAGTTTATGTACGCAAGGCTACGCACTTCATTCTCTGTATTTGTTTGAGTGTGGAAAATAGTGACAGAAATCTTCTGAAGCGTTCGTTGAGAGAAAGGTGTTGGCTTAAATTGCGGCAACTGAGAAAAATCGGAAATAATTGTATCCAAAATTGTGGCTTGAGTCAAGTGTGAGCGTCTTTTTTCATTTATTCTGTAATCCCAAGGAACGTCCTTTTAAATTTTTTCTTTGATCCAAAGTGAAGTAATATATATTGTCACCAATGCTGGAGAACAGTGATCCTTTAGTGCAATTTCCAGGATGATAACCATTTTGTTATAAAAAAAAATACATAATACATTCGTGTTGAAGTGTCAGATCCTCTGGCTTTTTAAAGGAGTTAACGCTGGACACATTTGACACCAAACTATATTATATCCTGTTTTCATGTACATAGTTCGGATCTCTTTGTATTAAAATAATGGGGGGCTTTATCGTCAGGACTGAACATTTACTTTCGATTCCTCGAAATACATGGAATCTCGACAAGCTAATATGGATTTGAAGAGAATGAAGCCCATGCTTAACCTATGCTTATTATACTTAGTCCGGTGTTCATATTGTTATCCCAACCGGTTCCTATGAATCGCAGTTCTTGCTCTCTGCCTCTCTCCACTCTAGAGTTCTGTTAATGCCGGCCATGTTTTTGTTTGATCGACCAACCTACAAGCGTATTAACAGAGTTGGTTGTTTGGATTTGTCGAACAATTCGCCGGATAGTGCCTTTAGTTGGATGATCCTTAACGCGATAGATTCGAAGAATGTGTAACACTTGTGCGATTGTTAACCTTTCCATTATAGTTTGCCAAGCCTTGCTAATCATATTCCCATCTTTTCCTGATTAAGACCAATTCTTCCATATGAAGACCAGCTCTTCCATATGAAGACCAGCTCTTCCATATGAAGACCAGCTCTTCCATATGAAGACCAGCTCTTCCCTATGAAGACCAGCTCTTCCATATGAAGACCAGCGCTTCTATATGAATCTCAGCTCTTACATATGAATCCCATCTGTTCCAGCTCTTCCATATGAACTCTCAGCTCTTTCATATGTCATCTTCAATGGATATTAGTTCTCTCCTCTTGGAGCATAGTAATACAAATCTACTAGTATGCCACGTTTGTTGGTCAGTGCTCAAATTTCGTGCAAATTCAGCAATTTATGCTGGCCCTTGTTTTTCATTTGGGAGATTGTCGGCAGATTTCCACTGGATGATTAGGCCATAGGCACCTCTGTGTGTGATCTGTGCACGTGAATTCAATATCAGAACAAAGTTGTAGATATACGAGGTGTGATCAAAAAAGAACCGTTATTGTGTGATCAAAAAATAAAGTATTTATTTATTCATCAACAACTATCTTGTCCCCTTTAAAGTAATTCCCCTCAGATATAATACACTTATGCCAGCGTTTTTTCCCATCCTCGAAACACTTCTGAAACGCTTTTTTTGGTATCGCCTACAGCTCCTGTTTCGATTTTTCTTTTATCTCCTGAATCGTAGCAAAACGCTTTCGTTTCATCGATTTCTTCAGTTTTGGAAAGAGGAAAAAGTCAGTGGGGGCCAAGTCCGGTGAATACGGTGGTTGAGGCATGATAACGGTTTTGTTTTTGGCCAAAAACAGCTCCTGAGCGATGTCCATGTGACGTTGTTTTTGCTCAAAATTTAGCAATTTTGGAACAATCTTCGCTGCCGCACTTTTCATGCCTAAAACATCCGTAAAAATTGCTTGGCATGAGCCGAACGATATGCCAACATCATCAGCAACCTCTCTGATAGTGATTCGACGATTATCCAAAATAATTTTCTTCACTGCGTTAATGTTTTCATCGTCATAGACATCTTCTCGGCCTTCCTTAAACCGGTTATACCACAGTTGAACTTGTGTTCTGCTCATAGTAGACTCGCCAAAGGCCACAGTCAACATTTCAAATGTCCATTTGAATGCGCATTTAATTTCATTTTTTACACAAAACTGAATACAGTTTCTTTTATCCATTTTTTCGAATAGTACAAATTCGAAGAGCACACCAAAACACGACTAACCTTTTTATCTGTCAAAAACAAACTGACAATCCAAAATGGTTGGTATTGCCAACATATATAACAGACATGTGTACCAACATAAAAAAAATGCGAACATCGAACATACGTAACTCACGAAAAGATGAAAATAACGGTTATTTTTTGCTCACACCTCATATAGTGTTTAAGAATATGCCCTTCAACTGTCCGAAATTGTGTTTTTGAAATATGTCGGATGAATTCCAGAACTAGTCAGTTGCATTCAGATTCGGGGAATTGGTTATTTGCATACAAAAGAACAACACTTTCATCTCCATGTCTCCACCGCAGTTGTTGTGATTTTGCAGCCTCAGCGTTTCCAGCGGAAAATTGGAAATTTGTGGAAAAATATTATTTATTGTTTTGAATTCCCGCCCCAATTCAGAGTAAATCCATTCCAACCATCTATGGTTAGAGTGTGGAGGACCACAGATATCATCTCAACTGGCACAACTTAATACACCCAACTGGCTTTTAGAATGAACTTTTCTTTGGGTTCTCCTGCTCTCTTCGGAGCTTCACTTCAGCCACGTGCGTCTGGCTGCATGTCCCATTCATTTGTCTGCCCGCCTGCCAGTCTACCAGTCTACCAGTACCCCTCCGCAGCCCTTTATCTCGTGCTTGGTGGCCACGCTTCCGCTCACCTTTCTTCTTCCAACCAAATCATTTCCGGCATAGCAGTGTAAAAAACCAGCTGAAACTGCTCGTAAAATAAGTGCAATTTAAGCCAAATTTATGTTTTACAAGTTTCGGGGTTCGACCGAAATGCCACCGTATTCTGGTTGGCGCTTGATGGCCGTCACAAATAGAAAGCCGCATTAAGGAACTACTCGCACGACCGAAAAGCGAAGAACCCAAAACTATAGTTCATGACTTTTTGCTTGAGTTGGCTTAATTTATTGCTTTGTTTCATTTATTTCCGCCTTCAAATAACTTCAAATAAATCACTCTACTCGTATGCTCTGCATTCTCTGCTGGTGCTGTCCTTTGCCCGTCTTGGAAGCGGGTGAACGGAGTGGGTTTGGTTTGTTTTTACTGTGCTTGTTCCTGGTCTTCATGTAGTTGTTGCTGTTGTTGTTGTTCGACAGCCCACCATGGGGAGACTGTCGTGTGATTATACCAGATTTACTTTGCATTTGCCAAGCGTTCTTCTCCTTCCTGCCATTTTGTTGTTGATTCTAGATTCCAGTTATATTTAAATTTTGTTTTATTTTTGGTGCTGCTCGACTCGTAACAAGAATTTGACTTGATTTGCTTGATTGTTGTTGTTCGGTTGTGTCTTCGTGGCGTATCCTTGCCTGCCAAAATTTCAACAGTGCAATTGTAACGCTTTTGGAGATTTCCGCAATTTGATACCAAAATATGCGGTTCTGATTTGGCGCGAGTGATTGTTGTTGTTGTTGTTGGCTGACGTTGTTGTTTTTGTTGTTCGTTGAATTCGTTTTTTGGCGTTGTGGAAAAGTCCGTTTGATTTAAACAGAAACGCTCCACAGACAGACACATACACACATTGCATGCTTGCATGCAATTCAACCCAAATGAGAGTTGGCCTTCATGTCGGTCATTTCAGATTTAAAGTGATTTACATGTCAGCTTAAATGGAGTTCCCTCTTTCGAATACCCTACAGTGTGTTAAGTGTACGCACGCATAACATTCCCAAGCTCTGAATCATGTTGCCACTCATTTCATCACATTCAGCTGGATTATAAACAAATGTCCTGTCGAGTATGTTGGATGACATCATTTCTTCATTTGACTTGTGTGATGGCGCTAATATTCATTGTGACAGTATCAACGATCACAGCCACGGGGAAATTGGTCTACCACAATGCTCCACATACATTGGAATGCGGTTTCCAAGAGTGCGTGGTATCCAAGCGGTTTTAATCCCATCTCCATGAGCTATTCATATAGTTTGGGGTCTGGTAATTAAATACAATTTGTCCAATTAAAGGATTTTTTAGTCTCTTTCACTCATCACTATGCAATCAGAAATACTCCAAATCCATTAACATGCTCCTGAAGACTTAAAAATCGGCCTTATACGTTGTACTGTCCTCATCATTCGTTGAATAACACTCCCACTCACGGTTTTTTTTATATAAAATAAAGTGATATGTGGTGCATGGGATAAATGTGTTTATCCCGGTCAATCGCAATTTCAACTCTTCATTTTCCCCCATAACCTATTTTCGTGGTAACTGGATTTTTCTGGATAGATCTTTGAGTTTGCTTGGCTCTTGGCGGTTTCGGAGTCTTCTTGAGCGTAGTTCTCCACTGTGAATCATATTGAGTAAACGTTTTGCTGTAGCATAATCTTCCATTCGCTCGGCTGTATTTGACCATTGTAGACGGCGGACTTTTATTCGTTTGCTTATAGTTCACAGTTCATTCGTAGTCGGTACTCTCCATTGTCCAGGTAGGTAGGTAGGTAGGTAGGTAAAGCGGTCCCCCGAAGGTCGCACTTAGACCATCATTGACCCTTTGTGAAACCGCCATCCCTTTCAAAGGTCCAACTATTTGGTAGTTTTGATGAAGCAGTTGATGGAGCTAATCTTTTTATTTGAAATATCCCCCAAAGAGTCCAGAAAGTGGTCACCCAGGAAAGTGCGCCTCTTTCTGGACAACGCTGGATATGTGCATAACAGGTGTTCAATGGACTCTTGCTCCTCCTCGTCCATGCAACTTTTGCATAAGTCGGTAGAGGCAATCCCCAGCACACTACCGTGAGTGCCCAGGGTCCAGTGGCCCGTTAGAACACTAACTGCGGAACATATACTCAGTATATTTAAAGATACTAATTCCTTTGAGCGCTTGACAATAATTTGTGGCCAGGTTTGTCTAGCTATTTTGCATCCTGTACTTTCAAACTAGCGCCCGCCCGCATTTCTCAAGAGGTTACATTTGGCAATAAGAATACCGAGGTTTGAACTATCTGGTTCAAATGGTATGGTAGTACCCCAGGTAAGGCAGGCAACTCTTGCAGAGTATTTCTCCCTCCACAGGTGGACGAAATTGCACGCTTAGATATTTCCTTGCCTAACATCTGGTGGTGAAGAGGTCCTTTCTGTACGGAGTTACGTGTTTCACTCAGTGTTTGAGTCAGCAGATCGAATTAGTTTTGCAGGAATGTCGAACACATGATATTCTGGCCTATAAGTGGTCTATTTTTAGACTATCTAACTCGGCTGTGTTCAGATTTCACAAGAATTCTGCACAGTATGATAATGGTCAAGGGTGGACTTACCAGGTATGCAATGGCACTGAGGTCCTAGAAACGTGTGACTGAATTGTAGCTCATACCGCAACAGGAAGAATTTGCGATATTTTGCGACTTATCCCACGGTAGTTTGAGCAGTCTGTTGGTTTTGAATTCTTTAAGATGTGACAGAGCTCACTAAGATTTCAGTACACTTTTTATGCTTTCATCTGACCATGTACGGTACAAGATGTCTCCTTTATTACTTTTTAATACCATCCGGATTGGGTAGTGTGGCTAAAGAGGAAACTCTTTCCTCCTTAATTAGCTCCCAGGTTGTAAGAGGGACAAATCACTAGAAGCAGCGTACACATTTAGGAGCTCCCACACATATCAGCATCGCTGCCTCAACTAAAGACTCTCATGAAAATCCTACCTTCTCCATTTATCTATTACCCCTTTCTGCCTTTAAAAATTTATTATTGTTGTGCTTTTCAGTTGAGTGTTCCATTTCATGCTGTGACGTCACCAGTTTTAACCATGCTCTTCAATTTTATTTGCAGTGAAAAATGTTGTCAGTGATGAAGTAGCACAAATATTGAACCCCCCTTTGAACCGAACACCGCCGAAACATAAAAGTTAACAGAAGAAACCACAGCAGCCGAACTTAACTCATCGCAATTTTTCAATAAAAAGAAAATTAATAATAAAAACATAACAATAAAAATATTAATTAACAGCAATAAAACATTTTTTAGCAAATTAATTTTAAGCGAATTTAACCTCAGCCAAACAAAGGCCTATAAAGCGATCGAAACTTAGCGCAGCTAGCAAAAACATTTCGAGGAGTCAGCATGGCATCGCCTCCGGAAAGTCCCATCGAGGAGGTGGTCTACGAATTAGAACAAACACGAGTGCCTAAACCGATACCAGTGGCCCTGGAAGACTTGTGTCGTCAAACGAAATTCACAAAACAGGAAATTCGTGTCATGTACAGAGGCTTTAAAACCGTAAGTGGCTCCATACACTCGCCCACACTCGCCCTCACACACACTTGTCAAACATACTCTCACAACACACACACACACACACACGCATAAACATACTCACACAACACACTCCCACCCATGCTTCCAGCAATGAAACTAAAAATTTATGACATGTTGTTAAACTGAAAACTGATGCACACGCGAATTACGCATTTACCATTCACAGGAATGTCCCGAGGGAGTGGTGCACGAGGATTGCTTTAAGGACATTTACGCCAAATTCTTTCCGCACGGAAGTACGTACCCCAAAAAATAAAATAAAAGCAAATTATATTAAAAGGTGCCACCTTGAATGGCATTTCTGCTTGTATTGTTTTGTTTTCTTTTTCGGTTTTTCGTTTTTGTTTCCAGAATATTTCCACTAACGCATAATTCCATTTGTTCCTTGGCTATTTTTAGACTCCAGCTTATATGCTCATTATGTGTTCAAAGCGTTCGATGTAAATTGCAATGGCGCCATTAGTTTCCGGGTACGAACAAACACTTGCTTGACCGCACATGTCCCGGCGTTCCCAGCGCACTTGCTTGATTTGCTCAAAGTTTATTCACACATTTCTTTTTCGCAGGATTTACTAGTCACCTTGTCCACACTGCTCCGGGGTTCGGTGTATGAACGCTTGCGGTGGACTTTCAAATTGTACGATCTGAATGGCGATGGGCGAATCAGTCGCGGCGAATTGGGCGAAATCGTAATGGCCATACATGAGTTGATGGGTCGAAGGCCACATCAGCCGGAGGACGACCGGAAAGCCAGAGATCAGGTATGATTATTACTTTTTCTCGTTTTCCAAACTTGTCCACATAAAATCTCTACAAATTGAAAGGATGAGTTCCAGATATAAGATGAGAGACAGTTTAGGGTTTGATTTAAACTATTACGAGTATTTAAATGAAATTTGCATACATTTTGATCGAACCAACAATTTTATAGCCAGAAATGAGTTGTAGTCAAATCTCTGATAATGTTTAAGAAGAAAAGAAAGAAAAGGAAAAAATAGACATGGACTCATCCTTTAGGTTGGAATAACTTCACCCGAAAGGGACTCACTTCGGATACGATGCTATCGGCTCATTGGGATACGATGCTATCTGGTGAGGACACCATTTAGACATGATTAGTAATAGTCTAGTTATATTCTAAGGAAGTCAAGTCACTGTAAAGGGAACCTTTCCTACGGAAACCATATATGATATTGGCAATACAAGGTGAATTCCAAAGTAAACAGGTATTTGTATTGAAGCCATCTACGAGGGTGGGACAATAAGTACCTGAACATTTCAACAGATTGCGCTGCCACCTCAAATCTAACATTTTGTTTGCCAAGAATATTTCGAAGGATCGCACCCTAAGTTTCTGACTGATCTGCTACAAAAGTTTTGTTGTGACAACCATTTGAAACAGGCGCCAACAAACATTTTCGTACAAATGGAAAAAAGAGAATTTAAACCATCACGTAAACCAAACAAAAGCTTTAAAAGTATTATGGGGGACTCTTCACCATCGATTGGAACCATCCACCATTGGTTTACTCGATTTCGGTGCGGTTGTACCAGCACAAGTGACGCCGAACCTTCTGGTCGCCCAGCCCAATTGAGGTCACCACACTAGAAATCGTCGATAAAATCCACGGTATGATATTGGACGATCGACGAGTGAAGGTGCGCGAACTTGGAGAGGCTGCAGGCTTATCACATGGACCAGTGATTTAAATTTTGCATAAATATTTTGATATGAAAATTCGCAATCCGAAAGATGGGTGCCGCGTTGGCCTACAAATTGACAACAATCTCAATCCGAATGGGTTTTTGCGGCGTTTCGTAACTTTGGACGAACATGGATTCATCACATCACACCAGATACCAAGGAACACTTGAGACGGTGGACTTCTCCTGGTGAATCGTCGGATACCTTGAAAAGAGTAAAACAATCACCGGCGCATATTACGCAGAGCTTTTGGATCGATTCGACGCCGATTTGAAGCAAAAACGACCGAATTTGGCGAGGAAAAAAGTCCTCTTCAGGTGGAGTTCTTTCACCCGTACTATGGAATCTTGCGGTAAATGAGCTGCTTGTTCGATTGGAGAGGGAAAGGTGGTTGCGTATGCGACGATGTTTCTATCAATATCTCAGGGAAATATATATCTACTATGCGAGCTTGATGCAACGCAGTTAAACTCTCTCTAAATGGACTAAAGACTGCGGGTTGGGGGTTAATCCATCCAAGACTAAGCTGGTAGACTATTGGATATACACAGCCGAGGTATTCATAAGTGGTGCTATAACGGCAGCTTTGGACGTTATGCTTAATATGCATCAATGTGATGCCAGGAACGATGGTCATGCGTCTATCTTAAAACGTTTCGAGGGTAGGTGCATGATCTCTATTCCATCCAGGAACGAATGTTTGGACGGCAGCCCCCTCATGCAAGAGGGATTCACATCTACACAGATGATCCAAGTTACAGAGTAGGGTGGAAGGTGGGTATTCTCAGATGAGTTAGATATTAACGTGTGCTTCAGGCTTCCCGACCACTTTAGTATTTTTCAGGCAGCACTGTCTTGGCTAAATAAGAAGGTATCTGGACAGGATATTTGCATTCCATCTGATAGGCAGCCAGATCTGTGCTTCCTGCATTCGGCTATTATTACATTAAAAGCCGGCAAGAGCTGCCGCAAATCTTTCGACGAGATAGCTAAGCAGACCCGTCTGCATCTGTGCTGGGTTCCCGGCCACAGGGATATTCCAAGGAACTGTAAAGCGGATGAACTTGCCCGTGAGGGTACTACCATACCGATGGAACCAGATAGGTCAAACCTCGGTATTCCTATTGCCACATGTAAATACAATATCCTTGGGCACAGCGGGCAGGCGCTGGTCTGAAGGTACAGGATGCAAAATAGCTAGACAAACCTGGCCACAAATAAATATCAAGCGCTCAAAGGATTTAGTATCTCTAAATAGACTGAGTATAGTTTCCGTAGTTAGAGTCCTAACGGGACACTGGGCCCTGGGTACTCACGGTAGTATGCTCGGGATTCCCTCTAACGACTTCTGCAGGAGTTGCATTGACGAGGAAGAGCAAGAGTCCATTTAACACCTGTTATAGACATATCCAGCGTTGTCCAGAAGGAGGCGCACTTTCCTGGGTGACCACTTTCTGGACTCTTTGGGGGATATTTCAAATAAAAAGATTAGCTCCATCAACTGCTTCATCAAAACTTCCAAATGGCTGGACCTTTGAAAGGCATGTCTTAACGGGACACTGGACTCTAGGCACACACGGGTGTAGGCTGGGGATCGCCTCTAATGACTTCTACAGGAGTTGCATGGACGAGGAGGAGGAAGAGTCTACTGCTCACCTGTTGTGCACGTGTCCAGCTTTGTCCAGAAGGAGGCTCACTTTCCTAGGCGACTACTTTTTGGACTCCTTGAGAGATATCTCAAAAAAAAAGATTAGCTCCATCAACTGCTTCATTAAAAGTTCCAAATGGCTGGACCTTCAAAAGGGATGGGACCTTTGAAGGGGATGTGACCTTTGAAGGGAATGGGACCTTTGAAGGGGTTGGGACCTTTGAAGGGGATGGGACCTTTGAAGGGGATGGGTCCTTTGAACGGGATGGTCTCATGCGGTATCACAAGGGGTCAATGATGGCCTAAGTGTTCCCTTCGGCTTTACCGCTTTTTCTACCTACCTACTTATGGAGTGCGTGGAATAGCCACGAAAGCAGTAAATAAAAAAAAGCATGTGTCGGAAGGATCCTGAAAGCAGTTGAAAAAAAATAACTTATATCCTGACGATTCTGAAAGGATTCGAAATCAATAAAAAAGTTATGGGCCGTGACGACCCAGAAAGCAGTAAAAATAAAGTCGTGGCGATTGCGTACAGTTGTAACTTGGAAGCAGCAGAGTTAAGAGTGTTATATGTGGAAATGTGAAATAAATACATTTTGTGAACTATTCATGAAGTGAACTGCACTGGTCACTGGTGAATTCACGTCATAGCTGAACTCCTCTGTCGTTTTACGTCACCGCTTATGGTGCAGAGTGACACAAAGCAGAAACGGCAACAGAAACAGAATCCAGTACAGCTGCAACAGAAACTACAAATTTTAATGTTCGAAAATGAACGTTTGGCGACAGAGCAGAATCAACTCATCGTGGTTTCCAAACATTCAGGAATGTTGACTCATTGACTTTATAGAAGTTCAGTAGATGAAGTGACACAATCATGAATGTTTTAGGACATTTACGGGAACGAGAGCAGCGCATATCGAATATTTTAGATACACTTCAAATGTGCCTCATTTCAAATGAAAATTTCTTCATGGAACTCATGAATATTGAAGTACTCGTATTTATTTCGTCACAATATTTTCATGATATACTCTTCTCTGTACAATTTTCAGGTGGATCGCGTTTTTCGTAAATTAGATCTAAATCAGGATGGTATAATAACAATTGAGGAGTTCTTGGAAGCATGCCTTAAGGATGATCTCGTTACAAGATCTTTACAAATGTTCGACAATGACCTTTGATGACCCGCAAACGAACAGGAGATACGGAATAATAAGAACTCAATATCGCTTATAGACCTCTAAATTGTTAAATATTTAGTAAGTGTTAACAAAATATGCAATAAATTTTCAAATAATTTATTTATGTCTTTTATAGCCAAAGAGCTCCAAATTTTAAACAAATTTCAAAATTATATTTAATAATAATAGAAAACAAAAGAACACAAGAGAAAAACAAACCACACCAAGAATACTCGTAAGAGTTAAATTTTTATGAATTTAATCCTGCCGTAAATATGAGCGAAATGGAATTGCATGTAGTAACAATGGAATTAGGAAAATATATTAACAAAATGAATACCAATAATTATAAATTAAAAATAATAATAATAATAATAATACCGATAGCAATTTATAGAACTAAACCACCAAAATGGAAAATGAAAAAGTTCTTTAACGAAAAACGAGAAGAAAAGAGAAAACACTAAAGAAAGTTCAAAGGAATTGTGTAATTACAAACAAATTAACAAATTACAAACAAAAGAACAGCAAACGTGCATGCCAGAACATGATTACTTTAACAAAAACAAATATTAGCGAACTAACGGTAATAAATTTATATGATAAATTAAACATTTAAATGTGTATGTATTTTATTATTTTTTTTATAGCTAAACTAAGTAAGAAATTATTATTATTTTTAAATAAATTTAAGTAAATCTTTTCGTTTTTGTACAACTAATTAATTTAATATATTTCATAAATGTATATGTAAGTACAATAGTAAGGAGTTATTTTGGAATTATGATGTTTGTTTTCAGTGTAAGATATTTAACTATGCCAAATTGTATTATTTACACTTGAAAAAGATGCTTGTATGAATTGTATCTAAAAAAATTGAAAAGAAACAAACCAAAAACAAAAACAAAAGAGTTCAAATTGAGAAACGCAATAAATTTTTTATATTTCTGTCAATTAGAGATTAAACAAAACATATTGAAAAGAAAAGTTTTAACAAAGCAATACAAAAATGTGTTGGAATGCAATGGAACGCTTATAATTTATATCAATAATTTGGAAGTATGTGAAAGTTCTCTAAAGTGTTTCCAACTTACTTCTTAAAGTAATAACAGCAGCGTTGGATTTGCCACCCACGCTACTCTCTTGCCGAAGGAAAACAGCGAGGTCCCCAAGTCCACAGCATTAGCCATAGATCTTCTCTCGATAATGTTATTTTTATATGCAAAATCTTTTATTCCATGGATGAACCATACAAAACCGCTCTTGGCAGCACTGTTCCAAGTCGCTAAGTTGTATAAGCGCACCAATCCCAGCTCGTTGAGAATCGCACCTTCGCCAAGTTTTGTTGTTGTAATATAAATTCGGAAACTAAAGAGATGTAGCGAGCTGCTTCTGGCGAATCGAACGCGGCTGCACCACTGCCGTGCCTCAGAGCTTCACTCTGGGCAGCGGCAGTGCATTTTACACAGAGTTTCCACTTATACGAAAGCAATGAAAACTTATTCAGCTTATGTTTTCTTCTACCGATTCTTTTATGTTGTATTTAGTTATTTATTTATGTATTATCACTACAAAACCACCGAAGTTACAGCAAGAAACAAACGCTTGAAATTAATATTTGTACTCCTATATATACACATATAAACTTATTTAATTATGCCAAAGTTTTTCAACTTAATACTATATTACATACATACAAAATGTTTTAAAAACATGTGTTACATTTCTCCGTCGAAAATATTTGTTAACTAAATTTTTAAGATTGTTTTTTTATACTTCCATGTATTTGTCAAAGTTTTAATTCTTGCCGAAATTTCATACCTAAGTAATTGGTGCCCACTGTGCGCTCTTGGTATAGTTATACATCATTTCCTAGTGATGTCTGCTTATGTATACAATTATGAAGCTTAACCCTTACTTGCTTAACTGCAACACATTCGGCATGCAAGTCATAGAAACCAGAGAATGCAGAGAAACGTCTCTCGTTTTGCGCACACTTACCAGAGAGCACAGAAAACCGACACTAAACGTCAAATTTTCTGACGTTTAAAACCTCTTTATCTTTGTTTATCCTTAGTTGCTATAGAGATAGGTTTTTTTATAAGTGGTTCTGAACAAAATCAGCCAGAAACCACAGAGACGCGACACTTGAACGTCTCTCGTTTTTCGCACACTTACACATGCGCAAAACTGTAGTAGTGAGGCTGATTTTGTTCAAAACCAATGATAAACAAACCTATACAGATTACCAACTAATGATAAACAAAACATTTTCTCTTAAGCATTTGAATATTTACGTTTAAGTGTCGCTTCTCTGTGTTCTCTGATAGAAACATTAACACAGTAGCTACCTTAGATGACAGTTGGACCGAAACGCAGATGACAGTTAAAACGAAACGTCACACACCTTGTGATAACAAACGTTAAGCTATAATGACAGTAAAAGTGCCATGAAGTAGAAGAGTTTGCCATTAAGTTAAGTTCTCTCATGATCAACGGTCGGATCTGACACCATTATTGTGTTACAGTACCTGGTTAACGACAATGTTCGTTATTTACCATTACTTCATGACATGTACCTACTATTATGTCTTATTTTCTAGCTATTAAAGCCGTTAACTAACAAAACTGATTCTGATTAATTTTCGTTAAGATTTGCAGCAATCGTTAAATCGACAGCAAGTTCAATACAAGCCAGAGATCAAGTTGCGTCAAAAGTTGAAATGTGATGATTTCCACAGGACGCCTGAGCTGAGCAGTATGCAAAACGACATTATAAATATTATTGTAATTATTACACCTTACACATAATGGTGTAAAGGAAAAAGACAGTATGATTCAACATGTATCCACACTTATTTATCCAATCACTAAATCGTTAATGGAGGCTACAATAATTGCTAGCTTAGCGATATCGAAACTGGTCCTTCACTAGGTCACAGATCACCCTACGGAGTAGGAAATCAACGAACAAATGCAATTGTTCAAAAGTTCAGTGCAGAGTGCACAAAATTTAAACTGTATAAAATACAGAAACAACGAATTATATAAATAATTGTTTATCTACAGCCCATGGTGAAGCTAAACTGAAATAGTACAAGGAGGTTAAACACAAGAATGGTACAGAATATGTGCTTAAGTGACTCGGCCGATATAGTTTATGCATATGTACATGTGTAAGGAGGTGCAGAGCCACATAGGCTTCTGTGGTTCACAATGACATCTCTTTTGAAGAGGTCTACAACAAAATCCATGGAAGTGTTTGGTACTCTTGTCTATAACTTTCTTCGTATGACCAAAACCCAGATGAATTTCCTTTTCCTAGTACTACCACCACTAAATTTAAATATAATGGTACATACTGAACAAAGCAAGGATTTATTTAGTTGGATTGCCTTAATGAATTCTCATGAATAAACACTCTACTTGGCAAATTTAAAAAAAAAAAACATGTCTTAATACTCGTAGAAGCAGTCAGAAATTTTAAAACTCTTACGAAAGTTTTCATTTTGAATTGTACCTACGAATATATCATGGCATTACCATTATTCTATATACGAATTCAATTCTATTGGCATTTAATTACTCTATATACCCACTCATAAACATGTTGAAATCATGCAAGTGAGGGTTAAGTGAATACATTCGCACGATATTCTTCACTCGGTAATAATAAACACAACATTGAAATTAAAAATAATGTAATAATAAATATTTTTAATTATTTTACATTTATGTATATTTATGAAATGCATATTTTTAATACAAAAACAACAAAAACAGGGGAACAGTAATTTTTTTTATATGGACGCACAGAATTGCATCGACAATCAATGCGAGCATTAATTTTTATAAATCCTTAGCGTACACTCTGCTAAGCTTAGAACGGGGATTTCTGTCGTCCAAAAAGTGTTCGGTCTATTTATGTATATTTTAGCAGATAAATCGTAACGTTTATTATGGAAATTCTGCCATGCCGATAACACAAAATGAGAACATTTCGGAGTTTACTTCAATGATACCAAAATGTTCTATATTGCAAAGCCAAGTGTGTTAAACCAAGACGAAATTATACGAGGTGAAGTCATTTTGTAGGGCGCGAATACCACAGTTAAACAAACGCCTTGTTTCTCATTTTGACATATGTAAATCCCATTCTTTCCTGTCGCTGTGCCAAATGGCTTCACCTTTTATAATTTTAAATTGGTTTGCCACTGCCTGCTTCCGGTTTCTCCCCCCTCATACCACAGCGCAACAAACACAAGTGAGAGCGATATTTCAAATTGGCTCATATGAGAAATGTCACCAATGTGTCAGGAGTATTTTTCTATTCAGCTCTCTCCTAGTTGCATCCCACATCATTCACTCATCTCCAGTTTTCACTGCATCATAATCAATTTCAAATGTTGCTTTTCCTTGTGTTTGTTATGATATGGCTATGAGCTAATATAAAGTTATCTATAGAGACTGAAAATATGGTGGTGTAAGCTCAAAGCAGCTCTCATTTCACTCTACTAATTTAGATAATTTTACTGTAATTTAATTTATTTGTGTCTCATCTATAAATATAAACAACATTTTTCGCACAACTCATCCGTAAAAATGAGCGATATTAAGAATTTTTCCAGAGTCGAGGTCAGACCTTTTCGCTTTCGGAGCTTGCGTCACCAAATTTTCTTAGAGGTACACTCAAATTTACTTTACTTGCAATTTTTAAACTAACTCGATTTTCTTTCTTCAAAATAACATTTGCTACTACGTAACAAGCAAATGAAACTATTTATTTATATATTTAATGGGCAACGATGAAATAAAAAACACAAAATTATTCAAAATTTAAACAAATACAGAATTTAGAATTATGCTTAAATGAAATGGAAATGAAATTTTCATACCATAGTTCGAAGTTCTGCGGTTTCGGTGAATGGGATGTGCGCGAGTGGACGCAAATTGCTTGAAAAATTCTCAATTATTGTGAAAATTCTTTCCAAATAACCGAATTTTGCAATAATATATAATTTTTACTTGTCTTGTCAATAAATTCGTTGAGAAATAATCTTCATGTTCACAGAATTGACGACTATCGACTTACTCATATATTTTACATTTAATAGATCCTCCGGACTATTTCAATTAGGGATTCTTTTATGGTCGATGAAGCGCAAAATTTGGTTGAGTGAAAATTCATAATCATTTAGGATTTCTCAATCAATTTAGGGTAGCTCAATCATACCTAAAGTTTAGGAACAAAAATAGATAGATCTATCTCCAAAACCTAGATATTGTTTCATAACCTACTGGTTATTCCATACATTTATGGTGGTTATTCCATGCCTCCAAAGCCTAGTGGTTATTTCATAACTGAACATGGCTAGATTTCTTCTTTTCAAATCGAAGGCCATGGTAACCAGAACTCATACCACTTTACTTTACACACTCAGACACATTAATCTAAGTTAATATTCAAGTCTACCCGCAAGGTTAAAAAAAACAATTCTGCAAATAGAGTCGTGTCTCGGATGCATTGTGGATTTTAAATGTTTCTAGTGTATAAGCCATAAACAAATCATTTACAGTTGCGAAGTTTTAAAGCAGTGCTTAGTTATGATTGCAAAAATATATGCGAATGAAATAATTTGTATAGTTAGCAAAACTCCTCATAAACATAAAGAATCTGTGCCTCGAAATTTATATTTGTTTAAAGAAAGATTTGTTATTATTTCTTAAAGGCTGGAGACGTAAAATGAAGCATTCACGTTTCAACACTTCAAATATTTTCGTGTGGACAAGTCAGCACTATACTCAAATTAGTGCTTACTAAATACAATTTAATTTTTCGTGCATTATCTCTTATATTGTAAACGATTAGGCGGAGCTATGGCCCATCTAATGAAATATCGTGTGCGCCGAGGCATGATTCAAGAAGAAATCATGTGGTAGCGTAGGAACTGGCTTGTAGAAATAATTGTAAATTTAAACGTACTGTCGAGTACATTATTTTCAACAGACTTCTTACATTACTATATAGTTCAGCTAAGCGAACCTTTAAGGTCGGAATATATTGTTGTGATCAACGCAACAAGGCTTTATTTTAAAGCGAAATTCCATGTCTTATAATGGGGATAATCGCATAATGTTACCGCGGCCGTGGATTTTGCAGAATATTTAAAAGAAATCGAACCAAAAAAAACGACAATGTAAAAGATCCATTTAGGGTGTCACTGCCCCCATGAACGTATTATATTAGCAACATAAGGGCTAACCAAAATATACGAGACGAGACGTAATGATTAAATTCAAGCATATGTGAATCAATGTTAATACCCAAAATAGCCGTACGTATTTGATCGAAACATTCCGTAAGTACCGAACTGCAAACATCTGCTACTCGTCACAGCTGCTACTTTGTTGACACGATTATTATTAAAAAAAAAAATTAAAATTAAAATAACGGAATTTTGTTACAATTTAATCGCCGCTGTGAGGGATGAGCTCGGAATTTATGTAAAAAGCCATCCATCGATGCGTTTGATAGCGTCACATTGAACTTAAGGGCCGACCAAAATAGGACGAGACGAAACGTGACGAGTAAAGGGCCGACCAAAATAGACGAGACGAAACGTGACGAGTAAGTTCGAGCATATGTGAATCAATGCTAATAGCCAAAATGGCCATACGTATTTGATCGAAACTGAACGAAATATTTAGCCGTGACGATCGGTTCCGTAAGAACCGAACTGCAAACGTCTGCTACTCGTCACAGCAGCTACTTTGTTGTTATTTAAAAAAAAATTAAAATTACGGAATTTTGCTACAATTTAATCGCCAATGAGTTCGAAATTTATGTAAAAAGCCATCCATCGATGCGTTTGATAGCGTCACATTTTGGGTTAAATGTCAAAATCTACGTAACGAGTGCAGACGTTCGTCCAATCGCTATCGTCACGTCTCGTCTATTTTGGCCCTACCTTTACACGTTACGTTTCGTCTCGTCTATTTTGGTTAGCCCTTACGTTGCCAAATTGAACTTAACGAATCATTTACCATGCCATACTGCTCAGGCAACTTTCCACGATGGTGAAGACGGCTCGGAGAGGGGTCCTCACAGCAAACGGTTGTACGACAGTGATGCCACATTAATGGACATGTGAAAAGAAAGAACCTTAAATAGTATTTTTGTCGCTTAGGGTATCCCACATTTGTAGTGCACGTCGCTCTCCCTCACACACTTCCGACAACAACACAGCTTCTGTCAACTGGCGTTAGTCAAGTGGCCAGTGTTGCCGTAAGTTTATTTGGGCCTGGTCTAATAGTGAGCACTAGAGGTAGTGTACCTCGGCAAATTGTTTGTAAGGCTGCCTGGTTGTAAACGAATTGTGTATGTACGCGTAGTTCCCTACCAAAATCGCTGATATTTTTTGAATATTTAAGAATATTTTTTTCTTGATTTTTTATAAATTTAGCATAATAATTGGTATTAGAGATAAAAGAAAACTACTATGAATTTTGTGGATATCATTCATTTTAACAAAAATTGGACTTTATAGAAACTAAAATGAAATTAATACTTAATTTAATTTATGTAAGGCTACTATGTAGGTATATGGATAATTGGATAATTGTGCGTGGTTCATTAGAAAATTATGTAAAACTATGAATTTTGAAATTAAACTTCTACACTCAAACCTAACGAATGTCGTCTATAATTGTAAAACCCACTACCTAGGAAAAGGCTTCATTATGAAACAAAAACAAAATACTATATTTAAAGCTAGAAAAACAATGAAATTTTTGTGTGCATGTGTGTGTCTTTAGCTAGAGAAGTTAACACAATTACATGTGAAGAAAGTACGAGTACTTTTCGAACAGTACCTAGCAATATTTCTACAAATGTGTGCGTTGTGTAATTAACTGTTTTTTGTTTGTTTAGTTTTCTTACGGTAGTTAATTACTTACTTAATTAGTTGTCGTGAATCAAAAATGTACCTAGTAAATTGTATTGTAATTATGATAATAAATAATTTTCAAAATTTGAACTAATTAACTTATTCATAAATTAGAATTGTCCTTAAAATTATTATTAAATTAATGATTGACAATTACAATAAATATCTTTTTATATTGTAATCTCGTAATTAATTAATGAAAGAATTATCTTTATTTTTTAGTTATTAACAATAATTGTATAAAAATAGATTCATCAAAAAATTATTTATAAATGTATAATCATGAAAAAAATTACTAAATTTAACAACGTCAAGCTGCTACAACAACAACAACAAATTAACAACAACAAACGTGGTTAGTGATTGGAATGTTTAAGTATATAAAAAACGTGTTAAATTTAATTAAAAGAAAACCCAAACAAACTCGAATAAAATATAAAATTAAAATTGTAAATTAGCACATTCTCGGCATTATTTTCGAAATTACCTTTTGTGTGCAGCGTCATTTTTGAGCATTATGTTTAGTAACTAACGAAAAGAAAATTGTAAATTTGTTCCTTGACTTCTTTCGTTTTGTTGGTCGAAACATATTTTTGTACCTTCCACGCCCACTGTGTACAGGGGCGTGGCCCGAGCTTATCTTTGAAGCACCTGGCGTTAAGAACGGAAACTCTCATGTAAAATTGAACATTGAATTGTAAATTGAATTTTTTTCAAATAGCTCTTTTTTGTTCCGATTATCTTTCATTCTTTTGAGTAAGCTAATGTTTAATATTTGTTGTATTGAATATTTTTCATATGCATAAAATAATAAAATCTTAATAAAATAACAATTCAAGAAAAAAGAAAACAAACAACTTTGTGTATTAATTTCAATGTGCACAATTACTTTTTACAAATATTTATCTCGACTTACATTTTAGGATATCAACGGATGAAGTCATGATAAAAACTGGTGATGTAATGGTGGGAAATACTTCATACATCTTTGAGATAATGTCAAAGGTGTCCGCCCAAACATTTCTTTTAAGTTGATATTGAAAAAATTGGTGCATGGGCGAAAAGAAGAGTCCTTTATTTTCGTTCTTAGACATTTTCGGGATTTCTTTATTTATTTGACCAATATTTATGTTTAATCGGACAAACTACAAAACTGTTGCTTCTGGCATAGCACCATAAAACTACATCATCCTACAAAATTTAAAAAGACCAGTTGCACAAAATCCATCAATCAGAGATAACAACAACAAAAATGCCAGAAGTGATGCGGAGAAAGCTGAAGTATTCGCTGATCAACTTGCAAGTATATTTACAGTTAACGAAGAACTAAGCGACACCTTTATCAAACAAAAAGAATGGACTGACCTAGAGACAGAAATCCCACGTACATGTGACGAGGAAGTTTCCGAAATCATTAACAAGGGCCTAAAATCAAAAAAAATCCCCAGGTTTTGATTTAATAAATACAGAAATGCTGAAACGGATCCCAAAAAAATGTACGCTCAAGATTTCGTCGTATTTAAATTTAAAATACTAATATACATACATACATAAGTGGCACTACAACCGCACGCCGGTTTTGGCCGAGTCCAGAAAAGCGCGCCAGCTGGCTCTGTCCTGTGCTCCCTGGCGCCAGTTACAGATGCCCAAGGTTGACAAGTCCTGCAGAACTTGGTGGTTTTCCTCTTCCTCGCCTTCCACCCTGGGGTGCCGTTTCGTAGGTCTGCCTTGCCGGAGCTTCTTCGTTCATACGGAAACATGTCCAAGTCAACGCAGCTGCTGTATTTTTATGCGCTTCACTATGTCCATGACCTTGTATAGCTCATACAGCTCGTTGTTCCAACGAATACGGTACTCATCGCCCACGCGAAGAGGAGCGAAGATTTTACGGAGTACTTTTCTCTCGAACGTCTTCAATGCATTCTCATCGCTATTCGTCAACGTCCAAGATTCTGCGCCATACATCAGGATGGGGATGATGAGTGCTCTGTAGAACGTAAGTTGGTTCTGTCGAGAGAGGGCCCTGCTTTTCAATTGCCTACTGAGCCCATAGTAGCACCTGTTGGCAAGGGTGATTTTTTCCATTTGATCTCCAGGCTGACGTCGTTTTTGGTGTTGATGCTGGTACCAAGAGAAACAAAGTCCTTCACCACATCAAATGTGCGGTCGCCAACAGTGACGTTTTGTCCAAGACGCGAGGACTCTTTGTTTGTTGACAGAAGATACTTTGTCTTGCCCTCGATCACCGCAAGACCCATTTTGGCTGCTTCTCTCAGGAATTATAATGATCCCCAAACCGGGCAAACCGGGAAAACCGACAGGTAAAGTAGCCTCATACCGACCAATATCTCTGCTGCCGATGATCTTAAAATTTTTTGAAAAGCTGCTAATTAAATGTTTAATGCGTATAATTGAACAAAAATCTATTATTCCTAAACACCAGTTCGAGTTCAGGACAAACCACTCAACAATTGACCAAGTCTGTGGGATTAGAAACGAAATTGAAAAAGCGTTGGAAGAAAAGAAAGTATGCTCTCCGATTTTTTTAGATGATAAAGTATGGCACGCTGGCCGTCTATACAAAATCAGAATGCTCCTATCATAAGAATAGTTTGAAATCCTTAAATCGTTCTTGAGTAATAGATACTTCAGAAAAAAAGTTAATAGTACCACCTTTTCGAAACTACATGAAATCAAAGCAGGGGTCGCGCAAGGAAGTGTGCTCGGCCCTTTACTATACCTAATTTTCACAAGTGACCTACCAACTTCGAATAATGCACTGCAACGTTTGCAGATGATACTGCCATACTGGCAACACCCAAAACAGAGAAGGAGTCCGCTGTGATATAAGCAGAAATAAATAACGTCGTAAGATGGACTAAAAATGGAAAATTAAATTAAACAGCACTAAATCGGTCCACATAAACTTTACAAACCAGAATACCCAATATATTCCTAGCTATATCGATGATATACAGATCCCATATACTAATACTGCCAAGTAATTGGGTATGACACTCGACGCTACGCTTCGCTGGAAAGCACACATTAAAAAGAAAAGGGAAGAGTTGGACCTGGAATTTAACTCGATAAAATGGCTCATAGGGCCTAATTGCGTTCCATCACTTAAAAATAAAATTTGCATATACAAGCAACTGTTGAAACCAATGTGGTCATATGGCGTCCAACTCTGGGGCTGAGCTAGTCAGGACAACATAACTACCATTCAGCGATTTCAAAAGAAAGTCTTGAGATGTATTACCCTGATACATCAGAAATTGTGACCTACACCGTGACCTTGAAGTCGGAACAGTGAGGGACGAAGTAAAACGGTTTGCTGAAGCTCATGCAGTCAGACTAAGTTATCATGTTAACCAAGAATCATCTAACAAATAGTATAGAACGCAGATTAAAACGCACTAAACGTAGTAACCTGATAAACCAAACGGAACATATTAGGGAGTGGTCAATAAATAAATTTCTGAAAGTTAGTTTTAAGATAATTAGTTGCAGTAATATACGAATTTTATAATATAAGAATTAATTTTATAAACTTTTAAATAAAATACGCAAAAAAAAACTAATTCTATAAATTCAGTTGATTTATAAGCCCTCTTTGAGTCTTGTTGACCATCCTACATCAACAGTTTGGTCCAACTCAGATCTGCCAGAATCAGCAGAGATATCTTTACCAACGTGTCATTACCGACATTGCTTAACTCTGTAATTTGGCAACGCTGAATTGCTGTTGGCATGTCTATCTTTCGAACCCAGTACTCGTATTTAAGGTGCAGAGTGTCATAATGCAGAAACGACAACAGAAACAGAATCCAGTATGTTAGCAACAGAAACAAAATCAACAAACGAATTTGTAATAGATTCTTCATCTTCTTAGGTGGCCATTACAACCCGTGGTCGGGTTACGGCTGATTTGAGCACCACTTGCCAGGCGCCTCTGCTTCGCGCGCTCTTTCTCCATTTAGCCACACCAAGCGTGGATAGTGCGTTTTTGTAATACATTTGCTACAGAATTTAACGACAGAACATGAGTGTTTGGCGACAGAACATGAGTGTTTGGCGACAGAACAGAAACAACTAATCGTGAATAGTTTTTGTAGCAGAAATCGTCAGAAAACAGTATTTGTTGGTGGCGACATAAATGCATTTTAATTATTTAAAATTTGTAGCTTGTAATAATTATGATTTATTATAATAATGTATTTTAACAATTAATAAATTTTTGTCCATGTACAGAATTTTCTAACTTTATTTGCAATTCTCAACTTCGAAGACAACAGAACTTCCCAATCCATTTTTTCCAGTAGATGGCTTTCGTATTCTGTATCTCGCGTAGTATAAGTGCGTTCGGGTTACGCTGGATGGCGTTAGGAAGAAGGATCTTCTTATTTTTAGGTGGCCATTACAGCCCGTGGTCATGTTACGGCTGATTTGAGCACTTCTTGCCAGGCGCTTCTGCTTCGCGCGCGCCTTCTCCAATTATTCACACCAAGCGTGGTCAGTGCTTCCTCAGCTTGGTCTATTCACGGCACGGTCTCCCTCTTTGTCGTCGACCTTCGGCTCTCGCTTCGAATACTTTTTTCGCCGGAGCTCCTTCATCCATACGATACACAGAAACACGGGTAGAATGAGTGCCTTGTAGAGTGTCAGCTTCGTCGATCGAGAGAGGGCTGCAACCCAATAGCTTACTGAGCCCATAGAGGCACCTATTAGCAATTGTGATCGTTCGCTTTATCTCCAGGCTGACATCATTATCGGTGTTAACGGCGGTGCCAAGGTATGTAAATTCCTTGACCACTTCAAAGTTGTAGCTGCCCGCTGAAACGAGGGAGCCTAGACGTCGCGCTTCCCTGTTTGCAGACAGCATATACTTCGTTTTGCCCTCGTTTACCGCCAAGCCCACTTTGGCTGATTCCTTTTTAATAGTATTGAAAGCACCAGTAACATCTCTCTTGGCCCGACCGATAATATCGATATCATCAGCGTACGCAAGGAGCTGGGCACCTTTGTAGAAAATGGTGCCATTGCGATGCACACCGTCCTTTCGTAGGATCCCCTCCATGATGAAGAGATCGCAGGATAACGTGTCGCCTTGTCTGAAACCTCGCTCTGTATTAAAGGTTTCGGAAAGGTTATTTCCTACCTTGACGGAGCTGCTCGTTTAGCTCAACGTCATCCTGCAGAGTCTTATCAAATTTGTAGGTATACCGAACTCATACATTTTTTTATATAGGCAATTCCGCATCGGGCTAACGAACGCAGCTTTATAATCAACAAAGAAATGGCGGGTGTCGATTTGATTTTCGTGGGTCTTTTCCAGGATTTGGCTTAGTATGAAAATCTGGTCTATGGTGGATTTACCAGGTCGAAAGCCGCACTGATAAGGTCCAATCAGTATTTTTGTATGCGGCTTCAATCTTTCGCACAGTACGTTCGACAGGACCTTATATGCGATAGAAATGAGACTGATACCTCGGCAGTTGGCGCAGATTGTTGGGTCACCTTTCTTCAGTACAGGGCAAAACACGCTGAGATTCCAATCGTCGAAAGATAAGATTTTGCACTAAAAAAACTTCTCAATTAGTTCTGTGATTTCTTGACTCAGTTTTCTTTGAGCGCGCGTCCAAGATGGATACCAGCAAAGAGAAAATGCACCGTATATTACAGTTTTTCTTGAAAATGTAAAAAGTGTTTCTGGTTCTGATTCTGTAACAGCCAATCACGCGTAATTTTGGTTTCGTCGATTCCGTTCCGGTAATTTTGATGTCAAAGATGCACCACTCTCTGCAATGCCAATTGTCGAAAATGCCGATAAAATCATGGAAATCGTTGAGTCCGACCGCAATGTAAGCACTGTTTCCATTGCTCAGGAGCTAAACATTGCAAAAAAACCGTTTGGAACCACTTGAATGAGGCTGGATACAGAAAGAAGCTCGATGTATGGGTGCCACACGAGTTAACGCCAAAAAACCGCATGGACCGAATTTCCATCTGCGAATCGCCACAAAATCGACCCATTTCTGAAGCGGATGGTGACTGGTGATGAAAAGTGGCTCACGGCAACGTCAAGCGAAAACGGTTGTGGTCGCGGTAAGCCGGCGCAGGAATGTTTTGCTGTGTGTTTGGTGGGATTGTCACGGAATCATCTACAATGAGCTGCTCCCTTCCGGCCAAACTCTTAATTCGTACCTGTACTGTCTACAATTGGACCGTCTGAAGGAAGCAATCGCCCAGAAGCGACCAGCTTCTGCTAATAGGAGAGGAATTGTGTTCCATCAGGACAACACATCGATAGTGACTCGCCAGAAGCTTTTGGTTGTTGGTTATTATGCATCCACCTTATAGTCCGGACCAGGCTCCAAGTGATTACGACTGTTCCTGTCTATGGCGAATAATTTTGCTGGTGAGACATTAAGAGAAGCTTGTGAAAATCGACTGTCCCGGGTTTTTGCCAATAGGGACGAGGATTTCTATGAGAAAGGAATAATCAAATTACTTTCAAAAGGGGAACAAGTTATCGAAGAAAAAGGTGCATATTTGACCAAAATCGGATCATTGCAACTATGCTATATAAAACCTTAAATTTCATGCAACAATAATGGATTTCTTTTTACCACACCCTTATAATGACAAAATTTTGTATCGTCCGAGCTACAAATGAGATACAATTTTTATATCTCTGTATCTACTCCAGAAATAATAATTTCCTGCTCTGTTTCTGTTGCCGCTTCTGTTGTATGTCACTCTGCTCCTTTAGCCGACAGCATTGAAATTTGTGAAAATACCTGGAGAGCAATGCCAACGATCTGGTCTGCGTAAGCACGAGTGTCGTAGCATCCACAGACACAGCAAAATAAGCACAAAATGGCAACAGTCCCACAGCTTCCCTGCTCACTTTTTCAGGTGCACCTGAGACGCAAGTTATCTGTAATGCCACTCGTATTGGAGCAAGTTGACAGACATATTCACCAACAAATTTAGCTCCGACCGCATTAATAAAAATCAGTTTTGTAGTTTATTTTATATATATATTTTAATGGTTTCTTCATCCTTATAGAATCGAGTACTCTTGTACTCATACATACACAATACATTTGTAGTAGTAAACATGAAAATGCAAAATTCAAATTGTAGTATTAAATTTACTATTAATATAATTTTGTTTTAGAGTGTATATATTTTAAAGTATTTCTGTCAATGTCCTTAAAACATCTTGGAGACCAGTACCAATTATGAAAAATGTACATATCTATCTATATACGAGTAAGTTGGTGAGTATGTATTGATTGTACAATTCGGGGATGGGCACTTAGAAGGTATTTCCTTTCTTTTATAAAGTTTACTTTGACAATTTTTAAGTTGTTTTTCAGAAAACTCCTCATCATTCTTAACGATTGGCTGATACCCAGTCCATTTGTTGGGTAAAATTTGATTGAACAATTGCCTTTACTATTCAATATACATCAAGTGTTTTGAAAATTTCTATTTTCGACTTCTTGATCGACATCTGTATTTATAGCAACTGTTGATGTTGTTGTGATTGTTACCGGGCTGTTCAAATTTGGTGCCCATCCCTGAGTAATTTGTGCATACTCTTTCATGGATAAATGTGAACGCAGGATACACAACTAAGGTAACAGTCTCCCGTAGATATTCCCTATACCTTCACCCAAAATGTCAAATTGGAAAAGTAAGAGAGAGAACTTCGTGAGAATAATAAGAGAATATGCCTCTTTTGTCACATGATGCCTTTTAGTTTTGCTTGCCTTGAACATGCTTTTTCCCGGCATGTGCGTCAGTACCCATACCAGAGACCACAGAGATGCGACACTTGAACGTCTCTCGTTTTGCGCACACTTACACATGACCAAAACTGTAGTAGTGTGGCTGATTTTCTTCAGAACCAATGATCAACAAACCACCTATACAGATTGCCAACTAATGATAAACAGAGACAGTTTTTTTAAACGTCAGAAAATTTGACGTTTAAGTGTCGCTTCTCTGTGTTCGCTGACCATACTGCTGCTACACTATTTAGACAGTTCAGGCGAAGCTAAGCCAGAGCACAGTGCATGTTGGGAGGATGTTACCTGCTTAGTGTGCCCTGTGGTAATGAGCGAGGAGAAGGATTGAATGAAGAGTGGAAAATATATTTTATAATTGTTTTTTGCTTCCTCTAATCCAAAATGTTTTAGTATGTTAGTAATTTTTTCTTTTTGTTTGTATATTTACTAAAATCTCAGTAGAAATGTTGCTATTTTAAATGTATGTTTTTACTTTCTAATGCAATATAATTGTATTTTGTTTGGTTTTTGTTAAATGTATGTAAAAGTGAAAATGTTTGTTACTACATGAAAGTGATTTTAAGTACATGCATTAATTATTATATATTTATGACTATAAATAATTATTATTTTTTAATGAGTTTGAGCTTTTTAAAATACATTGAACTGTTTTTCGTCAATTTATTGCTTTCCTTCCATTATTATTAGTTTCTTCTTAAATACTTTAATGAAAACATTTTGCTGCACTATGCAACAATTTTGCATATTTATTCAATTTTAATGTTTTTTTTTAATATTTTACTAAAAATGTGTATGTGTATGCAATGGCCACACTTTACTTAATTTACTTAGCTACAGTGGTAATTGTAAATAACTTATATATTTGTTTTTAAAAATTTAAATATAAATTTAATTTATTTTTATTCGTTTTCTTTTTCTTTTATGTGTGTGTATATTTTATTTAAAAAGGGTTTACACAGTTTCAACTAACAAAATAATGTATAATAACAACAATTTTTACGTTACATTTAATGATTAAATTTATAAAAATAGACATTAAAAAATAAAATAAACACATATAAATATTCTTTTCTCTTATACACGTAGTTATGTTTTAAATATATTTGTATAAATAAATTATAATGCAGGTAAGTAGATTCGAAAAATTCGATTTTGTTTTACTTCATTTGTTTATTCGTGTTTAATAAAATTGCGTAAAATGTAAAAAAGTGAGTTTAAGGACGTTTATGGAAGGCAGAAAGGAAGTGATGCGATTTAAAATAACAAGCAGAGCGCAACGAGTCATCTTTGAGATATGCTGTTGAGCAGTGGAGAAGCAGAGCCTTCATTCAAATGAACTAAATCATTAACCCTTGAGTGAGAAATACAACATAATTAGGGACGTTGTTATACAAGGAAATACTCGATATTTTGTGTTTCGATATCAAATCACTTTCAAAACTTTCTTTCTTTTAGCACTTTATGCGGTCATTAAGAATGGCATTACTTTAGATATGATTATATTTGCCCGTAACAAGGTCAATAAGACTAGGCCAACAAAAATATGCTTCGTAAAGATTACAATGAAGCTAGGAAAAAACCATAAACTATGTTAATTTTAATAGAAAAATAATAGTTAACCGTTAGAAATCGAATGAAAAGTTGGTGACAAACGTCTTCAAACGAATCAGCCGCTGACAGAAGCAGAATATGAAAACTATTTACAGTTAGGTATGTAATATAGCTGGGCGTGCTGGTGCTCAAACCTGATGTATTTACCATTCTTAGATGCAATAGAAAATCATTTTCTTCACAAAAAAAATGTATGAAAATAATTAAGTTAATAAAATTTAATTTCATTAATTTAATCAAATACTATTTTTTTTTAAATAATATAATATAAATGATTAAAAAAGTATTGAGTAACATTATTGGTGGTCCTATAAGATGCCTATTCGAAAATTATAAGGTATCGAATTGTAAATGGTCATTTTTGCTTTGCAGCTCCTAATGAGATTTCAGTTAGCGAGCATTTTCCGGTCATTAGTGTACTTGTACGTT
Source organism: Clusia tigrina (assembly GCA_920105625.2). NCBI lineage: Eukaryota > Metazoa > Arthropoda > Insecta > Diptera > Clusiidae > Clusia > Clusia tigrina. Next base: position 28,266,832 of record OV050031.1, on the reverse strand, counting down.
GAAGATAAGATGAACTGAATACTAAAATATTGAAATTAAAAAATTATGTTTCAATTCCCCGGATATAAGAATTCTACCTCACCCATCCCTAGTAAGAAATTTCAATAAATACGCTAAACAGCTAAGAAACTAGTATGTGAAACAAAAATAAACTATAAAGGCTGAGTCCGATTTCACACAAAATTCCTACATATCATCTGTTCTTTTACTTCCAGGTAGCTTGCAGTAGGCCAATTATTTAATTAAGTATCCCAAACTATTAAAGGCACACGTGGGTGTTTGTTCTCCTTTGGAACCTTATGTAAATATGTATGAAAATTGTATTAGGAATTTACATAAATCATAACGAAACAAATAACCAAAAATATTAGTGTTAAGCGATTATATCTCAAAGCTTATCGGGTTGCGCTCATATTGCAAACAAAATATATTCATATACATACTTTATATTTTTTAAAGCTAAATACAACTTTTTTAATGAACTTAATGGTATTTGGATTTGGCCAATTTGCATGTGAATGCTGCTTAATTTGTTATATAAGGTGAAAATTTGGCAATTCAAGTAGTTTTAAATGTAAAATTCATGGGCTTCCAAATAAGGTGTCGTTGGTGTTGGCGTGTTAAGCAAAGACTGTTAATAACAGACCTCTCAACAGTCTCTGGTGTTAAAGTGTGTTTGTGTGCGTCTGTTAATGTTCGTGTTTGCGCGTGTGTCTTGCGTTTTTTAGCTAATAGCATCACCAATGTTTACAAATCTTTTGTTTTCATGTTTATCTCCTTATTGGAATGTGAATTGTCAAAGTGTAAAATGAAATGTGCTGATTTTGTTCTTGTTTTTACCTTAATGAAATAAATTTTTACTATAATTTAAATACATACGCGGGAAGACACAAAATTATATTTTAATTTAAAACCAATCAACAAAATAAATTCAAGTAAACAAAAAAATTTGGCAAATTGTTTGATTGGATAAATACACAACATTATTTGTTACACATTACTATGTACCTGTGCTTATATGCCTAGAAGTATGCAATGAGATTTGACTAATTTTCGTTTTCTTTTGTTATAGGCGTGTGTTGTACAATTATGATTGTGTACTAATGAAAAATTCCACTATGGTTTTTGTTTTCCTTTGCTAGCAATTATGCTGCTTTATGATTTTTATGTGGTGCGATTGTTTGCATAGCGTTTGTATTGTTTGCGTTTACTTGCTACTGCTGCTGCCTTGTCTTGTTTATTTTACTTTTCCATTATCTATACGGCTATTTACAACACACTCCGTTCGAACAACACATTTGATTCTAAACTATTACATTTTTCTTATCGCATGTCAATTAACTTTTACCCTTATTTTCTGCTATTTCCTAAAATTGTAATCAACATTTTTATTTCACTTTCACTTTACCTTACGCGCCTTAGGCGGATTTTCAACTTGTGCTGGTCTGGTCTTTTGGACAAGCTGTGCCATGTAAATTTCTCAAAATTTACCATTTTCTTTAAATCGAACTTGCTGCATCCTTTGCTGCCTCAATTCTGATCTGCTGCTGCTTTTGGTTTTGGTTATCGTTATGCGTTGTTAGTATTTTTCATCGTCGTTGATTTCCCTTTGGGAATTCTGTAATTCTCAGGCTTTGTAGTGTTGATTGCGTACCGCACAGCACAGACTCAACGAGAAGGCCAAGGCGAGCAGCTCCAGCAAAATAACTGCCGCTGTTATGCCGAAGAGGAGTACCCAGTTTTCATAGATTAGCTCAATTAGCTTGTCAACGCAACCCTGTGGAAGAGTATAAATCATAAGTACCAACAAATTTTCACAAAACAAATTTATTTGATTAAATGGGACGAAAGTTTTCTTTTATGATACGTGTATATGAGGTACAGTTACACACACACACACTTAATCCGAACGTGCATGGGAGATACGCTGAAGGTGTGTGCGTGCTTTGGCGAGTGGTGGTTGCAGTCACGCCTTGACAATCCTATGTAAATGACTCTGCATTTCTGTAAAACGGCTTCGCAAACACAATTAGCTAAGTAAGTATGCAAACATTGACGGTAACTCCTTATGGTGACTTTATTTTCCACACACCGGTTTTGGACACGACAACAGAATGGCAGTCAAACAGCATGACTAGTGAAAATGCAATCACACACTTCGCCAATAGCTCCAAAATGCTGGAAAAACAAAAGCTCGCCTATAAACAAGAGTGCCTTCCGGTCACCCATGGTGTGGTTATTTATACCCACTGATTTGCCAAAACTAAACTAAACCGCAATACGGAAGTTGACGGAAATTCAGGGAACTTAAAAGGAATGACATTACAATAGGTGGTCAAAGAAATTTGTCCTTTAAGGAAAATGTAATTTGCGGTCACGTGATGGCAGAAAAGTATTGCAGCACACACTAAAGTAGATGTGATTATTGTGAATGAGAGTATTGCGCCTTCAAAAATAACTATCTCGATAGAGAATCGCGGAGACGGGTAAAATCTAGGAGAGAAAGAGCCGGTGTCAAAACTCTTACAGCCTTCAAATGCTTCTAGGTTCCTTCACAAAGCGGTATTAGCCTTGTTCAAATCGTCACAATCACAGTCTTCAAATGCTCCTGCGTTCCTTCACAAAGTGGCCGTGTTCAAATCGTCAGATTCACCTCCCTAAATGTAGCCTCTTTGTATGGGGTTACAAGCAAAAAGCTTAACGAAGTTGCAATTTTCACGAATTGATGTTTCAACCAGTTTTGAGTTGGGATTAACTCGCTTGCGCCAGTGCTGCCAACTTTATAGAAAGAATCGGCTTAACGATATCGTTCTGTTTCTGTCAAGTGGGAATCAAACGCGGATAGCATGGAGCAATTGAGCCCTGGCGGACTGTTACAATAAAATTTTTATGTTAAGTTATATGAGAATAAGCGATCTCTTTAAATTAACCAGAAACTTGATCATACAGAGTACGAAACAATGGAACTAGCAAAATGTCCACATAAAAGAGTAACGCAGGAATACAATTGTTCCTATAAAAAATCCATAATTCGATTTCAAACCTTAGTGCAAACCCAGTGGAGTATGCCAGGGAGCACAAAATACCAGATACTGGTTACGTTCATATCGATGGTGCTCTGGCTCCCGAATGGTAAAATGGAATCTCTTAAATATGTATGGAAAATTGTGTCTGTATGGGCTGATTATGTTAAGATGTGAACCTACAATTCCATTTACTCGTATTTCGTTGCTTTTTTTTTGTTAACATTGGAAACGTTTCCTTACCTGTTGATAGATTGCAGCATTCAACGGGCCTCCAAATTTCAGTTTCCTAGACATTTCGCACGCATTTTCTTTCAACTCATCCTTACAACATGACTCCGGTATATTGTAGAATACATTCAGTGAGGATATGGCAATATCCACAATATTGCCGCGATCGACATTATTAAAACGACTGGTGGCCCAATCGGCGGGACCATCTGCACCGCAGCACTTCAGCTGAAATGTAAAATTATGAATAAGCGCCGAAGCAATAAAATTAAATGGCTAAAAGTGCGCCTACATTCTTCTGGATGGTGTCAAATGTGACTGTGCGAGAGCTCATACTCGACTGGCCGTACTCCTCCTGCACCGAGTACTTCACCGATGCGCGCACAATGTCGTCCAATTTGTCTTTGTTGTGGAATGCCCAAGCGCCGGCTGCAATTTGTGCGACCATCACCACGAGTATAACACAGAAGAACTGCAACAAGAAAACAACAACAAATGTAAAAATAAATTCGCATGTAAACAAAGAGGAAAATAGGGCATAAACAGCATACAAATCAATGGAACTAAATAAATACTCGTATTTGCAGCACTTGAGAGCGATCTCGGTGGAAGCTGTGCTGACACAAGCACTCGTAAAAGTTGTTAATTCGTAGGCGATGCAGTTGGGTGCAGCCAGCAGCCAGTCAGGAAAACACTGCGTAGGCTCACTTGCTGGCTGCCTGCGCTCAATTGACTTGAACTGCAGCAGCTGAACCGCAAAAATTGTTGCAATTCATTTGCAATCAGTTGCTTTTTTTTTGCTTGACTTACCGATACTAATAAACACTGCGACTCCTTAACGACGCCGCAGCAGCCGAAGAACGCTCCAATGGTGATCAGAACGCCGATGCCCAAGAAGACGTAGAGCGCAATATAGTAGTGATTGTACGATTGTGTCATGGACAACACGAACGTCGGATCAGTGAGCATCCAAACGGAGGACACCACAATAGTCAACCCAATGATCTGAAAAGATGCAAACAAATATGTGAGTAAATAAATACACTTCCACAATTGTGTAAGAATGTGATCACAGAGGTCGCCAGAGCAGATTTTAGTTAGAGACGTGTGAGAACTGACCCAATTAAATTGGTGCAAATTGCAAAAAGGTCTCGGCACAGCAGTTTGTATGCGGTATAATAGAACCACTATAGATATAGGAATATGTCGGTGAAGCATATTTGACTTACTTACACTATACGAGGGATGATCAAAAAAGAACCGTTATTGTGTGATCAAAAAATAAAGTATTTATTTATTCATCAACAACTATCTGGTCCCCTTTAAAGTAATTCCCCTCAGATATAATACACTTATGCCAGCGTTTTTTCCCATCCTCGAAACACTTCTGAAGCGTAGGAAAACGCTTTCCTTTCATCGGTTTCTTCAGTTTTGGAAAAAGTCAGCGGGGGCCAAGTCCGGTGAATACGGTGGTTGAGGCATGATAACGGTTTTGTTTTTGGCCAAAAACAGCTCCTGAGCGATGTCCATGCGACGTTGTTTTTGCTCAAAATTTTGCAATTTTGGAACAATCTTCGTTTCATGCCTAAAACATCCGTAAACATTGCTTGGCATGAGCCGAACGATATGCCAACATCATCAGCAACCTCTCTGATAGTGATTCGACGATTATCCAAAATCATTTTCTTCACTGCGTCAATGTTTTCATCGTCATTGACATCTTCTCGGCCTTCCTTAAACCGGTTATACCACAATTGAACTTGTGTTCTGCTCATAGTAGACTCGCCAAAGGCCACAGTCAACATTTCAAATGTCCTTGCTTTGTTTGATGTTTAATTTCATTTTTTACACAAAACTGAATACAGTTTCTTTGATCCATTTTTTCGAATAGTACAAATTCGAAGAGCACACCAAAACACGACTAACCTTTTTATGTCAAAAACAAACTGACAATCCAAAATGGTTGGTATTGCCCACATATATAGCAGACATGTGTACCAACATAAAAAAAAAAATGCGATCATCGAACATACGTAACTCACGAAAAGATGAAAATAACGGTTATCTTTTGATCACACCTCGTATGTCTTCAATCTTAACTAAGTTGTGGGATTTATAAGGACGATATCGATCTGAACAATCGCAAGATGCCTACATCTGCCTTACCGGCGAAATCTAATGAGGATAGGATCGACATATTAGTCAAGATTGAATCTGCCACTGACTAAAAAATTATCTTATAAGTTCCTATTTTAGCGGCTGGCCAGGAACCTGGAATTCAAACTCTGGGAAATATTGCTGATAATCTAGTCAGAAATTGCAGATGAGCTTATGCAGCTATTTCAAAAGCTGGTAATTGCAAGAAACGAAGAAAATACCGACTAAACAAACATGCTCGTATTGATGACCCAAAATTGAAGGAACGAATGTTTACCAGACAACTGCAGATTAGTTACAGCTATGTGCCACATCTAGGAACTGCGACCCCTGATCAGTAGTCGGGAAGAAAATCTTCACCAACAATATTGTGTGAGCATTCGGCTCGTATCAGTGAGGTGACAGATTGACTGCGGGTCAAATCTTCTCACTCACAGACAAATCCTCGAATCACGGTAAATTCACTTCCGATAAATAGCGCAACGGTATGTTATCAATGCATCTCACTATCTAACCTCATGTTGACTCTGGTACACATGGAAGTCTCGCTCCTATAAATCAATCCCCCTATTGAATTATGCAGATTACTTCGACATCATCCCTCAATTCCAATTTTTTCTCTGAGAAGGTGTCCTGCCTTATAAATAAATGATGAAAATATTGATCTTGCTACCAACCAAGAAGAAAAAATCTGTTCAGGATCTCGAGTAAATCCATCGTCTGGTGAAAAAATATCACCATTGATTCATTCAGATATCAAATCTTTTCACTTAAAGAAGAAAGGGTTGTCAACGTCGCTGTTGGGAGGAATAATACTAAAAATTCTCAGAATCTAATTGAGAATTACATCAAAAGTAGAGTGAATGGGTGTAAATATACAAAATCAAACCTTTCAGTTGCTAAAATCAGCAAAATCAATTGATGAAAAGCCGAAAGCAACTAAATTATCCTCAAACTGGACAGATTGTGCTCTTTCCGACGGCCTGAGTGCTATGGTAGGCCACCTACACAACCCTTAAATCTGCGCATTAACTCAGAGCGAGTTGATTTTCAGAAAATCCCATGGGAAGGGAGCTCGGTGATAAAACTCGGCAATTAATTAACGCTATCTTCACTGCAGTCCCCGCTCTGCCGCTGACTTCTGAACCGCCGCTCATATTTGTATTCCTTTAATTCCGTCGACATCACAGAATCACATATGACGAGTATGTATTTAAATGAATTGCAGCATTTAATGGGCTTCGGTGCCGAAAATGGCACCTGACTTCATTGTGGCCACTCAGGCATGAGCAAAAATTGCACACTGCATGCCACAACAACTGCAGCAACTATTGATGATGCCCGCAGTGAGCTCATCTTTGATACAGAATTTACAAAAAAGCATATTTCGAATTTGTTTCCGATACGCTTTCACGTTGGGACCGAGAGTGAGTGAGCGCATTCATCAAAGTTGCCTCTGAGCATGCTGCATGCCCCGCGCTGCATTCCAATGCTGTTTGTTTGTTAAGCGAGATTAACGATCGTCAATTGCATCCATTCTGGCAGCGACGTCGCACGTATTTGCATCATCCCAATTGTTATTTGCGAGTCAGTCGTTCACATTCAATTGCTGATAATTGCGTTCATTAGTCATATTTGCAGGAATTTGCATTATGGCTCGCTTAGAGCACGAATATATTATTAAATTGTATTTTTAAATGTTTATTATATGCGGGTACTTCGGCTTGAATAAACAAATAGCATTTTATTATGCGACACTCTCAACACAAATCTCCGCGTCTGCATTGGGCAAGGTTCCATTTGCATACGAGCCTGATAAGAGGTGATTTATTTTTACACACTGCCGTAATTACACAAAAGATTAGCGCTGATAAGCGGCGGGTGCGGTATGGTGGGCACGTGGATTCGGCAATGCAGTGGCCTATTTGCGATAATTGCTGGGCGCCCTTCAAGCAGCTTAGAGACACAATTCGTAAATGATAATAGTTACTTCTGTAGATGGCAAACAAGAAGATTCTTGGCAGCTGATAAGACTTGGCAAGATTTGCGAGGCCACATGATGGAAGCAGTAGACTTTTGAACAATTTTCAATATAATAGATTTACGAAGAAAAGCAAACATTTTGCAAAATTTTCCATTTATAGCAATGGGTCGGTATTATTGTATGTCTTGTCAGTTCCTAAAGTAGCATATTGTACGTAATTGCCTTATCAGACAAGTTTTACCAAGCTCAATACTTGGATTCGTACCGCTGGATTGTGTAATAAGCAACAAATTCTTTCTTAAGTTAGAACAATTGGCTTTAGTAGTATTCGCCCAACTTCTCTTGGCTTTAATTCTATTTTCTCGCTTCTCACACTTCGTCTTCGCTAACGTTTGCTTCAGTTAGTCAGTTGTTGCACCACAATTTTTCTATTTACATCCGCTTCAACTGCCCACTGGTAACACGATGTCCGCTCTGCGACGATCACTTGTTAACTATCGTTGTTAATACGACGCTGCCTCCGCTTGCTGCCACTCTCAGGATTCGGCTATGATCACTTTGCCACTGTCACTGGTTAACTGATCTGCTACTACGATGTTCACTCTCGGCTACGTTCACTGTTTCACTGCTGCTGCTACTACGATGTTCACTTGGTCACTTTCACTTGTTCACTGATCCCGATGTCTCGTGTGCAGTCTCTTATATACCTCTTGCACACGAGAGCCTGAACCAGCCTCCGAACGCAGCTTCGCATGCCTTCTCGCGTGTACATTTTAGGGGTTGAAAACGACGTTCATCCTAAAACCATCAACCAATCAGATGGCGTGTTGATTTCGTGACAATATGAAGAATTCAACGATCTGATAATCAAAACATCTATCGAGCTTTGTTTGGCAGTAATTTGTTTTTCTTTCATCATTTCCACCATAATTTTACCACGGTTTATCAAAAGCAGCAGCAAAGTTTTTTTTTATTTCCAAAGTTTATTTGGTGGGAAGCTCTCAGGAACGGCTACAATCTCACGAAACTACAAAGAATCCAGCGCACCGCGTGCATTGGAATTACAAGAGCCTGCGGTCACCTTTTACCAGCTCTAAGTTGGTCGGCCTCTGCAAGGAGGAATTTAAATCTTTATCAGGAAATAGTATAATATCCCTTGTCTGGGTTCCGGGACACAGGAACATTGAGGGCAACGAGAGGGCTAATGAGCTAGCACGAAGAGGCTCATCGGAGACCGATCAAGTATTTTCCTTTATGGACGTGGACGCCCCCTTTACTGTTGTTAAGGAAAATATTTATAATCACTTCCTCCGCAGGGCTCACGAGAGGTGGAAAAACACTGCGATATGTGCCATTTCTAGAATGATGTGGCCTGATTACAGTGCAAAAAGAACTAACCACCTTCTCAATAAACCAAGACATAAAACTAGCAACCTTATAGCTGTCTGCACAGTTCATTGGAATAGTGGCACACACGCTGAAAAAATGGACATTCCGTTCAATAGTCATTGCAGGAGCTGTACAGACCCACAGGAGAAAGAAACAGCCGTACACTTTCTTTGTGATTGCCCAGTCCCTTGAGACTCAAATATCTCGGAAGTCTTTTTGTTGAGAGTCTATCGCATTGCTCTAGCTTAGAACTTTGTCAGCAACTCCGTATAGTTGTAAATGTACAAAAGCATATTACCAAAACGGCACTATTTCTAATTGAGGGGACCCGAGGTAACCAGCCATTTTACCTACCTACCTTATTACACCTGTCTACAAAAAAGACACTAAGTAATGGTTTTTAAAGTACAGTGGAGCAAAATCGTAATTTTTTATTTTATTTTATTAAAGCTTACATAGTAAAAACAATTATTAAATAAGCTATACTAAGCAGCGCTAGCAGCAGGGGCTTTCGGCTGGCTGTTGAATGAGGGCTGATTAATCAGTGCGGCGGAGTAAATCTGTATCCCTGAGAAAATTGTAAATTTTGGTGATATTGTCGGCAGTTGGATTCATGAGAAGTAGAAGTGGATCGTTGTTATTAAAATTTTGATGTCTCTGGTTTTCCAGTTCAGGACAAAAAACTAGTAGGTGTATCAGTTGATTCGCAGAATGGGCATTGGCTAAGACGACTACCATCCAATAGGTGTGCGTTAGTGATGATAGTGTGTCCAATACGAAGCCGAGTATAAGGAGTGATATAGTTATCCGGAATGGATGTCGGGTAGCAAGGTTTAGAGCGGTTAAGGTTAATTCTGGAATAGTGGTGGTTATACCTCATCCACTCAACCGCTATCTTAGTATTTCTCTGCTGAGCTATAAGGCGATGGATATCACTCTTTATTCAAATAATATTGTTCATTATCTATTTTCTAATTATAACTTTTTTTTTAAAGTTTAAATGAAGATTAAAGCTATCTGTGGATTAGCTCAGATGGAAGAATATGCTTCAGAGTCTCCTGTGTTGACAATTCAACTGCTGGCAAAACTTGCATTTTGCAAGACGAGTGTCTTTGTAAACGGCAGGTGGGGTTAATGTAAATGTAGATGCGGATCTATTTAAGAGTGTTATACACCGCGACCTGAAAGATCTATTGTGATGCCCTATTTATTTTAAAGATGAGGATAGTCTCATCTACAGTTCTTCTGTCAGGTTGATTTCAGACAGTAATTCATATATTTTGGAGGAATCAAGTTGAGGGATCTTGCTTATATCTAAGATATATTCTCCCAAAACACCTGAGTCTTTTGTGTGCCAATGTTCCGCAGTCTGTGATCAGGTGCAGTGAGGTTTCATCACTTTCTCCATAGAATCGACAGATGGCATCCAACTTATTCATATGGTAGTTGAGTCTGCAGTGTCCGCTTAAAATGCCTGTGATGATTCTTAATTTCCTCCGGGCCATATTTACTAACTCTTTAGCTCTTTTAGGATTAAAATCTCCCAGAAGAGTTTTAGACTGCCTTAATCCCGAAAGAACTTTCCAGGTTTGACTTCGTTTTGCATCTGTACACTTCTTCAAGAGACTTCCAATGGTGAGGGATGATGGTCCACAGAAGGGCTCAGGGCTGTTGCACTGAGAGGCCGCAGTTTTCTTGCTAAGCTATCAGCCTTCTCATTTCCCTCTACTCCTATGTGGCCGAGTACCCACATCAGAGATAACATGTTCATATTTCCTAGGAAGTTCAGTTTCCCAATACAGTCCCATACAAGTTTAGACCTCACCAGGGGTGAGCTCAAACTTTTGAGTGATGCTTGACTATCGTATAGTATCACTATGTTTTCCCCCGATATTTCCTGTCTATGTTGATCTGGGCACATCTTTCAATAGCGTGAATCTCCGCTTGAACAATGCTTGGGAAAGAACCCATTGGTTCCCAGTAGTTGGTTCTAGCCGCAAATGTGGCTTTCCAAAGGTTATAGTTGGTAGCCTTGCGGTGATTCATATTTGATAGGTGCAGTTGGACCTTTTGTTCTTTGTTTGCTCTTAGAAGTTCTTGAAGTTCTCTGGTTAGTCTATTGAGTTTTGCTTTTAATTGAGGACATATATTTGCTTGCCATCTAGTTCTGAGCTGTCTCTTTTCTTTTGTCTTCTTTTTTATATGAACTGCCATGGGGTAATCTTTAGAGTCTGTTTTTTTATTACTGGAGTCGCATCCACCGCTGCTTGGAATATTGTGTCACTGACAAAGGCTATCGCGCTGTCAATATCACTATGAGTTTTCAGAAAAATTTGTGTGTTCAAATTTTTATCTACCAGCTCCCGATAAGAGTCCCAGGTTTTGTGGTTAAATATGTAATTTTTCGATGAAGTCGGGACTGGCGTTATGTTGTAGTATAGCATCATAGGTGAGTGGTCTGAAGATAGTTCAAGGCATGAGTGTTTAGAGAGTAATTGATGATTCATGTTTTTTGTTATGAAGAAGTCAATATCAGGAGTTTTTCCTATATCTGTTGGCCAATATGTTGGCTCTCCTGTGTTTATAACCATAGATTTGTTTTGTAATATCGCCTCAAGCAGATTTTTGTCTTTTGCATTAGTGAATCGAGGTCACCAAACAGCGTTTTTGGTATTAAAATCACCTCCCAATATAAAGTGATCACTTTGGGTTTTCAATATGTTTAAGTAATCCTTTAGTGTTAAACGGTTTATCAAAAGCGGCAGCAAAGTTAAGCGATGAATTATGGCAGGCAGCCATACTACTATGCAACCACTACGATGTGGTTTCAATATTTTCACCCAATTGGTCTAAGCATTTGCTTGTAGAAAATTTGGCATACTTTTAGGTGACTTGGCTTTTAAATGTCAGAGAATTATCTTAAAGGATTCAAAGAAAAAAGGACTAATTAAACCTACTTGGTAACAATTATGCAAATGGGTTAAAGAAAGCGTCAATTTCTAAACAATAACTCCTAGTTTTTTATTCTTTCCTCATACTAATGCCCAACAGGCGTATATAAGAATACTGGACACTCCTCAATTTTTCTTTAAATATGTTAATCGGCGAAACAAGAACACATGAGAATTTGGAATGAAACGGACTCACTACAAGCACAAAACCGTTCCGGGGTGTACTGGCGTACCATGACGTTTACGTTTTGACCTTTTGATAAGTTGGAATACAGAAAATCAATAAGAATTCTCACCAGATATATTAATATCAGAGACTATGCTGGAAACTCTGCAAGGAGTGTGCAGGGAGGGAGACCAGAATTGGTAGAACAATCGTTATTCGTAAAAATAAAATATGATATGAAATCTGGAACATTTTCCTTTTATTAAAAAACTGGCTTATTTGGCTGCCCACCCATTAAGAAATTTGTGGATAAGCCTCAGTAAAATTAAACTTCTCCTTATACGGTGTCCAATAGGCGGGTTGAGGCTTCGGTATGTCCGTCGACTGAGGTTTATCCGACCTCCCTCACCCGCTATTCAACCCAAACCTACATAAGCTCTTTCTTCTCTGCAGTCACAAAGGATAATTTTGGTGACATATTTTTCGGTGCACACGCGTCGGAATTGTAAATGCTAACATCCAAAAGTTTACCTACTAAACGAACTGCCCAGGACCACCCAATGACACAATTGTTAGCTTATGAAATACTCGCATGCATGGAATTGCACAGCACGATGAATAGATGGGTGTGTATGTGTATGTCTGCATGCATTGAAATTGTGCAACTACGCTCATCCCTGTAGGAAATGGCATCGTGCATTCGCTGAGAATTCCTTGTTTTTTTAATTGTACTGTAATATTATTACTCTATTGGCAACTTATGTGTTTATTTTTATGAAATTCCGCGTCCAGTAGTTAGGAATGAGAATTCCTCGCTGGCGTTAGAATTATAGAATACAAGATAACTTATTGTTGATGGTTGGTATTTCCTTATAAATTACATTCCGCATATACGCGTTAAGACGTCGATGTGCCAAAAATTAATATTTCAAGTAGGAAGAAGTAATATTAAATTTTCATATTTTCGTTCCCCGAGGGTCGCAGGTTCAAATCCTGCCACGGGCTTGGTCTCCAAAATGCTTCTTTCTATAAAATCCTTTTCTCTTCGAGTTGAAGGCCTCTGTAGCTAGTACTCATTCCCCCAACACCTTGGACTCATAATTAATTATCGTGTAAGATATAATAATAATAATAATAATAATAATAATATTTTCGTAGCTGTCTAATGTATGAAAGTAAACACAGATGGACTTATTAATTAGCCAACAATGAAGCATTACGGAAGATTTTCATTTATTTAATTTTTAATAAAAATCTTATGACTACGATATAAAATTTTATAAATTTAACTTATCATAATAATAAAGTGTAAGCCAACATTATTAAATGTAGGATTTATAGTAGACTTTAGAATACAAGTCTAACAGTCATTTAATAATAAATGCTTTGTCCACTTCTATCTCACAGAAAGAGTATACTTGATTTTACATGCCAGGCCTACAGACAGGTTAGAAATGTGAAACTATTTACAAATGTAAACAATTTAGTAATAAGTAATAATAAATGTAACAAAAGTCTTTAGTCGGTTTACTTATTAAAGAAACTACTATTTTCCTTAAAGAAACAAAATTTTTTTTTATTTATTTATAAAAAGAAATATAATTATTAATAACTATATTATTATAATTTTTAGAACAGCACTATCAGCGTGGCTATCGACTGTATAATAAAATAAGTTCCTACTATTGTCTTGAATAAGAAAAATTATGTTTAAATAAATTCAATACAAATTATTATTGCCACACGATAGTTTCTTATCGAAAAATATAAACAAATTTTTGGCAGAATGATATTATTCGTCACCAAGCCAAATGTTTCTATATTTTCAAATTTGAGTGTTTTGTATTTAACATTTTTTTATAGTGCGTATTAAGAGTATAAGCATAGTGGCATTTCCACTTGTTGACATATTGTCTCACAAGTTGAGACCCTTGGTAAATATTAATTAATTTTATCGCGCTCGCTGTCATTTCCAACTGGGTTGGTTCTATACGTGCATATATGCGGGTACTACGAGTTGCGAGTTAACTTCAATCGCATGTGTGTGTGTGTGTGTGTGTGAGAGCTGGTGTGAAACACATGGCAACGTTTGTAAAAGGCAGGCGGCACCGTCGACGAAGGTTGCCAAATTATCAATACAAAGGAAAACCAAAAAACAAGAGCAAAGTCCTTTACGACGGGTTGGTTGACCTACATTAATGCACTTATTGATGGGTCGAAATGTAAGGCAGAATGGAAATGTGCTTGCATCATAAAAGCCGCGCCCTCTCTCTCTGTAATAATGGTGTCTACTTTTTACAATTGTACACATTTTTATAAATAATTCAGTTTATGAATATGTCACCCAGGCAACACCACCCCCAACCACCGTATGCATCATGTTTTTAAATACAAAATATAAAATTAAAAAAAAAAAAAACACCACACACATAAACACACAACAACAAACAACATCTAAAAGATTTGTATGTTTTTCACTTGGGACAGACATGTCATGGATGATTTTAAGGAAAAATGAAAATTTATGAAGAAAAAGAAAAACAAGAAAAATAATTATAATAGCAACAACAACAACAACGAAAATAACGACAACAAGAAACACTTTTGTTTGCCATGGGATGCGATGCGTTGTTATGTGATGTGATGTGAATGCGAAATACAACAACAACAAATAGCGGAGAATAATAACAACACCAACAACAACAACAATAATAAGAATTGTTGTATTGATATTCGAAAATAGATCTTGACTAATAAATACTCTATAGCAGATTCGAAAAAAAACGTTTCAAATTAAATTGTATAGAACAGCAGCCCAGCACACTATTAGCTTGCCTGGTATCACATCCCCTCCATATGGACGGACATGGCAGGGAGAGCTTGAACAAACAAATTTGTTTTTGGTTAATTTTATTTTTTTCTTTAGTTTATTATTTTTTCAATATCAAACACAACAGCAATAAAAATATAAAAGTGCATTTCATTTGAACAAGGAGATTGAATTGTTACATTCATATTTCCTTGATTTCATATACGTACGAGCAGCACCCTGTACGCCCACGAGTAAAAGGAGTAATTGGGTGTATGTCGCTGCCTGCCTGCCTACATAATTCCTTTCCTTCAACGGAGCTTCCGTGACTGACTGAGTGCCAGTAACGTACAGCGTGAAAATTTGTTGTAGATAAGAAATACATAAAAACAACGCAGGCAGGCAGGCAGCACAAAAAAGCATTGCAAGATAGGGAGCTTGGGAGCCACACACACACCACACAACAGAGGAGGGGTTCATTATAGGAGTATCCAAAAACGGAAGTGGAGTATGCTATACATGTGTGTGTTTGTGTGTGTGTGTGTGTGTGTACATTTGTAAGTTGGTGTATATAAATATGTGAGCTGCTGTATGGAGAGTACATACCCAAAATAGGATGTTTATGAGGACTATTAAGTATTTCACACAAGAACAACAACCGTTCAGCCCCATTTTTTCTACGCAGCTTCTTCTGCTGTGCGCTTCACCTCCTTTTTGAACTGTTATTCCTTTGGTTCAAAGCGCAATCAGACGCTTTGTTTTGTACACAATTATAACTTATTCTCAATTAATTGCCACTACGTTGCAGAACATACACTTTTTCATTCAATTTTCACTTAAATTTATTACACTTTTCACAAATTTTGCATTTTTTCCACTGGAAACGCGTCTCGTACGTATTTTTCGGTTCTGCACTGTGCTCACTGCTCGCTCCTCCGTTTTGATTTGATTTGGGTTTACAGAACAGAATCTCTTATGAGCTGTGCATCAAATGAGAGCGACTGCTGTAGCAAACGAATGCAAAGAAAAGAGAATACACTTGCAGAGTTGCAAATTTCGTTAGAAACTATTTCTTGTTTGCTTTGTGCTTGTGCCTTGAGTGGGTTGTCTCGTGCGAATGATCATTATTATCATTATTAATATAAAAAAACTTTTATTTTCAACTGTAATTTTTTGGAATTTGCAAATTATGTACAAATTTGCAAGTGAGGACTTGAAATCTATTACTAACGGAAGCATTCAGCAGAGAATACTGTTACATGTTTCTTATCTGATGTGTGATTTTTTGTTAAAGCGGCCCTTAAACGGTCAATTATTTGACGTCAAATTCCAAGTGAGTCTATTTGACGTTAACCCATAGACTCTTCAATCGACTGACGTAAAATTTTAGTTTGCTTTACGTTGTTGCGGTGACTTATCATGAATGATACGGATGAGTCCAAAAAAAAGAAAAAAAAAAAATAAACGCGTTTAGATGAAAAATTTGCTTAAAAAAGAGACAAATTATCCAATATCAATGTTTTTATCAGTTTTATCAGCGAAAGCCAGCGAAATGATATTCATTCGTTTCAGATAGCATGTTTACGGTACTGCGTTCGATTTCGAATAAGTAGTATCGGGGCTTTTTCTGCTTCTGTCTTTTCTTTTCTGATTAGCGTCAAGCAAAATCAAAATTTTTGATTGACGTCAATTGATTGACCGTTTAATGTTATATATATAATTTTTTTTAAATTTGTGAACATTGTACAGTTTAAAACAAAATAACATCTACTATTACAAATAATAGCGACATGAAGATGGCAGAGGGTCAAAGTTCTCTAACTCACCTTTATTTACTGTTTTAAATGTTTGACATATGAGAATATAATAGTGATAACAGTGAATTGTCGAAATAGTCACCTTATTAAAGCTATCTCGTAACTTGAGTATTGGTATTGTATACCTGTGTATAGTTTTTGTCGGAAATAAACTCAGATAAGAAATAAGCTTACAGTTGCTCATTCTATGTCATTGTCGAGGCAAAGGCCACAGTGACGCGACACTTGAACGTCTCTCGTACTGGAGTAGTGTGGCTGATTTTCTTCAGAACCAATGATAAACAAACCTATACAGATTGCCAACTAATGATAAACAGACATTTCTTTTAAACGTCAGAAAATTTGACGTTTAAATGTCGGTTATCTGTGTTTTCTGGTTGAAGTTTTCCCGAGCAATTCGTTTTTCTATAATTGATTTTGAATGATCTGCTGAGTCGGTTATTGAATTGCCCTCATTTGGTTTTGCCATTTTTGGCAAATATACAGCGAATTTCTCAGAAAGGTTGGGGTAACTCGCTTATACCCCACGTAGTACTGTATCACTAGCTTTCTCTGTTGAACGCAGCCATCCAAAAAACGTCCCGCATATAGCGCTGACGTGTAATCTGTTTCCCATCTTAAACAGAACGCTCAGCTTCATTGTGAACGCAACCGCAGAGTTTGACAATCTGAATTAAACTGTGTGAAAAATTCTTAGCATAGTTAGTGCAAAAATTTTGTTGAAAATAAATTGTTTAGAACTTGTACGCCAATTAAATTAACAAAAAAATTCCAACGCGAAGTGGTTATGAAGTTGCCACACACAGCAAGTGAGTGCGAGTTGCAAGTGTTTTTCAGTAAAAATTTGCTGTTAACAAAAGCTAAACAGGAATGGATGTGGTCTGCGTAATTGACACCCAGTTGGGGGAGCACCTTGAAGATCGTTGCTCTGCGCTGGATGAAGTGAAGCAGGCAGTACAGGCGGTGGGTGCGAATTTTCAACGAGTACAGGTAAATTACTGAATTGGTTTTTTTGCGGGAAAAAATCTATGCCCAAAGAAAAGCAACTGAATTGATGGTGCTGTTGATCGAAAATTGCAGTTTGATAAATTGGATTTTGGTGAAACGAATGTGCTGGAGACATTCTATAATGCGGATGTGGCGGTGATCGATTTGAGTATACTGGCCCAACAACGGCCACTGTCCTATCATTTGGGCGTACGGGAGAGCTTCGGCATGAAGGAGAACATACTCAGCTACAATGATGTGCAATCCAAACAAACTCTGTGCCTTAAAGTAAGTGGGAAATTAGCGTGTATGTATGCATGCATGTAGGCGCCAGTGGTATGCCCAAAATTGGAAAACAGATATCAAAGCTGCAGTGACGTAAAATGAAAAATTTCAAAAAAATCATTCCATTTTGGATATTTGAATTACCATAATAGTTTTGTTATCCACTATTGTTGCGGCTGTTATATTGCCTGAGTACGTGTGTGTGGCGACGTATGCCGCCCACACAAATAGCTACGGCTACAACAATATCGTATTACCTTTCAGTGTAGGCCTACATGTGCACGCCGTATGTGGGTGAACGGGTTTGTTTTGCTTTGATTTCTGTTTTGCTACGAGTTTTGTATACCATTTAAATTTTTATTTACTTTTGTATTTTTATTAACATGTTTGCTTGCCTGCAGCTCTCTTGCGCCAACTACACTTTTCTGCCGTACAAGCTGAACGAGGAGTCTTCCGTCTGCAACTTAACCAATTTCAATAAAGAGTTGGCTGCAGACACTAAAATGCCTACACTGCTCTCGAGGCTGAAGCGTTTGCTGCAAGATGTCGAAATACAATCGAAGTATGTACCGGAATAATGCTTTCTTACTACCGCCGCACATCTCTGCCATTGCTAAGACTAAATTTGATATTTTGCAGAGCCCACATGCGTGAGAAATTCCTCGCGGATTTGCGTGCAGCTCGAGAAACTTATGCGACGAATGCAGTGAAACTGCAGAAAATTCTACATGAAATGCGTAAAAGGCTGGACGACGCTCACGTGTTGTCGGGCGAGGTGGTGCACAGTTTTATGTGTTCACTGCGTGACGTGCAGGATTACGATGCCATGGTGCGTTTAGTTAGCGACCTGAAAAATATACCCAACACACGGAAATTTGTGGAAACCGGTAACATGAGCTTCCTCTATGCATTCGCATTGAATCGACGCAATAAAAAGGGTGATCGCGAGAAGGCGTTAGAGTCTTCTCTGAAAGCCCTCGAAAAGAAAGAGAACGAGTTTCCGGATATGCTGTGCTTGTGTGGTCGCATTTATAAGGACATCTTTGTGGAGTCCGACTATACGGACACGAAGAGCTTGAAGCATGCCATCAAATGGTATCGTCAGAGTTTTGAGGTGCAGCCTAACGAGTATGCGGGAATCAATCTGGCCACTTTGCTAGTCATTGACGGCAAGGAGTTCAGCAATACCGAGGAATTGCAGCATATTGGAATGACTCTGAACAATCTTATAGGGAAAAAAGGCAGTCTATCCTCGCTGACAGAGTACTGGGATGTGGCGACGTTTTTTGAGATTTCAGTATTGGCCGAGGACTATGCCAAAGCCATACAGGCAGCGGAGTGTATGTTCAAATTGAAACCTCCCAATTGGTATCTGAAGTCAACTATTGGCAATATCTCATTGATACACCGTTTCCGCAAGAAATCCGAAGATCATCAGCACACTGTAGAGGAACAAATTTTTCAATTCTGGATGGATTTCTTTTTGGAGGCCACCAATACGGAGGAAATTAA
The DNA here is from genome assembly GCA_920105625.2 of Clusia tigrina. Classification (NCBI taxonomy): domain Eukaryota; kingdom Metazoa; phylum Arthropoda; class Insecta; order Diptera; family Clusiidae; genus Clusia; species Clusia tigrina. The sequence continues at coordinate 28,247,521 of OV050031.1, read as the reverse complement.
CAGCATACGTTTTCCCATATTGGTAAAAAAATAGCCATTAGCTTAGAAATTTGGGCATTCCCGTAGGAAGCGTAAGTCTGTTTTCTTCTCTTAGCTCAGGCACGTACAGGGAACAACAATACCAGCTCAAATGCAGGCCTTGCGTGGTGTTCGTTTGTTTTTCAGAAACTCGACCAATGTTATGTATGCCAGTTCTGTTGATCGTGACCTGAGTCCTATCGGAAATCAAGCTCTCGATGCTCTCAGTGCGTTCTTGAGCTATAAAAAAAAGAAAACAGAAATGATTGACTACAAGCCAGGGGCGCATATTAATTTAAAATTGAGTATTATTACTATATCTAAATTACAGATTCTTGAACCTCAAAAGATTTACATGCCAAGCTATGTGAACATCAATATGGATGCGGATGAAAAATCCATTCAAATTATTAACATCTGTCTGGCACATTCGAAGAACGCATGCAAAAAGGTGCACGATTTCGTATTCACTGCCTCCCAAATCAAATCGGTCAGCCTCTACAAGCGTGACGACCGTTGCGCCTATCTCTATGTACATCACAACTCCGACGATTTTCAAATATACTTCCCGTCCACCGAGTGTCGGCAGAAATTCTATGAATTAATACTGGAAATGGCTTCCGATCAGGAAGTGTTCGTTAATTTAAACATTGATGAGACCCATCAAATTGAGGTAAAACTGCGGGTCTATTATTGTAGTATGTATTCGTAAATTAATTAAGTCTCCTATTACAGTATGAGTACGATTACGATGATCAGAATCGTCAGATCGTCTTGGGCAAGGGCACCTATGGTACTGTGTATGCGGCACGCGATAAACAGACACAAGTGCGCATTGCCATCAAGGAAGTGCCTGAGAAGAATTCTCAGGATGTACAACCGCTGCATGAGGAAATTAAGCTGCACTCGCAACTGAGGCACAGGAATATTGTGCAGGTTATACGAAGTCCATGGAGGTTATGGATAAGGATATGAAACTACTTTTCTTCCCCTGAGCGATTTCACTAATTTCCTCATACAAAAATTATGGCATAAAGACCTCTAAATAGCGTATAGGAACGCATTTGATAGACAACTTAGATAAAGACTTAAATTAGCGTCAAGGAATGCATTTTACAGATGATTTCTGATAGTTTTTTTTTAATGCTCGTAACGCCAATTCCCGGCTACCATTGAACTAAATAACTATCCTAGTTTTATTACCTTAAATTCCCAGTGTTCTCATTTTTTTAATCTCTGGATAAGATTGAAAGTTTCATCTCCTAAGACTTTCCACTTCCTTGGTGAAGTCATCTATGTAGACTCGGACCAACAATTGAATCTTTTCTTGTTTCTGCAGTATTTGGGGTCACTCTCCGAAGATGGATTATTCAAAATTTTCATGGAACAAGTACCCGGAGGCTCATTATCTGATCTGCTTGAAAAGAAGTGGGGTCCATTGAAGGACAACGAATCAACCATGGCATTTTACTCTAAACAAATTCTCGAAGGCTTAAAATATTTACACGAACAGAAGATCGTTCATCGTGATATTAAGGTGTGTCCACACTTCAGGCATCTGCTTTCAAAGGTCATCATTTAATACTTAATATATTTACAGGGTGACAATGTTCTCGTCAACACCTACAGCGGGGTGGTGAAAATATCCGATTTCGGCACCTCAAAGCGCTTGGCCGGCATTAACCCCATGACTGAAACTTTCACCGGCACTCTGCAGTACATGGCTCCGGAGGTGATCGATCAGGGTTTTCGCGGTTATGGACCAGCCGCTGATATATGGTCCTTCGGCTGCACCAACGTAGAAATGGCCACGGGCAAGCCTCCATTTATAGAGCTTGGTTGTGCCCAGGCGGCCATGTTTAAGGTGGGTTACTACAAGAAACACCCGAATATACCGGAGGAATTATCGCCGATGGCGAAGAATTTCATTTTACGTTGTTTTGCCATAAGTGTGACCGATCGTCCGACATCAGCGCAGTTGCTGGAGGATCCTTTTCTGTCCGAGTGTGTATTTTAATATTTTAAAATCCTTTATAGGGAATGTAACAAAACTCTGCTTTTTTGTGTAATCCAGTAAACACCGTAAACTGCGTTTGGGTCCGCCCACAGCATCCACCGACTTCGGACGCAGCATTTCCGTGCCCGCCGACCGTTTGGTGCACAAAACTACTAATCCTGCCTTAATGAGCTACGCTAGTACCACTTGTAATACTCCCACCACCCCAGAATTGGAGTGAGTTTAAAAATTATACATTGCTCAAATCTTGGCCTGACTCATCTAGTTCTACTTGCAGGGTCAATCACACTTCCTCCGTTGATTTTGATGAGCATCCGACGAATCAGTTTCTGCTGGAACGTCGCAATTCATCTGGATTTTTACTCTCACCAGAAATTGAGGTCTCTACGCCGTCGTTGCGAACCAGCGCTAGCGAAACAAGCGAAACGGACGGTTTCTATCGTCTGAAGAAAGATTCGCAACGACGCACAACTCTATCGAAAGTGCTCGCATTGGATGAGAAGAAAATATGCGATCTGTGGATGAGCAAAATACAAACGGACCACAAAATCACCGTGTCCATAACCATACATGAATTACAAACGTTAATACGCGGTCTCCGCGATTACATAATCAATGAGAATGAGAAGAATCTGGAGGCGACCATAAACGGCCTGAAGCAATCGTTGAATTATGATGCCATCGCCCTGGATCATCTGCATTTGGCTCTGTATTCGTTTCAGGATGCCGTGGTCACTGTTTTACGTTCGCATTTCATTAAACCGCATTGGATGTTCGCTCTGGACAATCTGGTGAAGCGGGCTGTGCAGGCTGGAGTGATGATTTTATCGCCAGGCAAGAAAAACCATCGAAATTGCAGCGCTTATTTATCGCATGCGATATTTTTCCTTTGAAGCTTTTATGAGTTTGTATTTGTTTAGAACTGGGCGCCAATTTAGCTGGCAAAGAGCTCTCTTGCAACGACGATGAAAGCGTACACAACCAGCCACACACCTCCACCGATAGTCAAGAGAAAATACCTGCCGAACAAGTGATGGTGACCGCAATGGTGATTGAGGAAGATGCCAGCTTCTCGCCCAGTGAATGTGTGCGCATTTTGAAGGATATTAAAGAATGCAATCGGCAATTTCAGCGCCAGAGTTTAGAGCATCAGAAACAGAATTTACGAGCTTTGCATAATATAAGCAAGGAATTGGCTCACATTTACATGGGAAACAAGCGTGTGAGGTGGAGTCTGCTAAAATCTTTTGCTTAAACAAAACATTAATGACTTTTTCTGTTTCCTTTCGCAGACGCTCTAATGTCTTTTTCAATAAGAAACGTAATCGACAGCAAAAGCGACCTAATGCCACCCGCAGCGCTCCCAGCAGGCACAATTTCGGTTTATACGAGATTGACGAGCAATTGGAGCAGTGGTTGTCCCAGCATGATATTGACGAGTTTTCGAAAACCATAATACTGAACGAGGGCTTCAGCTATGAGGACTTTCTGTACAACATGGAAAAGTTGGATCTGATGCGTTTAGAATTACGGTAATTGTTTGGCAACCACGCCCACTTTGATGGCTTTTCTCAAATGTTTTGTCCTTTGCAGTCTTGGTGTTGAGGTAAGACTTTGGAAATTAATCACCGTGGCACGCGAGAGCGGCACTGACTTGGTCGATGCCCAATCGACATCAACAAGCTCACAAATGGAGGCGAAGCAAACGGCGGACTTGGAGAATAACAACAACAACAACAATAATAATAATACCAACAAGAAGGACAGAAGCAGGAAAGGCAGCAATAGAAGATGCTCGAAACAAACAGAAAGCGAATATGATTCGTGTAGTGAATGAATAAACAATATTGTTGAATAATATAAATGCGAATAGTTCGGTTCGTTTTTCTTTTTGTTCCATTTTTGTAACAAATAATTACTGTAATTAAGTAAAAAGTGTTAAAATTGAAAATTGATTTGCTGCCCTTCTTTTCTTTCATATTAATTCAAGTAATTCGTCATTCAGCAGATCTTTCTCAAGGCAATTTTCCAGATCAAACGCCTCATCAATCGGCAAATCATTCTGGAGACAACCTTCAACATCAACGATTCGTCATTCAGCAGATTAATCTGAACACATCCTTCAAGATCAAGCCTTTGTCCAGTTCGCACTGGGAATCAGTTATCATTTTTGGTAGATTAGGCGGGGCTATTTTCCTCGACTTGCTGCGACGTTGGAGGGATTATTTCCAGATTCGGCTATTGTCTTCGAGACGGAACTGTTTGCCAAACCACTAGTATAAACCAGCAATACCCATTTCAATAGCCATTCTCAGATATTCAGCAATAATCATGGTTTTAGTTCATATTTTATATACCCTTGCCTTGTTCTCCAGGGGAGAGAGAGAGGGGTACTTGCCTGATATGTTGAGGTCAGCATTTTCTGGCATCTTAAGCAAGTTGTTCGGTGTGAAAAAGCACCAACAACACGTCCAAGGAATCCTTCAATGGCCACGAATTTGATGACAACCCTTTAAAAATTGTTTTCGGGATTTTTTCATCTCTATTATTCTTGTTATAATTTTACAGATATGATGCCTGCGGTACCCAGTAATGAGCCCAACTATGATGCAAACTTAACGGATTAGGATCATAGATTCTGATCAATGAGAAGAAGATTTGAGTGCAATTTGTAAACAATTTATTAAAATTTTGAAATAAAAATATTGTCCTATTGTACCAATGAGGATGGCAGGGTAGTGTCTGTGGAGGTTTTGGAAGTTTATGCAGTGCGGGCATAAGCCAGCAGCTCCAGTTGAGACGGCATTGAAAGCACCAACTATATTTAGAAATATTCTTTATATTCCAGAGCTCTTTTCACATGTACTATTAAGCATTGAGATGCAGTCTCCATCTGCCTTCGATATCCAGAAGACGATGCAGTTGACGAATGTTAATAGGCGGTTTTAATTCCTTGATGGCGACCACTTTTCTGGTTGCAAATGAATCCTTTGGTTCCAAGTGAATCCTTTGGTTCCAAATGAATCCTTTGGTTCCAAATGAATTCTTTGGTTCCACTTGAATCCTTTGGTTCCCAATGAATCCTTTGGTTCCAAATGAATCCTTTGATGAGGAATTCGCACTTCTTGTATTATTAGAAAAAAATAGAATAGAAGTGGGTTAGACCGGAGAGCCGCCGAAGAAGGAGGTCTTCAAGCACTTAGGCATTAATGCCCATTGTACTATAAGCCTGGAAATATATAGGGGGGAAATTTAGGATTTTGAAAGGGAAGTTACACTTTGAAACTTCTTTTGATTCTTTTATGTATCTCAGAAGTCTGTCCAGGGAATGCATATTGTCCGTTCCCAATACATCTGACCCTAATATGCGCCTCCTCATTCTGGCAAAGGCAGGAAATGCTCAGAGAAACTGCTCTGTGGTGTCCTGTTGTTTCTACAGACAGTTCGGACTCTCGATTATGCCATGGATTATGTCCCATGATTAACCAATGATCGAATATCTTTCCTTCGTGATATTAGAAGGAAATCTGCACCTCTCTTGTTTGGGCTCTCTAGGAAGCAGTTGGTTGTTTTGCAAGCAACTGTACTGCACCATCGATCCTTGTGAATGTTATTCATCCAATCAATAAGCTCATACCGATAAATGGCTGTAGTCCGATTGGGGTACCCGCAGATCCACAGTTGGCCAGTTCATCAGCTACTTCGTTCCCCGTACGCCGCAGTGTTCCGGAACCCAAATAAGTTCAAGTAAATTCGACCTTGCAACGGAGTTAAGTCTTGACTTGCATTCTTGGACAAATTTTGAAGTGGTTAACGCGTTTTCTAGGGCCTTCAGTGCAACCTGACTGTAATTTCCTGTCAATTTCCGAGTTCGCTACCTTCATATAGCAAACACTTCCGATTGGAATACCGTTGCCATACTTCCCATAGTCGAGCAGCATCTGTTTTCTTCATTCCTGCCAGCAACAGTTCCCTGTCCAAGCTAATACCACCATGTTCAATTTCAGCTAAGATAGAGCATCTATTTGGCGCTGTCCTTGCGCTGACTATCACCATCCCAAGTATGGGAACTTTTTAGTCAGTGTTGGAATGGCGCCACACCGTGGTATCACAATGGGCCATTATGTGTGCTCAAGTGTGCTTTTGGCAAATTGGGCGGCCACTCCTACCTACTATAGAACATCTGTTTGCATTCGATTTTGAAGGTAGATCCTGTAGGTAGTCGGCTAACTTAGATTGGTTTGAAGTATTGCGTTGCGGAGTGTATTGAATTCCTTTAGCCGGAGTTTTCTTTTGATTTGCTTAAGTACAGGTTTTGGTTCCCGCTGGGTCTTGCGTTTCTTTTGGTTCCTGCAGGGTCTTACTTTTCAGTAAAAACTCGGAGTTACTTGAGTTATTCTTACAATTTTCAATCACTGTGCTCAAAACTTGGTTAGCATTGTTTGCGTTTATTGATGTTCTCATCAACTTAGATGAGGATGGTGTTGTTGTCGTTGTATTGTTTGACGAAGCAGTTAGTGGTAATCACACCGCTTGGAGGAGTAGTTATGGAGTTAGTCAAGGCTGTTTTCGGTGTTTACACATTCCAAACTTGTTTTTGGTAGTTCCGGTGTCACGGTATAACATCAATAATACCTGTTGTTGGCTGTTGTTTGTGAGAGGCTGGCTTGATCTCTACGCTTGCAGATTGCTCATTTGTTTGAGAGTGCCTGCGCTTTGGTTGATTAAGCTCTGCAACCGTCGACCGTTGACGAGAGTTGTGTTCGGCTCACACTGAGAGGGAGCACTAAAGCACTTTTTCTAGGCTTTAAATTTATACTCAGCTTTCGCAGTGAGGGCGTATTTGTATACAGCGACGTCTTTACACTTCAAGCTAACATATTTTTTAATGGCATTAGCAAGAACGAGTCAGCAATAGCGAGAACGAGTCAGCAATAGCGAGAACGAATCAGCAATAGCGAGAACGAATCAGCAATAGCGAGAACGAGTCAGCCTTCTATTTGTGTTAAGTGCAGAATTGCTTCATCTTTAGTCATGAATATGGAAATGGCTCACAACATTTCAGTATTTTTGCAGCTTCGCAATGAAAACGAAAATCTTCGAGAAAGAGGGAGAAAAAACGAGACAACTGTAAATTTAGTTTCTCCCAGAAATAAAATAGGTGGAGTGAGCGGTCGGCAAAAAAGGCACGCTTAGGCCATGATTGACCCTTTCTGATACCGCATTAGACACAGGTCCGATTCTCTGTCAGAAGTGCCTTTTATGAAGCAACTGATGGAGCTTATTTTCTTATTTGGAATGTCACCCAGAGAGTCCAGAAAGTAGTCACCCAGGAAAGTGGATACGTACATATCAGGTGCTCCTCCTCATCCATGCAACTCCTGCAACAGTCATTTAAGACAATCCCCAACGCGGCAGTTCTTGACGGCTTTTGAGGTGATAATAGGCGAATCCAGGGACCGAAATCAGCTTGGCCTTTAGATAGATTTCAAATACCTTGTCCAGTTTACTTCGTAAGCCAAGACAGTGCTACCTCTATAGCCGCGGCTTCAGCCTGATAAACGCTGCAATGGTCAGGAAGCGTAAAGGACATGCTAATGTCCAGCTCTTTTGATAATACAATACCTCCCACCGTTCCCTGTAGGTTGAATCCATCTGTGTAGCTATGGATCCCTTTAAATGTGAGGGGATGCCGTCCTTTCATTCGTCCCTGGAGGGTATTACCTATTAAAAAAAAGTCCCGTTTTGACCCCGTTTGCGCCCTATGTACCTTTTAAAGAAATTACATTTGCCCTCTACACTAACTCTATATGACTCTCACGCTCCCTCTACCCCTACCACCAACCCAGTCTTTCATCTTCTCTCTTTGTTTAATCCACTCAGCAGCAGCCATAGCAACAGTTGCACTAAGTAGGCCAACAACCTTCTTGCAGACCGCCATTGACCCACATTTCCACTTCCTCTAACTACATTAATTTACTCCTCCTACTCCTATTCATTCACTACGATTCAAATCTCAGGTTATGCACGTCTAAAGCTGCCGTTGAAGTCGTTCTAATAGTGCCACTATGAATACCACCTTTGCTGTTCTTTGTACCTTTGTCACTAATCTGTTGTATGTGGAGTTACTTAGGGCCCTCCACCAAACAAGCACACCATAGAAAAGGACTGGTCGTATCACAGCTGTGAATATCCAGTAAGGTACCTTTGGTTGTAACCTCCATTTTTTCCTGTAACACTTTTGCAAGAGTTCAGAGCTACTTGCGCCTTCCGAATGCGCTCACTTAAATTAACCTTCCAGTTCAGCTTCCTATCCAGGATTAAGACCAGATACTTAACTTCATCAACATGATTAATATCTACACCCATTAGTTTAGGAGCGATAAATTTAGGAATTGTATATTAACATTAATTGGATGGATTAACCCCCAACCCGCAGTCTGTAGTCCATATGGAGAGAATGTTCAGCATGCGTTGCATCAAGTCTCTCATTGTAGATATATACTGGCCCGAGATGCTAATAGCAACATCGTCCGCATATGCAACGACCACTCCCTCTCTACTTGCATAAGCAGCTCATTTATGGTAAGATTCCAGAGCAAGGGTGAAAGAACTCCACCTTGGGGTGTGCCTCTGCAATCGGACTTTTTGCCCACGCCGCCCCAGCCGTGAACTGATCATCCTGCCACCCTATATTAGCAAACCCACCTGGGATCTATGTCCAAGTCAGCGACGCTCGGCCGTTGCGTCTGGTTTGATGTTGCTAAAAGCTCCCTCTCAATGTCCAAAAAGGAACTAAGGTAAAGCAAATAAAACAAGTCGCTGGATCTTCCAGAACTGATTTTCGGTTTTTAGAACAAAGAAATGAAAAAGAGCGTGTATAATTTAAATATGCAGAAATATAACTTTTCAAAGTTCGTTTGCCTTTATTTTGTTTTTTTTTTTGCTTTTAATAATTTTGTCCTTTTGCTGACATTGCATAAGTTTTTTAAATAGTACGATAAAATTTTTTTTCTTATATAACAAATTTTTATATTCGAAAGCGTTTCGTTCTGTTGCTGCAGTTGTTCTTGTTGTTGTTGTTGTCTGTTGTTGTTGTAGTTGTTATTGTTTTTGGTATTGTTGATGCTTTGCTGTTGTTGTTGTTGTTGGTCCACGCATTTATGCCTTGGACTCGGTCTCGTTGGTGGTGACCTGCGACTGTGCATCGCTGGACTTGCCGTCGTCGACCTTGCCGAAGACGCAGCATGGGCACTTCTCCTTGAGGGCAATACGGTATTTAGGATGGCTGATACCGTACACGATGGGATTGTAGCACGCCGCCGATTTGGCGAAGCAGGCGCCCCAGATGGTGTTCAATGGAGTCAATCCTTCGAACTTGAAGAGACCCATGTTGTTGATGACAGTGTATGGGGTCCACGCGATGAACCACAGCGAAATGGTGATCAGTGCTACTTTGGCCAGTTTGCCCTCGGCACTCTTCTCGGCATCCTCGGATGAGCGCAGAGATTTGACATTCATTTTCTTGGCTTGTTCGCGCATAGCCTTCTCGTGAGCTGACACAGCCTAAGGGAGGGAGAGGTGGAAGGTTATGTGAGATAATGGTCGAGTATGAAAGTGTTGCCATAACTTACAGCAATAATGAACCAATAGGAGTAGCATATCAAGAACAATGGAATGTAGTAGACGAAGATGGTGTAGAAAATGAGGTACGAACGTGGATTCCAGTCGCGCTCCAAATAGTCAATGCCGCACGATGTTAGGTTACCTTCTGGCACATACCTGTTGGGTGATAAGATAAGAACGAAGTAACGCCGGTAGCTTTAATTTGAGAGCTCTCTCGCCACTTACCTGCTCCAGCCGAACACTGGGGCCAAAGTCCAAATGCTGGCCATGAACCAAACATAGGCGATCTTAAATAGGGCCAGTTTAATGGTCATAGGCCTGCCGGTAACACCTTTGACGATCACTTCGTAACGATCCAGTGAGATCATGCACATCGACCAGATCGAACTGCAGCCGAAGGCCGAACCGAGACCGGCGTATATGTCGCACATCATCGGTCCCAATATCCAAGTCTCGAAGTACAGATTAATACCCATCATTGGCGTATTCAAGACCATCATGCCGAAATCGGAGAGCGCCAAGTTAATGACCAGGAGGTTTGCAGGTGTGCGCAAGGATTTCGTCGTGGAGAAGATGTAAAGCACCACGCCATTTCCACACCAGGAAATCATGCCAATTATAATCATGTACGCTGTCAGAATCTTGGCCCAGATTGGATCCATAGCTGGGAATTGGTTCCAGTAGGGATGAATAAGGTGTGCCATATCAGGCGTGACCTATGAATTGCATATGGAAGCAAATGGCAATTCAATTCATTTTGCAGCAATTGAAATTATCGCATGAGAGAAATATACTACAAAAATGTTGCTCGTACCACTGCTACAGAATTTCAGGCATGCTACAAATTTATGGAAAACTAGTTTTGGGGCAGCGATTGATTGAAATAGAGACCCAGTGCAGAGTGCTATGGTTTATTTGAAATATGCTTATGGGACTACTGCTCAGGTTGATCGGTTTCAAAGCTGAAACGATACTGTAATTAGACCTTCTCCATTAAGGCAGTGTTAGGAACTCAGCCAGCAGTAAGCTGGGCAATCCTAGAAGCGACAAAGTAGTCGAAATACTGTTAAACGAAAAGGCCACTGGAGGTAATCTCTTAACCTTTTCGCAGTCCAAGATTTCACACTCAATATCTTTCTATTCCGTATGAGTGGATAAAGCAGCTTTGCCTCGTAGCAAGTGCTCTGTATACACATCCTTAAAAGTATTTGTGTACCATCATTAATTGGGAAATGTTTTCTATATTGAATTTTTCTCCGAATAAGTTGAAAATTTAAACTTATTTGAAGAGGTTCATTGATGCACCTCATATTGAAACCATAGTTACTCATACAAGTAGTGTTTTGCCCATTAATAACGACATAAAAAGCAAACATAAGGACCAATATTGCCTGAGCTAAGTTTTTCAACGTTTAACCATCTTTCAAAATGACTTGCAATGACACTGAAGCGTCCCATCCTATACTTTGCTTACCTTATCTGTGACAGATCCATTGGATAGGGCGGAAAAGTGCGGTCCCAGAGAGGTTGTTATAAAACTGCATTGTGTACAGGCACGCAAAATTTCATAGAAATAGAACAAAAAATAGAAAAGAGCATTTAAAAACCCGTTCAAAATTGTTTAATAAAATAAAAATTCAAAAATGAAACTGTAAAAATACAAAAACAAAATTTCCAAAAAACTTAAAACACTGTAAACAATAAAAGACCGATTGATTCGGTGGGCGTACCTGTCCATTTCGATGGTACTCGTCGTTTACTGATCCCGAAAATGCGCTTCCGGAGAGAGACAATTTTCAATTCACATAAAAAGCAGCAAATTAAAAATTAAATCTCATTTCTTTTTAAGGTCAATTTTGTAGCTTGAATATTTCACTGGAGAGGACTATTCGCGGCGATCCGGTCGTAAAAACCTGCGGTGGAATTGGGCTCGCGGCGCCTTTTATAGGTCGTTCAGCCACTGGCATAGTCGTCTTGGCGTTAAATTAAATTAAACATTTAACTTAAGCGCTCATGGCGCGGAATAGTTTCAGAAGCATAACCAAGCGCCGCCGCCGCCGCACGAATGGGGTGGAAGGGGGTGTTTGTTTTTAGAAATATTATCTTTTGTGTGTGCTCCCGTGCTCTAAGCACATAATTACCAATAACGCTCATTTAAATCATCATCCGCGCACATTTGCGGCACACGCGACGCTTTCTGGCCGCAGACCCGCTTGGGCCCTAGTCCAATGGCAATAATTCTTCACACATTTCAAAGGCTTCAGAGAACAGTTCTGCTGCAGTGTCCGTTTGTTTATTTGCGACATTGCAGAAATATTTATTGGATATTTACTAAATATTATGTATGAGTATTAATATAGAAACATACTCGTAGTCTGCCATGTTGAGGATCGATACAATTTGCGCTTGAGACAACCTTGAAACTTGCATGTGAGAAGTGGAAGACCGCGGTTCGGAACAGCCGCCACGCAGGAACATAATGAGAAGAAAATAATGAGACTTACATCGGAAGCCTTTCTAGGAAGTATTGCGTGAAGCATGCGTGCATTGGTAAGTTCCGGGCATGGTTGGGAAAAAGGGTTGTTAACCCCATTACGAGCTACTAAAAGTTTTGAAGAATGATGCGAGTCACTGGTGTAGGCACTTAGAGGTATGGAGGAGATATTTGGAACTGTTCATGACAATTACTGAGCGTGTAGGTATGCTACAGAGGAAGTGAGTTGGAACTCAATAGGAGTGAGTTGGAACTCAATAGTAGTGAGTTTGAACTCAATAGGAGTGAGTTGGAACTCAATAGGAGTGAGTTGGAACTCAATAGAAATGAGTTGGAACTCAATAGGAGTGAGTTGGAACTCAATAAGAGTGAGCTGGAACTCAATAGTAGTGAGTTGGAACTCAATAGTAGTGAGTTAGAACTCAATAGGAGTGACTTGGAACTCAATAGGAGTGAGTTGGAAATCAATGGAGTGAGTTGCAACTCAATAGGAGTGAGTTGGAACTCAATAGAAATGAGTTGGAACTCAATAGGAGTGAGTTGGAACTCAATAGGAGTGAGTTGGAACTCAATAGAAATGAGTTAGAACTCAATAGGAGTGACTTGGAACTCAATAGGAGTGAGTTGGAAATCAATGGAGTGAGTTGCAACTCAATAGGAGTGAGTTGGAACTCAATAGGAGTGAGCTGGAACTTAAAGTGCTGCCCTTCCTGTGAACAAAGCTTTGCAGCTTATGAAGCCAGAATAGAAGTAGAACTATATTAGTAGTTTTATTCCATTTATATAATAACTGGAGCGAGCTGTTGTGGAAATGTACATCGATTAAGAGTAAGCTGGATTATTATTATTATACCTTGCACCATTATTAATTATCTCTGTAAAGGGTTGTGGGAATGAGTACTAAGAACTAAGGCTTTCGACTCGAAGAAGAAAAGTATTAGATAGGAGCATTTTTCAGATCTGATCCGGGACAGGTGTCGAACCCATGATCCTCTGAGTGTGAGAATGGCATGCGACCGGCCGGCTTCTAAGAAGGATCTATATTCTTCGTACTAAACATAAATCTAAAAATCTGAGTGATATTAAATGACTTTCAAATTTATTGTACTAGAAATCAGCAAAAATGTTTATGTATATAGATTCATAATCATGGTAAATATCTGAACTTCTCACATAAAATGCAAATAGTAATATATTTCTATAGAAAGTTCTATTCAGTGAGAATCGAACGCTGACTCCACGCCCAGAAAACATTCAGAGCCATACAAAATCGAGACAACAATAGACGAGTTGACGTTCGTGATCATTTCTCTGTAGGACTCGTTATAAATCACGTATAAGCACTGAGAAGGAGGGTTATAACAAAGTGTGTGCAGCTTTAATATAAAGAAGCAGGAGTTTGCTCTTGAATCTGTCCATGTTACCTTCTGAGATCGCGAAGAATAATTGTGATTGAAAAACAAAACTTTGTATAACAAGTAAGAAAGCTGCAGACGAGTTAAACCGACTTCGAGATACCCTTTTCCCTTAAATGTGCGTTCGAGTTAAACCATGGCGACGTACATTACAACCAAATTTTATTCATATTCCATCATAAAGATATAGATAGTAATTTTTTGTGTGTTGCCCAGATTTGATTATAAGGGCGGCAGGCGTCTCCCTTATCTGATCGACTCCATTTCTTGTGTACGGCTTTGTAGCGTCAATATACTCTGTCATAATCACATACAATTTGGTCACAAACTTTGTCTAGTTCCCAAGTTTTAAGCAATAGAGGGCCTAGCTCTCAAAATGTTCCGCCCATTTTTTGATTGGCGTTTCATATTAATACTGTAAACCTTCGTGTGAAATTTCGTTGATGATTTTTGCATAGAGACTCAATAGTGAATACTACTTAATTGTGGGCGTGGCAGTTGCTTACATGCACTAGTATGGACTTTACACATACAATACATTACTATTATTACTCATATATCGTCATTAGAAGCCTAGCTACGCTATTTTTATTATACGGAATGGAGGCGTGTCGTTTATGTGATCGACTGCATGCCTTGTGTATGACTTTGTATCATCATACTTATTCATATAAAATTTCGTTATTAAAATGTGTCAAAAGTCGGCGTGGATATGAAAATAACCATTTGTTAAGACTATGCCCTGAACCCTCGTCTGAAATTTCGTTGATGAATCTACTGTAGGAGCCTTGTAATGAATAAATATGTTGCCCATATTTTTGCACGAGCACTAGTATGCACATTACTGCTAAATATATCATCATCATTCTATATATCAATATGAGCAAAGCTAGAAGGGGGCGTCTCTTTTGCTGATCAACTCCATTTCTTGCAGATGGTTTTATACTTCTTCCACATACTTTTGCATCTAAAGATTCGTCCATAATTCTCTTATGGATCTTTTGTATTATTTAAGGGTGTAAAATAAATATGTACCACCTACATTGGATAGGGTCTAGTAGAATATCCAGATTCCCATCTTGTATGCGTGTGCCGCTAGTGAACTGTGGCCGGTCAGTATACTCATGATAGTTTTGCAGTGTTTCCGTGACAGTTCCGGTACAAATTGAGTATGTCGGTAGGTAGCTAGGTAAACCGGCCGCACGAAGGGCGCACTTAGGCCATCATTGACTCCTTGTGATACCGCATGATATAACAGGTCCCATCCCTTTAAAAAATCCAGCCATTTGGAGTCGTTAATGAAGCAGTTGATGGAGCTAATCTTTTTTTTGAGATATCTCCCAAAGAGTCCAGAAACGAAACGAAAGAATGGACAACGCTGGACACCTGCAGAACAGGTGTCCAATGGACTCTTCCTGTGTACAAAGTGTACAAATTGAGTACACTTTCCTACGTTTGATTTGCACATGACTTCCACAGTTCCACAGGTGGTTAAGATTTTCCAGCTCCCGATACCAGTCTCTTCATACCTTCATTAATTTAATAATTTATTTTTAATACAGTCACTACGTAATATTCTACACAGTTGAACATTTTAACCAGTTTTAGTTCGCATCTATATCAATCTTATCGTTTCTGCTTCCAAGTCCCAACCGCAAAACTCTCATCATAACAAATATTCATTTTAACTGCTCTCGAGATCATTCCAACACAATCCTGAACTAGGTCCATTAGAGGAAAACTTCTTTTTAGTCTTGACTTCTTTAAGCCCTTTTACTAAGAGTTTTCATTCTCGTCTTTTCACAAATGAATTGCCACTAATGGCTTTTCCGATTACTTGTCACTAATGACTTATCACCAATTTCCTATCACTATTGACTTTTCACTACTGAATTGTTTTATCATAAATGACTTGTTTTATAATTACTGACTTGCTTTATTACTAGGTTTTAGGTTAGGTTAAGGTGGCAGCTAAAGGAAGCTGACCTAGCCCGAGGATTGGCCCGCTGTGATACCATAAAGACGTGGGTTTCTTAAACTGAAACACCCCTTGGAACTTGATGAAGCGGACGATTTGGTCTATACTAATGGAGGATTGCTGAGCAAGGTCCTCGGGAAAATGTGCCCCCAGGATTTGGAATCTCTCCTACTGATAAATTATAAATTTTCACTTATGACTTTTTACTTATGACTTTTCACTATTGACTTGTTTTATCATTAATGACTTGTTTTATCACCAATGACTTAGGTTAGGTCAGGGTGGCAGCTAAAGGAACCTCACATAGACTGAGGATTAGCCCGTTATGATACCACAGAGATGTAGGTCCCCTAAACTGAAACAACTCCCGGGACCTGAAGGGGACCCAGTGTGACTCTCTGATGAAGCGAACGATTTTGCTTATACTAATGGTGGATTGCTCAGCAAGGTCCTCGGGAGAAGGCGCCCCCAGGATTTGGAATCTCCTCCTAATGACTTATCACAAATGAATTTTCACTTATGGCTTTTCACTACTGACTCGTTTAATTACTAAAGACTATTCACAAATTAGTTACCTCTTGATTTCTTATCACTAATTACTTTGTACTAATTACTTTTCACTTTTGACTTTTCACTATTGACTTCTATATAGTTAATAGTGTATTCAGTTAATTTTGAAAGATGAAAATACGATATAGTTACAGTATTGTGTACTCCGGCATTGACAGCAGAAGTGCCCCTACATAGGTCAACATTACATTAGTCATACTACCATCAAGGAAGTTGCCACAGTGCCAAAAAACAATCGCAAATTGGAATTCATCAAACGATTTTTGGTCACACGAATTATTTGCCAGCATTTATTGCATCGATTGCATTTTCATTTCCAAAGTGGATATTCCAATAATTGCACTGCGGTTATTTTAATTCATAATAATAATATTTATTTATTTATAATTGGCTCTTATGAAATTAAGGTAATAAAATCGTCATTACGACATAGTGTACAAATTATTTAAAATGTGAAACACAAATACGTGTAAAAACTGACTGAATTTCTTAATTGAGTTCCTCTGTGCTTAGAATTACACAGTTTTATCGCATGAGAGAAAAATGTTCGAAATGATCGCATTGTGAAAGCATGTTCAATACCGCTAAAGAGACATGACAAAATCTGCTGCCTCACACACGCACACACACACACATAGTGAAATTACCATACAAAACACAACAACAAAGCAATTTGCAAAAAGTTAGCAATTTGGAATTATGATGACGCTGAATCGAAGCCAGCCCAAATTGCTTACTAATGCGCGAGCATTTACATACAGCAAGCAAGTGTGTGATGCATACTCCATTCCGTTCCAGAAACGCTCAAAATAGCAAACAGCGGTGAGCGGTGACGTTTGGAAAAAGTGCTAATTTCGAAAAATCACACAAAAATATGTTTTTTAAATAGAAACAAAGGCAACCACACTCTTGAAGAGCACGAAGAGCAGCGAGGAGAGTCGTCATTTGTCTCGAAACTAATGTGAAAATCGTTTAGGAGAGGGCTGCGGACACGCCACTGTGTGCGGCAGTGGCGCACGGGAGAGCGAGAGACCGAGATCTCACCTACGGGCCAGAGAACAATTCGTTTTTTCCAAATAAAAGATTTTCTTCAGCGGCACGCGTCCGCCGTAGCTGAATACAGAAAATATTGAAAATGTTATTTTGAGATTGAAATATTTAAACAAAAATGAGCACGGCAGGCAGACTGTGCAACTGAATGTGTTACTACTCTGTGAATAGGGAAATACTTCGTATATATAAATTTAAGCAGAAGAACACTTGCGTGTGTGTGCGACGCGAGTTCAATACGCGGCGTGTGGAAAGGTTTACGGAAAAATTATTTCGAAAAATAGTGTGATCATTGAATTTGAATTTGAAAATTTTACACAACGCGCTTTTAACAACCAATTAAATACGAAAAATATTACTTTGCAAGAGGAAAATCAGTTGAATTATCAGGCAGTCGAATTTGCTTCAGACAAAGCCAAGTGAGAATTAGTACAAAAAGTCTATAACAAAATAGGAAATTTCATATTTAAAAATAGATTCGCTTTACGGCACCAAAAAAAATCGTATCGAGGAAAAATGTGAAGAGAGTAAGCAGCGCAAGTGGGCATGAAACTGAAATTGAAAATTTCGCAAGACTTTCAAAGTGCATGGAGAGAAGACCCTAAAAGGAGGAAATTCAAAAATTATAAATATACGCGAATTTATTTTTGAACTAGGAATAAAAAAAAAATCAGTAAATAAATTTCGACTGCCTCACAAACATAGAAGAATAATGCAAGCAACACCCTCCTCCGCAGCAGCGAAAACGCCAACCAGCACGAAAACCACTTCAGCCAAACCCAAGAGCAGTCAGCACCTCCAGCGCACAGCCAGCGACCCGAACGGCGAAATCGAGGAGATCTCGAAGAAGATATCGGAACACGCCGATGCAATTTATCGCACATGGAAGAGTAGAGGCCTAGCGCCCACGGAATTGCTCGAGTTCTACAATTCGAACGCTAGCGAGACGAGTGACTTTTTTGCGGCCACTACAAAAGTAGTGGTCAGCGACGATGCTGCCGTCAGCACGGAGGGTCTACAGAAGCTGGTCAACACATTTGTGATCAAAGATAAGGAGCAGCGTGGCGTCAAGACCACCACCAGCAAAGGCAAAAGTGCAATAGTGAAAACGGCAAAGACGGAAATAACAACAACAACTACGACGAAGTCAGGCGATAACATGATGTCGCCCGGAGGAACTGGCAAAGTGACGCAAAAAATTGTGCACCAGCAACAAGTCACGAAGCAACAGACAACGAAGCCGGCTGGCGTAACACAAAAAGAAGCAGCAACAACACCAGCAACAGCAGCAGCGACAACTGCGCTGAAGCCAGCGACAGCAGCGGCACAGAGCACGACCAAGAATGTCGAAACGAGCGCACTGAAAAAAATTACAACAACAAAAACGCCCACCGAAACGACAATACCAGTAGCGTCATCATCATCATCATCATCATCAACAACAACGCCAACGTCATCGACAACGAGAATAACAGCCGCAACCGCAGTCGCAGCCGGAGTAGCAGCGACAGCAGGCGGCGTAAAAAATAACGCATGCGTTAAAATTGTCAAAAACGATGCTCAGCGGTCGAGTGAAACTGGCGGCAAACCTGAAAAGTCTCGTTCTCAGAAGATGGAGCCACAGGCGAAGGGCGCCAGCTCCGGAAATGTGGTATCAATAACAAACACAAAATCTTCACAACCAGGATTGAATACTAAAAGGATGAACACGACCACAACAACAGCACCACTACCAGCGCCCACAACGGCTTCAACAACCACATTCAAGCCCGCCGCTTTGGACATCAATTTGAATTTCGACTTGAATCTGGACTTGAATCTGAACGACGTGAACAACTTGACGCAGTTGCAAACGCAGAATCTGCTCAAAATCAAGGAGTTGCTGCACCAGGAGAAAGCCGCTTCGCAGGAGACTGCCAAAACGAAAAAGCCACTAGCAACTCAGGCCAACAAGCAGACAACAGGTGTAAAAACCACCACGATAACGCCGAAAAATGCGTCAGCCGCATCAGAAGCAGCTGCAACTGCCACAACAACTACAATACCCACCACAACAACCAGCAGCAGCAGCAGCAGCACCCCAACAGCAGCAGCAAAAGTGGCTAAAACTGCGACACCAACCAAAACGAGCAGTGATAACAAGAGAACAGCCAAAAGCAACAATGTTGGCGTTTTGCACGATTTGAGTGTGGTCGATGCTGCCGCTGCCACCGCTGCTAATCCGATTGCTGATAAAAATAGTGGCGGTGGTGTTAGTAGCAACATCAAGCGGGCCGCCGCAATAGCCACGAAGGCGAATAATCAAACAAAATTGTTATTGCAGCAAATTAGTAACAAGCCGCTGCAGCCGCCAGAAGCGTTGAAGGGAGGCAACACCACGAACAAAGCAGGAAAAACCGCCAACGTGGAGGACAATAGCAGTAATATCCCCAGCATCAGCACCACCACCAAACCAACGCGTGAAAAAGCTGAAAAAAAGGAGACGCTCTCAACAAAATCTCCCTACTCCTCCTCCTCCCGCTCAGCCACAGCCTCCACAGATACAGACACCGCCGCCAACACCGCCACCACAACTGCCAGCAGCAGCAGCAACTCGTTCGCGCTTGTCGCTGGTACAACGGAAAACGTGATGGAAGTAGCTCGCAGCAACATGCCAGCACCCACCAAGTTCAAATCCACCAGAGCAGCACTGACCAACGGCCAGGATAAGAATTGTAAATAACAAAAAAAAAAAAAAAAATTAATTCTGAATGAAATGAAATTGAATTAAAAATAAGTGCAAAAATATAATGAAAATATTCTAATTTCCAACAGTGGGACGTCCCATATTGACGCGTGGCTCCGTGGCAGAGCGGGTGCTCATGTTCGAGAAATGCCCCGACGTACGCAACTCATATCTGAACATTAAACGTCCGGATCCAGCGGAGGCGCCACCAAAAACACTACTCAAGGTGAGCTCAAAATTGCATTTTAGCGTTTAAAAAGCAAATGCGAACGTAAAAAAAGAAAATTCGAGTTGTTATCTAATAGAGCAGCAGACGCGCATGAGAAATTCGTCGAAAAAAATTACAAAGAAATCACTTGCAACAACAACAACAATGACTACGACAACAACAGCAGCGAATTAAATAAAATTAAGTGTATAAACAGCACCGCCAGGCAGCCAGAACAGACCACCCCACCAC
Organism: Clusia tigrina; assembly: GCA_920105625.2. Taxonomy (NCBI): domain Eukaryota; kingdom Metazoa; phylum Arthropoda; class Insecta; order Diptera; family Clusiidae; genus Clusia; species Clusia tigrina. The sequence goes on along the minus strand of OV050031.1, from coordinate 28,227,168 downwards.
ATTGATCGATTAAGGTTGTTTAGTCGAGTTCTCCTCCGCTTGCGGGGCCTATACCCAAACACACTGCTACAAAGTTGTTAGATTGTTTCGTTTGCGTGTGCAACGTCATCATCATCATCATCATCATCAACATCAACATCATCTTCATCATCACCCTCAGCATCTTCATGATCGCCCAAACAACCCAACACGTCGATCACTACTCGTGCACCGCACCACAACAACTGTGCGAAAATTCTTTTGTTGTTTTGTGCTTAAACGCATTCTCTCATTTATTTACATTTTGGCATTAATTGTGTAAAGTTTGATGGCCAATTTCGTGAGTTTTCCAGTTCCACGCCACATGAGTTCGCCATAAACTTAATCCACATTTAATCGGCTAAGGAACCTCGCCGTAAACCCGTCAGTAAATGTTTCCGACAAATGATTTACGTACCCAAGTGTACAACAAAAACGAAATGCTTTGCTTTCTCTCTCCGTCTCTCCCTCTCCTTTTCCCTCTCTCACGCACAATATCGTTCGCTCTTTGTCCGCCCCATGTGGCGTTATCACTCAATTAAAAGTTTTCCCGTGCTGTCTGGTATTTTTCATTGAGGTTTTATGGACACTTCGAAAGATGTTTGTTTTGTTTTTGACGCTTGTGTGCAGAATTAGTTATTCAATTGTGGAAGCGTTCCTGAAACGTTCGTGAATACACCTCTGCGAACACTTCGTTTGCTGTCCGTCTCCAACGATTCTGCATGTAAATAAATAGAAGCTGGACGGGTTGTTAATTCGTAAGCCAAAAATATCTGCAGTGATACTTAATTCTCTGGTTATAAATAGTTCGCGCTCTCCATCATCATTCCATAATGAAGCATTGCTCTATGAGAACATTTTCGATATTTAAATGCCTCTCCATTCAGGTTACGTTTGGTTTAGGTTTAAGTGGTTCGATGTGGTGATGATACCATCAGAGTTCAGGCTGTTCTTCAAATAAAGGACTAGTTCAAAAATGTTCCAGAGTGGAATAAACGAATTTTTCCGCTTGGATCTGTTGAGTGCAAGTAATGTTATTTCTTTTTAACTGCAAAGTGTTTGGTTGATCTCAGCCAGGAGTAGACTGGTTCTGCTCTTCTTGACATCCTTGACTTCCCAGTCAAACCCCGACAGGCCCTCCGAGCACATGCTCTATTAACCGCCACTTATGTGAAATGGTCTCAATACGTACAGGAGTCGCTTTGATTTCGATTTCTATGGAGTTCTGCATTCAATATCACGATTGGTTTTATGTTTTCCCCCAATCTGAAGGTCCATGAGCAAGTAGCGAGGCCTTTACTTACTACTACTACTACGGGTACAATACCCGTTCGCTCCTCATAGCCCATAGACCCTTGGTGAAACTTCGCCATCAATTACGGTCTTTCAAGAATAGTTTTTTTGACCTTCTCAAGTTTTGGATCTCTCTCTTTAAGTTTATCTTCTATTGAATTCTGAATTTTCGGTGGGATTTTTGGGGACTCCGGTTCAAACTCTGGCCACATGTTTCCTAGGAGGCTTTGCTGATAAATTCACTTCCATTTAGGCAGCCTTTCTCTGGTTTGTCACAGTCCAAGTTGTTGGTTGAGGCTAGGAAATTCCATGCCTATATAAAACAATCCATGAAATCCTTCCCTGCAGAATATTTCTGAACGATCTTTCAGTACGATTTAATCGTGAATATTCCCCGGAATATTTTCTCTCAAAATCAAAGTTCGATACGAAAGTAAATATTCATATTATAAACTTGTAGGGATCCTGTTCAAAAAGATCATAAACTGGGGTCTATTTAGTTAGAGAAGGCACTTATTTTACGTCAGACAAGGAGGGCACAGACATTTTGATCGTAATAAGTCCCTTTTATTGTTGGATACGATATAGAAAGTAAAGGTCAGATGGAATTACTTGGAAAGCAACGAGACTGAATTTATATAAACGAAGTATGATCCTTAGCGATTTAAAGAACATCCATTTCATAAAAATCATCAAGGACATTTCCTGACTTAACGACTCAATGAAGCACGGGATTTGGGTTCACCACACGTCATATAACAATAGACCAAAGTACGTTGATTGCGGCTGGCACATCGCTCGATTGTGGCAGGTTTCAATTCGTCTCTTTAGAGGGAACTTCTGAAGCAGCGGATAAACTTGTGTTGCTCATGCCTATGAACCAGCGAGGCTTTGGTTTCTCGGGTTTAGAGTTCTGGCTTTTCTACTACGAATATTTCCTCCTTGGTGTACAGGGGTTTAAGTATATTGAACAATAAGTCAGTCTTTTTTATTTTTTATTAGTGATGGTGTCTACTCAATTCAAACAAGTGGGCGAGGGCGTTTGAATGTAAACAATTCTAAGGAATTCTCTTAATTTATGGAGTGATGCGATCATTTGTTTATAAAATCGCACATCATTACCTAAAAATACAAGATTCGCTTCTTTTTGAATCACAAAAAAAATGTTTACAGTCGAAATTGAAATTAAGGAATGTGAGAAAATGAGAAGGGATCAAGTCAGCATCCCAATTTCAATTAAAGGTTTGGTTATTGTCCACTCTTCCTAGAGATCATGTGTTTGTGAGGATGGAGGTTTGATTAAAAGGATTTCCCTAAAAATTGTGTCCCTGGTCAACCTTGGGACAAGTATTATTATTATTGTTTGCCCATTTTAGATGCTAATAAAAGGAAGCATAATGATAGGATTGAAACCTGAATGTTGCAGACATCTTTTGGTGATGTTGGGGTCCGCTTCTACTGATCTTTGCTTGGAATATGGTGATTATTCGGAGTTCACTTCCGCCTGGTCAAGATCCGTAAGGAATGTTGAGGCTTCCAATTGAAAGAGAATAGGAGAGAGATTGGCAAATGGAACTATAACTTTACCTTTTACCTTCTCTTTGAAAGTACGAATCTGCTACGACCTTCTCCGTCCTTTGACGATCCGGTATTTACTTAGTTCTAGAGTGGGCACTTTTAAGAGATGATGATGATCTGAGGCTCTAGTCTTACGGATCCAACCTCGGCAACCTGTATTAAACTGCCGAACTTGAGGTTCCGTAGAGGTGGTTAACTACGTTTCTATCTTTGATTTGAAGACTCTGGTAGCCAAAACTCTCCTTCAAAACTAAACTATACTCGAGGAGGATAATCTGGCATCCGCTTTTTAGACATCACCTTGGCTTGTAGGGTATTGCAGGGCCAATGAACGTCAAATAATCGTCTGTTTGAAAAATTCCTTCCAGTGCTCTTTATTAATTATTGCTTTATATTCATAGGTGAAATTGCATGCAACGCCACCACCGCCACCGGACCACACTTCGCTGCAGCGGGAAATCAGATCCACCAAGAGCGTTTATATACCCAGGTATCTCTTATAGAACCTACTACAACTGGAAACGTGGCATATAACTTAAGATCTCTTACAGATTCTATTTTCCACATGGGAAACCCCAGCCCACAATCGCCCTGGAACGCACCCTCCGCGGCATACTCTCGGCATTTGATTCGTTTCCGAATAATCAGGTGACCAAAGATGAGCTGCCGCGCATTTTGAAGCTCTGCGGTCTGCCGTTCTATTGGCGCATGCCAGTGATGGTCTTCTGTCAGCAGGGCGGCTCCGGTCTAGTGGAACGCCAGCGTTTTGTGGAATTTTGGAAACAGTAAAGAAAGCAATTGCGCAGACTTTTTGGCAGCTGACTTTATTAACTCATAAACCGTTTGTACTCTTTGCTCTTTCAAGGATGAATGTCTATTGCCATGAAGCCGCTTCAAGATTTGTGTACATTCTGTCCCGTGGTCAACGCTTTCGCTCATACATAGTGCCTGAGGATTTAGCGCCATTAGTCCAGGATGTCGTTGACACGCATCCGGGCTTGGCGTTCTTAAAGGAGGCCACCGAATTCCATTCCAGATATGTGCACACAGTCATTGCGAGAATTTTCTACTCGGTGAATCGCAGCTGGTCGGGCAGAATCACAATTGCGGAGCTCAAGAAATCCGATTTACTGGAGGTGACATATTCATTAGCATTTTCTCCATCTTATGGTTTAACTCTCTTTAACATCATTGCTACAGATAATCACATTGCTCGAAGAGGAGGACGACATCAATCAGATTATGGCCTTCTTCAGCTACGAACACTTTTACGTCATTTATTGCAAATTCTGGGAGCTGGACAAGGATCACGATTTGCTCATCAATCAGGAGGACTTAGCACGGCACAGCGATCACGCTCTTTCCACGCGTATCGTTGAGAGAATATTTGCGGGCTGTGTGACGCGCACGGACAACAAAAAAGATCCCGACGATGAGCCGCGCATGTCCTACACTGATTTCGTTTGGTTCCTGCTATCCGAGGAGGACAAACGCACACCCACTGCAATTGAGTATTGGTTCCGTTGCATGGACATTGACGGTGATGGTATGTTGTCCATGTATGAATTGGAGTTCTTTTATGAGGAGCAGCAACATCGCATGGAATCGATTGGCATTGAAACGCTGCCATTCGAGGATTGTCTGTGCCAGGTAAGAGTACCCTTGTATAGAGAGGGTTCAGTTGCTTAAACTCAAGTCAACTAAATAACTAAACTTATGTTTCTTCCTCTTAGATGCTCGACATGATTAAACCACAAAATCGCGACTGTATTACGCTGGGCGATTTGAAGCGTTGCAAAATGACGCATGTCTTCTTCGATACTTTCTTCAATTTGGAAAAATATTTGGATCATGAACAGCGGGATCCTTTCGCCTCCCAACGAGATGAATACGTAAGTTAAAGCGGAAATCGTGTACGGAGGAGGTTACAGACAAGCAGATGCAATCTTTTTTCACATACAAATAGTACAAAATGTGGCCGTATGATGAAGTAATAGTGTAGTAGTAAATAACGTCGAAAGCATAAAAATACTACTATCAAAACAATGTTTCGCCAATGGAATGTTAGATGGCGCTGATAAACGATTGCCAAACCATGCTTTTAACAAAGACTGTTTAGTAAAGCAACGCTACTCTCTCACATGTACCTCTCATTGGCAAGCTATGGTTCGTCTCTCACACAGTTTGCCACTAGAGTGCGATTTGCCACCGATAGCGTCCCAATAATGGATACTTTTGAGCGAGTTAAAAAGTTTCTAGACTAGACAATTTCCTTTTCCATTGCTCTAAAATTAAACGCTCTTTGCACCAACAACAACATACAACTTGCATCTGTTTTTCTCTAGTCTCCTCCTGCCTTCTCTTTTCTTAACACTCAGTTGTGAAGTCACATCAATCATGGCATCTATTTTCAGCTTTCGGATTGGGACCGTTTCGCAGCACAGGAATACGAGCTTCTCATCACGGAGGAGAACGAATAATGAAACCAAATGCATCACATACACACACACCCACAGAGTTATAAATTTAAACGCCCCTTTTTTATACAAATTTATATATGCCAAAAATTCTTTTATATAATAATCATACGATATTGTAGAATACGAGCGAACAATGGCAATGCCAGAGCCATTGCGCGCAATGGATAACACGTACATACCTGCCCTTTCTTCTTCTTCTTGTTCCTCTTCCTGTTTTCTTTCCCATACATGCACACACACCAACACACACTGATACTCGTGCACCGTTTCGCTCATTGCGTGATCGCTCAGGCAACAGGGCCATGCCGTTTGCTTACACGTGCCGGAGGGCGGGGCATACACGCAGCGCTCAGTTCAGCGGCACTGAAATGAAAAAGCAGCAACAAAGGCGCTGATGTTAGTTAGAATGCTCGGCGTCAGGTTCAGGAGCAAAAATGTGTGCGTGGAGCGCATTGCTAGGCGTAGTTGTGTAAATTATATAAAACGGATATCTTTACAGCGAAAAGCGAGACTCAACGCGAGTACCGAACAAAGTTTTTCAAAGCGCAAAATAACGAACCAAACAAACATAAAAACAAACAACAAATAAAAAGATAAAATTCGACGCAACCAATTCCTAATTTACAAAAGAACTTCTTCTGTTTTATTCTCCTTCTTTCTCTCTCTCTCTCTCTCTCTCTCTGTATGTCTATCTCTATCACTATTTTCTTTAACAGTACAAGCAAAAACTATACATAAACGAGTATCTATCTAAGTCCCAATGAAATTTGTTGTTAATTTTATTTTATATATTTATTTATTTAATTGATCTTAATTTCATTTTTATAAAATACCTACTATAGTTAAAGTAAACTTGACTACACTATTATCGTTTCTTTTTTTGCAATTATTTTGTAACGTTACATTTGATAAAATGTTAATTAAACTTATTATTTAATTTTACAAATTTTTTCGCTTAAAATTCTAGTTTTGAGTTGCATAATTGAAATTGTTTTTTTGCATTTTTAATTTTTTTGTTAGACTACATTCAAATCGGAATTGCTTTGCACAGAGTAAAGAGAATAATCATTATTTTAATATATATATTTTTTTGTAGATTTTTACTTTTTTATTTCAAACAAACAAAACCTAAAAAATATACATAATTATCATTTAGTAAAATATTGCTTTGTTTCTTATGTCGAGAATAGCGAAGAAAGAGTTTAAGAGAACGGAAACTGTGTAACAGTGCAACATAAAAATACATATAAAAAAGCGTCGAAATTCTACTGTGTAATGCGAACTTTACCGCTTTCTCTATCTTCGTAATTTTTGCTATCATCCTCCGCATTGGACGGACTGGAGTCATCCTCCGCTCTAATATAAGTGGGCTGCTCGTTGCCCTTCACATACGAAGATGTTATGTGCACGCCTTTAATGTCGGAGCCGGGCACCACGAACATGGGGTCCAGCAGCAGTTGCTCCTGAAAATTAAACCCCAATTAGTAAACACATTTATAAGTACACAAATTTAGCCTAATTCCGAACAAAAACGTCCGTAACAAATTCCCCGCTAGTGTTTGTTCAGAATGGGGCTACTCTTTTTGGCGAAAATTTACCATAATCGATCGTAGACCACGCGCACCCGTTTGTCTTTCCATCGCCAACGAGGCAATTGATTCAATGGCGTCTTGTGTAAACGATAAATCCACCTGATCCATGCCAATTAGCGCCTTGTATTGTGGTATTAACGCATTCTTCGGTTCGGTTAAAATGCGCACCAGCATATGTACGTCCAGACTGTGGAAAGGAACAATCACAGGGAAGCGTCCAACGAATTCCTGCAAGGAGTAACATAATTGATATAAAAATGTAAATGCAACAAGGATGCCAAGCATATCCAGAGATGTCCAAGTGAATACCTTCGTGAGCCTTTGAGGCACCTGAAGATAGGCTACACATACCAACAATTGGACATAAATTTAATATGCAGGCAAAGCGCAACATATTTTCAGGCGCGTGAAGGTCTTCACTACATATTTTAGATACATAAATTCAATATGCAAAACTAGCAGGCAAAGTGCAACATATTTTCAGGCTCGTCAAGATGTTCACTACAGATTTTAGATGCATACTTACCGGTATCATGCCGAACTCAACGAGATCTCTGGCTTGCACTTTTCTTAAACTTTTGTCACGCTCCTCCTGATCACTGTCCATGCTAGCTGCGGATTGGGCAGCGCGTCGTCCTGAAGAGCCAGACGTTGGCATACCAAAGCCTAGATACTGCAAAAGTAAATGGGAGGTTGCAAATATAAACACTTGTTTTAATTCCAAGCCACGGGGACGAGGTATTCAAAATACTCTGAGAGGTGTCCATACACCAAATAATCCTTGCCAGTAACTATACCAAACGTTCGTTCATACAAATTCAACAGGTTGCAAACAATGCCATGGCACTCTCCTCCAACCCATAAAACAGCACAAATAAAATGGTACAAAATATGGGCACATGCACAGTAATTCAAAGAAAAAATAATAACTGACGGAATGATAGATGGCGCTGCTAAAGCGGTTCCCAAACTACCACCACGAGAAATACTACTTAATAAGCATGTCACTACTTCATCAGCGATATCCTACATTATTTACGAAGGATTTTCTGCGGATCAGTATTTCTACGAAAATTGATGGCCTTGAATGTAGGTTACTCTGGGAAGCTGCGGTTGAAATCGAAGCGACATTATTTCGCATATAATGGCACTGACTTGATTTCGGACATAACTAATTTTTGTTCTGAAGTTTTCAAAGTAAAAACTGGAACTGTATATTATAGTGTCAGTCCCCTCGTGCCTGTATCCGAATTCTAGAATTCGTTTTAAAAATATGGTACAGAATCGACATTAACACAAATGGCATATTAAAGACGCTGATACGGCTAAAATGATGTCGCGATAACACGATATTCAAAAAAGATTATGGAGAGAGGATGAGCCCTAGCAAAATGTGAGAGGAAGTACTAATGATGGTAATATGGCAAGGACAGCCTTTTCAAACACTGAACTGTTTGCATCCAGTCTTAATTTTGATCAACATATTCTTCACAATTTTTCCATAATTTTAATAGCCCGTTCATGAAAAACTTTTGCTTTGTTCATGAAACATGTGGACTGCTGGTTCCAATGTCACCAACAGTCCACAAAATATGTGGATCTCAAATAATGCAAGCTTCTTTAGTTCCTGTAGGTTTTCTAGGCGAAAATGCATCTAGGCACGCAAGATATACAAAAATGACCGACGATCTCACACGCCAGAAAAAACAGTAGACTTAATAATATGGCTGATATTTTCCATAGAGCTCTGGATTCGTCTCATCCCTTATTGGTCAGTTTTTGTTTCAAGGAGAGACAGAAACATAATAGAAAATACACTCCCCATAGATGTGATTGCTCTATTCAAATCGCCGATTAGTGTATATACCAGTGATTCTGAATTATCTGATGCAGATGAAGATGAAGGTACAGATTCGAATCTTGATTCTGATGATAATGAACAAGACAATTTTAGGTCATACTCGCTTGTATTAGAAGAGGAAGAAAAATTAAACAATGGTTAAAGTAAATTAAAGAAATACAATTTTAAAAAGCAGTTGTTGGTTGAATTGGTCTTTTGGTGGGTGGCTTGTAGACAAGTGGACAGGAGTGTGGTTCGACATATGCCACAATTCTTTTCTTATATTTTTATGTTCTCAAGATTTAATGTAAAAATTTATACCCCAAAAACTCGACTTTTGGACCATAGTGCCATGAGTATATTCGAAGAGAAGAGTCAAAGAGGTAAGAAAATTTGACGGGATATGTGTTTTCCATAAATAGATACTTTTGCATGAGAGATCTGTTGATGGAATAAATATCATTTAATTCTCCTCTCTCTCTCTTCCACAGGACCACTGATGCACGAGAGAAATAAAAAAGTACTCGTGAAATTCAAAAATGTTTAAAAAACACCAACTACAATTATTATTTTCACTAAATTTTTTGTTGTAATGCAAGTATTGGACATTTTGGTACTACAAATAAAAAAAAAGTTTATAATTGTTTGAAAACAATGAAAAAGTACTAGTACCAAAATAACTGTGCTTCTTATTCGCCATACAAAAAGGTACCATAAATGGTACGAAAGTATGTAGTTGTGCAACAGTGCACTGGACATATATGAAATTATATTTCTCTATCTCTCTTTTCAGCTGGACATACATGAAATTGCATTTCTCTCTTCCTTTTTTGTCTGGACATACATGAAATTGCATTTATCTCTCTCACCCTCTGAACATAAAACAAATTTTTATATATTTAGTACCATAATTTGTTCATGCTTCCATACTTGTTACCATTTACAATAGATTAGTCTCATATACTTGACTACAACTTTATTAATATACCTTAATAATCATTAAGGAATATTAATGATGTTATTAAATATTAATTACTAATATGGTATATTCATGAATTTATCGTATCTTAATAATTATTTATGTATATTAATGAGGTTATATGTTAATAATTACGTTCAGTTATATTAATGATGTTCAAATATCTTAATAATTATTAATGCACATTAATGAAGTTATTATATGTTAATAATTATTAATGTAAATCAATGAAGTTACTATAATCTCGAATATTATTAAGCTATATGAACGAAGTTATATCTTAATGATTATAAAGGAATATTAATTAAGTTAAATTATTTTAATAATTATTAATGTAAATCAATGAACCAAGATTAAAGAAGTTCAATTATCTTAATAAATATTAATGTATCCTATTGAAGTTATTGCATTTTAATTATTAAAGAATATTAATAAGTTTATTATATCTTAATAAGTATTCCGGTACATTAATAGTCATTATACCTTGATAATTAAACCTCCATATATGGGGTTTGCACGATTTCAACATCAACACTACCCTTACTTATTGCCACAGAAAGATCAACAGAACAATTTGTTTATACCATTATCATCCACTACTCGCTTCATCTTATGCTGATACTGATAATAATTCTGGCCGCACAATTTGCGAAAGCGAGAATAAAGGAACTGAATAAACGAAGGAGAAGTAATGCCAAACGAGTAACACGTAGAATAGTTTACGTTTTCCTGCCTGCTCACCGCGTTCTCCTCAGCAATAAATCGTTTGTTGTTGCAAGTAGTGTTGATTTTATTTCCGTCGTGGTAAAAGTCCCCTTAGAAAAACCCAAATATAAACAAAAACATACCTTCTCATTAAGTCTTCTCGCTATCAAGCGATCCAGTCCCGTGTAGGCGCCAGACGCCACGAAGAGAATATTCGTGGTGTCCACTTGTACCGTCTCGCCGCGCAACTTGCGTGGTGAATTGCGTTCGGGCACATTGACAACGGTTCCCTCGAGCATTTTCAGCATGCCCTGCTGCACACCCTCTCCGCCTACGTCGCGCAACTGGTGTATACCGGGGACGGCGCCAATTTTGTCCACTTCGTCCAGAAAAACGATGCCCGTTTGAGCGCGCTCAACACTACGTAAAAAGGAACCGCGAGTTACAATGTTAATTATAGAAAGATGTGCATGCGTACGCGTTGGCATACTTGTAGTTAGCATCCTGGAGTAGTTTCGAGATGACGCTCTCAATATCCTCGCCCACGTAGCCGGCTTGCGTCAGCGTGGTGCAGTCACAAATGGCGAACGGGACATCCAGACAGCGAGCAATCGTCTGCGCTATGAGGGTCTTGCCGCAACCCGTCGGACCCAACATCAGGATGTTACTCTTCTCCAGTTTGACTTGATAGTTCTGTTTGTCCAAAATATCGGAACCGGTTTCCGCGTGCGCTCCCCCTGCACCACCGCCTCCTGCTGCACCACTGGCACCACCTCCGGACAAGTTGGGTCTTTGCGGCACCTCCACCCCAGCCGAGCTCGTTATGGTGTGACCAATTCCGGAGATGTGCATCAAATCATTCCGTGCCATAGAGTCGCCGCCCGCCGACGTTGACTGTGATTGGGTATTCCCGGGCGGCAAATTGTGGTGTATGCGTTTGTAGTGATTGTACACGGCCACGGACAGAACCTTTTTGGCGAATTCTTGTCCCACGACATGTCGATCCAGATATTCCATAATTTTTTGTGGCGGCGGTGGTGGTTTGCGGTGATTTTTGACATCCTCTTTTACGTTCTTCTTGGTCTCGACCTCTGACAGTACCACAAAGAAATGGTTGCACTTGCCACATTTCACGAATCGCGTCGAACTGACGAACGTTTCCACTTGCGTACACGGACTGCCGCATTTGGGGCAGGAAAGAAAGTTCTTGTCATTGGGCGGTTCACCACCTGTCGTTGAAGCTGCCCCGCTACCACCACCGCTGCTGCCAACTGAACCGCCACCGCTGCCGCCTCCGCCACCGGATCCACTCATACTCGCGCCTCCGGAAGAGGTGTTGAAGCCATCTGCGCTGCTAACTCGCACTGCAAAGTGATGCCAACGATTTGCGGATAATGTGGTGCATGTTGTTTGCGTTAAGGATGTGTAGTAAACACCTGCGAGAATAAGTAATATACTGAGATATGGTACGAGACGAGGCCTGCAATCAGTCAACGGGAGGGGGTTAAATGACTATGAAAAATGTAACGCCGCTGAAGTTACCAACAAAACGGAATGCCCAGAAGCGTGATGAGAATGTAAACAATTCAACTTCAAATGTTTGCAATAATTTTTAAAATTAAACATATTCTATTATATTTCTATTTGTGTTCTTGGTATTTAATAAGCGCCCTTGATTTTATGAATGCAAACAATGGATTGGAATGGCGAAAGTAGAGACCTCGTTTAAGCGCCAGGCTGCAAATTGTGTAAATAAACGTAGGGGTAATTATGTAAACTTAAACCGAGTGCGAAACAAAGGAGAATTCAGAAAATTTACTAACAGGGCGGGAGTTAATTAGTGTGTTGTGTAGCCTTTGGCAATTAGAGGAGACGATCTCGGTGGTATTGAAATCAAAGGTTTCCCAGGACTGCCTGGCAGCCCTAAATGATATCAGCACCGTTTTCAGGGTACGCCTAATATGGGTTCCGGGACATAGGGATATTGAAGGAAACTATAGAGCTGATTTATTAGCTGGACGGCGTACCAACCTTCCTCTATGTACGTACAGTTGGGAGGATGCAACACCAATTACCACCTGCAAACTAATGTTTAAGGATAGCGTCGTACGTGAGGCCAATAGGACTTGGGCAGGTATAGGCACTTGCTTAACGACTAGGCTAATGTGGCCGGAACTTGATAGGAAAATATCTAGAGACTTGCTTGCGCTGTCAGGAGAAGATATCTCTAAGGTCGTTGCCTGTATAACTGGTCATTGGCAATTCCGCAGACATGCTCTCAGGCTGGGAGTATTCTCTCATGCAGCAGAAGGTGTGGAGATGAGGCGGAGAAGAATACTGTAGAACATTTATTCTGTAGGTTCCCGGCTCTAGTTAGAACCAGAGCGGTCTCGTTTTAAGCAAATACGCTTTCAGCTTTCTTACGGAAGGTTCCGGCGAGAAAGTCAAACAAATACTGCGCTTTATCAGGTTTTCGAAGTGGTTTCACGACTGATGTAGAGGTGCAGTGTTGCGCGGTGGTATCGCAATGGACCCATAGTGGTCTGAGTGAGTTCCACTGTCGACTGGCTGCATTTAATTGGTTAAATGTTCAATTTTCTCTACATTTACGTGGCAAAGCACGTAATCTTCATAAGTTTTGGGATTTTACACGAAACACGCCAAACACATAAATCCAGTGAAGGAAAAGTACCGGCTAAGATCTTCGGAGACAACTTTCGCACCATAACATATCATCAGCTGTATCAGCTGTTCAATGACATCGATGTGGCTAAGCGGATGAGCACGGATAGCCGACAATCCGATGGAAGGATCAAGTGGTGTCAGAAATTGGAGTCAGTGCGCGTTTCGCAAAGACGCTTGGAGGTCTTTGATTAGCGAGGCAGTAATCCGGTAACGGGTTGTCATGGCCATCTAAGAATAAAAATAAGACAAAGAACGATTCCAACATAGATCTCAATCAGCTCTACTCAATCGTTTCGTTGCATAATCCTATTTTTGATATAAATATTGTGAACCCCTTCGCACTATTTTCAAGTTTATTAATTCGACGAGCATTTAGTGCACGGAAATCCAATTTATCATTTCCACTTGTCCCCAAGGACTTGGTTTAATATCATATCTATCGTTATTAAAGAGTAGGGTTTTCGCAATAAATTTTGTATTGGAATTAAGGGCCAATTAAGTTTTATAATTAAAAAAGCGAGGTATGGGGACTACATTGATGTGAACACGGAACGAAGTCGTCTCAGATTAATCTTAGGTCAGGAAAGCCTACCTTAGCTCGTTTATGGTCTGGACATTCTTCTAAAATAAATTTGTAATAAAACAAAAATATTTGGAGGACTGACTGATGTAAGAGGTCAGTCATCGCGGAAGGTACATATTACCAATGTGGCAAAAAAATAGGATACACAGTAGATCCGGAGTCTTAAAATTGGCCATATAATCTGAGCAAACATTCTAAAATGCAAACAAAAGTCAACACAGCAAAAATTAATCAAAATGTTGTTGACCTTCAAGAGGTGAGGGGCACTCTAGAGATCAATAACGTCTTTAGTAGACTTCTTCACAATGAGGACCGAAAATGTATGGATGAGTTGCGAAATCGAAGAGCAAATGCAAATTCGATTAAACCAAAATGTGGAAAGCATTGCTTGTTTGTTGCAATTGTTTTTATTTTGTTAGGCAACAAGAAAAGCAAAAACACGTAAAAAAAGTCCAAAAAACTACGTTATAAACACATAACACGAAGCAAACATGCAAATGGCCCTGACGAACGGCCAATGACGGACCTCTGCAGGCAGCAGCAGCAGTTTTCTTTGAAGCGATTCTGCAATCGTAGGAAAAATAAAAAGAGCAGCACAAACAAAACAAAGCTTACGGAGAAGAGATCACCAGTTCCACGTACATACTAATCTGTTCCCACAAAAATTTTGCAACGTCGATTGGGATTGGGGTGTTTGTGCGGCGGGGAACTTCGCACAAATGGAAGTACAATATCAAAAGTGGGCGTACGTGATTGTAGGCGTGTTCGGACTTACCTTTTAACCAGTAATAATTTGCTCCAAATTTGGGCAGCTGTGGTAGCAGCAATATGTGACGCACCACACTCATAATTCTACTTCAGGGCCGCAGTATTTTCGGGTTCTGGGCGCTTTTTTATATATCTTGATATCTCACAATTTCCTGTCGTTAATATTCTCTCACGATCAAAATTAATATAGTTGATTTTATTATTTTTATAAGACGTAGTTGCAGAAAAATACGAATTTTGTAAAATAAATTCTTTCTTTAGTTGTTTCTTTCTACACTTTTTTATTCATGGTTCCTCTACGGAGACTGGGAGCGAGCGAGTGAGCGACCATAAATGTTTGAAAAGTCAAAAAATCCGCAAATGCAAATGTCATTACAAAATGCGCGTGGTGTGTTCAATCGGCACGTTTATCAGTATTTACTTTCTCGCTCCTTTTATCAACTTTCGCGCAGCCAATCAGCTGTTTTTCTCCGTCACGTCTCTTCACTAGCCAAAAACATAAATTGAACACACTCTCACTGTACTTTCAATTGATGCTTTTCCTTTACGTGAAATGGAAAATTACCATTCTATTTTCAATTTCTGGGACTAAACGGAAATTTTGAAATAGGCCAAAAGGATATGAATTACTGTAATTTCTTGTGACAATTTTATATTTTATGCCATATTTCACTAGCTGACTATTTAAAACTAAATTTCAAAACAAAAATTATTTCTTTATACACATTTTGTTTTAAGGTAGAAACTACTTTATTATCTTTTAAAAACCCGGTATGATCCTGCCCTTCTTTGACATAGTCTTCAGTTTTTTATTCTTCTTGTCCTTGACACGTTTGTTAAGATTATCCTGTCGTTTCTTTTGTCGTTGGTCAATGCCCGATTCCACCTTCTTCTTGCGATCCACCCACTGCTTTTTAGATTTCTTCTTTTCATCTTTGCGTTTCTTAAGTGATTTATATAACAGCTTTGGATCATCTTTGACCTTCTTGCCTTCGATCTTATCGAAAGCCTTCTGCCAAGCAATTTCATTTCTCATTTCCGCGGCCTTCTCTAACTCTCCGCTTTCTTTTAATTCATTGATTTTTTTATCGGAATCTTTGATTTTCTTAAGGATTTCTCTTGGATGCTGGTGTGATTTCTTAGTTTTAGCGCCTGGATGTGAAGCAAAGTCAAACTTCGAGAAAACAATTTTGCCATCCTCGTTAAAGACTGGCTTCGCCACAACTGGCTTAATGCCCTGCTTGCCTTCCACTTCCTCTTTGAAAAGTTTTTGATTTTCATTCTTCATAGATTTTGCAGCCGTCAGCACTTTTTTGAATTCTTTATTCTTTCTCAGCTTTTTGGCCTCGCGTTTCTTCTTAGCACGCTCCGTAGTGGGTCGCTTTTTCTGTTTCATTTTGTTTTTAATCATATTTAAACGATCCTGTAAATCATCCAGCTGCGCATTATTTCGGGACTGCTTTTGATTGACATTTTTGGCCACTGTTTTACTACTTTGAAGCAGGTAATCATCACAGTCAAGATCTAAAAGAAGGAATCCATTTGAAGTTGTAACTAAATTTCATAACTGCGAAAATTTAACTCACCAACAGAATCTGGCACATCAAATGTTAACAACAGGTCCATAATGTGATCATTCTCTATGCGCAAGAGACTCATCAAGTTCTTCTTGTCCATTTGTGCAGCCATTATCAACGTAATATAAAAAAACTTTACTTAAATTATGTATTAACAATTTAATTAAAACAATTTAAAATTGTTTTAGCTCTCCAGGAGCACGTGCAGACGAAATAACAAAGACGAATTTTTGTTTTCGAGTCAGCTGTCAAACAACTCGTGCAGTGTGTTCAGTGGTACCATTTAATACACTAAAGAAAAATATACGTTTCAACAAAATGGACTGATGCACAACAATAATATTTAATTATACATTTATTACATATATTTATTATAAATATTTATTTATATAAAATGTATATCAATAATGTTAGAAAAAACGTACCAAAGTTGAATGTGTGATCTTCTAATACCTATATATACATACATTTTATAATATCATTTAAAAATACATCTAGATTATAATGGGATTAATAGATAAAACATGTGTCATATGAAACTAATAATTCATGAAGGTAGTTTATAAATATATTTTTTGTTCTCACTAATTTATTTGAAGGATTGATATTTTGTTTATATTTAGTTCTTTTCACATAGGAAAATTTCCATCACTGCCTG
Organism: Clusia tigrina; assembly: GCA_920105625.2. Taxonomy (NCBI): domain Eukaryota; kingdom Metazoa; phylum Arthropoda; class Insecta; order Diptera; family Clusiidae; genus Clusia; species Clusia tigrina. The sequence continues at coordinate 28,210,412 of OV050031.1, read as the reverse complement.
TAGGAGAAATTGATTTCGAGACCCTTAACAATCAATAAATACACAATAAACTGCTCATACATCGATTTTTTGATTATTTTATTTTGAACGTTATAATGGTTTTTAATAAGCCCTTCATCGTCAAGAAACATCTATGATAGTGGTTTATAGAGATATGCTACTAAAAACTTTTCTTATCGTTGTTAAGTTCAATTTAGTAACTAACAACAGTTTGAAGCTAGTTTTCTGAGTCGGTAGCATTTTCTCTCAAAATGCCAACAAAATACGTCTACCACACTAGTTTGTAGAATTAAATTCGTATTTCTCTGTACAATTTTATGATTGTGATTACGCCGTTACGCGTTCCGCGATTTGTGAACTTCGGAGTCTTCATTTTGTGGCTGATTGGTTTGAATGAATGCTCGCTCATGGCAATGTCAAGCAGGCGCTGAACACAACCTGAGCAATTAAACTCGGATTTATTAGTGCATCGGTTATCGTCGGCAAAGTATGTATGACTAATTTTTGTGTTTACTACGTGAAAAATCTTTTTTAATTTCCATTAAAAAGTATTACTTAATTTTTTGCCAAACATAAAAGCCAGCAAAATTGTGCAATAAATAGCAAAATGAAGAAACAATTTACAAAAATTAAAATTGCCGCGGAAAATCTGTCTAGGTGAGTGTGTTGCAAATAAAATAAAATTGAATTCCGTTGCAAGCAGGCAACAGCATTCCAGTACATGAAATGGAGAAAACAACAAAAAAGAAAAAAAATTTAAAATAATGTGCCCACCCATGCTTCTAGCTACCACAGATCGAACAAACAGGACTGCAAAGATTCGGAGCTGGAAACAATCGAGAAGCAAGTGGACAGTTACCGTGATGTATTGGACAAACTGGTGCGTAAATTGCCTGCGGTGAGCAGTGCCACGGACCTACAGGAACGCGATAAACGCATTAAGAAAAATAGCCACTATAAGATTGGCCAAACGCTGGAGGAGTCGTCGAAGGAATTGTCAAGGGACCTGCCATTACATCACGTTCTGATAAATTGCGGTGCGTATGCTTATGGTGGAGGGAGTGGGGCGCTGTCATAATGTGGCATGTAAATAGTAAATACGATTCGGTTAGGTTGGGTCGTGGTTAGGTTTAAAAGAGGGAGTGGTGCACAGGGTGGTAGACAGTCTGCTGCGATATTAAGGGTGGGCGAGGACTGCAGAGCGAAGTGTGTGGCGTTATTTTTCTGTAAGCCTGTGAAGTGGAGCCGCCCCTTGTATGGCGCTTGGGACTGGGAATGGCGCTTGGCCTTGGTAGTCAATTTTTCGTGTCTTACGTCGTTTTCGTGTGCTTTTGTGCTTTGTTTTTGTGTTGCTATTTACGTTTATGATTGCATATATTTTTAGTTTTTTTTAATGTTTTATTTGTTGTTGTTGTTTTTTTTTATTACAATAACACTGGAAATTGTGATTTATTTCAGTAATTTTTTATTTTTTTTGGTAACATTTCAATTTAAATATTGTTAATTAGTTTTCTATTTTTGCATATGGTAATGAACTGATAAATAAAAAAATTTATTTATATTTTTGTAATTTTTCGTGACGGGAAATTTAATTAAAATATATTCGCATCAACGCAGCTGAGTAACTTTTGTTTAATTTTGCCTTTTGATTTTTTGTATTTTCCTTTTACTTAACATATTCGCTGTGATTATGTGATATTCGCTCGTGTGTATTCAAATTCATGCGGTTATTTCTTCATTACAGGCGAACTTGAAAAGTCAATTGCCGAGTGCGTCGTTGATAGCGAATTGGAGACGGAGACCGAAGTGGTGCGACGCCTCAAATTGATTTTGGACAATGAAATTCAAGAGATCTCAACGCTGAAACGAAATGTGTCCCGCACAGTGCAAGAATACACATCACTGAAACGGAGCTATGAGGTTCGTATGCTAAAGTCTTCGGCAGCTGCTGAAGTGGGTGGTGGGGGTGGTTGCATTCACACAAAACTCTTTATAATCATTGAACTAATTGAAAAGGATGTCAATGATGATGCTAGGCACTAACATCAGCACCAATACTACTGCGGGTCTGTTGTGTGTTATGCTGAGCGATGCGAATGTAGCTTCGGCCTTCGCGTGTGTATTGTGCTCATTCATTCTCAATGATTACGAATTACAACGCGTGTAATCACAAGAAAAACAACAACACCACCACCTCCAACAACAACAGCAACTATGTACATGCTTTTATATTATACCATGTTAGCAGACGTACTAAATGCTTAATTGTTAAAATTATTCAATATTTTATAAAGTAATTAATTTACTCTCTTTTTCATCGCTCGTGCTTTTTCACGTCTTTCGTAAGCTGCATGCTTCGTCTTCGCTTTCGCGTTCTAATTCAATGAAATTGCTGCTGAAGTTCTTGTTATTGTTTTTATTATTATTATTATTAACGTATTGTTTAGCGTGCTGTTATTGTTGTTCGTGTTAAACATGTTGGTGTTAAACTTGTTGTTGTTGTTGTCGCTTATAATTTAATTGTTTCGAAATACAAGCAATCACACACACTTTTTTGGATCATTGCTTTTAGGTTTTCTATGATTTTTTTTCCTAGTTTCTCATTTGTTTATGGACGCCGGAGAAAGTTTCACTGTCGCCTTATTTGGTATTGTGTTAATAAAATAAAAAAAACGAATTGAAATAAAAGCACCTTAACATACCTACGGATGTATTAGCATGTACGTAATGGTTAACAATGGAAACTGCAACAATCCAAGGTGCTCGTTCGATCGTATTTCTACTATATGCCATTCCTGCCAACTCCAGGGCTGAAGCCAATTTCAATGAAAATTGCTTGGCTACAGGTCTCACTATTTCATATTTCAACAAGAATGTTAGAAATATAAATGGCATAACCGATTATTCAATTTAACGGATTATACAATTATACTGATGTTTGAAATGATATATCTAATCCCCGTACTCCGTTGTAGAAGTTCTATTCTTAGTACATACTAAATTGGAAAATGAAAATGTGTTACCGGCTCCAAAGTCTCAGAGTAGAGAAGCGATTATTTTCTGTGGAGTCTTCCCATGAGGAGCTCACTTTTCTCTGATAGCTGAAGATGTAAATTCAGCCTTAGAAGTCACATTTTGCTGAATGTAACGGTCCCAAAATAGTATCAAGAATACAACGAAAGCGCTGTAGAGGCACTGAAAATATTTCATGCCAAATTGCCTGCATCCAAGGACTGTTTACTAAATCCAATGTTTATGTGAATTTCAGTCTTTGATTTTGCCAAATGACAGTAACTACTTTTTCTTAATTTAATTCTACATGCAAAACCATCAATGGACTTAAAGCCCTCTGATATAATATCACTACCATCCTTCCTTCCAAATGACCATAAGTAGCTGATGGTTTGAGTTTACAACAAACTTATACGTAGACAAATTGTCTCTACCATCAAATTTACCACCCACACAGCGACTGTTCCAATTTGCTATGCTAATTTGAAAAGCTCAATAAATCTGTCTGAGCAATGCTCATTCTTTGATTGAGTCACTTCAAGTAGGCATGATATCACCTTCGCAAATCATTTGCTGACCATTGTTCTTATCGAGGCGTGCTTTGGCAGCCAAGCACACACAAACAAAAGAATTTTCGAAATTGGATGCATTGAATATGAGAATCAGGCCTTTAAACAGCGATAAGCCTCAAGCGCAGGGCGCCGCAGTTGTTCGTATTACATGCACTTTTTATTTGCATGGGTGTGTGTATGTGAGTGTGTATGTTTGTGATTCTTAGGCCAATGACACACAATTGGGATGTGAATGACTTGCATGCAGAGAAGAGAAACCCGTCTGTGTTTGCACAGCCTGCTTTATGATTATGTTCCTAATATTGAATATTGAATATCTGCTATGTATATACATACGAAGGGCCATACCGAAAATAGTGTACCTGATAATGAAAATGGAATTTGCAAATCGGGAAAGAGATTTGCTATATTTGGAAGTCTTACCCACGGTTAAGAGTCATTACTGTAGACTCAACTACCATTTGAATAAGTTGGGTTAGCCCCAAATGCCATCTGTAAATTCTGTGGAGAAAGTAAAGTGAACTTCACTGCACTGCGGTGTTCTACCAAGACAAAAACATGGGTGTCTCAGAGAATACATCTTGGATATGAGTAACATTCATCCACGAAAACCCCACAAAAAACATAAGTTTCTGTCTGAACGTGCTAGAAGAGCAGTAGATGAGACTATCCTCACCGTTTTAAGTAAACAGTGATATCACAATCGATTTTATAGATCGTAGTGTATAACACCCTTTATATAATCTGGTGTAATCTATCCATGATGCTTAATTCTCTTCTTGGAATCATCTCTGAAGTTTTACCATCCCTAAGACCACACCTCTAAAACCGCCTACTTTTATGTCCTCTGGTAGAGTTAAAAACTATTTCTACCTAATTAAAGCGAAGGAGACTTCATTGCAATCAAACTAAAAATGGTATCATCAGCAGGGCAGTTTTTTGGTAGTTCCACGTGGAGAGGGCATGTATTTCCTAAATTTTTGTTGATTGCCACAATCTGTCTTCTACTGGAGGTGATTATTATTTTATTGTCCAGCGCTTATTGCTCACCACTTCCTTTTGTATGATGCAAATATTTGCACGGCGTTAACACACCTTTCTTATTTGGTGTAGGGTGATAATTTAATGTGCCACTGTTTTTACATGCCCCCTTTTTTGTTTTCAGGCTGCCATACGCTTAGATGAGCCGCAAACGAAAATTATAAACATTAAAGACCAGCAGGAGCAATGCGAGTTGAAGCTGGAGAAGGAGCGCGACATGTTGGCGGCGCAAATGTTCGAGCTCATCGCCAAGGAGGACGTAATCGTGCAGTGCATACGTGATTATGTGCTCAACCAAAGAAACTATCACGAGCGTGCATTGCATAAAGTGAACTCCTCACTAGCCAACATACAGGATATCATACAATCAACTGTGAAGTCACGTTTCAGCACTTCACTGGCTGAACAGTTATCCTCTACAAATCGGGAGATCTCCTCAGTGGTTGAGCTGTGCGTGTGCTGTCTGGTGGAGCACGGTCTACTCGAGGAGGGTTTGCTGCGGGTAGGCTGTGCGAAGACGAAGTCACGTCGCATGCAGCATGCTTTGGAGGCGCAACATGTGAAAACTCCACTGCCACTGGAGTATCAGGATCCGCATGTTATTGGCTCGGTGCTGAAATACTACTTGCGTGAGTTGCCCGAACCGCTGCTGACTTTCAAGTATTATAAGGACTTCATACGCGCAGCGGAGCGGGGCATTGAGGCCGAACGCAAGGCAGACATTAAGGCCATACTAAGCAAACTCCCTGCCGTGAACTATGCGAACTTGCGTTATCTGACCAAATTCCTGTGGCTGGTGACGCAATATGTCGAACAAAACAAGATGAGCTCCCAGAACTTGGCGATTGTCATGTCGCCGAATATGCTGTGGCCACGTGATAAAGGCACGGCCGCAGACTATCTGGGCCAGGTGAACAGCTCGTCAGCGGTGAATATCATTGTGGAATTGCTGATCAGTCAATGGGATTATTTCTTTGAGGGCGAAGTGGATTTCTTTGTGTCGCTGCAGCGTAACAAACTGTTTGTGGAGGGCAAAAGCAAATCGAATTCATCGAATGAGAATCTGGACAAGCACGATGGTGGTGAGTGTTGCCGAATGTAATTAAAAATTGATTTACTATTAAACTATCTCCTTGTAGATTCACTCGAGAGTCCACGGTACGGGACCATACGGCGGCAGAAAGCGTGTGCGCCATCGCCACCAGCAAAGACGTACGAAAAAGCACAAAGCAATAACATCTCAACGCCGGTAGGAGCAACACAAGCCAACAACGCACATACGAGTAGCACAGATTCCACGGCTACAGAAGCGTCAAAGCACTCCCAGAAGAATGGCGAAATCAATCATCGTGCCAAGGAATTATTCGCGGTGCCCAACAATACGGCGTCTCTGGAGAAACCGGAGAAGCCTCCGCTGCCAAAGCAGCTGCAATTGCAGCAGGTGAGCATGCCTATGATGGCGCCGCCGCAGCAACACCAGCCCCAACAACAGCCCCAGTTGCAGCCGGAACAATTCGTACCGAAACCGGTGCCCATGACGCGCACACAATTCTTTGGTCTCGACAATCTGCCATCACCGGTGGCGGACCGCAAGAGCACCGACAGCGTATCTTCGCTCACATTCAAGCCGGATTTGCCGCAAAAGCCAAAAATACCAAAGCGACCGGTGGTGCTGGGCTTGAATGCGGCGGCCAGTAAGAGTGACGAGGAAACTACGCCAACTCCAACGACGACAGTGAGTATCAACAACAACAACAGCAACAGCAACACCAGCACGAACACGATCAGTGCCACAAATGGCTCGAGCGGCTGCAGGAACTCAACGGAGAAATTCATCGAACAATTGCGTAATGAAAATTGTGATAATGTTGCCATCGCAACGAAAGAAACTAATCATAACCAGCAATTGCTGACTGCAGAGCTAACTGCAAACGGCACCTTGCCTGCTGCAAATGCGGCCAGTGCGAACTCTCACGTGAATACGCAAGCGAGTGTGAACGCTACGACGGCCCCGCAGGAGACAACACGCAACACGCCAACCACACCCATTTCACCAAATATGATACTTACGCCAAAAAGGCCAACGGTGCCAGCACCGCCACCACCCTCAATCGTTAAAAAGCAAGTTGAGTAATTATTTTTTCCTTTTCTTTTCTGTTTAATATGCATAATTTTCCAAAGCAAAAATTGAACGCTGCGAGTGGAGTCCAGTAGACTAAGTTAATTAGTTGGAGTAGCCGCCTTGGCGCCATAAACGGAGTGGATCAGCGATAAGCTTAGGCAGTCAAACTCATATTGAATGGAACATGCTCTTGCAAACAGCATTTTAGGGTTTGTCTTGGCAGAGTAGATCAGCTAATTGCCAGTGTGGATGTGGTCGGTCGCACGCACAAGCACAAGCACACGCGTAGCATGGGTTATCCTCCTGACCTATTCAGTTTGAATTTGGGCTAGTTTGCTGAAATCTGACTTTTTTCCGTTATTAGTTTTTTGTTTTTATTTATTTTTTAGAGAATAGTTATTTTACCTTACCTGCTAATGGCAGTTTGTTTGTAACTGATTGAGCCTCAACACTCCATTGGCATTGGAGGACACTTCCCGCACTATATCCCCATACTTCCTTTTAGTGTTGTATCACTCACACAAGAGGCACGTCAAATGTTGAATACATTATGATTCAGTGAACCAACCACTCAAAATATGTTTGTGATTACTTCACCACTTTGTTCATTCATTGCAAGAATAGTAGAACAGTCATGTGGAAGCTTAGCTTCGTCCCGTCTGGGAAACGTGACAAACCTCAAAAGATGTGTTGACTTATTTCACTGTTTTGAAACAGCTTTAAAATCTCATCACAATTGTGATTCATTGTACCACTTTCGTTATGCAGCATTAGTTTCTTATACAAATTCTTTACAAATTTTGCCCATTCCTAATTAACTTGTATTCCTATCGGGGCTTTCGAGACTTTGCTGGATGTATCTAGGTAAAACTTCATCATTCAAGCCGTTTTCTAAGTAAGACACGCTGCAAATGTTGAGAACATCTGCCTTAGTACTAGCAAAGAGACTACTAAGCCAGGTTGTTGCTTTGTGAATCTAATGAAAAGTCAACCAGGCCTCTCTGTAGGTCAACCACATTACTCAATTTGGGGCGTAATTTGTACCCAGCAATGAAATGAACCCTTGGTAATGAGAAAATTTGCTAATTCATTCTTCCATACATTACAGAAGTTCGATAAAAAGAGAGAGAGAGAGAGAGAGAGAGTGGTGTTATTGCAAGAATATTAATATGCAGTGTGGTCTGCAATACATTACTTCACAAACGTCAAAGAACCTAACCTTCTCCGCACAAAGACACTTTTGTCGAAAGTCCACATTCGTTTCCTCCACAAACCTGCCTTGGAATATTTCTGTATTCGAAGAGGCAAGTGATGAAGAGTGGCGTTTTGATTACCTAGTCGCTTCTAGGGTATTTAAGTTTTTTAGCCTGCCAAGACAAAGCTCAGGCATACATCTTCACCCTGACCAATGTTTGCATAAACTTTCATTTTTTAAGGAAACTGGCAGGATGTTCACTCCTGTGGAGCACACATTTCAATGCATTAATATGAAGTTTGACTATTCCACATGTTCTGTAAATGCTCCGTACTCCCTCTCACGCTGTTTGAACGGTCAATATGCATATAAAAGTCGTTAATATTTAAGTATAAAGGATTTTGTAATTGTATTAAGCACACACACACACACACACACATACGCACGTATATATACAGTGGCAATGTTACAATTTGCATTTGTATTTGTATTTATACGCCAAAATTGCATTTGTTTAAGTTGCATCCAGTTTGTAATGGAAGTGTTAGTCATACACACGTATACATATATACATCACATATACATATATATAACAAACATATATACATATCTGTAGTAATTATAGGCTGCTTATAGCAGCTATATGCATATGTGTAGTCGAAACGCTGAACAAGTAGAAAGATATATTAGCCCACTTAAAGCCCATTGGTACCGCAGGAGTTGAGAGCAAAATCTGCATGCTGCAATTCTCTCTCAAACAATCAGAAGTTTCGCTGTCAACAAAAGCAGGAGCAAAAGGATATAACAAGAGAGCCTATAATAAAAGAGAGCCAAAGTGTTCAGGGTGCATAGCGGAATTACTCTACGAGGTGCAGTGCTTGATCTGGCCTAACTATTTTTTATATTTTCAGCTCTCTCTTGGGAGTTAGTTGTATACAAAGCACACATACACACATACCAACCTACTGTGCTTGTGTGTGTGTCTGTGTGCATGTTTTTTACAGCACAGAGAACAAATTGCCTTTTTGGTCCACCGGGCAGAGTAATTCCACTATTGTCATGGTGCATTTTTCCACTGCTCATGGTAATATCGAACACAATGCCATGTGAACACATAAATGCACAGATATTGTAGTAGAAGTAGCGAAACTCCGGACTTTTTCCCACGAACCTGATTTCTTGTGAGATAATGAATGTGAATGCTCATCTTCTTACACCGCTGCAAGTTTGCTGCGAAAAGGATCTGGAGTTTTATTCAAATTAAAATCTTATTTAAGTGTGTTACTCACCTGGTGGTGGACGTAGTGAGGCCACAGTTTATTTGATCTTGTCATCCAGAATCAAAACATAGTTAGTTGAGAGGAAACCAGTTGAAAGCTAAAACGATATCGTTGAAAAATGCGAGGTTATCAACTGTGCTCTTCAGATCTCACCACAAAATTTCTCTCCTACATCCACGAACTATTCCTGCACAATGACATGCACCATGTTGATGATGTAGAAGGTGGTGTCGTACCGCCAACCCCTTTGAAAGCACAGACACAGCACATAAACACTCACCGACCGACACCCACTGTGCTATATATATATATTTTTTTTTTTTTTTTGGTAAATTGATATTATTATTACCCAAAAGGAGAAGCTCTGATGTGGCGCTAAGCATTCAAAGCTCTGATGTTACGTGCTTTTAAGTTGTGTGAGCTTTCCTTCAAGAACCTGCTGAGGTTGTGTGAGTCCAACGTTCGTGTTGTTGTGTTTGCCTTTGCACATTAGTTAAAAATACATTGCAAGGGGCTACGAGCCCATCCTCTCCTCCCTTGCATACCGTAATGTGGCATTCTGTGCTAGTAATCTTTTTACAATTAATTTTATTTTGTGAAATTGACATCCTTAAAAAGGCGCTTAAAGGATTTGCTTATTAATATTACATGTAATGTCAGCTCTGATAATTGCTAATTTAATTTAAATTTTATTTTACTTTAATTTAATGCAACTGTATATAAAATATACGAAAAATGTACTACCTACTGTATTATTTTTTAAGTTATAAAAATATATATATATATATATTTTTATTAAAACATTACACAATGTGAGCATGTACATCTAAAAAAGTAAAGATTATATTTTAATTAAAATCAACTTAACCAAAAATATACCATGATAATTCCGAAACTGCCTTTGTACTCGTAATCTTGTAGGGCTGTTTTTAAAAGGTGCTATGAGCGGCAATAACTGCTTTTTACTGGCTTCATTTCACTTAAAATTGGACCATACCAGTCTCACATCTACGGATGTGGGAGTACAGGAACAAATTTCAACCTAGGTAATAATCCAGACGACTTTGTTTGGGTATTATTCATTTGGTTGGGGATGCTAACATTGGCTGTAGTGGCCACTTACGGATGTTGCAAATCCGTTCGGAGATATCCAGAATATTGAATTGGGGGATTACTCCGTGATAACACCTTTAAATACTACTAATATATTTCTGATGTGCTCAAAATTATGTTTTAACAAGTTTTATATTATACAAGGATTCCAAAGTCCTTTTTAAAAATAAGAACAAACAGTTTTTTTGTTAAACCGGTTTCAAAATATGTACTTCTCTTCCGGCTCAGTACAACGATTTGCACGGTCTAAAAGCATGTCGAGAGAGTGTTTTAGATCGTCGGCTGGGATGTTCTTCAGGATGTCGCTACAATCCTTTTGAATGGCTTCTACGTCCACAACACGCTGTATGTCCTTTTATCGGCAAATGCATTTTCCGAAATGGTAAGAGAGGCACGATGCCAATCAGGGGTATACGAAGACTGGGTGAGAATTAAATTGTCATTAGCCGCCCTCTGTGGTCTAGTGGTAAGCATGCTAGACTCACACCCCGAGGGTCGTAGGTTCAAATCCTGCCACGGGCTTGGTCTCCAAAATGCTTCTTTCTATAAAATCGTTTTCTCTTCGAGTCGAAAGTCTCTGTAGCTAGTTCTCAATCCCCTAACACCTTGCACTCATAATTAATTATGGTGTAAGGAATAATATAATAATAATAATAATAATAATAAATTGTCATTGTTGAGTGTCCTTGCTCAACAATTCACAACGCCATTAGATGCCCTCAATGTTTACTTTGGAACGAACGTACCTTGCACTACCATGGCCAGAACAATGACAACCAAACGACAAAGAAGCCACCGTACGTTGCACCGACAGACTGATCTTTGAAGAATTCACCCACGGTTTGGATGGAATGGATCGCATTATTTATGTCCTCACGGCCGTTTTTAAACCGCGTATGTATCCCACATGAACGCTGCCATGGGATAAACAATCATCTCCGTAAACTCGGTTCGTCATTGAAACGTTTCGGTGGAAGTTTTAACAAGTTCAAAACAAAACTTAATATTAGTCCTTTGTTTGATGCTCATTCTTTTACCGATGACACAAACATACCATCAATTCAGACGCAATAACTCCGCTTTTATGAGTCCAAACGTCATGTTTTGACAGTACAGCAATCAAGGGAATACCTTCTTGACGCAGTAATTGCCACTAGAAATACCTATTTTTAAAAAGTCCTGTTCACTTTCTCCTGGAGTAATGGTGAATTCTTCTCTACAATATTCAATTTAAAATTCCAATTGAATGGAAATATAAAAAAAATGTTTATAATGCAAAATTGCGGGACTAGCCTGTCCTGAAATAGCGTCAAGCGCTCAAAAGAATTAATATCTCTAAGTAGACAAAGAATATTAACCGTCGAAAGTGTCATAACGGGGCATTGGACCCTGGGTACTCTTGGTAGAATGTTGGGAACTGCCTCAAATGACTACTGCAGGAGTAGCATGGATGGGGAGGAGCAATAGTCCATCGAGCACTTGTTACGTACGTGTCCAGCTCTATCCAAACGGACACACACCTTCCGGGGTGACTACTTTCTGGACTCTCTGGGACATATGCCAAATAAGAAAATAAGCTCCATCACCTGCTTCATAAAAAGTTCCAAATGGCTGGACTTCTGACAGCGAATGGGACCTGTGTCTCATGCAGTATAACAAAGGATCAATCATGCCCTAAGTGGGCCTTTTTGGCGACCGCTCAAACTACCTACCTATCTAATCTTTAATTCCTTTAGGATTTTGCAATTTCTTCATGGTTTGTTTCATGGAGGCTTATTTTATTTGATTTCCACCACTCTTCCCAGCAAAAAGTTGTGCTTTACATACAAATTGTTTTCAGTGTAGCCACGCATGATCCGAATAACCTATTTTTAAGTACATAATAAATAGCAAAGAAATCAATGAAATTGAAACCTTACAAAGTGTGCTTCGGTAGCAAGACTGAAAATTTTTGAACTGCAGTTGAGGAATCGCCTTCAGTGGGGAAGCTACCATTTCGAAGAACGCGTAGCCTGCAAGGGCCTACCAACTGAAGACGCAGACGGTTAGGAAAGTTTGTAGCACGCATACCGAGGCAATGAAAGGTAAAAAAGGCAGCTTCGCCAATAGCTCCACAGGATACGGAAAGTTCAAATCTAACTCACACTCCTCGAACAATAGAAGCAGCAGTAATAGCAATAAAACTGAAAAAACTGATGTTAAAAATGACAAGGGAAAAACAGAAACGAATCTGGAGCAGGAGCAGGACTTAAATTCCGGCTTTGGTGATTACCTAAGAACACCCGAAGGTCTGTATAAAATGCTCACATTCTCTGGTGTCAGAGGTCAAATATCAAATATCATGAATAGCAAAGGTATGGTGTCCTATATGCTGACCGGTCAGCCTAGAAATTCGACTGGTGTGCCACCTGGTCTGGGTATTCAGTGCAGTATTTAAATTGTTTCCGCCATACTAGATTTCTATGGACCAAGCCAGATTGGTTTCAAACCGGTTCCTGACATAAATGTGTGTCTGGTTCTTGGGTAGAACTACTACGAACTACTGAAAAATCCACTGTCCTTAACCCGAAACAAGTTTCATTTGTTGTAGTTTTTATCTGTTCAGATCAATACTGACCCACGGTTAGGTTAGGTTAGACTGGCTGACCGAATAGGCCACCAGTTAGGCCCTTGGGGATACTAGATAAGTGTTCTGACAAAAGTTTTCAATGGATTTTTTTCTCTATAATTATGGAAATTCCTCTTGAATTACTATTCAGAAGAGTTTTGAGTTGTTTTCCTGGGGTTCAGGACCCATGTCTACACAGACAGATGGTAGCCTGAACATATCAGATAAAAAGAAAAGAGTAGTCTGAAAGTACAACAAATGAATGTATGTCCAGATGGCGCTACTAATGATGTGACTCAGCTGATATATCCATACACGCCGACAAAGGATCCTGTGAACCAAATTTACAGGTGAATATGCTCTACATCGCTTACAGAAAGTATGAAGAGGAGGGAGAGCAATTCACCGGGATTTTTTATCCACCATAAGATTGAGAATATTAGCCTAGTGACATAATTATCAGACCCATATCACCATGGGCCCATATTCATTTGGTGGATATCCTTGGGTGTATATCATATAAGATATTTGTTGAATTGTAAATTGTGTAACTGAGTTTAAAGTAAGGAATATATCGCAATTTCATCGGACTTTGATTTATGGGCCGTTTAAGTACGTTAATTAATAGGTTGATAATTATCTCGCTAGGCATGGGGCTATGTTAGAGAACCACAATTCTGAGTTTGAATATATTTGACAACCCCGATTCCGCCTTCGGATCAGTACATTTTTGTAATAGGATTCAAAACAATATGAATTAAGTTATCGTTTTCACATCCTTCCAGTTCTCCCTCATCCTTTAGTTTGCAAAACTTATTCTAAATATAATTATCTTCTTATGGGATAGCTAAAAAATACTTTATATCCTGATTCGAGATCCTTATCATTAGCGGTATTTACTATACGAGGAATATTTCACAGTTGTATTCGACTTTCGTTCAATGGAAATGGGGATCAGATTGAGACGTTCAGCAACGGTTCCCCGTAAAACCGACCCCTGATCGACCGTAGTCGGAAACAGGGTCGTTCATAGCGAGTTGGAGAGTCCAATTTTAAAATTTTCCTTCTTTCATTTCACAACTTGGAACTATTTTTGTACATCCATTCACCTCTGCTATACATGGAGCGACATTTTTTTTACAAATACCATCACCGACCTCAGTTTCCAGTGGTTCCTTACCATAGTCACAGTACACATTTATCGCAGGATCTAAGATGTTTTACAGCTTAACTTTTGTTCTTAACCTTGCTGGCAATTTGTCGACCTCTGCTCCTCCAAATATATGTGAGTCCCTAGATGGCTCTTCCGTTTACCAATTTAATAAATGGAAATCGAACGTGGCCAAGGTTCGTCCATTTCCACGGATAATTTTTTTCGGTGTTTCTTCAACCAACTGGAACATACCGTGCCCCTCTAGGGGGCTGTCACAGAAAACTGAATTAATGCTAATTCAATAAAGACGGAATATGAGAATTTTCATTTTGTTTCAGCGGTGGAAATGATGAAATTGTTTGTCTTCGCCAATTCCGTTATGCTAATTTTAACCATGGCCTGGCCACACATGAAGGAACAATATTACATGCTCATGCATTGGCTTAACTCATTTCGAATGGAGGAGAAGTACATCTAAAGCAGGGCGAAATAATCTGATCAACAATTGAAACGAAAGCTTAAACATAAACAAGAAACTTATTTATTATAATATTAGAATATATTTACCACATTAAAAATAACCAAGAAGAGAACAGAACAGAAACATAATGGTGGGCCCCTTCCTGCAAGGTATTCTGCTCATGGGCGTCATCTACTTCTACTCCAAGGGCATAATGTCCATGATTAACGACTATTATCGCAGCGAATTCCAGCGTAAACTGCAAGTGGCCGAGGACCGGCAGCAGAACGCGTCCTCACTCGCATACGACGTGGATGAGAACATAGTGAATCTGATCAACGTGGACAGTTTTATGACGGCTGAAGATAAGTCCACCGGCATGACAAGCGCAGCTGATGTCTGCCCCAAACGCAGTGATTTGCATGCATTTCTGGAGATGATGCGTGTGCTGGAGCCGCGGCCGGACAAGCAGTTCTGCTGGCTTGATAAGGCCACTGGCAATGAAATATTGCAGTTAATCGATTGACATTTTTAAGGTCTTCAAATATTGTTAATAAATTTATAAACTAAATTTTGCTACTATTATTAAATGTATTGTAAACATATTTATAATTAAATATTAAGCAATAAAAAAATGTGTGATGATACTCATTTATAGTCTGAAAGGAAAAGCCCGGGTATATTCCTGTCCAGCAAGGAATGAGAATATATTCCGTGGCAGTTTTTAATCAGAATAAGGATGGTTTTTTTTTTCTTAGCATATTTAGACCCTCTGAGGAGGAGGCGGAGAACTGTGTATGAGACAGGAAGAGAGAGAGAGAGATAGAGAGAGGGGGTGAGAGAGAGAAGAAGAGAGAGAGGAAGAGAGAGAGGGGATGAGAGAGAGGATGAGAGAGAGGATGAGAGAGAGGAAGAGACAGAGAGGAAGAGACAGAGAGGAAGAGAGGTATGAAGAGAGAAAGTAATAAAGAGAGGAGGAGAGAGAGAAAGAGAGAGGGGAAAAGAGAGAAGAAAAGAGAGAGGAAGAGAGAGGAATAAAGAGAAATATAGAGTAATAGAGAGAGGAAGAGAGGAATAGAGAGAGGAAGAGAGAGAAAAGCAGAGAGATAAAAGAGATAGAGAAAAAGGAGATAGAGAAAGAAAGAGAAAGAGAAGATGGAGAAAGAAAGAGAGCATAAAGAGAAAGAGGAAGAAAGACAGATCGAGAGAAAGCGAGAGAGGAAGAAGACAAAAATAGAGAATCAGAGAGAGAATGCGAGACAGAATTAGAGAGAGAATGATAGTGAGGATGAGAAAGAGACAGAGAAAATATGAGAAAGTGAATGAGAGAGAATATGAGATAAGAACGAGAGAAATTAAGAGACAAAGAGAAATAAAGAGGGATACAGAGAGGAATATAGAGACAGAGAGGAAGATAGAGACAGCGAGGAAGAAAGAAATAGAGAGAGGAAGATAGAGAGGAAGTGAAAGAGGAAGAGGGAGAGAAAGAGATGAAGTAGGGGAAAAGAGATAGAGAAAGAGATGAAGATAGAGAGAGATCGAGACAAAGAGAGATAAGGACAGATATATAGAAAGAGACAGATATGGAGAGAGATAAAGATAAAGAGAGATGGAGAGCGATAAAGATAAAGAGAGATGGAGGGAGGGAGAGAGAAAGAGATAAAAGAAGAGAAACTAAGAGCGAGAGGGAGTCAGAAAGAGAGATATGATGAGATAGAAGAAGAGAGAGAATAGAGATAAGGATAGAAGATAGAGAAATGGAGAGAAAGATAGGGAGAAAGACATAGAAAGATCGTGGGAGAGACAGAGAGAGAAGGATAGAGAATAAGATACAGATAGAGATAGAGACATAAGGATAGAGAAAGACAGATAGAGATAGAGAGAAAAGGTTAGAGAGAAAGATATAGATAGAGAGAGAAGAAGAGAATGGGAGATAGAGAAAGAGAACGGGAGATAGAGAAAGAGAACCAAAGCACATTTCTCTGTCACTAAGACATATTTATATATCCATTCTATATAGTCAACACTTCGACAGTGTAATTAGTCGTTTATTCCTTTATTATCACATATTCGCGTCGTAAATTCAACCGAAAGGCGGCATTTTTCATGTCCAGGATGACTTTTTAACTTAACTTCATTATTAACAACACAAACATCCTTCCCGCACAAAACCAAAACAAGTTTGTGTCCTGTAATATGAAAGGTACACTTTCACACACATCGTTGTGCCTTCCCCTCCTTTGTGTAGGGAACATTTCAGACTGTCAGCGAGAGGGCTTGAGCCCGAAAACCACCCCTGTGAGTCTGCTGCTGCATTCCATACACTTCTTACGGACCCTTCAACTACCTGCCACATTTCCATAGCAATCTCTTATTTGTTATTTTAGGAGCGGAAAACAGAGAACAAAAAATTCAACTAAATAAAGCAGAAAATCTGAAAAATACGGAATTTTGTGAGAAAACGAATTTGAATTTTATAATAATAAAAAAGCACTCTCAAAATGACCACAACTTGGTGAGTCCGAACATCCTCCCAGAAACGACCATACCAGTCTTAATTGCCTTAGTTTTCCAGCTGGATGTCTCTCACCCATCCCACGACGGTGGTGAGCGTGGGCGCGGATGCTTTGGCCATGCATTGCGACAACACGATTGCCTTCATTGACAAAAAAACCCTGTGGAAGAGTTACTACAAAGCGGAGGGACCGGGCATGGGCGCGGGCTGCTCTATTCTAATCGGGCATGAACGATACTCGCTGTTCGCATTTGCGGAGGCGGCCCTGCAACCGAATATACACATTATCGAATATCCGAGTATGGCGAAGTATCGATCACTACCATGTGAGTGTTGCAGAAGTTCGGTTGAGTTTCCCTCTCCGTTCTCTTGCTGAACATTTTGACCCTCTTTGCAGCACCCAATGTCATGGTCTATATCGATATGCAATTCTCCCAGTATGGCTTGATAGTCGCTATGAGCGGCCCGCCATATTATATGTTTCGACTCTGGAACTATCGCAGCGGGGAGTTCTATGCTGAGATAAAAACGGACAGAAGCTGCGAAAAATTCAGTTTGTACTGTTCCAGAAATAATTTGCCAACAATCGTGCAGTATTCCAGCACTAAGATGGAGCTGGTGGTGTGGAATGTGTGCCTAACGGCTGAACGCTATTCTATATATCAGATCTCGCAAATAGTTTTGAAAAAGGAGTACACAGAGAGTAATCTATTCTCCTTGTCCTATGGAGAAGACAACAATTTATATGTGGTCAACGATTACGGATCTGTTTCAATCGTAAGTACCTTTGAAGAGTATATATAAATATATATGAATTGTTCATGTAAAGCAGGGATCGAAAATTACGTTCAACCTATTAGGAAGTCCCAAAAATTTCCAACTTGGAGTAGGTTGGGTTAGTGACGTGAATGCCCCAGATAACTAATTTATGCCGGTAGAAGGCGAAATATTGGTGAATTGTAGGAGGTCTCTGGCAATTGTATCTTTTCTATATCTATATCTCCAAGATCAGGGAATATATAGTTTAGTAGGTGCATTAGGAAGGGAAATCTTCGCCTTCTCTTAGTCCTCACAGTTTCTGAACATATCACAATATGGAATATCCATGTAGTATGTGAGTTTTATTCCATCAGTCTTTGTTATGTTGTTACTGTGCCTATCTAATGAGAGAAGTTCCTTGAACCAAGGAGTATTTATGGGTGACATCAGCTTAGGTACATTAAAAGATGATGAATGCCATGTTGTATTGGATTCCTTGATGGGGTCATAAGTTTCAGTGGTTTTTTGTCAGTTAGACACTGCAATGCCAGAGCATTTTCTGGATGTCTCCTCTGCGTTGATTGTTGTGTCCACATCAGCTGTGATATGCACTTGGAAGTTTGATTTAGAGGCACGATACGACTGATACGAATTCTAGTCCTGATTGGGTGTTCGATTATATTTTGTTGCTTCGTCAGACCATTCTTCCTTCCATTGGCATTACTTCTGTCTGAAATACACTGCAGTACTTTTGAAATTCTGCCTCCCAGTGTTGCGTAATAAGTTTCTTCTCTAACTCATTCTTCTCGTCGGTGCAGAAGTCAATATAGTTATATAAAATGGATCGCCCACTGATGGGCACCTTTGGTGCACTTAAATTAAAGTCAAAGAATTCATACCAATTTTAGGGAAGGGGAATAGAGACTGAAGATCTTCAAAATTAAAAAAAATATTGCCTTTAGAAACCCTTTCAAAATGAGCTGTTTCGAAAGAATGAGATGGAACGGTGACCATGAATAAATTTGTTGAGACTTCTGTCTTTTCGTTCTCCGAAAGCATAGGAATGTAAAAATAAATCTCTGCGGAACTAAGAGAAATCTTCTCTATGAATAACCCCCTGAAAACAGAGATAGATGGTTTTTTCGATCCTTGGTTTAGAAATGCTTGTAATATTCATAAGTTCACAACAACTTTCCTCACACTTGCACGCAGTTCGAAATAGGACAAATTTATTTGAGGACTGTGTGGGAGCACTACGGGATGACGGATCAGCGCCGTCATTTCATAAATGGCAACAGACTTGGACTTGTGGTGGGTAACAGCGATTCTGTGTACTTCCTGAAGAAGAGATCTGGTGTGTGGGAGTTCTCTTGGAGAGTCGACTTGGAGACCTCTCCAGTTTTGAAAATCATATCCAATGCTAATCACAATGATATCTGCGTAGTCACCGAGTTTGGCAACACGTTTAATATTGATGTCGAGAACGTTCCAGAAAGTGGTATCCGTAATGTGGTTGAGCTTTGGACCGGTTTCTGCAAAATTGTGGAATATGTCCTGATTAAAGGCATTAAAGAGGAGCACGTCCTAATGCTGACCTCGACGAGCGTGCTGCGTGCGGTCGACTGCTATCGCATGAATACTTATTCCACCGTGACCGTTGAGTGCGCTACAACGTTAGCGGCGCATATGTTTTTGCCTCTGGTGGCTGTGGGCACCAGCTCGAGCGAAATACATTTCTTCTCGTATGAGAAGGTTCGCGCTCCCGCAAGGTTGGCCGTTGTTGAGCTTTCAACGGTGGGCATCTCATGCATACGTCTAACGGATGGCACCGCCTTTGTGCTGGACGCAAAAGACCATTTCCATGTTCTGGAGGCCAATGTCAAGAAGGAGGAATACCACCTGAAGACCACATTGATAAAGGATGTGACTTCTAAAATGCAAGTGGTGAACTTCTTCCTCCTGGATGACAATTACGCACTTCTGTTCATGTGTACTGACACGCAAAATCATTCTTATTGCGCCAACGAAGCACGGATCTATGAGTGGTCATTGTATACCACAATGATCAAAAGAACCTACCTCGAATTGCCATTTAAGTACAGGAATTTCGACTTGGCCATCATTGTTTCTAAGGAGTCCATTGAATTTTACGGTATACGCGCCGATGATTCCGTCATCGATGTTTTTGTATTGAAACATTTTTCGGAACTGGTTCTGGATTTCACAATTGTTTCCAATCATATTACACACATCACTGGCATTGTTGGCTCTCGCAATTTGACCACTTGGGGTATTGACAGCACAATATTGCATTTTAAGACCCATCGAAAGTCCAACAAAGCGTTTCTAATTTCACGACCTCTACAAACGAACTACACGCCGGAATTCATAAGAAGGAAGGAGGAGTGTTACAACGGAAAGTAAGTAGACATTTGTATATTCTGTGCCCTAATCCCTATCAACACCTTATATTGGACAGAGTCCACAAAAACTAACAGCTTTATTTATAGTATACGAAAAGTAGTCTAATAATCGCTATGTTTGATTCGGCTATGCCAAGTTTTCACGACCTTATCCTTCCTTGGGCCACCAGTCAGACTTTTCTACCTCGTATGGGGACGGACGGTGGTGGGAGAGTAAGTAATTAGGAAGTGTAAAGTAGGACCATCTCTCTTTCTTTGGACCACCAGTTTGACTTTTCTTCCTCGTCCGCTTAGGTATGGACGAGGATGGTGGTGGGAGAGTAAGTAATTGGGAAGTGTAAAGTAGGACCATCTCTCTTTCTTTGGACCACCAATTGGACTTTTCTTCCTCGTCCGCTTAGGTATGGACGAGGATGGTGGTGGGAGAGTAAGTAATTGGGAAGTATAAAGTAGGACCATCTCTCTTTCTTTGGACCACCAGTTTGACTTTTCTTCCTCGTCCGCTTAGGTATGGACGAGGATGGTGGTGGGACAGTGAGTACTTGGGTATGGACGAGGATGGTGGTGGGACAGAGAGCACTTGGGATGTATGAAACAGCGAAAGGGATCAAGGAGGTAGTTGAGGCACCCCATAAGCCATATTTCGAGGACTACTTACGTCCTGTGGTAATTAAATGTGGTACGGGGATGAGAGTTCCAGTCAACGATCATAGCAAAATACTCGCACAACCGATTCAACTCTTACAAAACTGACAATTTAGTTTTATAAAAGATTTCTATATACAATTTCAGGTACCTGATATTCTTTTATTCCTATGGCAGTCTAAAAGTTTTCAAATTGCCCGTGCTTCACGATTTCCTGCGTGAAAACAACATCTCTTCCTCCAGTCATCAAATGATATGGCCAAAAAATGTCACCTTAACTAAGATGATCATGCGTTCCCTCGATCTAGTTGTGGTGGAGCCCACAGAGGCTGAGTTGCATATGCAGGAGGAAGTAAAGCACCAATTGAACGAGTTGGCCCAGCAGGTGAAGGATCTGATCGATTACGATATGTCAGTGACTGGTCGGAAAGATGGTATCTTTCGTAAATTTTGCCTGAATAAATCATGGTTGAATACGTTGAACGAGCAGGCGCGCGTTCTTTTCGATATCGAACGTGAATCATTGCTGAAGAGCATAGCGGACGAATGTCGTATTAGGGACTGGATATTGTCCTTGTTGTGGCGTCACACAGCAGAGTTTGCCGTCAAAGTTAAGGCCATATTCTCGAATACTACATTGGAGAGCTATTCCATGCCACGACACGAACAGAAGAAACGCGACGAGCTGGATCCATTCCGTTTCTATGATGTGGATGAAGTTCAGAGAAATCGGCCAGTTGCTGACGAAGAGGAGCGCTACCGCGGTAAGAAGCTCCGGAAACGTTTTGTCATACAAGGTAGCGTCTACGAACATATCATGGCCGATGTATTTCGTTTGCAGGATATCAATGTGGCGACTGCAAACCAAATGCGCAACGACCACATCAAATTTAAGGTAGGTACTTTTTCTACATATGTAAGATAATTCTGGGCCGGCATAGGCTGATTGTTTGGATTCTTCGATTATGTGTTCCTTTTATGCAGCTTATCTTGTGCGAGGCCCTGCGCAAAGAGTTCAACAAGAAATTCAACGAACTGCAGCAATATAAACGGGATATAATGGACAACATTGACGGGACCAATACGACTCTAACCAAAATCTATGACAATATGAATATCATGCTGACTTTGCTCAATATGTCCACATTTATACCGGAAGCCCTGATGGTGCCTGAGTGGTCGAAAGAAGAGATCTTAGAGCGAATTTTAACGGTAAGTACAAAAGTGCCACAGAATCAGCTGAATCACTCCCTGAAGAAAGCCAGTTGCCAGTGACGCATACTCCCTGGAAATACCTCAAATTACGACTAAGGTGAAGTTGGGAAGTGAACGCATCTGATTAGTAAAATCAGTTACGGGTGTGGAATTCAAGGTATTTTGTTCAATGCAGCCCAAAAGCATTCCAAACAGTGAAGTTTGGAAAGGAAAAGTTCCACCACAACCACCATCTGGCTCATATGTCGTTAATAGTCACGGTTGAAAATTCGCTCACGAATGTATTCATCGTGTGTTTAGAAGGAGCAGAGGTTAGGTTCGTTGATCTCTGGTCAAAGAAGACTGGTGACAGAAGAACAAATTTCTCCCATTTCCATATTACCGTATCTCTGGACGGCTATATATGATGATATATGATGATTTATATGATTTGACTCTTGGATTTTTTGTGTGGCGATGAACTTAATCGAGACATAAATTGGGGAATGTAAAAACATGAGTTAAACCCTGACATTGTTCCTTCTTCTCTTTCTCTTTCTCTTTCTCTTTCTCTTTCTCTTTCTCTTTCTCTTTCTCTTTCTCTTTCTCTTTCTCTTTCTCGTTCTCTTTCTCTTTCTCTTTCTCTTTCTCTTTCTCTTTCTCTTTCTCTTTCTCTTTCTCTTTCTCTTTCTATTTCTCTTTCTCTTTCTCATTCTCTTTCTCTTTCTCTTTCTCTTTCTCTTTCACTTTCACTTTCTCTTTCTCTTTCTCTTTCTCTTTCTCTTTCTCTGTCTCTGTCTCTTTCTCTTTCTCTTTCTCTTTCTCTTTCTCTTTCTCTTTCTCTTTCTCTTTCTCTTTCTCTTTCTCTTTCTCTTCCTCTTTCTTTTTGTCTATCTCACTCTTTTTCCTATGATTAGGTGGACGATTCGGAAATTAAAGCCATCAATCGCCGGAAGCAGAAAAAGATTGAGGATAAAAAGGAAAGTGGACGCATTTTACTTTGGTCACCCGAATTTTGGATACGTGCCCTGATGATCATGATGGATGGTGTCATCGAGAAGCTGTGGGAGGAGGAGATAAAAAAAACCCCACCCTGGCCGGAGTTTATGTCGAAGAAACAGCCACATGAGTATACGCTGGAAGATCAAAAGCTATTGCGGCTGTTCGAGGAGACGTTGCGCTTATTGAAGGAGGATCGCGAGAAATATTTAGGCATACTACGTACGAATGAGCAATCCACCTTAAACCTGAAAACCGATTACATACTGAAGTTCAATCAGAAGTGCAGCGAAATGGCCATATTAAAATTAAAATATGACTTCGCGATTAGACACAACCGTGTGCGTATACTAAATACGAAATGCAGATACCTCAAGCAGGTGAAATGGAGGAAAAATCTGACTATGTTAAGGTTGGTACAATTTGCAAGCATTCTGGTCTTTCTGGTCCTTTTCTATTCCTGCCTGTAGAGAAGACTTGAAGCGCATGTCCCTGAATGTGGATAGATACACGATGTTGAATGCTTTTTGGGAGAAGTCGCTGGTGGATATCAAGACTCAGTTGGAAGCGTTGGCCACACGCAGTCAGACCATTGATCGCCACTACAGAAACCAATTATTATCGTTAATACCCGGTCATCTGAATCACGAAATGTTTAAGCTATTCAAGCGGCGTCCGAAAACGGGCCAAAAAGCTTTGAACTCGACTTTGGTTTGCATTGAAGCAGCGCTAAAAATCAGCAATAAACCACAAATCTTTCCACTGCCGAAGGACATTTTAGAGTACGTCAGCGGCGTGGATGCCATGGACGATATACAGCACTGTCCGAATCAGTTGGAAACCAAATACTGGGAGGCTTTTATAAAATTGCGGCGACAAAAAATCGAAAACGAATTAAAAATTAAAGGCAATAATTTTCGTCTATTAGACGCGCAGTCCACGTTCGACGGCATTGTGAGCAATGCGAAGCTTCTGCAGGAAACTAAGTTCGAATACGAGCTGGAACTGCAAAAGATCACCAACGAATATGTACGTAGACGCCTGCTCAAATTGCATTCTTTTCCACTGCATCCCTTCAATTTCAATTCCAGTTCGAAACTATACAAAATCAAAAACTGCAAATAACGCTAAATATGGGTCAGGTGGAGGTCAAAGCGATTGGCTCGCTCCATAGCCTGAAGGAGTGTCTGCTAATGCATGTGGACGATATAAATGGGATCAATAAGCTTATCAGGGTATTTAATAATGGATCATTTTCCTACTAACGGAGCAGGGTCTCTGATATTAGTAGGACACAATTCGTTAAACGTCCTGATTTTTTCGTTTTTCAACTGACATTAGGAAGCCGGAGAGCAGAAGCTGCAAGCCATGCGAAGAGTGGCCCTGTTTCGGCGCCAGGTCATCTATAAAGAGTGGGAGCACAAAGTCTTCAGCGCAAATATTGAATATTTAAAATATATGCTGCAAGTTATACGCAAATGCAAGGTAAGTGTGTCCTTGAAGTGCGTCCAAGACTCCTGCACCACCACTTAAAACCACACGTTCTATATTCGTCCAAATTCATAATTTTGATCTCAACCCGCTCCTTTTCATGAAGGTCACAATGGAATTCTTGAACATCATTCGAAATTGGAACAAAACGAAGCAAAACCGGGAGATGATGAAGGGCAGTGTGGGTCTTATAGAGCGTGTGGTTGCTCAGAAAATAGAGGCATTTCGTAAGACATTGGATGTGATGTAAGAGAAAACTCATTTCTATTTTGCATTTGTACGTACAGTACGCGCTCTATTGTCTGAGCAGTTGATATCAAGAAATAATGGAAATTCAACAAATGAAAGGGAAACACATCATCTCGGGCTGGGGAGCAACTGTCATAAATGCATTCTGTGTATTTCCCCTGATCTTTTAAAGGTTCTTTTTTGTATTGGAATTATAGCTGTGTTGTTCAGGAACGATCCGGTCTTACTGTATTCAATATGACATTCAAAAAAGTCAGTTCAATATTTGAGTGAAACTTGATATATCAGTTTTTGGAAGACTATATAATTCGCCACTTATTCAGATCCCTTCATGAAAAACTCCAGTACTTTTACCAACTTCACTATCTCAGACCACACCTTCTTTAGTATGGATTTGTCCGTTTTTGTGTCTACACAGACATTCTCCAGCACGTGTTTGATAGAGCGGTAATGTTCTCGTCTACCAATCTTCCCGACTAGTCGTGTTGTGGAACTCACTTATGAATACGCTAGTTTACGATTCCTCGGTTAGACTGTTGTTCTACCATAGTTGGCGATCGGAGATCGGGATTAGTTCAAATAGTTGAGCGCCTACTGTACAAACTTGATTACTATATAATAATTATATAATATAATTTATGCAGAAATGAGAAAATAGACAAGATCAAAAAGGATCTGGAAGAGATGAAACAAAAAAATCAAAAAATCAACAAACAAATCGACGAACTGAGAATCAGTGTTGCCATATCGTCTGTAAATCGTGATGTGCTGATTGAAGAGAAACGCGTGCGAGAACAAAATCAAAGGTGAGCATTTGAAGCTTTCGGTTCCGAAGACATAACCTTCCTTTCTCCTTCCTCCTTTCGAAGCAAATGGTTCTAAAATTGTACGGCTGCTGACAGATGCTAACAATGAAACTGCACTTGTCTTAGTTTCAGAGAAAAAGGGTGAGGGGTGGTTAAACTAGAGGTTTGAACCTAGGGTAAACGAGCTGTCGATGTTCTTCAGTTCTTGTAGAAGACAAGTTATATGGTCGCGGGATACATTCATAAAAATTGTGTTGCTGGGGGGAGGGAACTGGAGACATGAACCTCAAGGAAGCTGTCGATGGTCTTAAGTTATTTTAGAAGACCATTTGTTTGGTCCCCTGATATATTCATTAGAATGGGGTTATGAGTTGAGAGTTAGTACCTCGTTGGTTCTTATGTGTTCTCCATTTTCTGTTATTGGTAGATGTCATAACTGGCATTAGCCCTCCAGCTTTGCCGTCTTTCAACCTCATATGAAACAATTAGTTTCGACGGCATTAAATTCGCCGCTCTATGACTCAAACTAATGATGATGATTAATGTTTATGTTCATGCTTGATTTATGTTTATTTCACTCCTCAGAATGGCCAAAATCAAGGCTCATCGGAATTTGATCGACAATGTACGCCTGGATTATACGCGCATTTTGGAGCTAAGCACCATTCTGGAATTGCAACGCTTGCGCACTTACCCAACACTGGCACCAGCGCCCGATGACTGCGTTTAATACGGTTGGAACGGGAGCAAATTTAATTCAATTAAAAACAATATTTTTATTAGTTTTATGTAAATATATTCGTAAATTATTTTATTTAATATTTGTACACTTAATGCTTAAAATATTATGTAAATGGCCAGAAATGCGCCCAGCAAATGCAGAAACAACCAAGTCCAATATAAGCTGGAAGAAGAGAAATATTAAATAAGCCACATTAATTACAGCACGAAGGAGGGACAGAGACAAATATAGTATCATATCGTATGATATTTTCAATGGCGGTGGTTTGGCAGTCGTTTACCAGCGCCATCTAACAGTCCGTTTGTGAAACAATCTTTTAATGGCATATTTTTGTCTCTCACTGTTCGTCATGACTGACTGGTATGAACTGGTATGAATAACAAGACTATTAACTAGCACCACGTGGCGTTATTTGCTTATAATCACTGTATAAGGATATCGCACTGAGTTTCCTGGTTGCTAACCCCTTGTATCGCAGTACACGCGAAAAGGATGGACTCACAAACAACAATGAATGCAGGAAATGTGGGGGAGCAGGGCACAAGGGAAACTTTGGAGCATCGACTATGCCTATGCCCCGCAATATCGAAAACGCGCCTAACACATCTGGGAGCCAACTTGGTTTGAAGGACAAGACGATGTCTCACAATTAGGGATAGTTTCGCTCTTAAGATTTGCTAAGAGCGTTTCTCTGTTTAACGATTTATACTACAACTCTTAAACGGATATCCATCTGGCACCGCAAAGGACCTTGCAGGTCTATGTGTGGCCTTCACGGCCAGCCAGATTAACCTAACTAACCTCCTGTCAGCAGTATATTGAACCAAAATTGATCTTATAAATGCTTAAACCTATATTGAGATAAATACTCCTTAGAAGTGTTTGTCGCAATGAAAATATTTTCTACCTGACCGACCCAAATTTTATATTCCAGTCACCTTTTAAAAAGTGTGACTCACATGTAAAACTTCTATGCCATTCCCCTCGCACTGACAATACTTCCCACCTGACCGCTCCAAATTATATATTTCTCTACCTCTAAGAAAAATGTGATTCCTGTACCAGTATATCTGACACAGGAAGAATGGAAATGTCGTTTGCTATTCCCACTATGAAGTCACACCATGGGAGAACAGTGCCCCGTTGACCTAATTCTTGCGGGTGAACCCAACAAAATGACACTATTATGATTCAATGTGAACATTGCACCTGCTTGAAAACTTGCCTGGTGATTTTCAATTTATTGGCGTCCTCTTGGAACTCATCGCCATGTAAGTACTTCTGTATGCCAATAGTGAAGCCCCGCACATAGACATCATAGTTCAGTGCCTCCAAGTCTGTTTGCAGGCACGCAAATTTGCCACTCTGCAGCAGTTCATCGTAGTAGACACGGCTGTGATTTTTGAAGATCCACTCATTCAATGAAAACGGTTTACCTAAGAAAGCAGATATGATAACTTGAATCGAACTCGGCACCTTTTGACACCAGTTTAGCTTACATGCCAGACACGCCTGTCGAAACTTCTTGGCAAATGGTAGGACCAATTTCTGTTTCCTAAGTCGGACCCGTCCGATCAGATCCACTAAGGCGGCGGGCAAATAGTGCAGCAGCACAACAGCTATTTCGTGATGCAGGGAACTTTTGCGGTACTTGAAGTAGGGATACATCAAAACTCGTTTGGTTGGATAGATGCGTGCCCATTTCAATGTGAGACGTCTGAGCCGCTCCCAGGTAATTGGATTGCTTAAGCCCGATGTGGCATTGCAGATGTGAAGTCTGAAAATAATAGTAAACACAATGAAATTGCTCTCGGTTCTTCTAACGATACTACGAGCAACGATACTACGAGTATTGATACTAGTTCTAACGATACTAATAATTATGGTACTACGAGTAACGATATTATGAGTAACATTACGATTAATTATACTACGAATAACGTTACTACGTATAACGATACTACTTCTAACGATACTACTTCTAACGATACTACGAGTATTGATACTAGTTCTAACGATACTAATAATTATGATACTAAGAGTAACGATATTATAAGTAACATTACGATTAATTATACTACGAATGACGTTTCTACTTATAACGATGCTACTTATAACGATACTACTTCTAACGATACTACTTCTAACGATACTACGAGTATTGATACTAGTTCTAACGATACTAATAATTATGATACTAAGAGTAACGATATTATAAGTAACATTACGATTAATTATACTTCGAATGACGTTTCTACTTATAACGATGCTACTTATAACGATACTACTTCTAACGATACTACGAGTAACGATACTACGAATAACGTTACTACTTATATCGATACTAGTTCTAGCGATACTACGAATCACGAAACTAGGAGTGACGATATTACGAGTAACGACACTTTGAGTAACGGTACTATGAGTAACGAAATGGCTGCTTATGCATAATAAATCCGGATTTCACTTACTTGCCCACGGTTGCCTTCTGCGCTATCATAATCATCGAGTTGACCACAAAGTCCACCGGCACAATGTCGCAGATGACATGCTGGTCACCTAAAATGCTGCTTACTGTACCTCGGCCAATCTCCATGATGAAGCCGGTGATGCCCTGTATGTTGTCAATCCAGCCGGGATAAGGTTCGCGGTGTGCGGCTGTGACAATGGATGGACGCACGATGACAATGGGCAGACTGCGTTTATACTCATTGACAATCTGTTCGGCTATGGACTTGGTGAAGGTGTACGTGTTGGGATGTGGCCCCTGCGGAGAAATACATGCAAACCAATTGTGTACAGTGGCGCCTCGCTAGACTTACCTTTATGTAGTTGGCCAGACTATCGAAGTATGCATCGGGTGTGTAGAGCGCGCAATGCAGAAAGTATTTCCAGTTCACTGGCGGCAAAGTGGGGTACACCAATTCGTCGACATATTTGCGCCCCGGATTGCAGTACGCTGTGGACACGTAAACAAAACTCTGCAAGTAGAGGAGAGCAGCGACGGGTTAAAGCGTGGCCTGGTAAACGCGAACGGGAGAGCGCACAAGCAGCTACCTGTAAGTGTGGCATGTGCTGACACAGCTCCAACAAATGCCAAGTGCCGATGGCATTGACGCGTGCCGCCACCTTGAGCCGTTCATTGAAACGCACGGTTGCGGCGCTGTGAAAAATGATGCTGGTGTGCGCGCAGAGCAGGCGCTTATCAGTCGCACACAAACCTGTTCGGTGGTGGCAAATGTTCCAGTAATAAATACGAGTAGTGAGGAAGTGGTGACAAAGGCAACATCAACATCAACACCGCCACCCCAACAACAACAACGTGGAAGTTGTGGCTTAGTTTCATGTTGCACACTTACCAAAGTCGTCTTGTTCAATGTTGCCCGTCAGGTAGACGAGTTTTTCCAAGCGCTCGGGGTAATTTGCACGCAACCGCTCGAAAATTTTGTGCTGCAGAAATTCACGATAGCGCTCGGGCACACTTTTGCCATTTTTCTCACGTATGAGCATGTAAATCGACTTGATCTGTGGAAAACTCCAGAGCAGTTTCTCCATGAGCGTCTTACCTACAAAGCCAGTGGCACCTGCGATAATGAGGTTGACGAGTTGTCAGCACATAAGTTGAGTGAACTGCATTGCATTTGGGTAGGAGGGAAAGGGGAGAGTGGAGTGGTCTTAACATGAGGTTGCGCAAATCTCAATTGAGTGTGTGGTGATTTGCCAATCAATTTATTATTAAATGAAAAGGCACTCGTTTCTTAGGAGCAATTATTCCATCGTCAGAGAAACACCACTACAAAGAAAAACCACTATAACTACCGAACGAAGTCAACTGATCCTTTCATCAGTCCAATAAAGATAAAGATTGTTAATATGTCGTATATTTGACTATTAAAAATTAAGTTCCTTCTTATTTGGTGGATGGCTCCTACCTAATTGTATTTCAGTCTTTTGTGTTTATGTTTCTTGTGGTTTCTGAGATACTTCTAATAATGCCTCACATTCGAAGATGTATAAATACATATTCTTTTCAAGCAATTTGGCGTTATTTCAGCTTGTCTTTAAAAATATTTGTGGAGGCTATTTTTATATGGATCCTAACACAATTTCTAAGTGTTCTGCATCTCCTTTATTTAGTGAGATATAGACAGAACTGTAATTTATGAGATGGAGTTATTTGTATTAGAATAATTTTCACAAAGTGACTAAAATCGACACAATTAATATAACCGGACCTCATCATTTCCTGTTTCTAAATACCGTGTATTGTTCCATTACGATGCACACGTTGCTGTCGTTCCCTTCGCGGCCACAGTCCATCTCAATTCAGTCAAATATTAGATACAATGAGGCCCGGGAGAATCAAATGGAAAAGAAGTAGATTGATATTCCACTCCCACATGGATATGTAATCCTTTATTAGAATCATTTAGTAAAGACAATAATAATATTCTCATGAGGTTTATGTATGGATTGTTTTTTCTTCTGAATAATAAGTCCCAATATTCTTTCCGCCTTTTTAGCGCAAATCAGTCCACAAGGAAAAGTCACCAACCCAAAGCACAAATATCGCATCACAAATATCGGTTACAATCAAAAATTCTGTACCACATTCATAGCAATTGCATCGGTGTGCGGCTCCCATTAGAAGCACTACCGACACAGGGTCCACGTGCCGAACAATAAAGATCGCTTCATACCATCGGTGACAAAATAGGATTCCCTACTATTCTACTCGTACATTCAGCAGAACTGAACCTTGACTTGAGCTCTAAGAATAGTGGAATATACTTGAGTACACATGAATAATGTGAGATGTGATGGATTGCACGGCAGGATGCTTGGTGCTTTTCGCTAAAATGTCACTTTGTATTTCAATCCCCACTGAAATATAAGGCACTCTTGACTAGTCTTGGTTCGTTCTGAAGCCGGAGGACTACCTAATGGCGATGCGGAATATACTAGTTCCAGGGAACAGTTGGCACTGGCTACTGATATTGTTTATGCTCCCAGGGCCAGACTAGCGATGGTCAGAGAAAATGATGTGATAGCTATTAATTTACAACAAACAGCAATGCATAACCAGAAAATTATCGTCATACTCAAGCCATTCATATTGAACTGTCACATATGCGTGTTCTAAACTGCACATTCAGAACAATTAAACATGAGCTCCCTTAGCAATTTGGCGATTATGTTTCCGACATGTGTTAAAAAGATGAGTATGTAAATTGGACAGGCTTGAAAGTTCTTCTGTGCTCGGAGATATTGGAATTGAGGTTATGCAAGAAATGTATCGGAGTCTCAGCACTGCTGAAGCTACGTGATTTCACCACAGAAAGCCAATTCCTCGCTCCTTCCTTCGACGCACCTGTTACCAAAATGATAGCATCTTGGTACAAATCCTTTTGCTCCTCCATCATTACAATAAATTCAATAAATATATAAACAATTAAGTTAACTAACGATGCAATTTAAATTATACAATTAAAACTTTCTTTTACATAACTTTTATTTACGAGTATTTCACGCGCGAGTGTTTACGTTGCTGGCTTAACATGGACTAAGTGCCACGGGAGTTGCAAGAAAGTGAAAAGCATGCATGCCTCAAATGCAGCCCACCGGACGCAAAGAGTCAACTGACTTCCAGTAGCCAACAGAGCAGCATTCGCGTAATCCTAGACAAACAAGTTTGAGTGCAGCCAGCAGAAATTTTCAATCGCTGGAGTGCGGTGTGGCAAGTGTCCACCGTGTAGCTGCTGGCCGCCGAAGATCATGGCGAAAGAAGAGTGGGTAAAGTAAGTTCAGAGCCCGAAATATGTTGACCTCATTTGTGCAAAATAAATCACGAGTCGACACTGAGCTTATTCCACCTCTCTTCTTTCTTAGCACACGTGGAAGCAATTGCAGTACTCATGCCACTGTGAAGAGGCTGCAACTTTGCGGCGTATATTTACCATGGCAGCACCGTGACGGTCTGAAATTAAAAGCAGATGATGGAAACTTGGATTTTGGAGACGTGTTCGCTGGAAAATGGGAGAGAAAAGAAATTTCCTTGCTGATTAAGAGGCAAACATGAGAAAGGGACAGGCATCCCAGCAGGAAATTAATAGAACTAGACTTTAATGATGTGCAAAAATGTAGTTTACGTGGAGGGAGTAGACCAGCACATAGTTTAAGCGATATTACTGCTCTACGATACTTTCCCTGCTGGGTTGTTATGGCGAAAGTTACAGGTAATAATAAGGTGACCGCTGTTTGGGACGCTCTTACCTCACATATTTCATCATGGCACAGCTCTATAAATGAATTAATGAACTGCAGTGGGGTACATTTTTAATTTCATACCATTTTTAATGACTCTCTCTCTTTCTCTCTCTCTCTGAATATATATTTGCGAGTATCACATTTGTTTATCACCTTAGACAAATGGTACTAAGAGGCTGCAATTGAACTAAACTTAATTCAATTATTCTATGTGTATCAACTTACTATCTATAAACAAGCATTAAGTACAATACTGACTTATATTAAAAAATTTAATTAAATTTCCCCGCATTTCTTGGTTCATAAACGCGTATTGTGCACATCATTCTGGACGGTCCAGACCGCAGCCGACAAGGGTGATTCGGGCTTCTCGTTTGACACCGCCTCCACTGTCACAGTGGGCACAGTTGTTCGGGGCGTCAACAGCAGGCAAGTGCAAATGCCGCCAATGATGCTAAGCAGACAGTATGCGCTCAGTGAGAGGGCGACGTCGACCTTCTTGAAAACATTGATGAAGGGTGCAGTCAGCAGCCAGACACGTGCCCATGTCACCACGGAAAACACAAAGGGCACTTTCTTGTTGGCCGGCATGAGTTCACCCATGCAAGCCAATATCATGGATTGGGCGCAAGACACGCCCGCCTTGGGTATAGTGGCTATAATCATCCATAAACTGACCTTGAGAGTGGCATCCACTGAAAGAGATTGTGAGAAAAATACCAATATATCCACATCACAGTGAAATTCCAAGGAGAACCGTGCTACTTACTGTCAAGGCCAGTGAAAATCCAACCGCAGCAGCCCAAAATACCCGCTAATATGTTGAAACCACCCGCCCATTGCCACTTCCAGGCGTTGTGTTTCAATGTAAAGTGGAGCGCCAGGAAACAACCGATTATTTCGCTGAAACCTGACGAAGGAAGAAGAAATCAATTAAACTGCAAAGCGGATTTCAGTTAACAGAGTTCTGTTTAATTTAACATTTTGCCAACAGTTCTACTAGCAGAGCCATGCAAGTCACATTCATGAGAGAAACGGACTTTCTATATATTAACTGTCTCAGTTCTGGTAGAGTGAGATGGGAGAAAAATGTGTAGAATCACAAAGCGAGCGAGAATACCGGACATCTTCCAGTTCACTTGTGTACAGATGCCAGAGTTGCGAGAGGAAAATGACACAATAAGAATTTTCCTTTGTGGTTTTTGTCACAACTGGATTATTGGCAGTTCTGCTCTTCGAATTCTCTTTGATTCTCTCTGATACGGTCATTAGGATATGTGGACTTTCACAAAGATGTGAACGCGACTTTTCGAATACTTTCGCATTAGTTACTTATAAAAGCATACTTCGGGAGTAACGAGTACAGAATTGAAAACATAATTCTGGAAAAAACCACTGCAACATCAACTCACCCATGGCAATCGTATTGGGTACCAGGTAGTCCCTTCCAAAGGACCTGATATTCAGCAGCATTCCCATGAAGTTGATAATGTAGGCGGCTAGAGCCAAATGCGCAGCGACCATGTGAATTTTAGCCCTTGATCCGTGCCAAAGCTGGAACCACCCAGCTGGAGCAGGTTGTGCCTTGAGTGACACGCGTAAATCCTCCAGATGCTGACGCAGGTCCACGGGTATTTTAAAAGTGCGATCGTTGATTTGCGCCGCCTCGCGTACAATTTCCTCCACACGCTGCACGTCGCTCTGATCGCCGTTCTTGAGCAACCAACGTGGTGACTCGGGTGTCCAGTACAGTAGTCCCAGGAGTATGAGGGTCGGAAATGTGATGCTCAAATAGATTTGAGTCCAGTGGTTGGAGAACGAAGACAGGCCTGGCAGTAGAATGACGCCAATTGACCAGAAGGTGTCGTACAGTATGATGGCGCCAATGCGATGCACCCCAGCGGTGATGTCAACAACTGCAAAGGGGTTGTTAACATTATTCAGGTATCTATTGAACCAGTAGCTGGATCCACAGGATTATTAACCCTACTTACATATAGCTTGGCCAGCAGTGAACATGATGGCACAGCAGACCGCTGATAGACAACGGAACGCACAATGCAGACTGAAGTCGCGCGCATAGCCCGTCACGCATCCACAAAAGAGCTGCGCAAGCATTCCCACGCAGTAAACATTGCGTGGACTGATCCTAAAATGAGACAGACGAGTTCGCAATGCAAAAGTGTCATAACCGGTCGACTGTGTACTTAAACTACTGGTGTAACTTACCATATCATCATTTTGGTGCCCACCACTCCCCCCACCAGCACTCCAAACAAATGCCAATATTGTGTCCAGGCCACAAAAATATCACGCACGCAGACCAAATCGAATTCCATGATGAGCGACTTGAAATCATAGTTGTACAGAAACTCCTTGCAATGCTCGACGGTGCCGCCATCAATCTCAGCCTCGGAGC
Source organism: Clusia tigrina (assembly GCA_920105625.2). Taxonomy (NCBI): domain Eukaryota; kingdom Metazoa; phylum Arthropoda; class Insecta; order Diptera; family Clusiidae; genus Clusia; species Clusia tigrina. The sequence goes on along the minus strand of OV050031.1, from coordinate 28,175,347 downwards.
TACTCTGGTTATAAGCCACGTGGCACTGGTCGTCTGACACCGTAACACTTGTCTCTAAGCCGCTTGTGTCGCACGAAAATTCTTCACTCGGCGACAATTCGGGAGCGGTAAAAATGATGCACGCCATGAACCAGGAGGCGGGAATTTTGCACAGGAATATGATGAGTATAGTGCGCAGCTGCCAGATACCAAAGTCTCCGATTATGGTGCCAATGATGTCGTTCGTCGGTGCTGGTGTGGTGGGCCAGGCTGCAGCTGGCCCAGGAGCTGGCGCTGGTGCGTTGTTAAACGCTGATGCAGCGAATGTGTGCGACGCATGCTGCTGATGCGGCAAATGTGGACTATCTGTGGGAGAGCTGCTGGTGTAATTGGCTTCCTTCGTCATTTTTGTACAGTTGTTGACAGGATTTGTTGACTAGATGCGTGGCTTTTAGTAGAGCATCCTTTGTACCCCTCCTAAGTAAGTAGATTAACGGCGAATTATCTGTAAATGAAGGGATACTTCAATTAAAGAATGCATCCAGATGTGGGGATTGGCCAATGAGTTCAAGACCAGCTTAGTGTCTATTATTGATTCAAGAACACGAGGAGGCGAAGCATGACCCTATGACAAGAATGATAGAACACAAGATGCCAAAATTTACATAATTCCATATCGAAAAGGAGGGATGGCACAGAGGCATGAACGCTGAATGCAATACCTTCAACTTGTCCACGGATGGCTCGAAAATGGTAGATGGTGTTGGAGCAGGCTTATACTGCCCTGAACTAGATATCAGACAGCCATTCAGGCTCCCTGATTATTGGAGTGTCTTTCAGACGGAGGTATTTATGCTAGGAAAGCCGCAGAGATCGCCTGCTAACCCATAAATTGCAAACTCCGCCATAAATGTCTACATAGATAGCCCGGCTAGCATCCAAACCTGTTCTTCAATATAAGGCAGCAACGGATGGGCTGGTGACCGGAGACTGAGCAGTAACTGGATGCCAGGGCACACGAACACAAAGAAACGAGAGAGCGGACACTATTGCTAAAACGGTATCCAACTACGAATGAGCAAGTAAGAATGATGCTTCTACAGATGATTAATAATCATGTTGAAGATTGCAAGATGAGGAAAGCGGAAACAAGGTGGAATATCTTCACATGCAAAATCGCAACGCTTATGTGCAAATCGTAAGGTACTCAGCAACACAAATGTATACTGGCATTCCCGAAAAAGGATTGCAGAATGATTGTAGGCATACTCACAGGTCACTGTCCAACGGCGGTATATGCTAAAAGGATGGGACTGGGAACAACGACGATTGTAGGATATGTGGTGAGTGGTGCACAAAGGAAACTTTAGAGCATATCCCCGAAATCTCAAAAGCGCGCCTGGCACACCTGGAAGCCCCTTGGTTTGAAGAACTGGACGAGGTCTCAGCATTAGGCATGGTTTCGCTTTTAAAGTTCGCTAAGGGCATCTCTTTTGTTATAACTCCATATTACGACTCTTAAATGGATATCCTTCTGGCACCCAAATGGACCTTGCAGGTCTATGTGTGGTATTCCCGACCTAATTTAACCCACATAATTGCTTCAATGTGATCTTTGTAAGTAGCAGTGAAACAAATGAGTAATTATGACGTCACAAGAAATAAATACAAAAAGAGGAAAAACAGAGAGAGTACCCTCAGCAGCTTCTTAGTTTTTGACAGATATATTTGCGGACGGTTGTTGAGAAGTAGCTGAAGGAAAGAATGTGAACGGCAGTCCCCAATGTATCGGTGCTTCAGAGTGCAAGTAGGGACAAGTGCGCTTTTACTAATTAGTGCAACTCTAATTTAGTTAAGACTAAATTCAGTGCACTTCAATGAAATGTTTGTTGTTATTTTCCCCGGTAAAAAATTGGTGTGTGAGTCTGTGAGCAATATTCGACGCAACCACTGTGAAAATGTCTTTGACTACCGTTCGGGGCTCCTTCGACAGCCTGAATAGAATTATCTTTATACTAAAGTGCGAAATGTTCACATTACAATTTGTATCCTGTGAAAATTCGGGGGTAAAATAGTAAGGAATATTCACGATTGGTCTTAAGACCTTTTGATTCCAACTTCATCAATATGATTAAAAAATCTTTCAATACAAAAAATGTGGTTATCGTTGTAGTGCTATGAAAATGGCCCCTTTTTCTATGCCAAATAGACCAGTTCAGTATAACAACCAGGTCATGACTTAAAGGTGTTTCAGAGCACAATGACAATTTGGATATCTTCAAATAGCAACACAACGTAAACATGAAAAGTTCAGTCATATGAAGTCCACGGAATCCCACCTCAATAAAATCAGAGGAGAGAGAGAATTCTGTGATTGATAACTGACCATGGATCCCAATCTGCAAAGTAAAGCGGTCGTGTCGCAGATCATTACATTGATTTCTCTAAATTGATTTGTCTTTACGCAAAGAGAAGCAGATCCATTGAAGAAACCCCCTCGAATGGAGACTGGTCCAATATTTAGACATTTAATTAAGCTCAATTGAAATGCATATTGCGTCAATTGATGAGCTCCGCTCATGCGAGAGCAACAAACCAACAAGCGAACAAAGTCAAAGCCGTTCTGACGTCATATCTTCTAACAATTAATACCCGAATCTCTATAAATAAAAATAAGATGCTTCGTTTGCAGAATGATATAAAGAAATATTTCAGAGAAGGAGGTCTGTTATGACTAGGACGTTATGAAAGCAGTTGGATATTTCAGTACTCATATGCAGCAGTCGGCATGGAGTTCTACGCCAGTGAGAAACCGAAAACCAAAACTATAGAGAATATGCTAAATAAGTATATATAGTTCGAATATGCTATATAAGTATATATATATTGACTTATATATGTCAACCAGGCTTACGAAATTTCAAACTCTCATTGAAAAAGTGGCGTTATCATCCGAATCAAATCATCTTTACTACCAGACATTTCACGTGGCTTACTCACAAATTTACATGAAACCCAGCAAGCAAATCGATGTACTTGGGAAGCTAACTGGACAGGAAGGTAACTTGGAAAGCATTTACAAATGGATTGCTATTGGGTCTATCACTGGTAGTCTATATTCACCTGTCATATGAAATCTTCACTGACCACTTGCAACTAATCTCTTACTATTCTGTACTTCTGGGATTCTAAATATGGATATATTTAATGGCGAAGGACGTGCAAGTATGGAAACTGTTCTGTGCTTTTGGGATTCTAAATGTGGACGTACTTCCTATACTGACGAAGTGCGCACAATTATGCAAACAGCGGTACCAATAGAATACTTCATGTTTCACAATAGATAAGTGCACCCATGGCACATTAACAGTTACGCACTTTATGGAGATTTCCAAGCTCCCACCGAAGAGATTGATAATATATACAGCAAGTATCCAGTGTTATCTTCGTGGCCTTTCCGTGGAATCAAGAGAATAGCTACACAAGATTCTTAAATAAATGCATCAAAGCATTAATCTTATAATACCACATATTAAACACTGATAACACTAACACTAATACTACATATTAAACACATAACCATTAATTAATTATCATTACCAACCGCTCTGTAGTCCGAAACACCGTCTATAACACTGTTTTACTGGTTATAATCGTACTCTGGTTTTCAATTATTTAATGTTGAACACTAACACTTTCGTGGTGGGCGGCTCGCTCACTGGTTCTGAGGTAAATGAGCCTCGATGGATACTGCGGCCTAAAGTGGCATTGACACTTATCCTTATTATTATCCTTGTAGGACCACTTTGTCAGCACAGTTTGCACAGTTATTGACAAAGTTTACCTTGTGCATTAGCGGTGGTTGTTGCCGCAAGTGCAACATGTGCGTCCATTAAAGATATCTCAGAAAAAAATAACTAGATTGGGTTGGATATGACTTAATTGAGGCATTGTAATATTGCGCAAATGACAGTGGCGGGTGTATGATTTTGGTAATGGGGGGAAGACTTTTTATCCAATATGATAAATTGAACTGATTTGAGACGGAATTAAGATTGATTATAATTCAAATGTGATTTGATGAAGTTGGTATTTGAGTTTCCAGATATCACAGTTTTCCTGCATGGGGGACTACTCTTTGATGGTTTTGCCAATCTAATCTTAAAGCGACAATATTTTGGTAAAAAATTCAGTTGACTACCTTAAAATAATATATGAACAACTTTCTTATGTCATCATGAGTAGAATTATTTTTTATGAATAAAAATCAATATAGAAGGTCCAGTCTGACAGAAAAAATTATAACTGTTTCCTGCATAAAAAGAGTGAATGATTATATATGAATATATATATAGTGAATGAATATATATATATATATATATATATATATATATATATATATATATATATATATATATATATATATATACATATATATTTATTTATTCTTATATTTTATATTTTCTTCTATGGTCTTGTTCCTATAAGTGCATACAATGGAGAAACAATATTGCAATTCGAAAAGAAAACTCCACCAATCCAAAAATTAATGTAACTTACACAAGAAGTAGGATAACTTCTTTGTAGAAGCATTCAATAACCGATTGCCAGTTAATAGATCAAATTCCTCTGCCGCCCTCTGTGGCCTACTGGGAAGCATTCTAGACTCACACTCAGAGGGTCACAGTTTTAAATCCTGCCAAAAAATGTTTCTTTCATCTCAGTAGCTAGTATTCCCCTAAACCCTTGCGATCATAATTAATTATGATGCAAGCTATAATAATAATAATATAATAATATAAAGCGAATTCCTAACAGACCATCCAGGTTCGCTCCTGAAAATCAACCTGTAATCCACCACTGGTGGGCATACTGCAAATTAGTGGTTGTCCATTCGTACGCTTCAAGTACAATAATTGCTTTCACGGTTGTTGTAGTTGCAAATGCACTGTCAATATCAGAGCATATGTCATACATTAATTTACCCTCTCCACTCATTACCATTCCTATTACGAGTACACTCATTACAAAACCAACAAGTTGCATGGCTGGTTTCGACCTGTTTGTGGGGGTGGGTGCTCTCTCTGAACTAAATGCAGTGTGCGGCCTGCACCTGGTTGGTTGTGAATGGCTCTCACACCACTCACACCTGAGTGCAAATCACTACGAGTATGCTTGCATTTGTAAGACTCGTGTAAAGTTCTGTGTGAGAGTGCCCGCCCGATTAGGCTTTATATGCCTGCGAGCCTGCGATTATGTGTGTGTGTGTGTATGTGTTTAGACCAATTTAAAGTAATAAATTTTAAAAATTGTGTAGACTGCCATGCTGTTTGCTCTGCAGTAAGTTTGCACGTGTGAATTATTAATTCAAATATTAATCACTATTTATTTAAAATTTTTATTAATTTGTGCTAATAAGTCGAGTTAATAAATCGTTAATGAAACGTGATCAAAATACGACAATTGCTAGCATTGTGACAGGTTTCCATGTTCGCTAGCACTACCGAGCAGGCTTCATACACCCCATGGTGTTCAGATAAATTTCAGCGTGTGGTAAGAAAGATAGATGAAGTGAGATGAGGCTTGGGGAAGTTTTGATCTCGTTTGTAACAGAGAATTAATTGTGTCGCAGTTCCCATTTGTTAGCAATCTAATCCAGAATTTGTTGTGTTATGAACAACTTTCTTATGTCATCATGAGTAGAATTATTTCTTACGACTAAAGATCTTAATAGAACATCGATACAAATAGGAATGGGTATAGTCTCTTCATCTGAAGAATCAACATTGAGTAAATAGTGGATTCAACATTAATTTACTAGCTTAAATATTCCTTATCCAGCAACAATAATACGTGTGGAAGAAGTTCCAAGACTATCACACAACCCTGACTGTTGGTTTTAACTTCATTAGAGAAGCAAAACTGGTGCACAACTGTATTAGTCCACCACAAGGAAGCTCTTATTATACCGGTTATTCCACCTTAACTCAGTACGACTAAAATGAAGTATTGATACCCTTGCACTACATAAGCAAAATTTCTAGAAATTACGGTTTCTCGCTGGTTCTTATTTATTTATAGAGGCTGATTTGTTGATATGAGAAAAAATTTGTTGTGATAATTCTTTATCATAAAAACTGGAACACTTACAACCGTAGACCTTCATGCAAAGAGCATATCTGGTATACGAATGCCTTTGGAATGATTAAGAGAACTGTATTTTATATTTTAGATGAACTGGATTCTTTTAACTACGCTTTTATTGGTGGTATAACTTCCACTAAACTGAAATGTTTTCCACCAATCGTTGGTCCACAAAAAATCTGTGTATAAATGATCAATAAATCATCATTCTTAACTACGGAGAAATTGCCCTTAAAGAGTTTTAATTATTTTCCATGAATTAGTCTGACCTTTGGGGTCCACCAATTTGATTATAATGCAAGGAATACCTGCTCTTTCCTATTATATTATAATGTAAATGAAGGTGGAAACCATTCAGCCAAAAAGACCACCAATTGTTCTTCATTGTTGCTGAACTCTTCTGCGAATTATAGTACAAAACTTTTCATTAATTGAACTTTGGATTCCAATTGATGCTACGACTCCATTTAAACAGCAATAACTCTGTAACTCTAACAATTTACAACTCTCTCTGTAACTCTCTAATTTGGAAATCATAATCATGGATGTTGCTTCTCTATTTATATGCGAAGAATGTTCGGGTATCTTGAAAATTCGAAGCAAATAAAAGCACAAGAGTTTTGGAAAGGTTTTCAACCTTTTCGCAGAAATTTCGGAAAGTATCCACATCTCAGCTATGTATATTTACTTGAACAGATCGGAGGTCCTTATATAATATAATGAAACTTCACCAAAAGCGGGTCCGCTATTTACATTCTTATTCGAATATTCACATCTACAAATTAAATTTCTCGTAAGACCTTCTAAGCCTTCAATATAAAGGTTTACGCTATCCCTCATATAACCCACTTGAAGCCACTTGCTCAGTCAAAAGCGAAACGATGCTTTCCCAACGATGGATACCTGTGAATAACTTTCCACCAATCACTCTCACTCTGCTGGTGTGTTCTTTAATCATATGATGTACGCGTTCCGACCTCTATTGACAGTTTCCCTGCCATCTCTTGTCTCATTGGGTCTAAGTGGTTGTGACAATAATTTTGACGTGATTATCAACGACAGAGGGTGTCAGTGGGCTTTAGCAGCTTTCTGGGAATTTCTTTTTGTATCAATTTGACACTTTTATTGATTTACTATCACCTCGGGTTGCAATATTTTGAACTGATCAAGGAATAGATTACAAAGCAAATTTACTGGACTCAAATTATATTTAACCATATCTGCTGCTTGGACTTTTTCGATCACTCAACTTACACTGGTGTATTTTTATACTCGTACTCGATTATTTTCACTTTAATTTATTTTCTATCTATAGAGATAGCAGCGTATTTCCATGTGTTTATGGAAGATAGACCACAGCAAACAATTGGCACAAGTTTTTGTGAATGGAACGCAGAATATATTCAACTCGTGTCTAAGAAATTAATTAATCACAATACGAGTAGCAATTCTCGCCACAAATTCACTGCTGCAGAATTCAATTAAGTTGCCAGCCACATTCGATTGGCGATGAACGCGTTTGTCACGTTTCGTATCCGATTGGAAACTGAAACGATCGACGGACAAATTGAATCTAACAACTGTCTCAAGATACGGACCAGACCCTATTGCGCGACGGTCCAATGCTGCCACATTGCGCCAAGAAATTATCAAACTATATTCAATTAATAATTGTGCGTTGGTCTGTTTGCCGCTCCTCTGTATTTGTTAAGCAGAATTGGAGACGAAAGCAACTGCCGAACTCTGGGGAAACCATCCCTTGAGGCTTGCAGGCTTTAGCAGATGGCGGACATAGTTGCCACGTATATAAACGCTAGTACACCAAGGGCAAATGAAAGAGCCAAGTGAGAAGTAGAGGAAGAGAAGGTACGATGGCTGCCAACCCTCGGGAGAAATAAAGGGATTGGAATTGAAAATGTTTAGCTAAATTTCATTGTGTAGGTCAAATAACACAGAACGACATACGAAATGTGAACTCAATTTGCATATATTCAATACGAGTAACGCTGCAAAATTCTGCAAAACCAGTAGAATATCGTATCGTACATGACATTATAATGTCACATGGATATAAAATATATATGGATATATATGGAATATAAAGTTCACCTACATCACTTCACATGAAGTGATGTAGGTGAACTTTATATTGCATATTCTCTCTAGCAAATATTCGTTAGGACGTGCCGGATTTCCATCAGAGCCTGATTGGGTTTTGTTGGAGATGGTCCTACTAAGACAGACCAATCAATCTTCTACTTAGATCTTAGGACGTTCAACCCTCGGGAGAAATAAAGGCATTGGAATTGAAAATGTTTAGCTAAATTTCATTGTGTAGGTCAAATAACACAGAACGACATACGAAATGTGAACTCAATTTGCATATATTCAATACGAGTAACGCTGCAAAATTCTGCAAAACCAGTAGAATATCGTATCGTACATGGCATTATAATGTCACATGGATATAAAATATATATGGATATATATGGAATATAAAGTTCACCTACATCACTTCACATGAAGTGATGTAGGTGAACTTTATATTGCATATTCTCTCTAGCAAATATTCGTTAGGACGTGCCGGATTTCCATCAGAGCCTGATTGGGTTTTGTTGGAGATGGTCCTACTAAGACAGACCAATCAATCTTCTACTTAGATCTTAGGACGTTCAACCCTCGGGAGAAATAAAGGCATTGGAATTGAAAATGTTTAGCTAAATTTCATTGTGTAGGTCAAATAACACAGAACGACATACGAAATGTGAACTCAATTTGCATATATTCAATACGAGTAACGCTGCAAAATTCTGCAAAACCAGTAGAATATCGTATCGTACATGGCATTATAATGTCACATGGATATAAAATATATATGGATATATATGGAATATAAAGTTCACCTACATCACTTCACATGAAGTGATGTAGGTGAACTTTATATTGCATATTCTCTCTAGCAAATATTCGTTAGGACGTGCCGGATTTCCATCAGAGCCTGATTGGGTTTTGTTGGAGATGGTCCTACTAAGACAGACCAATCAATCTTCTACTTAGATCTTATGACGTTGGGGTCGTGGATCTATTTCGGCTTGTCTTTCTTTAATTTCACCAGTGTCTGATGAAAATGCTCATCGAGTCGAACTTGACTATCTTCATATTATTTAGGAGTTTGTCTATATCTCTGGGTTCCCTGGGGGAGCCCTTAATTCATTCTTATATTTTATTATTTTTGATCATTGCTTGGCCTTCATGTGAGAAAATTCGATTGCGGACCATTTTAGAGAAAACTGATACTGCTCATATAACTGTGAGGGTCAGGATTATAGCCGACCCGTTATAAAAGGGTGTATTTCTAAACGTACAGTCTGATCAGGTCCGGATTGTAGCTCCTAAAGAATGTTTACACGAATATGACAAACATTCACTCATCATCCTAGAGACGGTACCGATTCAAAAGAGGACTTTTTTAATGAAGTGTCTTCCGAATTTCTATTCCTCAATCACCTTCAATATCATATAACCACATCTCTAATTTAAGATGAAAGTTCGTTTCGTTTTACTGAATAACTGCTTTGTAGTGCCAGAATCCAGGGTGGAAAGAGGTCTATTACCAAATCTTTGTTTAATTCCTGCTAATGCGATTTGATCTATCTATGCGGAACCTGATCTGTTTTTCTGAGGACATTTATATTGACTTCAAGAATGAGTAGATCGTTTACTGTTTCCTAAAATCAACTTGGAGATTCATAGTTCTTCAGTGCTATACAACGACGTTACTTTTATGATATTTTCACCTTATCCGACTTTTTTGACATCAAATTTTCAGTTGTTTAAACAAAAAACTACCGGAGACATGTTATAAACTTATATGTATATTTTATAATATATTCTGCTATAACAAATAATCCAAGATTTTGCTCTGCAAACCAAAATCCTCTTCGATTTCACTCACCTAGTTCCAGACAATTCTTATCTGCACTAATGGACTGAATCCACGAATCTTCAGCTGTCCTGTCAATATCCTTCCGAACCCATACTAAGCGAATGTTGTGGTACCATTTTTTATTTCAATTGAAGATACGTGGCAACCTTCGGAAGCAATTATACAAATGGGAGAAACTTTTTTTGTGAATACAATTCCAAATATACGCGTATAAAAGGGTGTCCACCTCTTCCGTGCTGACAATAATAGCATTAAATGCAACCGAGCGAGTGTCAACAATTCAAATCGTTTTAATAAATTATAAGTTCAACCGGTATTGACATTGGCTCAGCGACGCTAAGCGGCCACCACGGCTCCTCTAACCAGCCGGCGATTGGTAATGCATTAATATTTATTTTTGTCCAGGCACGGGTTATTTCAGACTTCGTTTGTGGCCGGCATTATTTGCATTGCCCTTTTTTCTCCGTTGTGAAAACACTCTTCCAACCATTCGCCTCAAGTTTTGATTAGCAACTTGGTATTTCATGTATATTTGGGTAGTAAAGCGGCACGTGGCAACATAGTTTGGCAGCACTGCAGGTAGGCCGAGCTGCTCACCACTCTGCCATATGCACGTGTCTGAAGATGTCCATCTTTATTTATCAGGAGGACCATAATTCGGAGTGCTGAACTCTGCCAAATGCCAGACTGTGTGAGAGTGAAGTTATTTCCTGGCCGATATTACACGCTTAATTTGAAGTGGAGCATGGAGAGGATCATGGGAGGGTGTTTGTTGCGTAGTGACTTGTTAACTACCGCAAAGCACTTGACATTGTCAAAGTCTTTCTTTTATGGCTGTAAACAATATAGGCACAGTACTCGAAACGTCTTATAAGCGTAGAGGGTCGGCATTACCAAAACAGGCCAGCCCTATATTGTGTACACAACCTGCCTGAAATTGTCATTAACACCTCCGACTGCTCTCAATCTACTTAGCTATGGTATGAACTGGTAATTTGATTAAAATATCAGTTTACTACCCACATGGGATATATAGCAATGGCTCTGTTGGACTGTCTGCCGATGTGTTTGAGTGAGTGTGTCTGTGTGTGCGAGTGATAAGTGTTAAATGCATTTGTCAACATGCAATTTATCGCGACGACAATTTTTACAATGTGTTGTTTGTAATGGAGCCTATGTACACATTGCTGACCAAAACACACACAAACGTAACTGTCTCCGTTGGTCGCTTTTTAACTGGAATATTCCATAGCGTTGTCACTTCTTCCTGCGTGCTTTTAGGATATTTTCATACCCTTTCCCTCTAAAAAGGGAAAAAGTGCATACTAAGTCTGTGCGGTTGAGGAGTATTTCAACTACCAGATGGAGGCGTGGCAGGTGTGGATATGTAGACACATATATGATCAGATCCACTTTCTGAGTTCGTCTGTGGCAACTTTTTTCCACAACTTTAGAGATATCCTAATGAAACTTTGCAAAATATAGTTTGAGCCAAAAGACAGAACCAGATAGCTATATATGCCTATTTTGACAGAGAACACGCCTACCTCCCATATATGCGAATTCAGGCTTCTTTTTAAAAATGACTATAACTCCGGTCCAATTGATTGAATGAGCGACGCAATTTGGCAGTTATGTAGATGAGGCTCTACTACTAGACTCAGTGCAATCTGAGAGGTATATTTACTGCCACACCCCCTATTAATACATATTCATAACTTAAGAACAATAAAGAGGAACATTTAGATGAAGAAACATGCGAAAATTATAAAAATGGTGTTGATAAGGCAAAATTCACGACCGCTTTCCATGTAAGGAACTTTCGGGACCAAAATTAACATTAGTCGAGCTATGCATATATTGATTATATAAGATATATATATATATATATATCGTATATATATATATATATATATATATATATATATATATATATATATAACGAGATGTGATCAAAAAATAAAGTATTTATTTATTCATCAACAACTATCTTGTCCCCATCAAAGTAATTCCCCTCAGATATAATACACTTATGCCAGCGTTTTTTCAAGCCTCGAACCACTTCTGAAACGCTTTTTTTGGTATCGCCTACAGCTCCTGTTTCGATTTTTCTTTTATCTCCTCAATCGTAGCAAAACGCTTTCCTTTCATCGGTGTCTTCAGTTTTGGAAAGAGGAAAAAGTCAGCGGGGGCCAAGTCCGGTGAATACGGTGGTTGAGGCACGATAACGGTTTTGTTTTTGGCCAAAAAATTGCGCACATGCATCGATGTGTGAGCTGGTGCGTTATCATGTTGCAAAATCCATGATTGGTTTTTCCACAATTCTGGGCGTTTCTGACGAATTGCTTCTCGCAAACGGCGCATAACTTCAAGGTAGTATTCCTTGTTGATCGTACGACCTTGTGGCAAGAATTCATGATGCACCACGCCATTGCAATCAAAGAAAACTGTCAGCAAAACCTTTACGTTCGACCGAACTTGACGTGCTTTTTTCGGTCTTGGCTCATCTGGACGTTTCCATTGGGATGATTGGTCTTTGGTTTCAATGTCATAGCCATACACCCACGATTCGTCACCAGTTATGATCTTTTTGAGGAAATCTGGATCGTCGTTGACGATGTTCAACAGCTCCTGAGTGATGTCCATGCGACGTTGTTTTTGCTCAAAATTTAGCAATTTTGGAACAATCTTCGCTGCCGCACGTTTCATGCCTAAAACATCCGTAAAAATTGCTTGGCATGAGCCGAACGATATGCCAACATCATCAGCAACCTCTCTGATAATGATTCGACGATTATCCAAAATCATTTTCTTCACTGCGTCAATGTTTTCATCGTCATTAACATCTTCTCGGCCTTCCTTAAACCGGTTATACCATAGTTGAACTTGTGTTCTGCTCATAGTAGACTCGCCAAAGGCCACAGTCAACATTTCAAATGTCCTTGCGCATTTAATTTCATTTTTTACACAAAACTGAATACAGTTTCTTTGATCCATTTTTTCGAATAGTACAAATTCGAAGAGCACACCAAAACACGACTAGCCTTTTTATCTGTCAAAAACAAACTGACAATCCAAAATGGTTGGTATTGCCAACATATATAACAGACATGTGTACCAACATAAAAAAAAATATGCGAACATCGAACATACGTAACTCACGAAAAGATGAAAATAACGGTTATCTTTTGATCATACCTCATATATATATATATATATATATATATATATATATATATATAGCAGAAATGTACTTTCGGCCAATATTAGTGGTTGTGTAAAATACGGGCAGCATACTACTACTGCCCCGCCCCCAAACACTTAAATCATTAGCTGGTTCCTATAGAGGATTCATAAATTCCACGCCATTAAACACCATACATAAAATAGGCGGCTTTTTTTTACAACCGCGCCTACTATTGACACATTTTTATAACTGATGACCTATACAAAATTTGTGATTAAAATTATACTAGCAATGTTCCTAATGATGCTATATGATAACACATGCATGTGCATGCAAAATGTGGGCAGATTATTACTATTGCCACGCCCACAAGTTACCAATATTCATTACAAGGTCTCTATTGAAGATTCATCAACGAATTTCACACGAAGGTTCACATCGGTAGTATAAAACACCAAAGGGCCACGACATTTTGAGAACCAAGCCTATATGTATAAAACTTAGCACTTATAAAAAATTTGTGGACCAAACTATCTGTTCATAAGTACGAGGGCGGATTGATATTGAAGCTACCTAAGTAGGAAAAAAACATTCATATGATATGTTTACCATTTCAACAATCTCTCGCAACTTGACTCGGCGATCATTCATAACGATATCGAGGATTTTCTTGATATTTTCTTCAGTAACCACCTCTTTTGGCCTTCCTGTTGATGGTATTGTTGCAGTGCTTGATCGGCCGCGTTTAAATTCAGCAATCCAATATTTTACCATGTAATCTGACGGAGCAGACTCACCGTAATATTTATCGAGCTTTTCTTTTGTCTCTTTCGCCGTTTTCCCTTTCAAATAATCGTGTTTAATCACTGCACGAAATTCGCTTTTCTCCATTTTTCAAGAAACACAGAAGTTGCTTACTTCAAACGACTACAACAAATAAACTAATCGATGAATTTGGGTGAAATTTTAACAGCTGACGTTTGACACATCGCAATTTCTAAAAAAAAAGTTTTTGTGTTTGTGCTGCCATCTAGCGCTAGGTAGCTTCAATATCAATCCGCCCTCGTATGTTGACGCTACAAAGCCATACAAAAGATCCATATCACCACACAAAAAATGGTCGGGTTATTTTCACAGCCACGCCCATTATTGACTCATTTTTGTGACTTACACCTATACAATACGGACGAAATTTGTGTAGTACGTGTAGTGCCGCTGTAAAGCCATTAACAAGAAATAGATACGATCAGATAAAGGCCACACCCCGCTATCTTAGAATCAACTCTGGATACTTTACCGAAAATTATCCTAGATTTGCTAACAAAGATGGTATATGAAGAAAATTTGGTAGCAATCTACTCCCGTAGTTTAACTCGCACGCATATATAAGGGCAAAGGATATCTCGAAGTCGGTCCATACCGACTTCAGCTTTTTTCACTGGTTTAACACGGCTTTTCCCAGTTATTTTCAAACCAAGGGATTTGTGATCTATTGTCTGAAAAAGTTAATTCGGTGATGTAGTTCTGTTCAGACATTGAATTATTTGTATAAAATTAGGAGGGTGTGAGAAAAACGCCCCATTATTAGTGAACAATCCCTCATCGTGGAGCTCCCCAACTAAACCCAAAATCTTTGACATACATTTTTCAGGGCTTTGTAAATTTTAAAAATTTGGATCCGCAGGTAAATGCAACTGAAGTAATGGTTGTGTGAACATATTCACGAACTAGCCCTGGAGAGTCTTTTCTGAGCATCCAGAGATGATGAACAGAGCATTGCTGCATGGTAGTTCTTCATCCGCTCTCGTTTCTTCGTGATGAATGTGGTGAATTTACCACAAAAGTCTACCATAATGATGGCTTTCCACATTAATCATGAGCACAAACATTTCCCCCATGAATTCCACTCTGCCACTGGCCACTTGTTTTGTCAAACAATTTCACTGAATAGAAAATTTTAATTCCCAAAAAGGTCGGGAAAAACAAAACTATTTCATTAGTTTGTAAAAATTCTCTCGCGACTTCGGCGGAGGCAACCCATTGGATTGAATATTCTTTCAATGTCCTGCCTTCGTTGATAATGGTGGAAGCGCCTTGTCTCAAGAGGAATGCTATCATGGTTGGACAATAAGCGCAAGTAATCTAGGAGCACATTTCGGGGATATTCTCCTCTTCGCTGGAGAATTGTTTCTGTATTAAAACGGAAGCAACAATTTTGGATGCAATTTTAATTGTGGTTCAAATTTTAACCGAAAATAATAAGAAATTATGTAATATATAATATAATATATAATGATAATGTAACTAAAATTAGTAATAAATATGTAAATAAAAAAATCCAAAGGACACATTTTTAAGGACACCACATTTTTTAGTGGGTGATCAGTTGAGAGAACATTTTAAAAATTTAAGTGGGATGTATCTGGTGAAAAGGAGTCCATCCCACTTCCACCATATCCATTCCACTTTTTCTCTTTCATCAGTTTTAAGGACACGGCATTTTTTATTAACCGGGGACAGGGCTGAAGCCAAATGAAATGCTGTGCTCTACTTCTTCATTCCTATTTGCATATAACAGAGATTTACAGTAAGAGCATGTGGAGTGATTTGTAGCCATAAGCCAAGTGTATGTCACCCCAGAGCTATTCCAATATAAACTATTTCAGAGCTGTTCATATTCGAATTATGGGCGCTTATTTGCAGAAGCTCGCAAATTACATCACAAGTAGACGTAGTAATTAGGTTGTCCTTTATGTGCGAAGATAATTGAATTTATTAAGCAAATACGCTGAATTATGTCACCTTCATTTAGCGACGCACATCGATATACATTATGTATATAGTAGATATTTGCATCATCCGTGGATGGGCCCAATTGAAGCGTTCTAATGGATTGTGAGTTGGTTCGAATACTCACATGTATGCCGGCCTAACCCGGAACTAGTGCAGCTTATGAGCTGGAGGGCGGATGGAAGAGAAGACACAAGAAAGGAAAAGAGGCGAGTTCCCTCTCCCATGTTCCATTCTGAAACACCAATTATGTCATTGAGGTTGATTGGCAGAAGATGAGTGCCTGGCAAGATTGCCTCGCTCATTTGATTGTGGCGATGTAAATTGATCTGATGCCAGTTTGCGGGAATTTTATTCCAACTAATTAGGTCAAATTCCACGTTTCCTCTCTAGATTTGCCAGTATTGTTGAAAGATTTATACTGCTCGCTGAGTTCATCTGCAACACAGTTCCGGGATAATTGCGACTAAATGTGAATCATAGTGAGATGGCGGCATGAATTACAACTATAAATGTAACTAGTAATTTCCAAATTAATTGATTATTACGATTCCCACTTGGTAAGCCGTTGTGCAGTTTAGTTTCTAGGAGGGAAGTGGTTTAAATAAAAGCAATGCTGTCTATTTCTGAGCGACACAACCACGTGGGGCCACTTCACTACTCTTTCTTTCAATTTTTCATTAAATAAACTATTTTCAGTTTAAATGTAACCGGCAACGAATTCGAATTTCAATCACAGTGTTGCCATCAATTCCCAACAGATGGCGCAGCTGAATAAAAGTTTGTTCAGAGTTAGGATATACGATACACGATTTTAGGGATAAAGACTCCGAGCTTTCTAAGCTTTATTCTTTAAAGTGTTTGGCATTTCACCAGCTCCGATTGTGCAAATTTTGCATTATTTTAGAAAGGGAAAAAAGGAAAATGCATAATTTTCGAATTGATGCACGAAAATTTGTTGCACGAAAAGGAACTAAAATGAACATGAAAAATATTGTGAGGGCGAACTTTCGATTTGAAATAAACATTGAATTTGTGTATTTTTGGTGTCGCCTCTGAGTATGCAGAGTCATTCGCTTCGAGCATTGTTAAACGAACAGAGAACCCTGTGTCGCGAAATGGGAAATACACGCAGTTGCATAAATAAATATATGTAACTAGCATGAAAGCCACACAATTCGCATGAAAGCAGCAGAAGCCGCTCGCTAGCTAGTATATAGTATAATTATCGCCCAAGCTTCGAGGATTTCGTCGCTTCAACGCTAAAACTCGCTTAGGCGATGACGCTAAATAACAGGTCAGCAGAAAACTTCAGCAGGTGCCTCTCAAAAGTGAAACCAAACGAATGCGAAACTTTTATAGTGCGGCTGTGCATGGCGAAGCATACTTTTAGGCTCCCACAAAAAGCTGCTCCACAATTACACATACTTTAAGGGTTGGAATTGGATTTGGCCACGTTGCAGTTTATAGCGAAAATCCATTGGCGTATAGAATGTGTGCTCATATGCGATATAAGCACAGGAAGATGCATTCTTCATTTGTACATACGGAATCCTGTCAGGCAGCGACCTTGTGCAATAAAATTGTATGGAATGAAATAAAGCGTCTTTTTGTCTGGTATAATTTATTTTTGCACTTCATTGGAGGTATTGTTTTATGATTTTATGAGAATATCAGTAAAATTAACTCTGTTTTGTATCACAAATAAATATACAAAATTACTTAAATATTATTTTCATTTTTATTTTAGTAAATAGCGGAAAATTCATGTTTTGTTAACCATCTTTTAATAGACATATGTACATACATATGTCTGCTCTTCTATTGCCTATTTCATTTGAACTTTCTACATATATATGCATACGTATGTACATATGGATATGTGCTTACATATGCACATATGTATGTAGTTATGGTGTTTAATTTCGTTCTATCTTTGAACTGAATCGAATTGATTGACTTTTATAGTTAGTTTTCATAAAGGAATTGTTTATCTTTTGAACTATTTGCCGAGGCTGCAAAATGTGAGTGTAGGAGTTTTGAGCATGCTTTACCAAATTCTCTCTATAAAGAAAAAAAGTAAAATTTAAAACATTATTGATAATGTTTCATAGCAGTGGCAGGGGAGAAGCTTGCTTTACGCTAGTGTACGCTGTGATACAGTGGCAAACGCAGAAAAAAATTTTGGGGGGGTTTTAGTTAAAAAAACAATGTTTCATTATTTTATTTACAAATTTAAGTCTAATATTCTTTTATTTTGGGCCATAACATTTAAAATCTCTTCCTCCGTCACGTCTATATCTCTATGGATATTCAAGAGAGCCATTCCGTTCAGGCGTGCTTCTCCAGTTTTATTTCTTAAATATGTTTTTAGCCTGCGAAGTGAGGAAAACGAGCGTTCACTTGAAGCGACAGATATAGGTATTGTTGCTCCAATCGTTAAAAAACGATGCACTGTTTTGAAAATTTTTGCATCGTAACAATTCAACGCGTCTAAAAAAGTTTTGGGTTTATTTGTTTGATTTAAACAGTTCCTGAAAATATATTAAAAATTTTAGTAAGAAAATCTAAATCTAAAGGAAAGATTTTTTACCTTTTCCACATTTTAAATTCAGCAACGAAATCATCGGGATCTTCTACATCAGCGGACCATTGCTTTTCTAAAGCACGAACAGTCTCCTGCATCTCAATAACGTCAAGATTTATGCATTTATTTGGCAAAATGTTTTCAATTTTGGAAAGCAGCTCTCGATGTTTTAAAAATCGTTCATTGATTTGGTCCCAAAAATGATCTAAAAACGGTATATAAATTGATCTGCGGTAATATTCTTCCGGTTTGCCTTCATAATTGTCGCGATTAGTTTGCCGTTTCGCCAAACGTGGAATTTTGATTTCTAAATCTAATTCTGCGGCGATTGTTTTAAGAATCCTCACGCATTTCACTAATTTCAGCATACAAATTATTTGCATAATCAACGCAGCTGCTCAAATCGCAGTCTATTTCTTGCAAACATAGGCTTATGTGTTTTGATAATGCAAAAATTGGCTTTAGTATCGTCATAGCAATCATAAATTGAGGTGATTGGATTGCAGTCAACAAAGCATGTGGCTTTGATAAATCACTTCTTAAATTTTCATTATCAAGCTCTTCCAACGCTGTACAGATCAATGGGAATAAATCGTTAAATAAAGAAAGAGATTCTAAATGCTCCACCCAACGTGTTTCGCAGAATTTAAGTAACCTCACTTGCTTTGAGGTTGGAAAGGATTCTAAAATAAGATTTTTGAGCAGTGTGCCTGCTTTAGTTGACATCCGAAAAAGATTTACGGTCTCTTTCATGGAACCAATACAATTTCTTATAGCAGGTATTTTGCAAGTCGTTGCGATGGCTAAATTCAAGCTGTGATTAGCACAGTGCACATAAAGAGCCGCTGGATATAAATTTTGGATGACTCTAGCACAACCTTTGACATGTCCACTCATCGACCGCGCTCCGTCATAACCTTTAGAAAAAAAAAATAAATAAATTTAACTGTCCCAAAAATAGAAGAGTTGAAAACTCACCTTGACGCCTTATGTGTGCAAAACTTAGTTTAAGTTCTTTTAATTTATCAATCAGCACATTCGCAAGACCGCTGCCAGTTGTATCCTCAACAGGAACAAAACATAAAAAGTCCTCTCTCAGTTTTTCCTCATTCTCAAAACCATCAACATACCGTATACAAATTGAAAATTGCTCAATGCCACCGACATCCGTTGATTCCTCAGCAATTATTGCAAAGCATTGAGATTTATTAATACGGTTAATAATTTTTTTTTGCATTATTTGTCCTGCTATTTCAATAATTTCATTTTGGATGCGCCAACTGAAATAAGTAGCATTTCGTGCTGCAGTTTCAACATGCTTTTTTAAATTTTCGTCGCCACTATCTACTGCTAAACGCAAAAGAGCCCTGAAGTTCCCGTCGTTTTCAGCAGGCATTTCTAAAGAAAGGTTTCCTTCGTCACGATGGCCTCGTAACGCAAGTCCTTGCCTCCCGCAGACAAGCAAAACACGGATTATGGGTTGTAATTTTGCTCGATTTTCAAGCTGTTGCTTTTTGCGGCCATGATCAATTTCTGTTAGTATATCGTTTTTTTATTTTCAAAAATCAGCTTCAAATTGGCTGCGTCTTCCACTGCTCTGCAGTGATAATCCTTCTGCTGATGTTTCTTGCATTTCTCAATTGCCGTCTTCCAAGTTTTAAAAGCAGTTTGAACAAAAGCATTTGTCTTTTGGTGACTACCATTTCCAACGATTTTCCAACCAAAAGCAACGCAATATAGACAGTAGGCACCATCTTGGCTAGGCGAATATGCTAGCCATGGAAAAGACTTCAGCCACGACAACTGAAATTTTAAGTTTCGATCACGAGACGACGGAAAACTAAATGATAAATCAGGCTGCCACACATTGGTTAAAAGCTCATATGTCTGCTTTTCGTCAATTTTTTTGCAGAAATTAACGATATCATTTGCCAACTCCTACAATTAATGTGATATTTGTACATAGGTAAACGAAATATTTTTTTATTAAAAATACAAGTAAACACTTACTGCCACTCGGGTGATCTTAGGTGCACTAGGGTTTTCTTCATTAATTATAACGGGAGAATACTTACGCGTTTTAAAACACTACTTTGAAAATATTTTTTAATAGAATTTTCCCTCATTTTTACAACTTAATATCTTCAACGACCACTTTGTAATGACGCTAATTACTGTGTACAATAAGCAAATACATTTAATTGACGCTACTGCGGTAACGGTACATTAACAGTCAACAAATTCTTTTGTGAAGGAGAATCGACAGTTAAGAGAGAAATCAGAGAGCTTTTTCATATCTGTTGTCTTATTCTTGCTTACGATGCTCAAAAGAGATTGCAAAAATATAAGGAAAATGCAAAAACGGCACAAGAACAAAACGCACGTACGCACATCATTCATTTGTTCTCGTTTTATTCACGCTCTTATCATTAGTGACTAATGTATTCATTTATTTTACATATTCATAGATCGTCGGCATAAAGATTGCTTTGAAAACAACAAATTACAATTTTTCAAATGACTATGTAGTATTCTATTTTTTTGTTAAAAAAATGCATTTTATTTGGGGGGGGTTTTAACACCCAAAACCTCCCCCTGTGTTCGCCTCTGCTGTCATATCAATGTGATTGCCACCGCACAAAAGACAAAGTGGCTGTTCCGCTGACACCTCAAATATTATACGAAAGAATGTGAATAAAAGTAGAGTGACCCGTTTCTATGTTTATCTAATTAAGGTGACCAGCTATTATGTTTCTATGCAGTTTATGAAGTGACTATATATGATTATATGCAGTGCTTAACCAAGTCGACTTGTTTGAATGTTTTCCGCACATCCGTTCGAAATACTACGGCCGGTGTACTCAATACATCACGCTCCTTGACGTGGAGAGTTTGAGCAAAAGAAATAATAAAAAATTGAAAGAATTCTTCGTCCCTACCACATATCATGTGATTCTATATGTGTGCGAACTTGTCTCTGGATACGTATGCACTCTGTGTGTAGGAAATACTTTGATTCAAATTATCTCTTTTGATCTACATTCGTGTATAATGTATATATACGAGTATGTATATTCCTTCCGTCCGTCTGTCCGTCTGTCTGTCTGCGGCTACTTTTTTCCAGACATTTAGAGATATCTTAATGAAACTTTGCAAATAAAGTCTGGACCAAGTCACAGAACCAGGTGAGCCCATTTGGACAAAGACAACGCCTACCTCCCATGTATGCTACTGTGGGCATCTTTCTTAAAATGACTCACTTCGGTCCAATTGATGGAACAGTGACGCAATTACAAAATTCAATTTAGATGGATGCGACAGCCAAGAAAATTCTTTCGGAAGGGTCGACCAAGTGTCCAAAGGCGGATTAACATAACCGTCCCTGGTTTACAAGATAAAGGGTTTAGAAATGGTTGTTTTCAACAGAACAACCTGAATATTCTCCACTGCAAAGACATAAATAAAGTCTTGGTGGTCCGGAGAGTAATAGTGGACCTGATAGAAGATGTAAAAATCTTGGCCTACACCCTTATAAGACCAAATTAACTTTCGAACTAAGGCTACTTGAGCATTTGAGCGCCGAAACTTCTTCGATTGGGCTCTGTAAAAGTTTGAAGAAAATCCTGAATTTAATCGAAAAATAATCTTCAGTGATGAAGCTCATTTTTAGCTTAATGGCTTTGTCAATTATGCGTTATTGGGAAGCAAGGAACCCACATGTGCTTCATTGGATCCACAAAAATGATCGTGAGGGTGGATTTCATGCAGGAGGTGGATTGGACCGTAGGTGTTTTGTTGATGAAAATTATGGCCGTGTTACGGTCAATGGAGTTCGCTTTCGTGCCATGTTGGAACACTATTTGTGGCCAGAATTTGTGATGCCCTTATTGAAAACTCCGTTATAAACTAGAAAATTAATAAAAAGATTTTCAACTTAATTTTTCAACGGATGAAGGGAAATCCTGACGAAGCGGTACCCCTGACATGGTCCAGGAACTTTCCGGAGGAAAGTTGTAGACGTTGAAGTAATCATTTCAAGTGTAAGAATTTTGGTCCGTCCAACACTAGAATGTCAACCACATTATAAGATTCGTAAAGAGTTCCATTTGAAGGCATCACTAAAGTCTTGATTACTGTATGACTAATCTTGCCAAATTGTAATGATATCAGACCGAGAGATTTTATTCCGGGAGAAATGGTGAGCAACACCGAGTTAAACAAACTCTTCTATATTGAAGCATTGGTATCAATTTTATGAAGTCATTATCAAATGAACATCTGAACTCAATTCATCTTTCAAGTGGCTTTATAGCTTTTGCAAATACATGCATAAGATGAGGGACGGAGTAGCAGTACCATTCGGGCAGAGTAATAATTGAATCATTTTGATTAGCATCTGGCTGATCCTTTACAAAACTCCAAACAATTTAATTTGTTTCTTCCTGTCATTGTTGCAGAAAATATGTTTTTATAGCAGGCCAACAATTAACTATTCTTTCGACCGCTGGAAAAAGTGATTGATAGCCTCGTTGTTACTACATGGCGCAACATAACTTCGAAGGTTATTTCTAAGACTCCAAACATTCTTTCAATTTTTCAACTTTTTTTGAACTGCATATACTCGTATTTTAAAACCAAGTTTTCGACATCAAGTGTTAACGCTTTGCACGCATTTCTAGCAACGTTATGGATTACATGGGCATTGCAGCCACTTTTTACAACATTAGAATCTATCGTTGTACGCTTTTGGGAAACTGATTTGTGTGGACCGTAGTTTACTGACGCGTTATCAGCAGAATAACTTTTATTAGGATGTCGGGAGATAACACAAGGTCCGGGGCATACAAAGGGCTATGGAACCTGAGTAAACCGCTCAATAACCCTCTTCTAGATTATCCACAGGACAAGACTAGTAAGAAATTTGATTTTGAGAAACACTTTGTGGTGAAACTAAGTTACAAGAAGGAATGGAGCAATTTAAACGCTGCTTACTTCTTTAAGGAACATACGATCATGTGGTATACGGATGGGCCAAAAACCGATAGTGGTACTGGAGCGGGGGTATTTGGACCTAGAACCAAATACTCCGAGCAAATGGGTAAATATCCAAGTATTTTCCAAGCAGAGATTCTCGCCATCGAAAGATGCACGCAGTTTAATCTAAACAGAGACTATAGAAGACGGGAAATAGCCATACTTTCTGACAGTCAAGCGGCCATTCGAGCATTAAGCTCGTATGAAGTGGACTCTAAGCTAGTATGGGACTGTCTACAGAAATTAAATCAGTTGGGAAAATACAACAAGGTTAGTTTATGCTGGGTCCCTGGCCACATCGGTATCCGGGGCAATGAACAAACGGACGAACTTGCCAGAAAAGGGGCCTCCATGGCAATGATAGGCCCAGAACCTTACTGTGGCATAGGCAGAGGAGTATGGCACGAAGTACTTAGGGAACAAGAAAGGCACAAAAGGCAGGAACTTTTTGCAAGTCATATTGGGCTAAGACAATCAAAACTACTTTTGGGCAACTACAACTGCAAAAGATTCAAATTTTGCATAGACTTGCCCAAAAACAGCTTAAGAATAGTGACTGGGCTTTTGACTGGTCACTGTATGCTCAAGTGACACCTAAGCAACTTAGGAATCGTTTCAAGTTCATTGTGCAGATTCTGTGACGAGGAAACCGAGTCGCCAGAGCACATATTAGGCAGCTGTGGAGCACTGATGCACAGCAGATACAAAAGCCTGGGATCATATTTGATACCAGGTAATGAAATAGCAAAGCTAGATCCAGCTGATATCCTAGTATTTCTAAGGATAACAAAGATGGATGCGTTTCTATAGGGTTATCCTATATTAGCAGAGAGTTGTACAATAGATCTTTCAGGTCGCAGTACATGACATTCCTCCCTTTACATTACATTATCAGCAGAATAAGAACCTGACATTCACAATATCAATACCATACTCCTTTAGGCAACATGCAATTTGTTTGGTTATTGCTTCAGCGGACTCATTATGGTATTCATAGTAATCAATCAATTTCTCTCTAATGCCCTTATTTATATTAAAATATTTTACCGCAATCGGGTATAGTGTGGGGTTACCTTAACTGGACGCATCCGTAGCAATTGAAAGAAATATTGGCAACCCATTGCTTACTGTAATTTCCTTACGGACCAATTCAAGAGACTGAGGTGCTCATACATACAACTTGCAGTTCAATTTGACTCCGCAATCAATACTATTACAGCTTTGATGATGGTTTACTTCATGGTAAACTTGTGCAATTTGTTTGGAGAATCTAAAGAAATACATTGCAAAAATGCATCCATCAATTCAAATATATGATTGCTAATAATAATAACCTTTTACAACTACAAAGCCCGATATGAGTCCATTTGTTGCAGCGTCCTTTGTTCGACGGTGCAAATCGCTATTTAAATGAGATTTTACAGCTTTTTCTCGGTCGTGTTTTATTGTAAATCTAGTTTTGAACTTTTTGCCGTCTTTTGGTCGACTTCCTTGAGCCGAGTGTCGAACTTGTCCTTAGCCAGCCAAAATATAAAATGACAAAGTTTAGTAACCCGGAGATTCCCGCAGATTCTACTTGCAGCCTGGAGAAATTAAGTCCAAAACCGCAGCCAGGAGTATCGGTTTCAAACCCGGAGAATCCAGGCGAAACCCGTACATTTGGCAAGCCTGTGTATGACTATAATATTCTTAATACTTCGTTACACCATTACTACAGCGTCGCAAACTTTATACATTGCCCAATACAAACATAAAGTTGGAGAATATTTGGCGTCTTTAAATGCAGTCTTCTGGTCAGGACAGTTAATGTATTTATTTATTTATTTATTATCGTTACGCGCTAATTTAATACCAAAATTATGGTCCGGATTCAGCCCTATCCTTCACAAAGTGATCACAAAATGTTTAAATCACGAACGACCGATCAAAATTCTTAGTACCATCGACAAATGTAGCAGATTTATAAAACAAGAACAATTAATTATTAAACCTATTAAAAGATCTCATAATCTATATTCATCTTGGATGCTCAGTGACTCATCCTTTATACTTGACACTCGACCGCGCAACCTATCAGCAAATTTTCCTGGAACATAAATCAAGATTGGAAAAATGATGGCAATACGTATACACCGACGGTTCAAAGAGTATTGACGGGACTTCTTCTACTCGGCAACCATTTCTCTGCATTCACTGCAGAGCTAACAGCAATCTACAAAGCAATTAACCAATCAGCCAAAGCCAGGGGTAAATTTTTAATTTGCTCAGACAGTCAAGCAAGTATCAATTATATCCGCAATTTATCAAAAGGAAGTGATACAGGCCTTAAAATCCGAGATAAACTTATAAAATTCAACAAAGAATCAAAATAATGTGGAGTCCCAGCTATTCCGGTATTCGCGGAAACGAATATGCTGACGCAATGGCCAATAGTGCCCGAAGGACTCCAGCTTACACTTTCAGCAACATCGAAAAAAATACATACACCGCAATATATATGAATATATGCTCCAAATACAATACAGATCTTGGGCTGACTCGTACACCATTATGCTTCAATCAACCCATTGAGACTTTGCCCTAATTACCCAACACATCTCAATTGGTCCGAGATCCATCCGTTCATTCGCCTCAGACTAGGGCACATCAAAATTAGCCACGAACACCTGCAAATGGATCAGGCACGCCAAATTGCCATTCCTGCAGTAAACAATCAGTATTAAATGTATTAAATGTAAAAACACTAGTATAGCAAGAGAGTGGAAGAGTGTGGAAAAATGAGTACAAGCAAGTAATGCTTTCGAGCCAAGATTCGGGTAGTGAGCTGAAATCTTTGGAGCCAAAACTCGTACTCACATATATCCAAAAGATAGGGCTCAAGGAGAAACTTTCCATCTTTGATGGGGACACAATATATCTTAATGTCGCACTGCAGTTACCCCCATAACAACAAAACAATAACAAGGCTTTCGACTCGAAGAGAAAACGAGTAGAGAAGTCTGAAGTCGGGTTAGACCGACTTCAAATACCCTCTACCTTTCCCTGTGCGTGCGAGTTCAACAATGGAAATGTTTTCTTCATAAATCATCATTAGGAGAATATCTGCGGTAATTTTCGGTCGGGTATCTTGAATAGATTATATTAGTTTGAGGCGTGGCCTTTATCTGATCGACCCCACTTGTATATGTGTTTATAGAATCAATATATGTACTAATATAAAATATCGTCCAACAATATTGAATAGGTCGTAAGATATAATAATATGTCTACAGTGGGCGCGGCTGTAAAAATAACACGCCAATTTTTTGTGTGGTGTTTAATGTTAGTACCCGCAACCTTCCTGTCGATTTTGTTGATAAATCTTTAATAGGAACCTAGTAATGATTTTTGGTTAATTGTGGGCGTGACATCTCCATATTCTGCATACACACTATTCTGGACCCCATGTATATTTCTGCCAATTTTTATTCCGCTGGCATCAATACGAGCCTAGGTAGGCTAATTTTAATTTTAGACCCGAAAGTTCCTTATATCAAAAGTAGGCGTGTCTTTTCCCTGATTAACCCTATTTGTTGCATAATGTTGCTTTATAATGCCCACATGTTCCTTCCCGTAAAATTTCGTCCTTAAATATCTACCAGATCTTAAGTTATTAATATTTGTTAATAGTGGGCGTGGCTTATGGTTAATATTTTAGTAGCCGGAAATAATTTACGCACGTCTGCTCTATTTCGCGATCAACTAACAATTACTCTTTATTTCATTCTTTATACACTATTCTCCGCGCCACGGCCAACGGTACCGCATTCCGCGCCACGCTTATATACTATTCATGCACTTCTTGCTAATTGCTTATACACTATTCATATATACACTTATTGCTCTATACTTATGTGCTATTGATATACATATACGTTTATTGCTACACTTATTTACTACATATTCTTAACACTTAAGTAATCCTACTACAATATGAACCGCCCACTTATTGCATAGTGATTAGTATGACCCACATCTCCATAACTGGCAAATTGCGTCACTATTCCATCAATTGGATCGAAGTTATAGTCATTTAAAAAAGGTGAGAAAAGTTCCTTATATGGGAGTTAGGAGTGGTCCTTGTCCAAATCGGCCCATATAGCAATCTGGTTCCATATCGTTATCCAGACTGTACTTTTGCAAAATTAAGATACTCTAAAAAAAGTGGCCACAGACGGACAGACAAAATAAAAATTGCTTAGAAAGGGATTCTGATCATATCTGTATATATATATATATATATATATATATATATATATATATATATATATATATATATATATATATATATATATATATATACATATATATATATATATATATATATATATATATAAATATATATATGTCCATACCTACCACGCCTCCTTCTTGAAATTGCAACCCCTCTCTTAAGCACAAAATTAGTATACAATTTTTACCTTTTTTAAAGGTAAGTGGTGTAAAAAACCATAGAAGTAGCATTTCGAGACGATCTCCCGGTGCAGTATATTCGAATCATCGAGACTAGCACAGTCCCCACCAGACCACACATACTGGCTGTTTGATTGCATTGTGAGACCCTTTGAGTAGCTGACAGTATGACTAACGTTGTAGTCGAAAGTCAGAGAAATTTCTCTGAAACACGATTTCCTTTCGCTTCTCTCATTCTGCACTAACTTTCCAGAAACTTCGAAACTTCGTTTTCACTCTTCTTTTTCATTCCTTTCAACGAGAAACTATTTCAATCACATTTCACTGTGGAACTACTGTCAAAGAATAGAAAATTTTATTTCCCAAAGAAATAGTCGGGTCTATTTCATTAGTTTCAAAAAAATTCGACGGAGACTTCGACGGAGGCAGTCAATTGAATTGAATAATTTTTCAATGTCCTGCCCTCGTTGATAATGGCAGGAAGTACCTGGTCTCAAGGGGAATGCTATCATGATGTGGACTATAAGCGCAAGTAATCTAGGAGCATATTTCGGATGTATTCTCATCATCGTTTGGTGAATAAGGACCAAAATTGCTTCTATAATGAAAGTGGAAGCGACAACTTTGGATGCAATTTTAATTGGCTCAAATTTATATTAAATTTGTAACTAAAAATAATAAAGAAATGAATTTGTAACTAAAATTGGTAATAAATAAATAAATATAATCCAAAGGACATTTTCATCCTTTACCATTTGAAGGACATTTTTAATTGAGCAGGAGAGTGGTTGATATAAATTAATCGTGGTTTATTGGATATTTTAAAAATTATTTTTTAAAGGAGATCCAAAGGACATTTCCATCATTCACATTTTTAAGGACACCACATTTTTTAGCGAGGCGATCAGTTTACAGAGCATTTTAAAAATGTAAATAGGATGTATCTGGTGAAAAGGAGTCCATCGCACTTCCACCATATCCACTTTTTCTCTTTCATCAGCTTTAAGGACACGAATTTTTTTATTAACCGGGGAGGGGCTGAAGCCAATTGATCGGTTTGTTGAACATTTTAAAAATTTGTAAATTCCCCCTTTTCATTTTGTCCAACTTCCAATTTTAATCAGGATTTGTGAACTTCTTCAACGAGGTAGAGGGATGATCGTATGTCGGAGTGAGATAAGTTGACACCCTGGTAAATTCACAGACATGCAATGAGAAATTCCACACCAAAAATTTAGCTTTATGTTCTTTCGAACCTTTTTCACATTTTCATTCGTTTTTTGTAAATTGATGTATCGACACAGCTCAACAATCAGCACTTTGATGCAACTTAGTAAAAGGTCCTTGTTCGAGTTTTCTGAGACGCTTCTCTACACTCCTTCCATTCTATAGTAGCAAGCGGATCAGACTGAGCAAAACTATGTATCGGTAGAGTGCTTTTTTAATTTGTTCTTTTATTTTCCCCATGACCACTTTTACCCCATTATAGTTTATTTCTTCATTAGACGAAAGTGACTCCAAACCCCTAGAAATGCTGTGCTCTATTTTTTCGTTCCTATTTACATATAACAGAGATTTACAGTGAGAGCATGTGAAGCGATTTGTAGCCTTCAGCCAAGTGTATGTCACCCCCAGAGCTATTCGAATTGAAACTATTTCAGAGCTGTTCATATTATGGGCGCTCATTTGCAGAAGCTCGCGAATTGCAGGCAAATATCACAAGTAGACGTAGTAATTAGGTTGTCCTTTATGTGCGAAGATAATTGAATTTATTAAGCAAATACGCTGAATTATGTCACCTACATTTAGCGACGCACATCGATATACATTATGTATATAGTAGATATTTGCATCATCCGTGGATGGGCCAAATTGAAGCGTTCTAATGGATTGTGAGTTGGTTCGAATACTCACATGTATGCCGGCCTAACCCGGAACTAGTGCAACTTATGAGCTGGAGGGCGGATGGAAGAGAAGACACAAGAAAGGAAAAGAGGCGAGTTCCCTCTCCCATGTTCCATTCTGAAACACCAATTATGTCATTGAGGTTGATTGGCAGAAGATGAGTGCCTGGCAAGATTGCCTCGTTCATTTGATTGTGGCGATGTAAATTGATCTGATGCCAGTTTGCGGGAATTTTATTCCAACTAATTAGGTCAAATTCCACGTTTCCTCTCTAGATTTGCCAGTATTGTTGAAAGATTTATACTGCTCGCTGAGTTCATCTGCAACACAGTTCCGGGATAATTGCGACTAAATGTGAATCATAGTGAGATGGCGGCATGAATTACAACTATAAATGTAACTAGTAATTTCCAAATTAATTGATTATTACGATTCCCCCTTGGTAAGCCGTTGTGCAATTCAGTTTCTAGGAGGGAAGTGGTTTAAACAAAAGCAACTCTTTCTATTTCTGAGCGACTCAACCACGTGGGGCCACTTCGCTAATATTTCTTGGCCCTTTTTTTAAATAAACTATTTTCATTCAAATGTAACCGGCAACGAATTCGAATTTCAATCACAGTGTTGCCATCAATTCCCAACAGATGGCGCAGCTGAATAAAAGTTTGTGCAGAGTTAGGATATACGATACACGATTTTCAGGATAAAGACTCCGAGCTTTCTAAGCTTTATTCTTCCAAATGGTTTTGAATTATACCAACAACGTTTTTGATTATTTGTTATCATACTTTTTATTGAAAAACAAGATTTAAATTTATGTGAAAATGTTAATTAAATATTTGTTTTTTGTGTGATTTAAGATGACTTACTTTGACTCATACAAATGGAATCTCATTTTTTATGTGAGATTCCGGCATCAACGTAATGTTGCAAAGCACATCAACGTAATAAGAAGTATCAACAGGGAGCACTAAGAAGGTGGGCGCAAGGCTACAACAACAACATTTTCCCTTAATTAGCTTGTCAGTTGGGTGAAAACAGCTGATCGCTTTTGACAACCTAAAATATAATTAAGTTTAAATTTGAACAGGGAGTACTAATAGGTGAGCCCTGGGTTTGAATTTGAATTTTTTGCGATTTGAAAGTGAGATTTAAAAAAACCTAATAAACGAGAAGAGAAAGAATATAATAGAGAAAGAAGAAGCTTGCTATCAAAAGCCATAGTTAATTTATAATTGCTTTTGAGAGCAAAAAAGTTTTACAGACAAATTTGCATTGAAATATCAATACTCCTTTTGTACTCCCCAGGAGAGATCTCCCAAAATTTTTGCTGGGTGATTGATATATTTAGTTGTATTGGCTTTTTACATTTACCTTAATAACTCAGGTTAAAGGTAAGCAAGACCCAAAAATTTTACATTTCGGACCATCTACGCTCGGAGACCTTTCCAATGGTATTTTTTTTTTTTAAATCAAATTTCGTTTATTTTCCACTCTGTAAAGTGTACGAAAAAAAGAGGCTTAGCCTATTAATATGAGATTTTGCCAAAAATGTTATCTAGGTCCCTTCTGCGTCAACCATTTTTGCAAAATTAAATTATTTAGAAATGTGGAAATGTTTTCAAAGTGTCAAGTGAGAGTGAAATATTGTGTGTGGTAGCGTAACCATGGAACAAGTGGCCCGACTACTCCCGCTATAGGCGGGTGTGGTGTGAGAGGTTGAGATGCGCGGAAGCAATATGCAAATGTGTGAACTATGGGACAGCAGTGGATTCTGGTCGTGGACAGTTTGTGTACGATGTATGTTTTATTGTGTACATCGAGTGCTGGTAAGGGTACCAGTGGGCGGTCGTCAGCGACAGTGAATAACAGTATGCATGTGCAAAGACTTATAGAAGATACTTGGGCATAGCTGTGCAAAGCTTTTGAAGCAATGGTTTTCTTACAAAAATGCCATAATTTCTTTGAATTATTTTTTATTTCAGGGAGATCAGACACTGGATCTGTGTAGAACGAATATATGGATTCCATATTAATACATTTTTGCAATTTAACGCAAATGTGGCATCCAAATAATGCGTTGTATTAGATGCATACAGCAAGCGCCATATCCACCACTACCAACTACCTCCAACTAAATGGTAGAATTGCAAATTTGTAGGCTATTTCTTTTAGTTTGTTAAGAAAGTAAATTGAGCGAATATACAACATACGGGCATCTCCCATGAAGTATCAAGTTGTTTATTTTAAACCATTGTACAAAATTTTAAATTACATTTTTGATTTAAAGATCAAAATATATCTTAGCTACTATCTTTAAAGGTGACTTAATTAACTTTCTTTTTTCTATGAATTGTAAAACAACTTGTTTATCAAAAGATGTTACAAAAGTTTAGTATACCCATTATATAATATAATGTAAATAAAATTGCATTGTGTTAATTATTTTTAAATATAAATACAAAATAAATTAATAGAAAATAAAAAATAAAAAAAAAAATAATATAAAAATATTATAGAGTTACTTTTAACATTTCTTTAAAACTATTCAAACGGCGATTTAAATGTGTAATTCTAAAGAATATACGACATTTAAAAATTATGTTTACATCATCTGGCTGGTCCACTGCTCCACTTCGGTCCACCAAGGATATATTTATGTCTTTGCAGTGGAGAATATTCAGATTGTTCAGTTGAAGAAAACCCTTTTTCTTGTTTAAAAATTCCAGGGATTGTTATGTTAATCCGCCTTTGGACACTTGGTCGACCCTTCCGAAAGAATTTTCTTGGCTGTCGCTTCCATCTAAATTCAACTTTCTAATTGCGTCACTGTTCCATCAATTGGACCGAAATGAGTCATTTTAAGAAAGATGCCCACAGTAGCATACATGGGAGGTAGGCGTTGTCTTTGTCCAAATGGGCTCACCTGGTTCTGTGACTTGGTCCAGACTTTATTTGCAAAGTTTCATTAAGATATCTCTTAATGTCTGGAAAAAAGTAGCCGCAGACAGACAGACGGACAGACGGACGGAAGGAATATACATACTCGTATATATACATTATACACGAATGTAGATCAAAAGAGATAATTTGAATCAAAGTATTTCCTACACACAGAGTGCATACGTATCCAGAGACAAGTTCGCACACACATAGAATCACATGATATGTGGTAGGGACGAAGAATTCTTTCAATTTTTTATTATTTCTTTTGCTCAAAATCTCCACGTCAAGGAGCGTGATGTATAGAGTACACCGGCCGTAGTATTTCGAACGGATGTGCGGAAAACATTCAAACAAGTCGACTTGTTTAAGCACTGCATATAATCATATATAGTCACTTCATAAACTGCATAGAAACATAATAGCTGGTCACCTTAATTAGATAAACATAGAAACGGGTCACTCTACTTTTATTCGCATTCTTTCGTTAATATTTGAGGCGTCAGCGGAACAGCCACTTTGTCTTTTGTGCGGTGGCAATCACATTGATATCACAGCAGAGGCGAACACAGGGGGAGTTTTTGGGTGTTAAAACCCCCCCCCAAATTAAATGCATTTTTTTAACAAAAAAATAGAATACTACATAGTCATTTGAAAAATTGTAATTTGTTGTTTTCAAAGCAATCTTTATGCCGACGATCTATGAATATGTAAAATAAATGAATACATTAGTCACTAATGATAAGAGCGTGAATAAAACGAGAACAAATGAATGATGTGCGTACGTGCGTTTTGTTCTTGTGCCGTTTTGCATTTTCCTTATATTTTTGCAATCTCTTTTGAGCATCGTAAGCAAGAATAAGACAACAGATATGAAAAAGCTCTCTGATTTCTCTCTTAACTGTCGATTCTCCTTCACAAAAGAATTTGTTGACTGTTAATGTACCGTTACCGCAGTAGCGTCAATTAAATGTATTTGCTTATTGTACACAGTAATTAGCGTCATTACAAAGTGGTCGTTGAAGATATTAAGTTGTAAAAATGAGGGAAAATTCTATTAAAAAATATTTTCAAAGTAGTGTTTTAAAACGCGTAAGTGATTCTCCCGTTATAATTAATGAAGAAAACCCTAGTGCACCTAAGATCACCCGAGTGGCAGTAAGTGTTTACTTGTATTTTTAATAAAAAAATATTTCGTTTACCTATGTACAAATATCACATTAATTGTAGGAGTTGGCAAATTATATCGTTAATTTCTGCAAAAAAATTGACGAAAAGCAGACATATGAGCTTTTAACCAATGTGTGGCAGCCTGATTTATCATTTAGTTTTCCGTCGTCTCGTGATCGAAACCTAAAATTTCAGTTGTCGTGGCTGAAGTCTTTTCCATGGCTAGCATATTCGCCTAGCCAAGATGGTGCCTACTGTCTATATTGCGTTGCTTTTGGTTGGAAAATCGTTGGAAATGGTAGTCACCAAAAGACAAATGCTTTTGTTCAAACTGCTTTTAAAACTTGGAAGACGGCAATTGAGAAATGCAAGAAACATCAGCAGAAGGATTATCACTGCAGAGCAGTGGAAGACGCAGCCAATTTGAAGCTGATTTTTGAAAATAAAAAAACGATATACTAACAGAAATTGATCATGGCCGCAAAAAGCAACAGCTTGAAAATCGAGCAAAATTACAACCCATAATCCGTGTTTTGCTTGTCTGCGGGAGGCAAGGACTTGCGTTACGAGGCCATCGTGACGAAGGAAACCTTTCTTTAGAAATGCCTGCTGAAAACGACGGGAACTTCAGGGCTCTTTTGCGTTTAGCAGTAGATAGTGGCGACGAAAATTTAAAAAAGCATGTTGAAACTGCAGCACGAAATGCTACTTATTTCAGTTGGCGCATCCAAAATGAAATTATTGAAATAGCAGGACAAATAATGCAAAAAAAAAATTATTAACCGTATTAATAAATCTCAATGCTTTGCAATAATTGCTGATGAATCAACGGATGTCGGTGGCATTGAGCAATTTTCAATTTGTATACGGTATGTTGATGGTTTTGAGAATGAGGAAAAACTGAGAGAGGACTTTTTATGTTTTGTTCCTGTTGAGGATACAACTGGCAGCGGTCTTGCGAATGTGCTGATTGATAAATTAAAAGAACTTAAACTAAGTTTTGCACACATAAGGCGTCAAGGTGAGTTTTCAACTCTTCTATTTTTGGGACAGTTAAATTTATTTATTTTTTTTTTCTAAAGGTTATGACGGAGCGCGGTCGATGAGTGGACATGTCAAAGGTTGTGCTAGAGTCATCCAAAATTTATATCCAGCGGCTCTTTATGTGCACTGTGCTAATCACAGCTTGAATTTAGCCATCGCAACGACTTGCAAAATACCTGCTATAAGAAATTGTATTGGTTCCATGAAAGAGACCGTAAATCTTTTTCGGATGTCAACTAAAGCAGGCACACTGCTCAAAAATCTTATTTTAGAATCCTTTCCAACCTCAAAGCAAGTGAGGTTACTTAAATTCTGCGAAACACGTTGGGTGGAGCATTTAGAATCTCTTTCTTTATTTAACGATTTATTCCCATTGATCTGTACAGCGTTGGAAGAGCTTGATAATGAAAATTTAAGAAGTGATTTATCAAAGCCACATGCTTTGTTGACTGCAATCCAATCACCTCAATTTATGATTGCTATGACGATACTAAAGCCAATTTTTGCATTATCAAAACACATAAGCCTATGTTTGCAAGAAATAGACTGCGATTTGAGCAGCTGCGTTGATTATGCAAATAATTTGTATGCTGAAATTAGTGAAATGCGTGAGGATTCTTAAAACAATCGCCGCAGAATTAGATTTAGAAATCAAAATTCCACGTTTGGCGAAACGGCAAACTAATCGCGACAATTATGAAGGCAAACCGGAAGAATATTACCGCAGATCAATTTATATACCGTTTTTAGATCATTTTTGGGACCAAATCAATGAACGATTTTTAAAACATCGAGAGCTGCTTTCCAAAATTGAAAACATTTTGCCAAATAAATGCATAAATCTTGACGTTATTGAGATGCAGGAGACTGTTCGTGCTTTAGAAAAGCAATGGTCCGCTGATGTAGAAGATCCCGATGATTTCGTTGCTGAAAAAAACGTGGAAAAGGTAAAAAATCTTTCCTTTAGATTTAGATTTTCTTACTAAAATTTTTAATATATTTTCAGGAACTGTTTAAATCAAACAAATAAACCCAAAACTTTTTTAGACGCGTTGAATTGTTACGATGCAAAAATTTTCAAAACAGTGCATCGTTTTTTAACGATTGGAGCAACAATACCTATATCTGTCGCTTCAAGTGAACGCTCGTTTTCCTCACTTCGCAGGCTAAAA
Source organism: Clusia tigrina (assembly GCA_920105625.2). Lineage (NCBI taxonomy): Eukaryota > Metazoa > Arthropoda > Insecta > Diptera > Clusiidae > Clusia > Clusia tigrina. The sequence goes on along the minus strand of OV050031.1, from coordinate 28,138,997 downwards.
ACATATTTAAGAAATAAAACTGGAGAAGCACGCCTGAACGGAATGGCTCTCTTGAATATCCATAGAGATATAGACGTGACGGAGGAAGAGATTTTAAATGTTATGGCCCAAAATAAAAGAATATTAGACTTAAATTTGTAAATAAAATAATGAAACATTGTTTTTTTAACTAAAACCCCCCCAAAATTTTTTTCTGCGTTTGCCACTGTATCACAGCGTACACTAGCGTAAAGCAAGCTTCTCCCCTGCCACTGCTATGAAACATTATCAATAATGTTTTAAATTTTACTTTTTTTCTTTATAGAGAGAATTTGGTAAAGCATGCTCAAAACTCCTACACTCACATTTTGCAGCCTCGGCAAATAGTTCAAAAGATAAACAATTCCTTTATGAAAACTAACTATAAAAGTCAATCAATTCGATTCAGTTCAAAGATAGAACGAAATTAAACACCATAACTACATACATATGTGCATATGTAAGCACATATCCATATGTACATACGTATGCATATATATGTAGAAAGTTCAAATGAAATAGGCAATAGAAGAGCAGACATATGTATGTACATATGTCTATTAAAAGATGGTTAACAAAACATGAATTTTCCGCTATTTACTAAAATAAAAATGAAAATAATATTTAAGTAATTTTGTATATTTATTTGTGATACAAAACAGAGTTAATTTTACTGATATTCTCATAAAATCATAAAACAATACCTCCAATGAAGTGCAAAAATAAATTATACCAGACAAAAAGACGCTTTATTTCATTCCATACAATTTTATTGCACAAGGTCGCTGCCTGACAGGATTCCGTATGTACAAATGAAGAATGCATCTTCCTGTGCTTATATCGCATATGAGCACACATTCTATACGCCAATGGATTTTCGCTATAAACTGCAACGTGGCCAAATCCAATTCCAACCCTTAAAGTATGTGTAATTGTGGAGCAGCTTTTTGTGGGAGCCTAAAAGTATGCTTCGCCATGCACAGCCGCACTATAAAAGTTTCGCATTCGTTTGGTTTCACTTTTGAGAGGCACCTGCTGAAGTTTTCTGCTGACCTGTTATTTAGCGTCATCGCCTAAGCGAGTTTTAGCGTTGAAGCGACGAAATCCTCGAAGCTTGGGCGATAATTATACTATATACTAGCTAGCGAGCGGCTTCTGCTGCTTTCATGCGAATTGTGTGGCTTTCATGCTAGTTACATATATTTATTTATGCAACTGCGTGTATTTCCCATTTCGCGACACAGGGTTCTCTGTTCGTTTAACAATGCTCGAAGCGAATGACTCTGCATACTCAGAGGCGACACCAAAAATACACAAATTCAATGTTTATTTCAAATCGAAAGTTCGCCCTCACAATATTTTTCATGTTCATTTTAGTTCCTTTTCGTGCAACAAATTTTCGTGCATCAATTCGAAAATTATGCATTTTCCTTTTTTCCCTTTCTAAAATAATGCAAAATTTGCACAATCGGAGCTGGTGAAATGCCAAACACTTTGAAGAATAAAGCTTAGAAAGCTCGGAGTCTTTATCCCTAAAATCGTGTATCGTATATCCTAACTCTGAACAAACTTTTAATCAGCTGCGCCATCTGTTGGGAATTGATGGCAACACTGTGATTGAAATTCGAATTCGTTGCCGGTTACATTTAAACTGAAAATAGTTTATTTAATGAAAAATTGAAAGAAAGAGTAGCGAAGTGGCCCCACGTGGCTGTGTCGCTCAGAAATAGAAAGAGTTGCTTTTATTTAAACCACTTCCCTCCTAGAATCTAAACTGCACAACGGCTTACCAAGGGGGAATCGTAATAATCAATTAATTTGGACCTTACTAGTTACATTTATAGTTGCAATTCATGCCGCCATCTCACTATGATTCACATTTAGTCGCAATTATCCCGGAACTGTGTTGCAGATGAACTCAGCGAGCAGTATAAATCTTTCAACAATACTGGCAAATCTAGAGAGGAAACGTGGAATTTGACCTAATTAGTTGGAATAAAATTCCCGCAAACTGGCATCAGATCAATTTACATCGCCACAATCAAATGAGCGAGGCAATCTTGCCAGGCACTCATCTTCTGGCAATCAACCTCAATGACATAATTGGTGTTTCAGAATGGAACATGGGAGAGGGAACTCGCCTCTTTTCCTTTGTTGTGTCTTCTCTTCCATCCGCCCTCCAGATCAGATTTTAAGAATATTTGCTCATAAGCTGCACTAGTTCCGGGTTAGGCCGGCATACATGTGAGTATTCGAACCAACTCACAATCCATTAGAACGCTTCAATTGGGCCCATCCACGGATGATGCAAATATCTACTATATACATAATGTATATCGATGTGCGTCGCTAAATGTAGGTGACATAATTCAGCGTATTTGCTTAATAAATTCAATTATCTTCGCACATAAAGGACAACCTAATTACTACGTCTACTTGTGATGTTTGTCTGTAATTCGCGAGCTTCTGCAAATGAGCGCCCATAATTCGAATTTGAACAGCTCTGAAATAGTTTCAATTGGAATAGCTCTGGGGTGACATACACTTGGCTTATGGCTACAAATCGCTCCACATGCTCTCACTGTAAATCTCTGTTATATGCAAATAGGAATGAAGAAGTAGAGCACAGCATTTCATTTGGCTTCAGCCCTGTCCCCGGTTAATAAAAAATGTCGTGTCCTTAAAACTGATGAAAGAGAAAAAGTGGAATGGATATGGTGGAAGTGGGATGGACTCCTTTTCACCAGATACATCCCACTTAAATTTTTAAAATGTTCTCTCAACTGATCACCCACTAAAAAATGTGGTGTCCTTAAAAATGTGTCCTTTGGATTTTTTTATTTACATATTTATTACTAATTTTAGTTACATTATCATTATATATTATATTATATATTACATAATTTCTTATTATTTTCGGTTAAAATTTGAACCACAATTAAAATTGCATCCAAAATTGTTGCTTCCGTTTTAATACAGAAACAATTCTCCAGCGAAGAGGAGAATATCCCCGAAATGTGCTCCTAGATTACTTGCGCTTATTGTCCAACCATGATAGCATTGCTCTTGAGACAAGGCGCTTCCACCATTTTCAACGAAGGCAGGACATTGAAAGAATATTCAATCCAATGGGTTGCCTCCGCCGAAGTCGCGAGAGAATTTTTACAAACTAATGAAATAGTTTTGTTTTTCCCGACCTTTTTGGGAATTAAAATTTTCTATTCAGTGAAATTGTTTGACAAAACAAGTGGCCAGTGGCAGAGTGGAATTCATGGGGAAATGTTTGTGCTCATGATTAATGTGGAAAGCCATCATTATGGTAGACTTTTGTGGTAAATTCACCACATTCATCACGAAGAAACGAGAGCGGATGAAGAACTACCATGCAGCAATGCTCTGTTCATCATCTCTGGATGCTCAGAAAAGACTCTCCAGGGCTAGTTCGTGAATATGTTCACACAACCATTACTTCAGTTGCATTTACCTGCGGATCCAAATTTTTAAAATTTACAAAGCCCTGAAAAATGTATGTCAAAGATTTTGGGTTTAGTTGGGGAGCTCCACGATGAGGGATTGTTCACTAATAATGGGGGGTTTTTCTCACACCCTCCTAATTTTATACAAATAATTCAATGTCTGAACAGAACTACATCACCGAATTAACTTTTTCAGACAATCGATCACAAATCCCTTGGTTTGAAAATAACCAGGAAAAGCCGTGTTAAACCAGTGAAAAAAGCTGAAGTCGGTATGGACCGACTTCGAGATATCCTTTGCCCTTATATATGCGTGCGAGTTAAACTACGGGAGTAGATTACTACCAAATTTTCTTCATATACCATCATTGGTAGCAAATCTAGGATGTTTTTCGGCAAAGTATCCAGAGTTGATTCTAAGATAGCGGGGTGTGGCCTTTATCTGATCGTATCTATTTCTTGTTAATGGTTTTGCAGCGGCACTACACGTACTAACACAAATTTCGTCCAGTATTGTATAGGTGTAAGACACAAAAATGAGTCAATAATGGGCGTGGCTGTGAAAATAACCCGACCATTTTTTGTGTGGTGTTTAATGATAGTACACGCAATCTTCCTGAGAAATTTCGTTGATGAATCTTCTATAGGAATCTCATACTTTTTTATTAATTGTGGGGGTGGCAATAGTAATATGATCCCCATATTTTGCCCACACACTATTATGGATCCAATGAACATTACTGCCATTCCCATAGTTGCCATTATTCACGAAGTTGTTTATATGGGAAGTGGGCGTGTCCTTTCTCTGATGAACTTCATCTTTTGCAGTTGGCTTTATAATGATCTTATGTTGCGTGTCATATTTCTTCTATAAATCTCCGATAGATCTTAAGTTATGAATATTTGTTAGCTGTGGGTGTGGCAGTTAATATGTGCCGCCCACATTTTACATAGTGTTTAGTGGGAGCCACATCTACATAACAATTGCATTTCTATTCCATCAATTGGACCGAAGTTATAGTCATTTTAAGAAGGGTGAAAAAAGTTGCATATATGGGAGGTAGACATGGTCTTTGTCCCTATCGGCTCATATAGCAATCTGGTTCTGTAACTTGGTCCAGAATATACTTTAGCAAAGCTTCAATAAGATACGTCAACGGTCTGGAAAAGTATGTCTACAGTCGGGCAGAGGGACGGACAAAATGAAAATTGATCAGAAATTCTTCACATCATTTGTGTATATATGTCCATACCTGCCACGCCTCCTCCTGGTAGTGGAAAACCCACTCAACCGCACAATTTTAGTGCCTTTAGTACTTTTTACCGTTTCTAAAGGTAAAGGGTGTAACAAATGAAAACGGGAAACAGTTCGGAAAGGGCACAACTAAATCTTTGCGTGGAATTTCAATCTCATTTCTTCCCCACCTGAATGTCAAAGAGGTTTACAGATCCTTATCCTGACGAAAAAGGGGAAATTACAAATTTTTAAAATATCCAATAAATCCCGATTAATTTATATCAACCACTCTCCTGCTCAATTAAAAATATCCTTCAAATGGTAAAGGATGAAAATGTCCTTTAGATTATATTTATTTATTTATTACCAATTTTAGTTACAAATGCATTTCTTTATTATTTTTAGTTACAAATTTAATATAAATTTGAGCCAATTAAAATTGCATCCAAAGTTATCGCTTCCAATTTATTATAGAAGCAATTTTGGTCCTTATTCACCAAACGATGAGAATACATCCGAAATATGCTCCTAGATTACTTGCGCTTATTGTCCACATCATGATAGCATTCCCCTTGAGACCAGGTACTTCCTGCCATTATCAACGAGGGCAGGACATTGAAAAATTATTCAATTCAATTGACTGCCTCCGTCGAAGTCTCCGTCGAATTTTTTTTAAACTAATGAAATAGACCCGACTATTTCTTTGGGAAATAAAATTTTCTATTCTTTGAAAGTAGTTCCACAGTGAAATATGATTGAAATAGTTTCTCGTTGAAAGGCATGAAAAAGAAGAGTGAAAACGAAGTTTCGAAGTTTCTAGAAAGTTAGTGCAGAATGAGAGAAGTGAAAGGAAATCGTGGTTCAGAGAAATTTCTCTGACTTTCGACGACAACGTTAGTCATATTGTCAGCTAAGACTGCGGACCATTAGCACACAATAGACTCAGGTGTTTTGGAGAATATATCTTAGATATGAGCAAGATCCCTGATCTTGATTCCTCCAAAATATATGAATTCCTGTCGAAAATTAACCTGATTTATAGATGAGACTATCCTCATCTTTCAAATAAATAGGGGCATCACAATAGATCTTTCAGGTCGCAGTGTATAACACCCTTAAATATATCTATCTATCTACTGTCAGCTACTCAAAGGGTGCAATTATTGACAAAGCGATTAAGCTAAAAATGAGCTTCGTCGCTGAAGATTATTTTTCGATGAAATTCAGGATTTTCTTCAAACTTTTGCAGAGCCCATGGGGGAGAAGTTTCGGCGCTTCAAATGAGTAAAAAGTTACAGCATTTGAATGTGGCAAACTTTGATAGGTATATTACGCACAGTATAAAAGTTAGAGCCATTTGAAGTTTCACCATGGTTGCATTTTTAACTCAGCTTCAGTTCTTACGTTAATCTGATCTTGTAGGGGTGTAGACCAAGATCTTTACGCAAAATTCGCCATAATGTGAACTGAGAGATTTCCAATACCTGGGGACGTGGAAATCGACTGATATGTGGAATCGACTCATATGGTTCATTTTGAACTGAAGAATATATTCGGTACTACGACCGGCGCGTTGTCTCACTGGCACAGGCTCAGGCACTGGCATACTCAGTGGTCAATATGTTGACACGAATTTAGCCACTATAGCATGCACAGGCTGTCTGGAGGGACGAAAATTGGGGTAAGCGGTCTTAAAGCTGGGACCACCTACTTAGTAATTTTGAATAATTTCCAAACGGTGCTCGTTCGTGGACTTCACCACGATAAAAATGTGAACCTGGACTGACGTTTTGGCTTTACGAGATTATGAAAGAAGTTTAAGGATGCTCTTGTGTTAAAATACAAAACTGTTTTGTACTCGTGAATAATATACAGAATGTTTTTTATGTATTTTGTATTTGAAATTATTTTATTTTATTATAGTTTTTACATAATTTAAAAAGCTTATGCAAATTCAAATCGTACAAGTTGATTAGTTTAAATGAAGAAGTAGGCTTACAATTTTGTGGTGTTGCTCTTTTAGTCGTTCAACTTCACTAATGATAGTTTCGATTTAGAGTAGCTTCGGTAAAATTATGAATACGTATAATTTTGCTTAATTTTAGTTGGAATATAATTTGGAATAATTTTTTAAATTTATTAATTTACTTTTAATATTACACTTTAATTTTAGAGTAGATTTAAAAAATGTCTTTTATTGCGTACGTTCACGGCATTTGTTTTGTAAAAATTACAATTTTCGTTTCTCGTTTAATTTCTTCTAAAGTAAATTTTAAAAATTTTACAACTGGTATGTGAGTGTGTGTGTGTGTGTGTGTGTGTGTCAGTGTGCTGGTGTTGGTGTTGGTTTCAATTATTTATATTACAATCAAATGGAAATGTGTTCCACTTTTTATAGCGACTAGAAATTCAAGAAATTAAATACATATTTGCTAAAATACACGCTAGAAGTAAAATAGTAGGAAATCTTTATATATTTATATATAATTATATTTATATGCTGCACACAGGCTACTTTTGCCGTTGTCAATACATTGTAAAACTCACACACAGCCTGGTAGGTGCACGGCTGTGTGAGCTTGTGTGTGTATAGGTGTTTGTAAATATGTGTATGTGTGTGTATATAATGCCATTATTTTTACAACGTTTTGGAGAAACAACCTTACATAATTGCAACTATGGGAGAGTTGACTTGATTACTGTGTACAATTTACCATTTACATGCGGCAATGTCGCTGCAACGTCATTGCTGTGTTTTCGTTTTTCGTTCTTCGTTTGTGAGAGTGTTTATTTTTACAATATCTTTGGTTGGAACTACAACTTTCGTTTCGGTTACTTGTGTTTGCCTTGAAGCAGTTAAGGGTCTATTTTGCTAGAGATACTAAAGTAAATTTGTGCCTTGCTTTTCGATTTAATATTTTACACAGCAGTTTCTACAGAGTTCTATCTATTTCTCTTGCTATGCACGGAAGTTTCGTCAGAGTGTAACGCCATTTGTTGAGCCTTTACACAGTGGTTGCATGTGTTTCGTTATACAATCACGACCACTGATTTGCGTAAAGAAATGGGCTTTGTTGTAAAATCTTAATATTATCACAGAAAAATAAATAAATTTATATACGTTTATATTCGTTCAAACTCGCTAAACTAATAAATAAAAAAATAACAAAAAAGAAACGTTACTAATTCCTTTATACTATGTATTTACAATATAATTGTTGTAGAGTACATTTTGTTGTAGGTTGTAAATTGAAATATGAATGCTTTGCTTGCAGCTGAAACTCTTGAGATACCTCGGATTAGGTGGGCTTTTACGCAAGCCCAACTAATCCCGTGTAAACTTGCCGTATTTACGCAATAGAAAAAGGTCGGTAAATAATACTATGTTCTTGAGACTTTAAACTGGGAGTGTAGGTGTGAGTGTGTGTGTTACAGAGTTGTGTTTGTTTATATTTAATTGGTTTAATCCTTAAGAGGACACTGCTCCTTTAGCTATGTTTTAACGCGCAATGTCCAATGAGTGCTATGAGGTTATGGAAGATACGATAGTCCATATTTTGGCAAAACGGTTAATTGTTTGTATTTATTTGTTACATTTACATTGTTTTTACATAGTACTCATACTTTGATTACATATTTTACACAGCTTGCTATGATTGGATGCTTTGCTGCTTAGGTTGTGGCAAATCCTTAAGGGAGGGGGATATAAATAGTTCTGAAGTTTAATTTACATGCACTCGACTTTTACATATACTTGTTAGGTAATTGTGTATGTAATTATGATTACATGGTAATGCTAGATAATTGCATAAAGTTGCTATAAATTCATGTCGATTGCTTATTAATATAATTACATTAAGTTTAATATAATTACACACATGCAATTGGGTCAATTGCAGACATCAACTCGCTTTCGCTTGCGCTTTCGCTCTCTCTCTTTCTCTCTTTCTATCGTTCTCTCTTTCTCTCTTTCTCTGTTTATATCTTTCTCTCTTTCTCTCTTTCTCTCTTTCTCTCTCTCTCTCTTTCATTCTCTTCCTCAGCCGCTCGTACACATTCGCTCTCGCAATTTCACACTGCAATTACTCGCTTTCCTCTGTTTTCTCCTCGTATACATTCTGGCCCGTTCTGCTTTTGGGGTGCGTGCTCTACTCTACTGATTCAGCAGCGTATTGGTTACCTCAGAGAAGGACAGCAGAGGACTCCCGTCCGGCTGCTGATCAGCAGTGAGCGCGGCGACACTCGCCCCGCCAATGACATACGCATTGGATGCGTATGTGAGGGCTGTGTGCGCGGTGATGTTGGCGATGGCTGCTGCCGCTGTTGGCTGCAGGAGCTGCTGCTGTTGGTGATGGGCGCTGAGCGAACCATGGTGCCCTCGCCTGCTCTGGCGACTGTGGCCGACTGTACAGTGTGTGGCAGGCGTAGCTGCTGCTGTTGTTGTTGCTGCTGCTGCTGCTGCTGCAGCGCTAATTGGCTGCAGTGGTGCCGCGAGAGGTATGGCGAGGGAGCTGCTCTCGTTGACAACAGCGACGGAGCCGGAAGCGAGCACAATGGGCGATGCAATGATGGCGAGCTGATGGTATGTTGTGGCGCCACCGAGTCCACTGCTTGCACTGTTGCTAGCACTGCCGACGATGGCTGACAGCCGACTGGATGTGGGTGAGGTGCACGAGGGTGATGAACTGCTTGAGGCCGTTGCAGCACAGCCCGGTAAGGGTTGCAATTGATTGGCGTAGCTGAGTTGCTGTAAGTGCTGTTGTTGTTGTTGTTGATGCTGGTGCTGTTGTTGTTGCTGCTGCTGCTGCTGCTGCTGTTGTTGTTGCTGTTGCCCAAGTATGATCTGTGTTGGTAATTAAGGGGGGAGGACGTAAGAAATTTCGGTTAGTTTTTGATTTGATGTTGGGGGAAGCATGTTTTTACGGATTTACATTTTAGGCTATATTACAACAACATTTATCAACATTTACTGCTATTTTTGGTGTATTGGTGCGAGCTACAATTAGGTTTGGAAGCGAGCGAGCTGCAACAAAAGTGACCAAGAAGGGATCAAGCGGGAGTGAACCGTGAGAGATAACTTTTCTGGCGGGAGTGGGATTGGTGCATTAGTAGTGATTTTGGTTTGCTGGGGTGAAACGTTACTATCCTGAAATACATCGCCGTCACTTCTGAAAGTGTTTTCCCTCTTTCTGGTTCCCTAAAATTACTGCAGTGGACCTACTCAAAAATGGTTGACTATGACATTAGGACAAATCTTCTCTAGGGATTTTCGATCTCACTACAACAATTCTACCCAAATCTCCAAAATTCCATCTTGCCGTCAAGCACAGGAGTACTCTCTTCAATTTGTTTTCATAGATTGAAAAAAACATGTTGCCACCGCATCCTCGCGATAGGCAATTATGACACTAGAACGATACAACAAAACTCCGCTTGGAGAAATCTTTGTCCATCGTTCTCAAAAAACAACGGATAATGATTATTCTGCCCACGCATGGCCGCAGCGAATGAAGTTTCTTTCTCTAGACAGATCTCTCACTTTGATCTGGGATCTCACGACCGCATCCAATGCATTGTTGCCGAAAGAAACCTTCACGCTTTATTTTTGGAACGAGGTCAGTGGAATTCCTTGTTGAGCAGAAGCATACAAGGTTGACCAAAATATTGTCTCTCGCTACAGCTACTCAATTTTTTGCCCCCTCTCTTTCTTGGTTTTAATTCCCAGCCACAGGATACTGCTCTGTACGTTTGGCATAACTTGTCTTTCGTTAACCAGTAGTTTAGATCTTTCTACGCTGATCAGATCCTATCGAGTGAATGGAAGATGGTGCTCCAGAAAAAAGCGTATTCTATTCGGTAGTTGTATTCTAGTGGGATACAGATCGTGGCTATAGAGAGTGAGTTATGAGTGCAAAATCGTTTAAAGTCACAACAACAGCAATGGAAGGATCTTGTGACCGCAACATAGGCCAACTTCGCTCAATCACTTGTATCAATACCATCATTATTGGCAGTGTCGGGCAGTTGTTGTAGACTATGGATCTCTGACGCAGCCACTACTCTTTGTCAACCAATGAGACGCAGTTTCTAGTCCAGTTTTCTAGGACATTGGCTGGATCCCCTAAAGTCATTTGGTGAAGCTGATTAATGCTTTTGTCAACCGGTCTTTTACCGCTTCCTAAGTTGTCAATCCCCGACTTCACTTTTGGAGTTTACAAACATTCACAATAATCACAAAACTCATTCTCAATAGCCCTAAAAGTCGACTTTTTGATGTGGCGTTTACATGAGTCTTGTTAAAGCTAAAAAAGGATAGATTAGAATTGTTCCTTTAGAAAAATGTAATGTATTCTTTTTCTTCTTCATCATCACAAATTCACAATATTCATCAGAACCGTATTTTTTTCAATATATTAGAACAATTGTGAATGAGATTTTGCCAGAAATGTTGGTCTTCCAATCGTTATCTTCATACTAAAAACGAGATTAATCTGGCTGGAAGAAGTTGATCGGGCTTGGAACTTTTGGTTTGCAGTGCTCCAATTCAGCTCTGTTTCGAGCTAGCTGCGAATACCGCCCCTTAACCTCGCTGTATGCGGTAATCTGACTTAACCCCTCCCATGTAAACGCCACATACGCCGTGAACGCTTTTAATAAATGTATTCAAATTCTCGGCTATCACAGACTTGGTTGTCACTAGCATGAAAACAGAAGCCGAACCTGACATTGAGGCGGTGGCGTTGGCGAAGGCGATCGCAGACGCGGAGACTGGGTTAATTGGGAATCACTTTTGCTTAAGGCTCCACATCGCTCTTTGCTTTGCATAAACGGCGACACTCACTGAGTGCTACTAGCGTGCTGAGTAGTAGAAGAAGCAGTTGTAGCGTGGTGGTGGTGGTGATGGTGATAAGTAAAATACTGCGAATATTGCGAGTATGACGCAGGACTCCATACCTCGCTGCCGTTCGCATGATGATGGTGGTGGTGGTGGGGGTGTGTGGGTGTGTGTGGCGGATGGTGATGCGAGTGTTGGTGTGCGACCGCTGCTGTTGCTCCAGCTGCTGAGCTGTGGTGGTTGTGATGTTGCGCTATTGCGGCGCTGCCATGATGGTGCAGCGGATGATGCATGTGCGAATGCGCAGGTGAATGCGTGGCGCCGTGCAGCAGAGACTCGCTGTGCTGGCTGTGGTGACTATGGTGCGCTGACGTTGAACTTGAATGCTGTTCAGCAACCGAGTTAACTGCCGCTGGATTGCCGCTGCTCGCTGCATTGCTGCCGCTGCTGCTGAGACGATGCTGTGGCGATGTGGTATGTGAGGAGGAGGAGTACAGGCCGGAGTCGTCATGCTGCAGTTGGTAAGTGTCCGGTGTGGTGGTGCTTTTGCTGTCTTTCCCAGTGGCAGCGCCATTCCACTTCGTGCCTGCTGCTTCGTTCTCATTGTTGTTATTGTTGCTGTAGCTCAACCCATTCGAGAGGGGCGTGCTTTGTGGTGAGCGTTCCGCAGCGCTGCTATGATGATGACGACCACTGCCGATGCTGTTGATCGGCACACCACTGGACTGAGTGCCCCACATGAGCACGGTCTGCCTCTCGTAGGGATCTTGTGGTGTTAGCTCCACTTTTGGGGTAATGCTACCACCATTGGCTGTGGAGTTGCTACTAGTGGTACTCACATTGACCGTGTGTCCCGCAGCAGCAGCAGCGCCAGCTGTGGAGCTCCCCACTGGCGAAGGCCCATCCGACGAGCAGGACACCACTTCCATGACGTGCGGAGATGACTTTGGGGTTTTTAGAGGAACTTGCTGTAAAAAGAAATAAGTGACTTCCTGGCCGTACTCAGTGCAGCTGGAGCGCTCATACCTGAGGCGTTGACGTGGGACTACCATAACCGCTGCTGTAGCCGCTGTAGTATTTCCCCGTATCCTGCCACTTGTCATCCTTTGGGGTTATAGCGTAGCCGTCGTACGACAGGAAGCCGTTGGTCACATAAGCGGAAGCGGGCGCACCCGAGTGATGGTAGTCGGTGTAATAACCGCCCACACCCTGCAAACGGTACTGATGGAAGAGATTCTCTGTGACTGGGTAAAAGTTTGTGGAGTGCACCGAGGTGCCCATGTAGATATTGTCGGCCGCAGTGGCATACGGCGAGGCGGTGTACATGGGGTTGAGATTGGAGTAGGCTGCGGCGACGGCCACTGCCGGATCTGGAAGGTATTCAACGACGGGAGCGGGCGATGTGACCTGAAAGTAAACAAAAAAATATCATTGCGAAACTGTTACAAGGATCGGGGCACACAACAACCTGTCCCAATGGCGATGTTTGCTGCTGATGCTGCTGTTGCTGCATCTTGCGTTTCGTGCGGCAGGTGGACAGAAAGTCGCGCAACTGCGTCTTATAACGTCTATTTGGCCGTGTGGGAGTTACCGGTGGTGGCAGCGAATTCGGCGAACCGCTCGGCGGCACCACCAACTGATCAGCTTCCGAGAAGTAGGTCGACGCTAGGCCGGTGTCCAAGTAACTGACTTTGAAGTCCATTGTACGTTTGCCCAAGAGATCGTGGCCTTCTTCGTCCATAAGTGGGCGATGCGTGCAGATGACAAAATCCGGTTTGGAATTTTTGTAGACCAAACGCGAACTAAGGTCAAGCAAAGAAGTGGGAGAAAGTGTGAGCAGGTTAAGTGGCCAGGAATGTAAAGAGCTTGCTTACCTAGTCTGCAGCCACTGCCACTCACCATCCTTCTTCTGATATCTGTAGGCAATCATGCCAGAGGCGCCCGTCTTTAGCACTAAAAGAATAGCAAAAGAAGTATATCATCACATTTTCTAATCCTGTCTTAGTTGCGGGTACTCACGCTCTTGATGTGCACTGGCCACATATGCCAAATCGTCGTAGTGCACCAGGTCGTAGCCACCCATGTTTGCCAGCTCTGCATCCGAGTAACCCAAAATATGCTTGCCTCTGTCAAAAGAAGCAAAAAATCAAGTGTTATATTGGCCTCCCAAAAACTCACAACCGCACCCACCTTTGGTCCATGGAAACGAGCGTAAAATCCAGCTTATGTTTCGACTTGAACATGTTCTCCTTATGCGGTATCTCCAGCAGACTGGGCGGCCCGAACGGCGTGCAGTAGGCGAACAGAGCCAACGGGGGCTCCTCCGTCTTGCGATTTTGTCCGTGCAGTATTTTGATGCGGCCACGTATGTCCAAACGCAAGAAGCCGGAAGTGTTGTCGAGCAGACAACGAAACCGCACCGTAAAGCTGCGCTCCAAATAGAGTGCCTTGTCGGGCGCCAAAGTCTCCGCCAACTGCATGCTGGACATGTCGGAGGGCAGAAACGAATTCCAGAGCAGTTGCCGCTGCAACTCTTCACGATCCTCCGAGTGGACTAGTTCGTATACGGATTGGTGCACGATGTCGGACTAAAAAGGCAAAATTCAGAGAGGGGTCAGTCAACTTCTTCCTTGTTGTTGGGGAAAAGAGAAGCGAAACAAAAACGAAGAGTCGCACATGCCAAAGGAACGCGGATATTTTAATTTGGTATTTGATTCCACACTCCTTGCTCTGCCCGCCGCTGATCATTTATTGATTTAGTTCGATGGTTTATAAATCATTCGCAGCAGCAAATTGAAAACCAGTTCCGTAGCTGGGGTGCTGTGCTGGCTGTGGTACGAGTAGCTTGTTGTGCCAAATTAAGACATAAATTTTGGAAGCGCCCGTTTCAATAATTGAAAAAGGTCCGCGGACAGTGTTGGGCACATTTCGAGAGTTCTGTGTTAAATTCTTAAAGGAGTGATTGCAGAGTGGTTAAATGTATGCGGAGATAATGATCTCGTATGAAGCGATTGCGGTACCGGTGAGGGGCTCATAATACATACCATAATGAATAAAAATGCTTTGCACAAATGACACTGCAACAGTCTTAGCCGGCTGCTGAACAGTCTAAGCGGACTGAATTTATGAAAGCCTAGCGCTGAAATGGAGCCATAATCAAATTAACCGTAGCAGACTTTAACAATCTAATGGAAGTCGTTGTTGCTTGGTATCACATCGTTTCAATGAGATATCCTTCCTGATCTTCCAGTACTTAGGAAAATGTTTATAAAATTCTTGCTTGAATGTCCTCGTAAAATAACTCAATACTAGGACCTGACTACAGCCTTTTTCAGGAATATCTTTTGATATAACCAGATGTATGCCAAAATATTGATCAAACTTTCCGTTGCATATGAGCTGCCATCAAATTCAAGATACAGGCTTAGCTGCGTAATTGGTTGTGGTTCTAAAATTGACTCTGACCCCTACAATTTTCAGCTACTCGTATCAGTCAGCATGGATTGAAGAAATGTCTGGAACAATATAATTATTTATATATCGCATTTACTGGCTTAAGTCTGCCTGTGAGCCAACTGAAGCTCATATTTTAAATATTAGTTAATAATCACCACTCTCAAAGAGTGTTTGACTTGACATTAAACTTCTCTTATAATTGACGGAATGTAGAGTATTAACAAAGAACATCAACGTTGATGTTCTTTGGTATTAATTGACTAAATGTAATAGTGAAAGTTTCCGGAATTGTACTGCAATGACACGATTGTTTGACAGGTGAACGAAATGGCTGAGGTCTGAAGGCACGAGCTTCACATCGAGAAATTGACACTGGATCAAAATATTCATGCTCGAGGTTGGCACTTTATTCGAACCTAATCTGGCATATTACTTGCTATATCAGGCTAGACAAAACAAAACAAAACAAAAAATCCATTCGGTGATAAAAACAAAACACTTTCTTGGGGCGGTGTGTTTGCAGGCTTTTATCTGATAATAAGTTGACGGCATGCTAAGATCCATCATATCGATCACTTCTAATTTCACTTAAACTCTCGGCTATCTACACTCATTTGTCCTCTCTCTCTCTCTCACTCCATTTCCCTTGCTTATGAATGACCAGTGCCCAGCATGAATAAATATTGCCCATTGTGCGTAAATATTGCCAATAACATTTATCGATTACATTTGCCTTTTACCTGGAGCGATGTTTAACACAACACTTTTGCGATTGAGGAGCCCTTTATTAATTTCAATTGTGCGTCTGCGTAGACGCGCATGCGCATCCCATATCACTGGAGCAGACAGACACACACAGAACAAAAAACAAAGTGCAAACCTAAACCAACAACAGCAATTTGCCAATCCCGCAATAACGAAACAAACGATCGCACAAATTCTCGTTGAACACACGAGATCCCAGTGTTCGATGCCAAGTACATTTGTCAGTAGAGGGGGGAAAAAGGGCCATAAAAAGTAGACGGCAAAGAGGAGCTCAGTAAAAACAAACAAAACAAAACAATGGCCAACTGAAATTATGACTTCACAATCGGAACTGAGTCAGAGCTGCGGCCGGGCTTGGAAGGTTGCTCGCTTGGCAGGACTATAAATAAAAATCAGATCAGCGGGAGTACGAGTATTGCGCAATCGCACAGGCTGCTCAACAACAACAACAATAAAAGCCACAGCAACAACAACTTAACAGGATGAATAATACCAGTGCAGGCAGCAGAAGATGCAATCGTTACACTTGTTGTACATTGACTCCGCTCCATGCCGCTCCACGCCGCTCTGCGCTGCTTGATCGTTTCTGTTTGTTCGGAAGGGCTTCCCTGATGCTCAGTCGCCCACAGGGGAGTATACGCAATATTATTATTAATTTGTTGTTGTTGTTGTTGGTGGTGTTTGTGTTGTTATGTGTTTGTTTGTTTCTCCGCTAATATCGAATATTGGGGAATGTGTGTCTGTGTGCTGCAGCAATTGAATGTGCAGCAACAAAAAGTGCACATTTGCAAGCTGCAACTTTTGTAAATTTCGCTGCAACATGGTTTGGGCCGACTCCAAAGGCGCACGGCTTTGCTCAGCCCGTGGTTGGGTTTGTTTGTTGTTTGTTTGTTTGCTCAAGCTGGCGACTGGGCCCGCTGCAAATGTGGAAATTGTTGCAGTTGGTGTTATGTGTGGATTTTAATTTAGTTGTAAATGTGTAAAGCGGCACTTGTAACGCCCATTTTGGCATCTCAATTAAAAATTAAGATATTGCATTGATCGAGTTGCGGTTGTTCTTCTGGTGCACGTTGTTCATGTGGCTGCTGCGGTTGTTGCCATCGCCCTTATTGGCAAGTTGTTTGAGACATTTCAAACATGAAAGTAGGGTTTCAGTTTGATTAAAAAGAGCCACTGACTCCAATGTGATATTTGAGGACGCTGCGAAAGGATGAAATGGTAATTTTGTGGAGAACAAAATTGGCACAAATTTATTACGCTTTAATTGCAAGTGAGTGGAGCCGTGCCCAAAAAAACGATGTAGCACTTCAATCAAATCAATTACAATAACTCTGTAGCTGAAGGGCCACTTCAGTAGGTGTTCCGGTGGTGTATAGTTGAGTGCCTTTCACGAACCGATTGCTACTTTGCAGTTATGTTTCTCAGCTTAGTCGTAATTTTTGAATACCATGACTTTGCCAAGTTGAAAAGGAGATACTAAAGATGACCTGCAATTTATGCTAGAAACAGAATTTCATCGTCTGATCAGATTTCTGGTGCAATCTTTACAAATACGAGTAACAACCCAATTGTCCAGGATCGAAATGTATTTCAGTACCTCAAATTGAGTGTAAAGTTTCTTCCTTCTTTCGTTCAATTATTGCAGGGGATTGGCAGCAGAGCTCATGATATGAATTTAGATATTTTACTCTATATACTGGTAGTTCTCCCATATATGTCCTTACTTGTTAGATTGAACTTTGACCACTATTTTAAAATCAGATATATTTAATCCCTGAATCTTCTCTACAAATTTGTTATACAAGTATACATTCATATGTGACAAGAAATGTCGAATTTCGTTTTATAGTAGTGCAGAAGGTCACATCTTCAGTTGCTTGAACCAGCCCATTTACTTGCAGTGCTGCACGAATTGGCCAGTTACAAAGCAGCACCAAAATCGGTCCCACTTTTAAGCACTTCCTATAGGGGTTGGAGGTGGCGGCTTGTCAGGGAAAAGTGGTCAATCTTTCAGTTTCCCTTGGCCATCAATACGAATATTCGGTATACTCCTTATCAATACTAATCGGTTGAGTGTATTAAGTATTCCCCTATAGAAATGATCGTGGCAGTGGATGAGTAATTGTCAAAAATAGTACCAACTGAGAAGTGATGGGGGACTGACGCAGGTGTATAAGCAAGAATAGATAAGTTACCATCGATAAAATGGTTTAACTCCGCATCTGTCGAATACAGTTATTCTTTTCTGTACAGAGAAGAGGAACAACCTAAGAGAGAAAGGACAGTTTTCCTGATAACCACTGCAATCATCGTAATACCTTAATTTCGTCCTTGATTATCATTACAATAATCTCTCTAAAATATTCTAATTGTACTGCATTTTTATTTTGCGACTGTGATAAATGCATTTAGAAGATATGAGTTTACGGAATATCTCTCCAAATTTTACATGCTTAACCATCAACACAATTATAATCCGTATCATTATTCCCTTTGTCAGGGTAGTACCAACATTATTGGTAGAAGTTTCATTAGTTGTAAACAGAAGATGATGTTTTCATGTCTGTGAAATCTGTACAAAAAAGAACGAGTTCAGGTGGAATTCCCACTAAATTCACATTCGGAGCACATTCGCAGGGTTAGGTTAGAGTGGTTGTGTAGGGCACAGATAATTGGCCAGAAGACATATTTAGGCCATTGTGATAATTGGAGGTCCATTGTGATAATCGCAGGATGTAACTGGGTTAAAACACAATCATGCTTTGAGTATTTGAAGATTTCAACAGTTTCTTTACATTATATAATATCTGGGGATATACTCGTATAATCGGAGGGAGTAAACCTTAAAGAAATCTTCGGTGATGTCATGAAGTATTTGCAGTACTAAATGAGTCGTGTTACAAAAAGAAGTTAGGTGGAGATTGAGTGTGCAAATTTTGAGTTCGGTGATAACATGAACTGTAAAGGACAAAGATACAGAACTAAATTGCTGGTAATTAACCCAATCCCCTCATAGGCATTTGCATTATTGTACTCGAAAATACATGTAAAATCACATATTTTGAATTTGAATAAAAATTAACCACTCGCAGAATGAAAGTTGATAGTTTAGTAATTAAAACTGGGCGACAGAGACCCCGAAGCAAGGCTGAAGAAGTGTCCGGTGGCAGATGCTTCGAATGAAACACATCAAACTGCATCGACAAAATGTAGCGACATCGGAGAAGAGTCGACGCAACTTACCTGATGAAAACCCAAATAGCTCTCGATGCTGTGCGTGGCAAAGAAGACCTCGCCTTCGCATGTGAGTATCATTAGAAATCCATTTAAAGCCTGTAACGAAAGTAAGGAAAGAAAAATGAAAAGATTTGAAACCAATACGAGACTCAAATTAAATGTGCGCCCGCGATTATGGGCGGCAGTGCGAGTGAGTGTGTCTGGATTTAGTGGTGGATCAGTCAGCGACTGTGGATGTTGATGTGGATAGCTGTCAAATTGACATTTTGTAGAAATTGATTTGGGTGAAAAATTACACAAGTAGCAACTGGCACACCACCGACAACAACAACAACAACTCCATCAGCCAAGAGAACGGTTAATTAAAAACCTGCGCTACAGACAAAAGACAAAATAATTGCCGAACAACCGCCAAAGTGGCTTCTGGACGCGCTTGCTCCGTTCCGATGCTGGATGTTGCTGCTGTTGTTGTTGTTGTTGTTGCGAATGGATTAATCCATCATTTGGAAGTTGTTTTTTGTGAGGTTTATTCTTTGTTTTTACTGGTTTCATATAATTTGGCCTTTCTGTGTCTGGTGGTGGTGCTGCATGAATGAATTTAGCCATGGTCCGAGTATGAATGGAGCAAGAGTAAATACGCGGTGGTATGCGGCGCTAACTTGCGGCTAAATAGTAATCAACGCGGCTCACAGATTTTTCTTCGCATACTCGTATTCTTTTTGAACCATTTGGTATAACACAAAAACCAACAACTGCAACAACAACAACTGCTACAACAACAACAGAAGAAGTATATTTACAAAGATCAACGGCATGGCACGCCGGCACAGATCCACATCAAATACAACCAGGAAATGATAGGCAATTAATTCAATGAGGCGTCGGTATAATGTGGAGTTGAACAAGTACACAAATCGTAGGAGTGGAGGGGTACAGAGACGAGCAGGAGGGAGAGCGACATGTCAATTTTTGTTGTAGTTGTTTTCAATTTGGTTTCCATTCATAATTTCACTTGATATGAAACCAGACCCAGGCTAATGATGATCGCTGTGGATTTAACAGAAATTGCGGATTAGAGTCTCTGTGAATGCAGGACATGATGAAGGACCATCATTATGCACAATTAATGAGTATTTAATGCCGATATATGTCGACGAGTTTGACAGGAAAACTAGTTCTTTTTTCACATTAGTTTGGTTTGGGTAAGTAAGGCTTCTACAAGACATTTAATACGTTAGGGGCATGTGCCGTTCCACCACCGAAATGGAACCAGTAATGTTTGTGGTATGTTATTCCACATTTCCATCAAACAGTCATGAATCATATCGCAACACCGTCCTCTATTGAGGCGCTAGTCTTCAAAAAATGGTGCTTCATTGACGAAATCAGCATTTAGAGAGGTACTTCTGGAACATTATCCGGTATCTCCGATAACTTGAAATTTCTCCGGGATTTAATGAAGATTTTTGCAAACATGCTCGGCAGTTCAGCTTAGTTTAGCTATAAAATTCGTATAATCCGGAGAAGGAGTTTATCGGTTCGCGAAATTATTGATGTATTTACTTTTAAGACCCGCTGGGGAATATCTTCAATTCGTAATGAATGATGTAGATTTATCCTGGTTGGAGTTGAACTTCGCACTTATGAGTTGCTGTCTTAACTCTCCATACCGGCTCTTAGGATACAATTGAGTTTCCTGCTGTGCCACTTTGCTTGCGGGGCATAATCGTGACTACCGGTGGATCGCGACTTCCAATATAAATGCCTTTTAATTAACTTGGATGACAAAAATCTCACAATTTATTTGGATGAAATGGACGTTAATATTTCAACAATCGGGAATTCATTGGGAATATATGCACATGATGCAACACATGTTGAACATTTTCTCTCAATGGATTGCGGGTTAATCCGACCAAGACTAAGGGGTGCTTTCACTAGGAAGTATAAAATTCATCTTGTTGAGGAAGCTAAATAGTTAGGCGTGACCCTAGATAGGAAGCTGAACTGGAAGGCTAATATAAGTGAGCGCTTTGGGAAGGCTCAGGTAGCTCTGTACTCTTTCAAAAGAGTTGTAGGTAAAAAATGGGGATTACAGCCTAAGGTAGCCTTTTGGACATACACAGCCGTGGTACGACCAGTCTTTTTTTATGGGGTGCTTGCTTGGTGGATAGCCCGAAGTGTGTCCACAAACAACAGGCTGGTAACAAAGGTACAAAGAACGGCAGAGGTATTCATAAGTAGTGCCATTAGATCGACTCCAACGGCATCATTGGACGTTATGCTCAATCTGCTGCCTGTTAGGCTTTTTAGCGAAAAAGTGGCTGCAAACTCAGCTATCAGGCTAAAAGCTACGCATCAATAGGTTGCCAGGAACGTGGGTTATTCGTCTATTTTAAGACATTTTGAGGGTATGCCTGACTCCCTCGACTACATCACACCAATTTATGCCTTCAATGGCATGTGCAGGATCTCCATTCCCTCCAGAGACGAATTGAAGGATGGCCTCTCATGTAAAAGGGGTTCACATCTACACAGATGGATTCAAGTTACAGAGTAGGGTGGGATGAGGTGTATTCTCAGAAAATTTGGATATTAATATGTCCTTTAGGATGCCCGACCACTGCAGTGTCTAGAGAGGCAGCACTGTTTTGGCTAAAGAAGCGGAAAATATCTGGATATGATATTTGCATTATATCCGAGAGCCAAGCAGCTTTGCACTGCGAGGATTATCACCTCAAAAGCCGTCAAGAGCTGCCACAAATCTTTAGACGAGATAGCTAAGCAGACCCGTCTGCTGGGTTCCCGGCCACAGGGATATTCCAGGGAACTATAAAGCGGATGAACTTGCCCGTGAGGGTACTAGCATACTGATAGAACCAGATAGGTCGAACTTCGCTATTCCTATTGCTGCAATTAAGCTCTTTGTAAATATAATATCCTTAGGCACAGCGGCCAGACGTTGGTCTGAAGGTACAGGATGCAGAATAGCTAGACAAACCTGGCCAGAGATAAATGTCAAGCGCTCAAAGGATCTAGTGTCTCTAAATAGACAAAGTATAGGTTCCGTGATTAATGTCCTACCCGGACACTGGACTCTGGGTACTCACGGGTGTAGGCTGAGGATTGCCTCTAACGACTTATGCAGGAGTTGCATGAACAAGGAGGAGGAAGAGTCCATAGCACACCTGTTATGCAAGTGCCCAGCTTTGTCCAGAGAGAAGCGCACTTCCCTGGGCGACCACTTTCTGCACTCTTTGGGAGATATTTCAAATAAAAAGATTAGCTCCATCAACTGATTCATTCAAAGCTCCAAATGGCTGGACTTTCGATACGGATGGGACCGTTGAAGGGGATGGGACCTTTGAAGGGGATGGTACCTTTGAAGGGGTTGGGATCTTTGAAGGGGTTGGGACCTTTGAAGGGGATGGTACCTTTGAAGGGGTTGGGATCTTTGAAGGGGATGGGATCTTTGAAGGGGTTGGGACCTTTGAAGGGGATGGGACCTTTGAAGGGGATGGGACCTTTGAAGGGGATGGTCTCATGCGGTATGACAAGGGGTCAATGATGGCCTAAGTGCGACCTTCGGGCGGTCGCCTTACCTACCCACGTATGCACATGTCTATATTGTTAAGAATATTAGTTACTAGTTCGGCCACTGGATTGTGTCAAGTAATACAAAAAAACACTCGATTGATAAATTTGAAGTTAGCTTTAACAAAAGAAGTTTATATTAACAGTAATATTGTTTATACTATTAATGACTCAGCTTAATTCATTAGAAGCCCTTATCAGGGCTGTTTTGCGTTGTTCTACCATTTCTATAGAGGCAAATTTCTTCACCAGAATGCTCTCGACTCAGCTGTCCATTGGTGCAAGAGGAGCTTCATCATTTATGGCTCATTGTATATCAGCAACATACCTATCATATACTTATACTTAACGACTAATCACTAATGACATTATATTAATAGTATTAAGAAGGAGATACCAATTTTAACACTTGTCGGATGTTCTCGATATAATTTGATTTTAGTATTACTGAAATTGCTATTTCATCACATAAATAAAGAAATTTGTTTATTGAAAAGTATTGCATACTGTATGACAAAATTGTTCTCCTTAAATAATTGTTAATTATAGTTTTGGGGCGATATGTTTACCCACAGTTCCCCGTATTTATTGGACATACGAACATTGATCACTGATTTGGTGCCCAGGACTCAACGACTTGGGCGTTATTTTCGCAATCGGGCCGCGTTGGTTAAATGAGAAAATCAAAAGGTTCCGAAGAGTTGAACCGATTGACCCAATTGCAGCAGTGTTGTTCTTCTTTGCCTGTCCATTCTCCGAGCTCCCCAACTTGAATCACTGCATATTTGGCCGAATATCGTGCGGCATTGTAGAAGATAAATTTAATAGAATTTAATTACGACAACTGAGCAATTAATAAAATACGAATACCGCAAGTGGTGGCAATTAATCCGCGGGTATTTAAATATTACTTTGCCGGTGGTGCTTGCTGCATACGCTCCCTGCCCAGCCGGCAGACCGCATGGCAGGACGAACTTAGCTGCGAGAGCCAAGACAAATGAGCGCCATTGTGCAAAAACGTGTGTTTACCACACACGCGCATGTGCAACAAAAAATGCACAGCTATGCGGGGCATCATTAACCAGGGCCACTTCGCGGCAAAGTGCAGCGGGGCGGCGTGGAACGCAGTCGGTGTTAAATACGCGTACTAAGCCGAAGCGCGCTTAGTACAAAGTCCCCGGCCGACATAAATGCTAAGTGGCGTCATAATTTAAAATGCATCAGCCGAGGAGAAAAAGGAGAAGAAAAGAAAAGGATGTGAAATGTCATCAGGCCGCGGGCATATTTCCTCGCCAGCGCTGGTGAACGAGTTCAGCTCATCAATAATCATCATAAAGATCACAGCTGTACGCGGTTGTTGTTGTTGTTGTTGTTGTTGTTGTGGTTCATATGGTTGTTCCAAGCGGATGCTGAGCTGTTTGCGCTGCTGCTGACTCTGATGTTGCTTCATAACTCCTGCTTGGCTTTTGTTGATGTGGATGTTGATGTTGTTGCTGCAGCAGTCGTCGCAGTTGTTCTTGTTGTTGTGGTTGTTGTTATGATCACATCCAAGTTAATTGTTTTAACCAATTTTTTCTCCTTTTATTAGGGTCTTAATGCAATAAAAAGTCCGTTGGAGTAGTTTTGCTCTGCTGCTCGGTTCGTTACATTGTTAAGCATATTAAAATTGCTATTCTTGTTGTTGTTGCTCGTATGATTGTTGCTGGTTTTATTGTACATTCGCTCGGATATCGCATTCTAATGCGATTTTAATAATACACGCCTGTGAGGTAGAAATTCCGAAAAGGGTTGTGTGTGATGTGAAAATGCTTTTTGGCCTTTTCTGAGCAAGAAACTTGTTTCAAATGATACGAGTCCGTACAAAACGGAAGAGTGCTGCGAAGACTGCCAGCACGGCGAAAGTATCAGTTGACGCACTGCATGAACACTGGTAGCCACCACAGGCTCTGATAGATGCTTCAAAATTTTGCGATTGGAGTCAGTCGACTCTCATATACCGCGTTTCCTTAGAAAATATTCACGCCTGGAATTTGGCTGAAGTGAAATTTTCAGTCCTTCAATGTTGATAATAGAGGAAATTTGCAATTCCATTACAAGGCAATGAAATCACAAAATCGATTGTAATTACAATTGTGTTGAAGGGGAATACAAATATTCCCAATTTATTCACGCCCTTCCAAATTGTATTCATCCACAAGTCCGTATTAAGGAATTCTCGGCTTCCATTACAAGGAATTGGAAAGTTGTGGTCCCAATTTCATTACTTTCGAATGGTAATTTAACTGGATGAAAATTGCTGATGAACAATATCGTCATTTGTTTAACCTGTTATGGTGAGGGGATAATCTCTCTCTGCTATTAGCAAACGAACATGTCAAAGGAAAATGCTGGCCAAGAGAAGACTAAAAATCCGACAGAGATTGCGCATCTTCTTTTTTCCCCTTTGAATCTTAAATTCAATGATTTAAAAGTGTTTGCTGTTTGTGCTGTTTATTTGAAATATAATGAAAAGAGCTCGAAGGTCGGACAGGTCCACAGATTGGTAATCTGAGTTTATTCACAGTAATTCCTTCATTACAGTGTCTGGACATTTAAATCTATCAAGGGCTTCTTTGATAAACTCTGCAAAATAAGAAGACCTCATTACTAAGTGTTTCCTTCCATGCTCAGAATAACGCTATCTTCCCATTTAATATATGAAGGATAGTTGCAACACAGCCGCAAATCATATCGGAACAGTTTTTATACAAGAGCCAGTGTGTGGTTCTAGAGACAGTCCAATGCTATTACTGTCCTGGTGTATAATGCAGATGGATTTCCTTACGAAGTACTAAGTATCCGTAGTGGATCAAAGAACATTTAACAGCAAATCTGTTCTGGTTACTTATATATATAGGGAGGGTGGTTCTTGTTTTCATTAATGTTGTTAAGGAACGCTTTGTTAGAATTTCCGAAAGTATCTCGAGCAGTTCTTTTTGAGGATTGATTTTTAATTTCCTTTCAATCATTTTCATCGCTTCTATAGAAAAAGAAACCCTATTGTTTGCATTGTAAAATAGGGAGATAACAGCCTCCTGGATATGTAGTTACCTTACACTGCGTCAGAATTTATGGACAATAAATAATACCATGGATGTGTGTCCCAACAGGAAATTATGTCTGCGTATGCTTTAATTATGATGACATTTGAAATACGTCTTCGAAGCAAGCTTTACAGAAATCCGAGAGAAAAGATAGGATGTGGACTGGATAAGTGGCCTGACATATCCTCGTAGTAAAAACAGTGGATAATAACAAAATGTGAGGCCCTAGATACTTTTGTAGACTGAGGCCCTCAAAGAATTAAGCGTTTGCATATGCTGATAACTTCCTACATTTGTGCGGAGCACTCGGGCTATTTCGGGTATGTGATGATTGGCATTTTGGCAGTCCTACCACTCTATTGTTACGCCATTGAGCTCAACTAATCTATGTTTCGGAAGTTATGGCAAGCAAAGGACAAGCGAACATTTCACGAAATTCCCTTTTTTTTTTCTTTTGGTGGCCTAACCACAGAATCTGCGAAACAACCCGCTATCAGCTTACGGTCGAACTTAACAGTGCTCACCAGGCGCCATTTCTCCAATTTGCGCGCGTTTTCTCCCATCCGTTATACCAAGCGTGGTTAGGGTTTCCTCGACATCGTAGGTATGGTTGTCCTCTTAGTCTTTTCCGCTTCGAACACCTTTTTCGCTGCAGCTCCTTCGTCCATAAGCACGACATGCTCAAGCCAGCGCAGACGTTGTACAGTGATGCGTCTGACTAAGTCAATATCAGCGTAGAGCTCGTACAGTTCGTGGTTCATCCGAATACGGTAGTAGACACGAACAGGACCGAAGTTTTTGCGAAGAATTTTCCTCTCGAACACCTCAAGCGCGGCTGCATCAGTCTGCGACACGACTCATGCTTCGCGCCTTAGAGCAGCACGGGTAGGAGAGCATCTTGTAGAGTGTCAGTTTTGTCGGTCGAGAGAAGGCTCTACTACACATTTGCTTACTGGGCCTAAGCAAGCGTCATTCTTCGTTTCATCTCCAGACTAACGTCATTTCCGTGTTAATGGGGAGCCAAGGTATATAAATTCCTTGACAACTTCAAAAGTACAGTTGTCCACTGTAACATCTTTTGCCCTCGTTCACTATCAGCCTCACTTTCGCTGATTCTTTTGCAATTGCGGAAAATCCAGTAGTCAGATCTCGTTGCAACGTCCAATGATGTCGATGTCATCAGCACGAAATTCTCATCATTAATAATTTGTTGTTGGTATTTGTAAAGTTGGTACTTAGTGGCGATAAAATTGCAGCTGATGTCACGAACACATGCAAAATTAGGTAATCATTGCAGTCCTTTAATATTTATAATGGTGCTTTTTTGCAATTGCAGACTCGGGGTTCATTGACCTCAGTCGCTGACAAAAATTGTTTATTCCTCACAGGCGAATCTATTCAGTTCTCAGAGATGTGGAGCCTCTTCAACGTTTCGCATACAAATTATTGACAACTTAACAAAAATTGTTGACGTTTGAGCACCTCGTTTAATGTGAGCAGTGAACTGCTGGAGGTGTTACTACGCCTGTAAACTTATCGCTCAGCTCGGAGGTGCAACAAGCCACAAACCCACTTCCTCGAAGCAATACTCACACTCGCATCATACTCATAAGGAGCCGCCCACTTTACACGGTTTCGTATGCTTTTTGGATAATAATTATTACAATGCTGTTATTTAGCGCATAAATATTTATTAAAATTATCAACAACAACAACCACAACAACAAATACAACAGCAACAACCACAACACAGTAAGAACCTCGCTTTACGCAGCCTCCCGCAAAACATTTAAAAGGCAAAAAAGCAAGACCAAAAAAATAAAAATGCTCCAGCGTGGCTCGCATGCGCAAAGCCAATTAACAGCTACTAAAAAACGCTTAAATCTGAAATTCATGCACAGTTGAAAAGAACACGACACTCACACAGAGGCGCGCTCACACACGCACAGGACGGAAAAAGTATAAATAAAAATTCAATTATAAATTATGCATAAAATTACACACAATTCGAATGCGAATGCTGAAAACTGTGGTGGAAAATTTCAACAAAAAGCAAAAAAATAACAAACATGCGCGCACAGGCGCATGCGCAAAGGCATTTTCCATTTTCACAATTAGACGAACGCGCCGATTATGATTATGAGGTGCATGTGTGAGCGGCGCCTTATCGCAGCTTGTTGGGCCTTTTCTTGGCTTGGTTTACTTGCTGCACGGGTCTACTTGCGGCTTATTCTCCATGTGTGTGTGTGTGTGTGCGAACGATCAATTCAGTTATACCGCAAATATTGCACATACGTACCCGAGTACGAGCGTTACGCAGTGGCGGATCAAGAATTTGGCTACAGGTGGCAGTGATCCAATTGCAAGCAAGTCAGAGACCAGGTGTCAAAAATGTCTGCTTTAGAAATGGGATGGAGGGAAAACTCCCCTGTCACTTTTGTTTAGAATAGTCTGAATTCCTGTTGCATTTGTTCAAAATAGAGCAAATTTAGTCGCCTGAGTTCACAACAGTTCCAAGTTGAACCTTAATTCTATGGAAAGATTCTAATCTCAAAAATAATGTGGTGGCATGACTTCAATTGACTATCTTTCCACCTTAGTAGCATGTCTTCTTCTATTGCCTACGTTATGAAAGTGCTAGAGAGGCACTACAAGGAGTGTGTGGAGGCCCGATAACATAGTGCAGCATATGCTCTAGAGCCCGGAGAAATGGGCTGCGGTGTGTGACACTACCGCCGCCATTATGAAAGACCTCCGCCACCAGGAGTGCCGAAGACGCACAATGGGAAATAGCTACGAGGGGACCGCTGACCATATTACCCCCCCGGAGAAGTATTACCTTGCGGCGGTCCCGCGGGGGAAGGCTGCGATGGAGGTGGTTTTAGTGGGTAAGAATCCTACACTACTGGTGCCATAATGCTACCAGTGTCTTTTCGTTCCAATATTGGAAAACCAAAAAAAAGAGGTAGTAGAGACTTCCGGAAAAGAGTGATGGGGTTTGCTTTCTTAGTACTTGATTTGTGAAACAAAATTGTGTGGAAAATCTTCGAGAAAATTACTGATCAAAATTATATATATAATAATAATAATCCTTTGAAGAGTGTCCTAAAGATCTTAAGCTTAAAGTTAAAGGCCCCATATACATTCAACCAAGGAAGGAAGCGGGAATGAGGCATTTAGTGGATGTATACCGAAAGTGAAGTGTTCGGTCTGCACATGAAACAATTAAAGTAGTTTAAGACTTCAGAGGATTTCAATATATAAACTATTGTAAAGTATCAATATAAAATGCGACAGTTCAAAAGTTTGAAGAAATTCTTCATCGACATTTGTGCATACGAGGAATTTAAATTAAATTCTATAATGACCAAACAATTGATCCTGATTAAGTCATGCATCTGGGATGAGTAGAAACCTGGGTATTCTGATGAAAGTGTAGTTATTGGACACACAACTTTCATCACACCATTTGGATAGGACTATTTGGTCACACCATTTGGATAGGACTACTTGATAAATGTTTCTAAATAAAGTAAGTAGTGCAGATATCTTGTGTTCATCTTAGGAATCACTCTCCAATGTAATGTCGATTCTTTATCAAGATTTAAGAATTATTGGGGGCAACATTTATTGATACAATCCAAACACTACTTCAACGATAGAGCGCGAAATATCTTCTGAATCTGTCATTTTTCCATTACGACAAAACTCTGCCAGTTTCGGGATAACAAAATAGATGCACACCACCAATGGGGGGGCTCTGTATCCACAACCCGTCCTCATAAATCCGCCACTGGTTATGCGTTGGCAAGTTAAGTTATAACGATAGCTCTGTTTAAGTTGTGTTTCTGTTGTTGTTGTGTTTATGTGCTTATTTTCTTTTGCTCGTACCAAACATTGTACGAAAATTTGCAATTCATGAATATAAATTATCGGCCATTAATTAATTTCGCACCTTGTTGTCTTCTGCGTTGGTGTGTGCGGCGCTGAAGGCATGCTTCTTCTTGTTTGGCTGCTGAAAACACGCTCATTCACAATTGCACTAATTTGATAAATGCTGGTGCCATATGCATTCACAATGCGAACGTCATAAAATGTGTACGAATATTATCTGTGTGAGTCCAGCTCCGAATTGTTTGCTCTCCCTGGAGATTTGGATAATTTTGCAATAGCATTTAACAAATGTAACCAAATGCACCAGGTTTGCAGAATTGTAGGACAGTTGAAGTAGGCTGGGAATAAATCCTTGCTTCACAGAACTTTGTTCTGGAGGAGGCTTTTTGAACTACAAATGCTCTTCCGTAGCTCTCAGTTCATCACCCGATTGTACCGTCCTTATACCTTCTCTTTGTACCTTCCTCCCTTCCAATTAGGAATAGTCTTTGTGGTCGAGTTTTGTTCCATTGAAAATGGGTGGTACTCGTACTAACCAACTTTAAATAGGATATTCGGATACACGGTTCGAGGTAGATTTACTCTAAGTGGAATCTAGATTGCCCACAATGACTGATTTCAATTAACAGATCACATTTAATAACAATATTCGGGATTATAAGTGCATAGAAATTGATTTTGGTGTAGAGGAGAATACTCTCTCTGTACTTATCCCGACCACGGAATGAGAAGGGGAATCCATCTAGGAAATTTTCTAATATTATCCAGATTCTACCCTTATTTCCAGTATTAAATTCTTCTACGAGTGGGCATGAAAGCTGATCTGGGGGTATCACTTTGGCGATAATTTTGTATACTGTGTCTGCCTCCAATCCGACTCATTATTTGTACTTCTCCTGAACTGCTTGGAATATGTCATCTTTAATCTGAAATAACACAGAAGCTCCGTGATGAAATACTTAGGAGTGTCTGAGGGAAATACATATTTACAATAATTTTGATAGATACTCATTGGTTTACTAGGACCTCTCTGCTTATATTCTTCAGGGACTAAATAGTGAGTCACCGCCTAGGATAGGTTAGGTTAGTGTGGCAGTCCTCTTGATGAAAGGCCACTTAAACATAATTAAAGGCTCATTGTGATACCATAAACAAATGCCACAGCCTTACACAATTATATGTGCGTTCATCATAAATCTCCAATGAGCTCTCAAAAGAATTTAATTAAGAAAAAGTCGGAAACACAGAGAACTTTCATACATCGGTCGTATGGTGGCTTTATAACTCAACGACTACCGCTTCATTTCCATACGCCCAGGTAAGACATTGCTTCTTTGCTTCTTTTTCAATGAAGCTGTGGTGCAGAGTTTCCAGATTTGAGTTAAAGTATGTTGCAGTGTATATGGTTCATCTATATAGTTCCTAGAGTGTTGCTTCTGAGGAAGAATCATCGGCATTTCTTCTTGTCTGCAAAACCACTTCCAATGCGATATATTCAGTTTCCCACTGGGTTGGATGCCCGAGCTTGTCTGAACACCGCTACGCTTGCATCTTTTTCTGAAGTTCTTGTGGCTTCTTTTGTTGTTGCTTCTATTGTTGTTGTTTTTGCTGTCTATTTTTTGTTTTTGCATTTAATCAGCTTTTCAAGATTGTTGTTTTCTTTTCTAAATAACGGCTTTGCTAATTTTCTGCAACTTTAGCAGACTTCAAAGTCTGTTGGCTTTCTTAATTATTTATTCTATTTTATTTTTGTATTACACTTAAGTGTATTTTTTTGCATTCCCGTGCCCCTCTTGCCATAGAATATGCAATTACATACCCAACTACTCTATGAAGTTTGGCGAATTCTTTTGAAATTGTGTTAAGACATTCTTTTCTGTGATGCTCTGTTTAAGTTGGTTGGCTCTGATGGCATGTGGTTACGCCATGAGCAGAAATGAGTTGGGCCTCTCACCCCAACTTCTTCAGACTACTTAAGTATATGTCTTCCAAAATGATTGATTACTCGCAGGCAATGACGAAGAGGTTATTCGATCGCTTATTAAGTTTGGTTGAATGGAAAAACATAACGCACAGCTTTCAAAGGGATCTCCAATGAGGGGATTTTGCTATCATGCGATCGAACGCACCATTGTATTTATCAGCGTAAGTGCTTAGAAATTATCCTTCTAATTATAATAATCCCAGAATAGTTAGTATCTTTAGTTCGGAGCACTCTGGGAACAATTGCTAAGAGAAATCTCCTCCTCATTCTAGGAATATTAGCTAGACACGCATCACTGTTGCATTGATTTGACAAACCCTTCGACCAACCTTCATTCATGAAAAAGGAAGGAAGAAACCTCAACTGTCACACAGACTGATTCATATGGTGGTGTAGACAATGTGACAATAAATCTCGTGCTAATTAATTAACTTGTAAATACTCGTGCCTTCGAGTACGGAGAGGCAATACTGGGGAGGAATACTGCGTGACAAAACTCCATTTTTAATGATAGAACAATGTGTGAATGTGAAGCAAGAGAAATAGAAACGAGCATACAAATAATAAAGACCCGGCCGCAACAGGTAACAAATACCAGAATAAAAACCATAAAGACCACATTAGAGGCACATTAGGCCCTAAAACGAAATGCAGCGGACGGACGACACGCCAAACTGTGAGCGAAACGGGCCGTGGCCACCAAAAACGAAAGAGCACAACCAAAAAGGTAGCAAAAGTGCAGCGAAGGCACTCGTGGTGGAAAAGTGCATTCGCGGAATCCTCAGGACATATATGGCCGGAAGTGCACAATTGTGCAGCTTGACAATTAGCAAGCTGTGTGTATGTGTGTGTAGGACAGGACAAACGGAGTGAGCTGCAGGCAGAGCAGGCTGCCAGTAAGTAAATTTTTGCGCCCC
This sequence comes from Clusia tigrina, assembly GCA_920105625.2. Lineage (NCBI taxonomy): Eukaryota > Metazoa > Arthropoda > Insecta > Diptera > Clusiidae > Clusia > Clusia tigrina. The sequence continues at coordinate 28,106,501 of OV050031.1, read as the reverse complement.
CCAGAAAAAAGCAGCAGTAATAGTGGTGGTAGTAGTGGCAATCGCCCTGCAGAAAAACATGAAACTCATTACTAAACATGACTAGAACTGTGTCTATCCTTGTAGGACAGGGCAAAGAATCATAGGTTGGCCTAAGCTTCGGCTTTTGGTGGGGTGAGTATGGCATTCAGAATTGTTCTATCTCCGTTCAAAGCATGGAATGCTAAGTTCATCTCAAACTTCTTCAACTGTTTTGGACAATGGTTCTTTCACCAGCATTGCCGAACATTAGACCGAGGAGATGATGACACAGTATTACTATTCTTTCCTTGTTATTCTTCATTAAATTCTCACGAGTTTATTCTTCGGTTTGTTTATTATTATTAGCTTATTGCCATATACGATCATATTCCCACAGAAAAGTCCAACGGTGTCGAATTATATGATATCCATAGTTATTCAGGTAACCATACCCAAAATTCCAGAGAATCTTTCATTGAATGGAGTGACTGTTGCTTGACTTGAGTAGCATGAAAGCGCGATCTTGTTGAAAAAAGCATCATATCAAGCAATCGTATACTATAACTGTGCTATTCAAAGTAAATGTTTCTCCTTCATCCTCCTCGAGGAAGTAAGTCCCGATGAATTCTACAACCCACAATTCCCATAAACCATGCTTTTACGAGTATATACACTTCTATGGGAAACCCTCTATGTGAAATATTGTCGGTTTCTTGCACTCCATATAGAAATGAAGCAGCACCCGCACAGGGGTTGTCTAGTTAGGGCCATCAGTGTGAGCCCAGTTGCGTACCAGTATGTAGGTAGGAGCCTAGTTTGCCAAAAGCACACTTGAGCACACCTAAAGGCCCATTGCGATACCACGGTGTGGCGCCGTTCAAGCACTGACTAAAAAATTCTCTTACTTGAGATGGTGATAGTCAGAGCAAGGACAGCGTTTGCGTACCAGTATTCCTCTGAGTTTGCTAGTCATCTATAAAGGCATCCTAACTATTAATCATTATCCCTAAATATTTCAACATGACATTTCCGACTGAGATTTAGCGTTTCGAAACTATTATCATCGGTCGTCTAACAGCGCTTTCAGAAGCCTCCATTTCAGAGGAGAAGTCCCAACAAAAAACCATTATTTATCGGTGGTCACTTCTTCCACCAATGTTACATTAGGTTTCGCCCTCTTCGGTCCACTGAGAATGGGTAAAATAAGAATGAAGATTGGGTCCATTTGAACTCAACTCTCACGTGAGTTCCCTGTGAGTCCGTATTTCTGCAGGGATTGGCCGCAGTGGTAGGAACAGTGGCAGCAACAGCTAGAGACGATTATATAGAATGTGGCAAATTTGGCACATTTCCATCACGCGACGCAACTGACTGACTGACTGCACTGGCAATTTCGCCAATGCAACTGCAACGTCGGCCACAAGAGCAGTGGGGCTAGCGGGCAGCAGTCAGCGGGGAGTGCAATTGTAATTGCAACAGTGCGAATTGAACATGACCTAAACAGGAGCAATTAATGTGGGCACTGGTGTTGTGGCACGTTAAGCGTTTGCCACGTTGCACTGTGCCTGTGTGAGTGTCTGCAGCTAGGCGTGTGTGTGGCTGGTGTTGTTGTTGTTCTGTTGTTGTGCACCTTCTGCAATGCACCAATAATTCACAAATAGTGTGCCAAAAAGCAGTTATTATCTCACAAATGCCGAGCGCAATGTGCCACAAAGCAACGAGCCACAAAAAAACAAAAGAAAGAAACGAGAGAAATGCGCGAGGTAGGCTTAAAGTGCATGCAACACGCTGGCTAGCAAGGCAACGAAATGAAAAAGGAAAAAAGAAAAAAAGGAGCAAATGGAAAAAAAGGAAAAAGCTGGGCAGGTGCATTTTAAAGTGTGTGTGGCACTCCCAATTTGCAGTGTTAGGGCAAAGGGCAAACGGATAAAAAGGATATGCACGCGGCACACCACTTTTTTGTTTGGGCGAAAAGTTTTGCATATGCTTAGACTTGACATTGAAATGTGTGAGTTGCAATAGCAACAACAACAACTGCAATAGCTGCAACAACAAATTAGTTGCAATGTGCAGCCGTAGTTCAAGCGGAGCTGTCAGTTTGACAAGTGCGCGCAAGTGAAGCGTAACATGCCTCTGGCCGCTGTTCCAGCCTGAGCAATTCGCCTGCCTGAGACGTGCTATGATAATGGGCAAATAAGTGTCATGATTTTTATAGCACCGGCGGATGTACGAGTGGGTACGCAGTCGAGATTTCTTCAATTTTTTATGTAAGGAGAGGTTCACATTTCGAGATACTCGTAGTAGAGTGGAGACAAATGTTTGCGTCTTTGTGTGAATGCGAATAATAACTCTATCACATAACGTGGACTTGATGATGGTGCGTTTTTTTTCTTTTACCTTTGGTTACATTGTGTGATATGCGATGGTGTTAAGCCCAGATGACAGATGTTAATTCTTATTTCTGCTCAACTTTATTTCAAATCAGGTAATATAATTTCCTGCATTGCATAATTTCGCAGGACTCTTGTTTCAAACAACAACAGACAAACTTCGTTTTATGGTTCAATAAAGCAAGTCATCATAAGTGTCAGCCCTACTCCCCGTGTGACACAGACCTTAGCAAACAAACGGTGCCGCTGACGCCTGCAACTGTCAAAGGGCACATATGACTGACAGCTGGGCGTGTTAGCTGCAAGCTGCTCAATTTTGTGCGATTATCCTGGAGCCCTCCACAGCACCCTCCATACCACTTTCTAGATACATATGCTACACAGGACAATGCCGAGAGGGAGATCGCAGTAACGCAGATTCTGAGCCAAACTCCTCAGACGGTGAGAGATTAGACAATCTGAAGATGACATTGGAAGAGGAGAATTGATAATACTCGCACAATCACAGGGAGTTCAGAATAAACTCGTTTAGGGTTTAGTTCGTGCAAACTCACGATATTTGTATGCTTTGAAAAGAATCCTCTTATTCCTCACACAATAAAGGATTGAAAAATGCTTTGATTGAGAACTCTGTGGTTGTGAACTCTGTGGTTGAGAACTCTGCGATTGGGAACTCTGTGGTTGAGAACTCTGTGGTTGAGAACTCTGCGATTGGGAACTCTGTGATTGAGAACTCTGTGGTTGAGAACTCTGTGCTTGAGAACTCTGTGATTGAGAAATCTGTGGTTGAGAACTCTGTGATTGAGACATCTGCGATTGAGAACTCTGTGATTGAGAACTCTGTGGTTGAGAACTCTGTGATTGAGAACTCTGTGGTTGAGAACTCTGTGGTTGAGAACTCTGTGGTTGAGAACTCTGCGATTGAGAACTCTATGGTTGAGAACTCTGCGATTGAGAACTCTATGGTTGAGAACTCTGTGATTGAGAACTCTGTATAGTTTTACTTAATATTAGACTTGATTTTCCAAATTCATTTGATTTTCCTTATATTCAATATTTGGAACCTTATGAAATAGTTCCAAATTGCGAACACTATTTTAGAGAATTAGTTATTTTACTTTTCCAACGATTCATTCAGGAGGGAACAACCCAGAACCCAACTAAATAGTTAAAATGAGTTTACATTTATTCGAGCTTGCTCGAAATATTTTCCTCGCAGCCATTTTATAATAAATAAATTGTCTATTCATATTTTCTATTCCCACTTAATACAATTGCATCACTTTGAGTATAGAGCAATCATTTTCGATAGTTTAATTTCTCATTTAACCACATGTTTTCCCAGCACATCCATTTGCATCGTTCTATGCCAGGCTAATTCAGTCAGCACGGAATTGTGCGACCCTTCGCACTTCATGCATGCCAACATTATTAATAGGAGCAGCGCGTGCACGTGGGCCTGTGACTGGGTGAGAAATTTGTATGCCAAGTTCGAAGACATTTGATTAATGAAAGGCTGCGCACATCCTGCGTATCCTTTTAGGTAGTTTTAATTAAGCAATCATTATATTTGCTTTTAATTAACAAACGAATTGATTATTACGGGGCCTGGGATAATTATGGTGTGGCGGTGGTGGACCACTCACTTACCTGCAGGAACATATCACCGTCGAGTAGACCATGTTCGAAAGCGCCCAGCTCTCTGGTCCGATAGCCGTCATGTGCGTGTATGTGCGGTAGTATACCATTTTCCTCTTTATCCTTATGCATAACAACTGAAAATATAAGAGAAAAACCGAGTTTAAATTAAGAATGTTTAGAAATGGGTTCATGTAGAGGGAAAGGGTGTGGGTTAGAGTGATAAAGGATAATTGCATAGATTTACAATAGTATATTTGTATTATCATATGGAATTATTGTGACTTTATCCATGGAGATGGATTCATTGCCAATAATACACGCATTTGGGTTTGATTAATATTTTACTAGAAGAAGGGAAATTTCATCAGGAATATCATTGGACATGCAGAGTAAGAGTCGTGAAATAGTTCCAGAGATTCTCGATTTGCTGAGTTGATGTTTTTCATGAGTCGCATGCAAGCTTTTTTGTTACTTATATTATAAATGTAAATATTCTTGAATACCGTTTTCATGAGCTTCGAGATACTGAGGTGGTGAATGGATTGATTGTGTGCATAGTGTCTTGAATGTTCTCATAGATCTCTTGTGAGATCAATTCTGCTATCGCTTTTTTTTATCCTGTGGAGGAAACAGCTTAACCACAACTTTCCCTAAAAAGGCTGGGCACTTGGATAGGACAGCTCTCATCTCCTCTCAACTAACTCATTGCGATTTTGTAGGCCTGCCCTCATGGATATTAAAGCAGCGATTTTTGAGCGCTATAATCACTCGCTTAAGAGCCAGCTTGCAGACCCGAAAATTCTGGATCATCCAACATCATAATTATTCTTATATTATACTATGTAAATACTCGTATTTTTGAGGCCTATTCGTTTAAATCCTGCAAACACATTCAGTTTGCAGTGAGTAAATATGCTTTATCCTGAATATTAATAATGATGTTTAAGTATTTTATTCTTAAAGTTCTCAAATGTTTCAGGATATGTGAGTATGTAAGTATAATCAGGAGAAAATATGATCGAGTATATAAATTGGTATCTTAAAAATAGATATAGCTGCAAGTCTTGGTTCAAAGTAAATGCAAAGGATCGACATATGTACAACGATATCCACATTTGTTATGAATTAGGAGCAGATTGAAGTACCTGAATCTACTGGAGACATAAATGCCTGCTGCTTCAGCATATCCGAACGAAGTTCTTTAGTTAGTTAACCAAATGAGACGAAGGGTGTTTTCGAGTGCTACTTGGAGCCTTCGTTAAGCCATCTTTTGATTGAAAATATTACTCTCAACAGCAGAACCAAGCGAAGGTTCACAGAGCCACTCTGCACTCTGCACTCTGTTCTATTTCGTTGGCTTGTTCATAGTGAAACGTATTCGCTCTCATGTTACTGGATGTATTTCCACTTGCGGAAGGTTTCCCCATGCCTCCGACAGAAATAAATTGGCTCATAATGTTGTAACCATTTGTTTCTAATATATAATTCTAATAATACTGCTGCTACAACAACAACAACAACAACAACAAAACCAACAAGCATAAAAACCAAAACTAATCGTTTTATTTTGCGATAATAAATTTTGTGCTTTACTATGGCAACTCTATTAACAATAAAGAAGGCCAAAGGAGGAAGAAAGCAGACCTAATTTGTGTGGTGTCACCAATGAACCCATTACGCCGACGAGAGGAGAGTGGGAAATTTCACTAGACCCAGTTAGGTTTTTAATAGGCATATTTCTCTTTTTTGCGTTATAGTTTTACTGCTTTATGACATTATTATTAAAATGTGTCTCGTATAAAAAATGTACACTTCCCCTGCTTTCCGTCACACCCACACACAAACACATGCTCACCCACTCCACTCACAGAAAGAGACCACCGCCAGCAACATTTGGCAAAGTTGAGAACGCGGTGGAAAAGTTTTTAGAATAATAAATTTGTCACAAAAATTGATTTATATGCGATTAACGATAAAATAAAAAGTGAACAAAGGCATTTCTCTCAAAATATCAGCGACCTGGCGGGAGGGTGTACCAACCAACCCCCACCGCCGGCACCAAGACGCAAAATCGTTAGGGTGAGGCGTGGTGGGCACAGGTAGGAAATAATAAAAGGAACACAAAATATGGAAAGTTTGTTGACATATTTTAACAAAATTTTTTCCACATAAATATTCGTACAGTAATTAGAATACATTCCGGGCGGGGGTGATGTCATAAATTATGATTGCCATCAGCAGAAATATGAAAGAAATAGTACACTTTCGCTTACGCATGGAACCGTCAGAAAACTTCCTCTTCCTCTAAGCCACCTGCACGCCAAGAAGATGGGCGGAGAAAGTTTGCTACGAGACTTGGGGTTTTAAACTTGCGCCTGGAAAAATGAACGTTTTTAAGAAAAGCATTTAAAAGCAACCCTTAAAGTTGGTCATAGGGAAGGGGCACGAAAATGGCGACAGCCAGGAGTGAAATATGTGAAATACTTCGACAAGTTATTGATGATTCCTGCGTGATATTGCCTAAATATCGAATTCGATTTCTTTTTAATGTTATGAAACAGTTTTATTTGCTTATCTTCTTAGAGGTCAAATCATAAATCAGTCTTACTTGCAAGTGAACCATAAACGAGATTCTTTCGATCAGTGTGCAAGGGTTCCTCATCTTAGAGCAAGCATAAATCGTAAATAGTACGGAAAGACGAGGTATACGGTACCAGGGAGGCATAAGGTATAGAGTACTAAGCTATCAAGCTGGTATCAAGTATGATTATCAAGTATGATATAAGAGTCAACGAAGTCTGTGATGTTATGTGATCTAATATGGCAGTATGTGATAATTTTCTGATCTTATATGAATTAGAAGTAACCTACTCTCACATTATTGTCACCTTCAAGGAATCTAATGTAACCATCAAGTTGACTTGGAGTGATCTCTAGTAGAAGCCATCTCTTGTACCTTGAAGTATATAACTATAAGTATGTACCTATAAGTATATGACTGTGAAGTATATGAAGAAAGCATATGAAGTAAGTATATGAAGTAAGTATATGAAGTAAGTATGTATATGAAGTGAAATCATATTATATATACTTTGAGTGATTTTATATGGCCTTGAATTTGTCTTATGGAACCTTTAAGTGATCTTATGTGACTTTCAACTGACCTTGGAATAATCTCAAATTAACTCGAAGTAACCTCTTGCGCCTTGAAGTGAGCTTGTCTATAAACTGAAAGGACATCGTGTGAGGTTACGCGGCCTGAAGTGGTCTTATAGAACCTTTAAGTAATTGTGAGTTTTAAATGACCTCTGTGAACTTCTAGGGAACTTAAATCATGTGGAAGTAACCTTATATCGCCAGACCATAATAATAGTCCGAACTTGGGTTACACAGTGAAACACCAAATTTCTATTTCTAGTTGCGCATCAGTTTCCAGAAGGAGCAGCGGTTGCCATAATGGCGGGCATACGGACATGCAAAAGGCATTAGGTTTGTATAAAGGGGTCTGTACCCCTTTGAACATCATGGTCACATAAACATCGATCCCTTTGAACATCACAGTCTGTGTCTCTAATGGTTTTCCCTGCTGTATGCTTCGATCGTGGAAGACCTGAGATATAGCCAGATATACAGTGGCCATTACAGTGTTACAGCTGCGACATGGCGGCCAACACAAAAGCCACTGAACCTGCTGACGGTGCTGAGCAGAGTGATTTGACTGTCTCCCGCCCCACCATTTTGTGATACATTGACGATTCCACGGAATGAAACTACCGCAGTGTAGAGCAGTTGAAGTCCTTCATTTGAAACTAGAAAATGGACACATACGCACCCACACCCACACGCACACACACACAACATTCGTACACACACTCATGAGGTCCAAATCCTATGACCGCATTTTCTGCTCCATCCGCCAGAAGTTTAGTGGCCAGCTTGAATTTCAGTGATATATGCGCTCCGCTGTGTTTATTACACAATTTTATGGCCTTCTGTTCGGGTCGAAGAGGGGCTCCTTGCTTGCTGAGGTTTGTTTTTTATGTTGCGTACGCATTATTCAAGTGGCCAGTTGGCCGGTTTTCCCCACCACGTGCGTGCATTTTCATTTCAATTAACAAGTGAAAAGTAACAGCAACAACAATCCATAGTACCTCTCCTTGGACCCTCGGTTTGGCGTTTTTCTAATCTCGGTTGTTGTTGGTTTTTATCAAATTAACAAAATGCGGTAAAGTTGTTTTTTGTGTCGGTTTTTTGAAAGTTCATTTCAGCGAAAGTGCGATAAAACAAATAGGCAGCGGCCGTTAAAAGAGGCAATACGCCATGTACACTACGCTTCCTCCGTAGCCACCCCAGCGCTCACTCTGGTCGACTTCCAGCCGCCCTCGCGCCTTTCGGTCAGCCCAGAGGCGCGTTGGCCAGTGGCGCCCTTAACAAGTTGCATCACTGCGATGTGCGAGTAGAGCTTGGTTTGTCCTGTTGGGCCCCTCCAACCCCGTCCCCCTCGCTCACCCACTCCCTCTGTCGCGTAATTATTCATAATTTAATTAGCTCGACTTACATATTCATATTTTTTACGGCGACCATTACGACTGCTTTTTAATTTCTTACTTTCTCACGTGCCCGAACTCATTAAATTAATTTTTATTTAAGTGAATTTCGCGTTGTTTTCGTTTTCGTTTGTTGTTGTTGTTGTGTTTTTAGTATGTTTTTCGGCTCTTTACTGGTTTATTTATTTATTTATCCTTATTATAATTTCTCGTCAGTGCAAATCTGAGTTCTTCTGAATGTGAGCCTCAGCGGGTGGCGCCATTTGCTTGGATCATTTCTCGTTTGTGTATTTTAATTTTAATTTGTGGGTGTGTTTTGTCCTTTTCGCGTCCTTTTTCCTTTTTTGGTACATATTTATTTTATTGCACTTCCTTTTAATGTATGTGCTTGTTTTTATTTCTTGACTTGTAATCTGCGACTAGGCGAAATTTATGACCACCTTCTTTTTTATGCGACAATGAGCCCGGGTTATTTTTTAAGTATTACAAATTTGCATATTTTTGGTAATTGAGATGGCTGAGCAGGATAAGAGGCAAGGGTACTGTGGGCAGTAAAACAATATAAAACTGGACTATTTGGAAGAGTTCTGAGGCACTCTACTCCACATGCGGAGCTGAGTAGTGAGAAGTTGTCCTTCCTAAACACTGGGACAGCACTGAAGGAATGTTGTTGGCACACTGCGAGACTGTATTAGAGGTCCACAACAAGCACAGACTACTAGCATAAGGACATGTTTAATGTGAGGCCTATTTCTTCCATCTCTTTTGAATAGAATAAGGTGGTATTAGTAGTCAGCGGGTTAATGAGTTCAGACTTATATTTGACTTGGAATTTTAGACAGTTCTATACGAGATATGCTGAGAGATCTCCAGTTGAGCTCTTAATTATTTGTAATACCTCCTTAAGGTGTGTCCACTATTTTTACGAGGCAGAACGTTTTGCCGTTACTTCAGGTTTTTCAAACTCAAAGATTTTTTTTTTTCTAAACAGTTCATTTATTTATTGAATTCACTCATTTGGAGCCTAACAATAAGTAATTAAATCTTATAAGCTAAATTAACTATATTTATCCCGCACCAGTGTTTGCGCTTAGTATTAAATTTCACTACATTTTTGCCTTTTAGTTTTAATTCAATTTAAATTCATTTCATTTTAGTATCTTATATAGTAATTATTTAATATTTAGTACATTTAATATATAGGTAAGTCCAATCTTTTGAGGCGTGTTGCTGTTTTAATTCTAGCAAAATTTTTTGCCAATGGATTTGAGTGCTCTCGTAGTTTTTTTTGTGTTTGAGCATAATCTCTGTGAGCTTACTTTTAACCAGAGGAATGTTGAGGTCCTTATGGATGTCAGCATTTCTAACGAACCAAGGCGCACCCGTGATTGCACGCAAGATTTTCGATTGCACTCGTTGTATCAGCTCGACGTTCGATGAACTAGCATTCCCCCAAAGCTCAGCTCCGTATGTCCAAATTGGTTTGATCACTGCCTTGTACAATAAAAGTTTATGTTGTAAACGAAGCCTTGACTTGGAGTTGAGTAGCCAATTTATTTTATGGGCCTTTAGCGTTATCTGCGTTCGTTTTGCCTCAATATGGTTCCGCCAAGTTAGTCGTTTGTCTAGATGGACTCCTAGGTATGTTACAGTATTCGATTGAGGAATAGCAACATTGTTTAGGGTAATCACTGGGCATGTTTCTTTCCTAAGTGTAAACGTAACATGAATGCTCTTGGTCTCATTTACCTTAATGCGCCAATTCATACCATTCCATCATACCAGCCATACTTCCATTTTCTTCAAATGCTCCTCAAGGCGATTCGAAGCCACTATTGGATTGCTATGTATACTAAGAATAGCAGTGTCGTCTGCGAATGTTGAAGTGACTAGATGATCATCAGTAGGGAGGTCTGCAGTGAATAAAACGTATAGTACAGGACCTAGAACACTACCTTCTGGAACCCCAGCATATTAATATCAAAGTCGTTTGTGGTGTATTCTCCATATTTTACTCTGAACTTTCGGTTATCCAAATACGATTCGAGTAGCATGTGCACATTAACTGGTAAGAGTTTTTGAATTTTATATATTAATCCTCCATGCCAAACGCTGTCAAACGCCTGTGCAATATCTAAGAATATAGCAGAGCAGGATTTTTCGTCTTCAAAAGTATTTCGAATTGCACTAGTAATGCGGTTAATTTGCTCTATGGTTCTGTGATTCTTACGAAATCCAAATTGATGGTGGGGAATAATCTTGGATTTGTATATGTGCGGCTGCAGCTTTAGAAGAAGCAGTTTCTCAAAGATGGAATCGTTTCTATAAACTTTTATAAGTCATATTTGGGGTCGAGAACTGCGCAAAAATGCGGATATATTGATCGCATAATTCACAATGTTATTAAAACCTTACTCGCAAACGAATGTCTGGGGACCACGGAGAAAGGTGTCGGATATGGACATATATTATATAATTGATTTAATTGTGCCCGTAACATATAATAAAATATAATATACGCGTATAACGCATCCTGTGGTTATACTAAAAAAGCATTCAGATCAACACCCTGAAAAGCTTACCATAGAATTGCTTCCCATGCCAATTTAAAATAACATCTTCAATGGAGGAGTGCAGCTGCAGAGAGTGGACTTTTGAGGTATCCAATATATCGAGACTGCTGGAGAAAACTAAAAAGGAAGTTAGAGCTGACTTCACGCACGTTTCTTTATGGAATTTCAACAGCTGAGTATTGATAGTATTATACGAAGTTCATTTGTTCAAAGATGTCATGAACAACGTACTTCAAAGAACAGTGAACTTTAAAGAACAAAAAACCGAAATAACAGTTAACAGTTACAAAACCTCTGAGAACTTATTCTAGAAATGGCGAAGAAACCAGCACACATAAACACAGAAACAGAGCTCTTTAAAGTCTCATCGCTCAGCCTTATTTAGGAATATTTTAAGGAACTATTTCAAGAAGGGTCACAATTCCATCTCTAACAACGATGCATAAAATTTAGCTTATACCGAGTCCACTTCATATGAACCAGTTCATTGGCCCTGGCACAATGCATGAAGAGTCCCATGTTGACTTCCTTTACTGGAGAATAGCGTCCCTATACATGGTATGCAAATACAGCATTCCCAGTAACAGGCCTTCACTGTAACTGTAAGTTCCTATCAACTGTAATCCAAATAATATATTATACTTCGCTTGCAGATGTCTTCAATGCTGTTGACTACGGCTTCAAACCCACTTCAAATTCTCCTAGGATCCACTTATTTATTTGGTCATGTTTTGTATGGTTTCTTTGTGGTCAACAGATCTTACTAAATAAATTCTGAAGGGCTTGTGTAATATATTTCTTCCTGTTTCCAACAAATCAATTTTTTCTTTATATCGTCAGAAATTCGTTGCTCCTTTGTTTATAGGAAGAAGGAGGTAAGCCTTAATGGGTCTGTATGATTTCATAGATTACGTGTGCCTACCTCTCTTTAAAGGCACGTGTCTGATTAATTAATCCCTCTTTCGTAGTTCGCATTCAAAGTTTGCCCCAAGTACGTTGACAACAGATGCCATTATGATTGGAAGATGTTTTTGTAAGAGCATCCTGCAGACGTGGATGTGAAATCAAACCCTGAAGAAGTGAAGAAAAGTGTCCACATTCTTTAGAGACTATGAAAACAGAAAATTTGATAATAGTTCAATTGATTTCGGTTGCATAAAGCAGGGTCCAGGACTACGTAACGACATCTGCCCCCTGAATACATGTGTGGTTTATGTGGGGGTGAGTGAAAACCAAAATACCCAGGACAAAGAGTGGCAGAGCAAGAACTATGAGAAAGTTGGTAACTGAGTAACTCGAATCATCTTTGATCAATTAAAAGTTCAAAAGAACTCCAATAACAAATGGAAATGACCAACAACAACAACATGAGCAGTAATTTCATTGCAAATGCTCTCTTAAATGTATGGAAATGAGTTAATATGGCACGAGTATCCCAGCCACTTTAAAGGCAATTGCGTGTTACTTGGTCGGCGGTTGGCACCTGCCACTAAATGCCAATTTAAAGAGAAGGAACAACAACACCAATACCAACGACAGAAACACTCTACTCGTAAATCGCCAGTCGACTGGCAGTTAAAGGTTAAACAGCGGTTAAACAAAAATATTTTGCAGTTAATTGCGAAACTCATCAATTAAACAACGTTCGATTGAAAATGGGCAATTATAACAATTATTATGGCAATAAGCGTTTGGGTCGTAGTGCAGGCCGCCACCGGTAATTACGCTGCTTAAATGGATACAAGCGCTAAGTCTGACGTGTCCCTTTCCCCTCTTTCACCGTAGGCCCAACCACCCACCAGCGAGCTCGTCGAAGACCGACCGACCGACACTAGTCAAAGGAAGATTTGTGTACGAAAATGGTGAAGTTGGCTTCCACGCCATCAGCAGGCACGAAAAAAGGAACAATTGAAGAACAAAGTGAGAAAGAAGCAAAGGAAAAGGTTTGGTATCGCGAAGAAAATGAACCAAATGGGTACAGAGAGCAGAGTGGTATTCGGAATGTGAAGAGTTAATGGTGTGTGCGAAAAACTGCGCAAGTCAGGGTCAACTTCCCCTTTAAAACTAGCACTGGCAGCAGAGCGCGCCGAGCACACCGAGCGCCATGTTCAACAACCCCGTGTGGCCCATTTATGAAGGCAGCACTTCGCTTGCCGCAGTCCGCGCTAGTGAGTCCAGTGGTGGGTGAGACAGACAAAATTGCCATTATGTTGTGCGCTATGCGAGAGTAGTTCTCCCCTCCGCGTACTCCTCCCTTGCGGAGATGGGTTAAAGCACTCGTACGCTGTGCTAGAGTGGGGTGGTTCAGTTGTTCACTATGAGTTAGTTTGTGTGTGTATGCACTCGTATGCAGTGTATACACCGCACAACATTGTGTGAGGGAGAGGGGGCAGTGCTGGCTAATGTGTACACTAAATTCGGTACTTTGTATTTGTTGTTCATTGACAACGACGCTTTAAGCTTGTGCATAATTAAAGTGCTGCCGTTTTGGTGGCTTTAAGGCGCCTAAAAATATGTGCAATGCCAGAAGTTGAACACTTGTGCCCCAGGGAGTGGACATTTATTATGGATTATCCATTCATGTGTGTGGTTCGTATGCACGCTTGACCTTTGACACAATCTAAAAACAGAAGAAAAACAAATGGAAATGCCCTCCGTTAAAGCGCATACGTTTACCATTAAAATATATGAAGAAGTGTAAAGAGAACTTTGCTGCAGTAAGGGAACTGCAGTAGTTGCCACTCCCACGTGACTTTCAAAACAATGTCCGTCCGTTTCTGTAAAGAACTATTCAAGGGCTTAAAGGGTAACCCGCATTGCACGTACAATAAATAGAACCAAGTAGAAGAATAGGGTATCCAAATACAGTCAAGACACCAAAAATTATTTCTTTCGAGTCCTGGAAAATAGGGATTTCTTATTGTTTGAGCGGAATATTTTCCAGAGGAAAAAAAATTAAGGAGCAGGAAGCATTCAATATAAAGCATATAAAGTAGATGAATGGTGAGAAATGTTACCAGGAATTTGGAATGGAAACATATGCAGCAGAGAACTGTACTTATTTATCCTCTGTCGATTTCCTTTGTACTTGAGGAGAAGAAGTAAACACAGACTACAATCGAAAAACTCGCTGCTAGGGTGACAGAAGAAGTGAGTACAATAAAAGTGTTCCGAGTGCAGTACAAAAGGCTTAGGACACTCCCCAATTCCCTCACATTGTACTATAGAACTTAACTTTGAGAACATTAAATAGTTTTCTTGCCATTCTGCATATTCTGGTAATTTAACAAAATATCATAAAATGTGATAATTCTGGTCATGTACCAGAAGAGGCTTGACAAAACTATAAGAAACATTCATTAGTTTTCCCAAGCCTCTTCTGGTACATGGCCAGGAAATGCAATGGAACATCTCTTATGCATTTGTCCTGCATTATCAAGAACACGCTTAATATGCTTGGGGCCCCACAGTTTGGACGCTGGGAGACGTCTCAGGAATGGAATTTCAAGCACTCCTGAGATTCGCTAAAAGCGTTGGCATCCTACAAGTCTATGTAGCTCCATCTGGTACCACTAAGGACCAATAAGTCTATGTGTGGCTTATGGCCAGCCAGATCAACCTGACCTATACCTCTTCAGTGTGGTATGTAAATATTTATGAGTCGGTTAAATATATTTTACAATTAACATCAAAAGATTTCCTTGAATTCCTTTCAGCGAACGTATACGTAACATTTATGAACACTTCAGCAATATAATGATTATGTTTAGAATGCAGATTTTTTTCTTGTCATACAATTGAAGACATTTTTATCATCACTAAGAAAACATCTTTGAAAAAGTCGAATAAAGTAGCTTTTCCATCTTTGAATACCAACCAAAATTCGGCCATTTTGGACAAAAAGATTTGCTGTAATTAAATTCATCTCCATTCTTCCTCTAGCACGCAGCCACAGAAGCGAACTCCCCATAAAAGAATATTCATCCCTAGCATATGGCTCTGGCAGGGTGAGTGGCAGCGCTTCATTGTATGAGCAACAAAATCTGTGCAGTGTTTTCGGGGTGGGAGAGAGAGAGCGATGGGATTACGCTTACACACATTCTCATACGTTTAATGGTAAATGGCGTTTAGCTGATGAGCTTACAGTACAGTAACAACAACAACAACATCAACAACAACAAACACAACACTTACAAAGTCTAACAACAACACACCCAAGAAAACTGAACGAGAGCGAAGAGCAACACAGCTAAAAAGCAGGAAAAATTATAACAAAGGCACTCAAATGCAAAAAACAAAAAAAAAAAACAAACGAAAATTGTGTAAAGAAATATGAATTGAAAATAAAATGGCGGCCCCATTGGCCACCAGAAGGGCGCAGAGGTATTTAGCAAATATTTGAGCTGGCAAAAGCGTGTGCGAAGCGAAAAATTTGACATTTGCAAATGTTTTAAAGTAAATTAAACAAACATTTGCATGTCAATCGTGATGACAGAAATGTCAAATCATTGGAAAACAACAACAACAACAACAAAATTATGAAAGATTATTACACGTAACAGGAGAACCTGCCCAAACGCTGCACTGCTGCACCCATGCTGGTGTGGCTCATGGCAAAATTAACAAAAGGTAGCAGCCACCGGGAAGAGAGTCTGCAGTCTGTTTCGCCTGTTTGACACTACGTAATTGTCACTGTTGTAAAATTTTACACTACTTATGGTGAACACGCCGAACAGACGACAATTGTAAGTGTCCCAAAACAATTTCACATTACGAGAATATCCTGGTTGACTTAACTCACTAATAATCCAAAGACCGACTTCGTTCTAAAGTTGTTGATAAGAAGCTACCATTCAATAGAATAGCTTACAACTGGAGAGTGGATGCAAAACCTGTGAATACTTTGATGCTGTAAACGTAATGAGAGGTCGATAACTTTCGGGAACACTTGTTATACAGATTTGTTTTTTAAGCTTCATAGTTTTTATGAAGTCTTTCTTTTTTGGAAGATACCAATAAGTCAACAAATCTTAAAATAAACATGCGAGGAATATTTTTTGACAGAGCTCAAATTATTCACATGGAACAAAAATATACTATATTGGAAAAATATTTGAGATATTTGTATAGAGGAAACACTTTTCTGGTCTCTAGAAACAGAGATTACGCATTTGAATTGGACTATACCTGAAAAATGTATCAAATCGTGTTTAACCAAAGAGTTTCAAATTTGTTGTGCGATATCGTAGTAGATGACGGAACATAGATTTTGAAATATCGAAAAAAATGGTAAATTAATTAAATTATAAATAGTAAATTTTAGAAAGAGGCCGAATCACGGATTATTTCAACCAAACTGATCGTCAAGTTTCTTAGATTGTTGGTCAAGTGTCTGCTGTGGCTTAGAAGGTGGATTAATGCTGACTGCTGCATCACAATTCATCATGGGAATGCTAGGTCGCGCCACAACTGCACGAAAAAAGGTTTCTTTTACCAGTAAACCGCAAGAAGTTGGATATTCTTGATAGACAAATTCTTGAAATGGTGATGCCGTGGAACACGATCCATCCAATGTTTAGTTTTCAAAACAGAACTTAGTAATAAACAAATTTTGGAAGGTATATCTAAAACTTACAAGATAAACCAGAATATGACAACATGGTAGACGGAAGGTTCCCTCACTGATGAAGGAGCCGGGAAAAGATACTCGGAAGCACTAGGCACAAGCATCTTTAAAGCGGAAATTTTCACTATAAACAGGTGCGTTTATTTCAACCTGGAACGTAACTATCGGCCATCCTAACTGATAGCCAGGCAGCAATTAAGGCACTCAACTCTCACCAGGTGACATGAAAACTGGTGATGTAGTGTCTTGATAAGCTGAAAATCCTTGGCCAAAACAGTCAGTTTGAGATGCTATGGGCTTCAGGTTACGTGGGAATTTCTGGTAACGAATTCGTAGACAAACTTGCCAGGAAGGGAGCAGCCTCTCCGCTTGTAAGACCATTTTGTGTCTCAGGAAAAAGCAACTTCTGCCCATTCATTGAGGAAGTAGAAGATTATGCTAGGGAAAATTTACCGCGGTTATCACAATCAACATCGCATATAGGGACATTTAACCTAAATCGTTTCAAAGATTTTATGGAATTAAACAAGAATAATGTAACAATCATTACAGGAATATTAACAGGGCAGTGAAGGATTATCAAACAGGTAATTTACTCTAATGGGGTTTGCAGGCTTTGCAGGGAAGAGGATGAGACTGCGAAACAAGTGCTGGACCATGCCCAGCACTAAAGCACAAACGAGACAAGCATTTGGGTAATCATCTAATAACGAATGAAGAAATAAGACTCAGCAAAATAAAGCTTAGTATTAAAATTTATCAAGGAAACTGCACTCAGTGAAATATTCTGAATCCGTGAAGGAGGGAAAAATAGGCTTAGTACTAAAATTTATCAAGGAAACTGCATTATGAATCCATGAATGGGGCGTAATGGATATCTAAGGACGAAGTGCAAGATCCTCTCTTAATAATAATAATATCAGTAAAAACACTGAATATTTATGCCGAGGAGTCGTGATATTTTAGCTTGTTAGAAATCGTTTTGGTTCCGAATATTACGCACAAACTCCGAATTCGTCGATTCCCAACTGATGATGGGGTCGATGAAATTTATCAAAATATGGCTTCTGCACTCACCACTACCCAGGGTAAAAATGGTGGGAACTACCATGTTATTCAGCTTTCCATATTAAGAGACCTTTGACATTTTTTATTTTCAATTTTGCAGTATTTCCATTATTTTCATTTTACATGATTACTCGTATATTAAATGTGATCATTAAAAAAAGTTCCATCATTCTTGAATTTTTCGCATTGTCCGCGTGTGGTTTTCTGTACAGAACCAAATCGCATAATTTGCATAATCGTTGCCCGTTCGGGCTGCCACCTGGCAGTACCTTCACCATGCTGCTGCTGCTGCAGTGCTTATTCTTGCCGCTTGCAATGGCGGCTGTGATTTTTCTATTAACGGTAGGCTTAAGGTTTAAAATAATAATAGATATTAATTATCTACAACTGTGGAGTAGTTGAAGTTTTTGTTGTTGCTATTGTTGCTGCTGTTGCGCCGTTGTTGTTGTTCTTTCAGGCATATTGCAGTGTCTGCAGCATACGTAAGTCACGCAATGCCATACTCGCTGGCGTAGCGTGACCGTCTACAAAAACAAAAATCAAATTTTCAAAAAGAAAACAAAAACGAAAAGCAACAAACAAAAATTGCATACAAGTGGCACATTATGAAACATAAACAGCCAAGCCAGAGTCAGAGACAGAGGGACAGGCAGTAGCGCTCAACTGACTTAGTGACTGACAGGCAGGCGCACAGGTAGGCTAACAGGTTGGACCGATACTCCAAGGAGACACACGGACGGACGGGACGGACCGACAGACAGCGAGACCAACTTTGACTCTAATGTACTGGCAACTGACGCACGAAGCTGGCGAATTTTGTATGTTTATAGGTTAGGTTCGGCCGGTACCCACTTCCAATAAGGGCCGCACTCGCTCATACGAGTCTATGCCATAATTCCACGTAGAGCGGGTGAAATGAACAAAAAGCGAGCAGCGCTAACCGCAAATGCCAGCAAAAAGCAAATGTAGTTATGTGTGCATAATGTGTACGTGTGTGTGCGTGTGTGTGGTTGAGTGGGAATGTATTTGAGAACAAGCAGCAATGTCAGTTAAATATAGTTAAAAAGCAAAAGACCAAAAGAAATTATACCGTTATGTGGTTAGGCCATGTTACGATAATAGTACCCCCCCTTCCCGACTACTGACCAAATGACCTTGTAAAGTTTAAAAATTAAATCATTCGTAATTTATGAGCAGAGCATGTGAACTGCGAAAGGAGGCCTGCGGCATGTGGCATGCGGCTTCTGGGAACTGTCGACATTTGCCTACGTTCAGGGCAAAGTAAGTAAGGTAACAGCCACCGGAAAGGAGCTCTCATATTTCCCTGGGCATAACGTTTCAGTCGTATATAGATCAACATTTTTTGAACACACTTTTCATCTTCCGCTCTACTCTCCTGGAAGATTCTCATAGCACAACAATAGCCTCTTTGGTAGAATTTGGATTGATGGCAACAACTGATTGATTATGATTATGAAATGATTACCTTCGAAGACTTGGCTAAATAACAACATTATTTGTGGAGGGGGTGTTCTCTTATTTCGTGTTTATTGTCACTTTTAGCCTTTCCGAACAACAGGATGTTTCATTGATTTTGGGACGTTACTGTGGAAACCGTCGAAGTCTTTCTTAATCCGGCTTTGATGGTTTCATATTTCCTTTTCAGTTACAACATTCTTGATGTAGACTTAGTTAATATTCCCCAGTATACCCCTACCTTCTTCTTTTCCCATGATCGTACATGGGGAAACTAAGAAAACAACTACTGACAGCAATTGGATCACTGGCAATGGCACAGTTACAGCAAGTCCTGCCAACTGATTTTAATCGTCTCTCACACTCAGCTCAGGCCTTGTCCGCCGTTCGATACACCCATCTGCATAGGCGCAGAAATCTTCCACATCTTTAAGCGTAGGTATCCGTTGCACATGTCGGGCGTAGCAGTACAGCTTGAAGCACATTTCTAAGCGTTTGAGGGTTTTTAGTTACACGTTCGCCCAAGATAAATACGAGCTTACATACGACTGCAGTCGCGGTTGCAGGAGTGTACGAGGCCACGAAAAGGGCGTTTACCTTAGTAGCACCTGATAAGAGTTGAACTTATCTATACTTCAGTGGGATTAACCATAAATGTGGTTAAAATGTCATGAACAATACTAACTGCAGTTTGGAGTACCAACCTGTGGGAGCAGTAGAAATTTTGTACATGTCAATGAAAGAGAAACCAGCAACTACTTTGGGGACTAGTTAGTTAGTTGGTGGTGGGTACCTAACAGGCAATCTTATAACTGAATTGGCCCTCTGCGGTACCATTAAAAATGGGAGATTAAGACCCTATTCTATCACCAGTAAGTATCATAGCCACCCATTGATAGGGATGATCAGAACAGGCTATTTATGTCTGCTGAACTCAGATCTTCCAGATCACTGAAGGACTGTCTGCCGAAATAATTTGAACTGCGTCTCTAGACAACGGGGCATTGAAATTGGGGGACTAACTATACTTTATGTTTTACGATCTATGATCTCCACATTTGGTAACAATTTTCCATATTGCTATGGGAACTGTGAAGACAAGAAGTATATTAGAGTTGCCAATATCTGCCAATTAGAAACAGTGAAGATTCATCTAATGGATTTAGTTCGATACGTTAGGATATCGCTCAAATTTTATAACTTGGGAATCAGTCTTCAGGTTCTTTAAAGGAGTTAAGTAGCTCATAAAGAACCAGAAGTATAATTTCTTCCATCTGAATTATCCTATTGGTACTTTCATCTGAATTATCAAACCACACTAGCTTTCATTTGCTAGATGGAGAAAAATCAAGCTATTAGGAGGTAGTGTGATAGTCTCGGACTGCTCGAATTCCAGCAGAAATTTGGCCATGGAAGCAATGTTCAAGCCAAAAGAACTCAGAAGGTCACAGGAGTATTACCATGCTCTTAATGATAGTAACATCACTGCCACACCGCTTGCTGATTGTAAAAGTTTCATTCCTCAGAAGATCCCTGATAAGAGTGCGATGAATCACTTGGCCCACAAAATCCGGTTGTAATATTATCAGAGAAATCTATCCGAGGCTACGCAACAACACCTCCAGCGGTCCACTTGGACCAATAGCCAAAATATTGCAGAGGTACTAGGTCTGAATTTTGGCACTAACTGATTCAGATATCGAAGCATTTCGACTTGTTTCTGACTTAAAGATACCTGTAAAAACTGTGGGGATGGGAAGAAGCTAACCCTAATTTCCTAGCCGAGTGACCTGTTATTCCTAACCAATTATAGGGAATTGACTACACTCTCAACATTGCAAGCATAGACTGATGTCCGATTGGTTGGCAGATCAATTCTCCCCAAGGTTGGGCTGCATATTGTTCCTTATATTGTGGAGTGACGGCAAACTGAACTCACCCAGCCTCCTTATAACTTTCCTGAAAGGATTGGACAGCATAAATAGTCACAACAGCGCCGCTAGAGCCCCATCTTAACTCCTGCTGAAGCGGACCTGTGACGCCAGCACCGCGGCCGCGCTGAGCTGCACACATAATTCATATTAAGCGTCATGACAAGCTTAAATGTTATTATTATGCCGGGCATATGCGGAAGTAGAAACCGCTGCACCAGTGGGTATACTTACACAGACACACCAGTCGACTACACACACACGCACACACTCAACTCATACAAATACTTGTACTCGTGCATCCAGTCTTATGTGGACCTGCTCCCATTTTATAAGAAATCTCATTAGGCGAGGCGGTAAACTGAGCCGCGCTTGCTTAGTCAGCTCGTAGTCAATTCCATTACGAGCTCAGGCACTGCGCGTTGATTGTGGTGCGAGGAACGGTCTGAGGAGCACCGGGGACTGTTCACACACGAAGCGCTGTTGACACGTTTTTGTTGCTAAATTTATTAAAATATTTTAATCAATTGTGGGAATTTTACCGAGCTGGCTGAGAGAGCGGTTAGCCGCCCATTCAGCTGAGGCCTTAAATTAGTTTTCAGTTGGATTATTTTTCATTAGTTCCCAGCCTCAAAATGATATCTTTGAGAATCGTTTTTCACAAAAGCAAAAAAAATTTTACTTTGAAATGGCAGAAAAGCAGAGTCAACTATGCAGGGATATGAAAGGGAAATATGGTCGAAATATCTTTTTCATTTAAGTTCCTATTTCTATTCAATTGGCAAGACACGAAAATGTCGCTGATGGGGCTTATGAAGTATGGAGACACAACAAGCCGAGGTAAGCAAAGACAATTTATTTCAACTCAAGACTTCATTGACAATAATGGGAAAAGACGATTCAAATCGACTCTGTCCCACCAAGATAACCCCTTCAGCTTAGGTGCTCTAAAAATGGCGGCCATTAAGTTCTTCACTTATTTACTCTTCTTCCCTACTACAACAGGGATCTTCAATATTCTGCGTCGCGATTCCCACAGGAACTTTTGCTTGAGTCTACAATATCTCTGGAGATACGCGCAGCTTCTTCTACCGACCTTAATGCTGAAGCTGTGAACGCAAACAGCTGACATCAACGCATATGCTGGAGTGGAGTTAGATGGGAACACATGGCACGCCTCTAATGCGCCTCTGATGCTGCTGTTCATTCACATGCTACTAAATTGCTTTCCTTTTCCAATTACAAATGTATTTAAAATCCTCACGAGTACAAAATTATAAACCAAAATAAATTCACTTAACTGCCAGCCACGTAAGCACCTTCGATCAATTTTGGCCCCTCGCTCAGACTCGTGGCCAGCAAATCGATTTAAATTGCACCCAAACCATGACTCATAAATGATTCAAAGCTAATTTATTGAGCTGAATTTCTCATGCACGTGGCTTGCGGGGCTGGCTGCCAAGCACCCAGTTCACGGATTAACAAATTTCACCATAATGTATTAAAGGTGAATTATCCTTTTTCCTCCTTCGGCGAGTCCTTCAGGTATAACACAAATTTCATCCAAGAAAATGGAAAAAAACTTTTATCACCTTCTCCCCAGTGGAATATCCGAGACACAACAACAACAACAACACCAACAACAACAACAACACCAACAAAAAGGTACATCGTAGGATAAAACATATGTTTGCCCAAAAAGGACTTTTCCGTTGCTGTTAGTGTTACACCCTGGTGTTTATTGGCGTAGTTGTTGTTGTTGTGAAGGGCATATGTGCGAGTATGGCACTCATATGCAGACAGTTCTAGTTTTTATTAGTTGTTGTTTTCATTTATTGTTGCTGTACTCGCTCACATTAGGGTAGCACACTCCACTCCACACCGCGGCGAACAGAGCGAGAAGTTAATAGACCTTTAAGGGCATTGACTCACGGCCATTCAGTCATTGGACATGGTTCTATTGTGTATCTACTTTGTAATAATTAAATAAAATTTAAATTAATCACAATAAAACAACAAAGTGAGCTGAGCTGGTCACACCACTCGCGTCACTGTCGTTCGGAAGCCAGAGAGAGGGTACCAGGACAATGCATGCCACCTATAGAATGGCTCCTACTGCCTCCCAATAAATGTGTCATCAGCTTGAAGCTAGCAAAGATCTGACAAACCCCTGTTATACATGCAACATTGCAAAAATTTATGGACACTTTACAGCAGCATGGAAAAGGAAAGTTGCTCTTGCACAAGCTTCTTGGCATGAAAGGAAAATAGGCTGCTTGGTAATTTTATTAGGGAAGAAAAATCGTCCATTAAAAACCGAAGGAGCCTCATACCGTCTGTAATTAAATACTATAAGGCTACTTTCAAAAATCGGCAATGCGAGAGGATTACAATTTTGAGGGAAAATGTATAGCAGAAGCCTGGCAAAAATTCTTCAAAAAATGCCCACAGTTTGGTTACTTTCGCTTCCTTATATTGTACTTAATCTTTATGATGTTACTTCTGTAGAACCGCTTTTGTAATCAGAGATAGTCTTCAAAGAGTCAAAAAATTTAAAAGGGGCGTGCCGGTTATGAAATCTTCGAGAAGCAGATGTTAATTTGCATTGTTATATAAAAAAGTCCTACCAAACAGGTCTCAATCATTCAGTGGATTGGAGACTATGCTGCCGTAAGGACATTTGCTAAGAGCTTTGCATAGTTTATTCCTGCTTTCTGACTAGAGAGACGGGAGACAATATGTCTTATCCAGCGTTCATATTTTACTTCCCTACCCCACCTCTAATTTTGGTCTGAGGTCCTTCAGGAGATTGGATTTAAAGCAACACTATTTACAGGCACAATCATTGCCGCTCGAAAGTGGGTTTGTAATTGTAGAGACCAAGAGCAATTGTGGACACATTGGAGATTTCTGACTTACTTTACATGGAACAACAGACCAAAGCTTGAATGTGTTCAGATTCCATGCTGCAGAAATCCGATTAAAATATGTTCTGGAGATACCATAACTATTTGAAGCTATTCCACCATCATCATATGTATTAGTCCCTAAAAAATAGCCGACACAAAAGATAAATTATTGGCTTGAGTTCACGAAGGACTTTTCAGAATGCTGTATATGATATATAATAAATTTGTCGAGGCCAATAGAGACCTTGTCCTATGACCTAGCGACCAGTCCCTTGGAGCTTGGGTATGGAATTATGTCTTTATGAAATAAATTCTCTGTTTTTCTAACGACAGATTACTTGTCCAACTGTACCTGATCTCGTTCCAGGTCAAATCGAGTATGAACAAATAAGCCGAGTATTTCATTTTCGTATTCTGAATCCATGGCAGCGTTCTTCAACAAACCTACTCGGCAACAACAAAGGCAGGATGGATGACTCAGGTGACTCAGGTCCACAACAAAGAAATTTCTGTGCGACCGAGTGGGTGGGTATGTACTTGGACACAATGTGGAACGAACGCATTTTCTTTTTAATGTCTTCATAAAAGCGCAACACTCGTAAATTGAGTTTTTAATTAAGCGGGTTTCGGTGGAATTGCGTTTTTAACGACAATTTTAATTGGTTAATTTCTCAATTTAATACACAAAAGCAAACAGCACATTACGGCCATTTAATGACCCCTACAGTCGGTGTGAGCACGCCCGCCCGTGCACGCCCGCTTGCTAATTCCGAGGGTAATTGCAAACGCAAATAACTGATACGGAGCGAAGTTTAACTCTTTCCTTGCACTGATGGGGGCCGCAGGCGCGCTCCTTGTCCAGCTGCTCCGGGAACATAGTTCGATGCGAGTAGCTTAATAGTTTCATCGATGTGGACACTTCCTT
This sequence comes from Clusia tigrina, assembly GCA_920105625.2. Classification (NCBI taxonomy): domain Eukaryota; kingdom Metazoa; phylum Arthropoda; class Insecta; order Diptera; family Clusiidae; genus Clusia; species Clusia tigrina. The sequence continues at coordinate 28,081,415 of OV050031.1, read as the reverse complement.
AATAAATTGCTTGATCACGTGTCGAATGGCTTCGCAAAAACGAGCCACCCCTGAGCACGGCGGCGGCCTCCTCGGAGTACTGACGACAAGTAAATATTTTGATAATTAGCGGTTGGTCAATGGGAATGCGAGGCTTCAGTCGAACAACTAATTCCTAAGTAAACTTTCGTTAATTGTGAGCGCACAAAGGCAGGACTGGCGACACGGCCGACCGCTGTCCTCAGCCGATACGCGCACAAAGCGAAGGTAAATCTAAGACACGTGCCGCTGTTCTATGCCACAAGCGTGTCACTCACTTCTGCGGGTTTTCGTTTGCAAAGTTAATGCGCTGAGAACTCCCACGCGCAGCAATTTTGTCAAACGTTTCCTTAATGCACAACAAAATGTCCCAAAGAGACAGAACCACAAGCGAAAACGAAGCAATCCACTTAAAACTGCTCGATTTAAGAGCTGAAAATTTCCGTTTTAGTTGAAAATTGAAATGACTATTAGAAAGCGAGCACACTCTCAGTGTCTGTCGCTCTGCAATCCCGTCTGTCCAGTTGTCCCTCGGTATGTGTGGCTTCCGTCCGTCTGTGCAAATATTTTCCACAATTTGGTTGGATTTTAATGTGAGCGACACGCGCGCATTTGTACACAAAATTATCCTGTTCGGACTTTGTTTGCTTTTCGCATGTCCTTTTCGGTGTAATTTTATGACGTTGTTTGTTCAACAATGTTGCTGATGATCCTTCTACACCACTCGCTGGGAAAGAGTTAATGGACCAGAACCGTAGCGCACCGGTGAAAGTGCCCGCAACTGAGTGACTGAGTGAGTGACCCGGGCACGCTGCGTTTAGTAAAGCATGCTTGGAGGGGAGATCGGGTCAAGTCAGGTCACCTCAATGTTTGTATTTCACTGGCATTATCTGGGCAATTTAATTTACAATCAACCAAGCAAACAGGAACAGGTAGTGTGCCGCAATGACTTCAGTTGGTTTAATGGGCTTACAATAATTGCTGAAAGACCAGGAGAAATTACTTTAGTAATGAAGAAGTTTTTAATTAACTCTGGGAAACCAATCACAATGTGAGAGCCATGATTGTGCTGAGTACTATTAGCATTTTACTCTTGATCTCTGGAATACGCGTTTGACAGCCAAATCTTTCTACATGTCTTTAAAAACTATTATCGATCCTTTTAATCCTTGATATAAGAACCATTTATATCCTACAGGATTCTATGGTTCATAAAGTGTTCACATCGTCTAGCTCAGTGCCACTAAAAGTATCAGAGGGCCTCAAAATTCTGAAATCCTCCGGGTCAGTGTGAGTGAATATATTTAGAGTCGGAAAATGTTGTTACAACTTTCCTACGACTGGCTACTGAAAGGAAAGAAATACGAGAGTTCCGTTCTGTACATTAATAATCTAAAATGTGTTCCCAATTATCTTTCTGGAACTCAGGACAATTCCGGCGCTAAACTGTTTTTGTGAAATATGCTGGAGGTGAGTTCTTGCTTTCAACAATAACTATCAGGAAAATGAAGTTACAATAAATGCTCCGAGCAATATTAGGGTCACAAATATAAGACAGAATATGATTGGTTTAAAGAAAGCGTGGAGAACTCACTACAATGAGAACTATTGTTATGATACAGGATGGTTTTTAGGATAGATGATCATGGTCCAGGTAAGAATCGCTATAAAAGTTCATTGTATGTTTGCCAGTTTCGTATTTTACAGTAGTAGAGGGCAACTTCTTAGAGAGTGAGAATATTGGGAATATTGATTGAAGCGTGATTAGATTGGAATATCCATCGACAAGTGAGTAGATTTAGAATGTTGTCTGAGAATTAAAAGATTGTGAATATTGACAAAGAAGTGGAAGTTTGTGAATATTGACTGAGAAGTAAGAAATTGGGTATATTGATAAATCACTGAGAAGATTGGGAATATTGAATGATAAGTGAGAAGACTACGAATATTGACTGAGAAATGAGAAGATTGCGATATTGCGTGACAAGAGGGAAAATCTGGAATGTTAACTGAGAAATGAGAAGATTTGGAAAGTGGACTGAGGAGTGGGAAGATGACGTTTACTGATTTAGAAGCACGAAACTTAGGAATATTTATTATGTAGTAAGAAGATTTGGGAATGGATAATGTACATTCCTTATCCCTGGACAGACTTCTTAGATTCATAAAAGAGTCAAAGAAGTTTGAAAAGTTGTAATTTCCTTTCCAAAAAACTCTATCTCCCCCTTCCCCTAAATATTTTCCCAGGATTACATTACAATGGGCTTCAATGGCTGAGTGCTTGGAGACCTCCTTCTAAACGGCTCTCCGGCCTACCCAACTTTTATCTATCTATTATCTATCTAAGAAGATCGGGTATATTGATTGAGAAGTGAGAAGTTTAGGAACATTGACTGAGAAGTGACAACATGGGGAATATTGACTGAGAAGTGAGTAGAATAATAAAGATCTATGCACCGAATATCATTTGGACTTCGTTGGATTTGTTAATAAAGAATGATAGGACAATCGACAGTTTTGGAAGGCCTTTAAACGTTCACACAGTGACTGTGTGGTGTGAAATTTTGATGGTTGGCATCATTGGACAATATTCTCTTGAAGATATTAACATGCAATGCTGAAGTAATTATGCTGGAAAGCTGCTTGGATCGATTGTGACTGAAACTATCCTACTACTAAATTCCAGGGCTTAGCTCCCTTCATCAATGTTAGGTTGCTTTTATTTATTAGTTTTCTTCTCTCTCTTCTATTTTTGAATTTACAAATCAATAAATTGTAATCTTTCTCTGATCGTTTTTCTGAAATTTCTGTGGGACTGCATTAATCTCAATTAGTTTCCGACATTCTTTTCAAGATGTCTGTCTTGCTTTTCAAGATGTCGGTCTTATTTAATGTGCAAGTATAATCATTTCAGATACTATAGACGGACTTTCAAAGATATAATAATAAGTTAGTATACTATACTCAGACTTTAAAGGCCCCACTGGTCCCCTCTGGTCTTGTTTAATGGCTCTGCTGGATTTAAAAGACGATTGGAAATGTTTTATTACGCAAATAAGTAAAAGTGAATAGTTCTTTAGTGAATCTGGTAGCCCCCTGAGATTTACCTGATCCACCCGTATATAGTGAAGCTTTGGTTCTAATTATAACACAAACTGAGGCTTCTCATTAACAAAGAAAATCTATAAAAAGAGTCTTTCCTCATGTCTTGTCTCTGATTTAATTGGGTTGTGAAAACGTGGACATACACCACAACACTCGTTGATATTCCTGTCTACTGACGATAATGATTTTTTCAAACAAAATATATAGATAATTATTTGATTGGATGATTGAACGATTGGATGATTAATTGTTGTACGCACACAGGAATTAATTAAAAAGTGATACGAGTATTTCTACACGTCGTAAGACTTTGATTGATAAATTGGGTATTCCTAGTGCTGAGTTGGCGGCTCGTGCAATGGAGGCTACTGAAAATGATGCCAGTTTGTGAAGAGATTCAATAGAACTGCAATTGAACTGAAGCCGCTCATAATCACAGCTAGAAATCTAAAATCGTTAGAGATGTCAATTGAGATATGAAATATATATAAACAGAATTCATTTGAGATTGGTGAGACGAGTGTTGACTACTCCATGTTTTCCTAATCTTATTAAGGGATTAGATTAGGAAAACATGGAATCGTCAACACTCGTCTCCCCAATCTCAAATCTATTCTGCTTCTTTATATTTCATATCTCAATATATTTTTAAACAAACCCATCGAGAACTGTATCCTCGCATCCCAGAAAGTGGTCATCAGTGGCCTAAAAAAGGTATTTATAAATAATTAAAACAAAGATTATATTTCAGTCATCTACGTATTAACAATTTAGTCCACAGTTTAAATCATAAGATCTGAAAAGCTTTAGTTTAGATATAATAAAGCTTCGTATTCTCTCAGAAGGATAATGCTTTAATATTCGAAATGTAGGCATATAATTGATATTCAATTGAAGTCTGTAAATAATATAGTTTTGCCGGCATGGTAGACACACACTCGGGGGTCGTGGGTTCGAATCCTTTCCCGGGAATGGACCCAAATAATGCTACTTTCTAAATGTTTGTGTCTTCGAGTCGAAGGCCTTAGTTGCTAGTACTCATTCCCTTAACCCTGAAGTTATAATTAATTATGATTAATTGGTTCTAATTTTTTGGGTTTTCATGTAACAAAATATTCTCAATTTATAAAAACTTTGTACAATCTGTTTAACAACTGTATTTTGGCAGGCATTGAGACATTGTAGAAGCATTTTTAATCTTAGTTTTACTAACTGAGATGCTTAATACAGTTCCTTAAACACTCACATTTAGTCCTGTAATATTTAAGCAATTATTTAATAAGCAACGCAAAACTTTGTTAGCTTCAATAAGAGCTATAAACTAATATGAAGGGCTTATAATGTTTCAGATCGAGCTTTACTGTAAAATTATTTTGCAGCATTGTACTGGTGATCTCCTTGATCCCCACTCATTCCGACAGATAGTAACTATTTAACTAAACTCTGACCCCGGCAAAGGGACAAGAGTGGTTCTCTGGCAGAGGAGTATTTGTATCATGACAAGAAGCGGAGTTTTGTGGCTCAAACTCTTTGAGAACTGCTTACACGATTCTTCTTCTGACACATATCGAAGTAATCAAAGGGTATAGCAAATTTATAACTACATTACCCCCTCCCCCATACCTAGATTTACAGAGACAGAACAATATGATACTTGGCTCTTCTGCGGTACTCACCTTGAAAGTAACTTTTTGTTCTTAAATAACTAACGGACAGCCTTAAAATGCTCAGTCGATCCAATTTGCTGAGGATATTCTGTTCGAATGGCAGCAACGATGCCAGCAAATCCAGTTCGGCATTCAAACGCTCCCGATGCCGCTTGGAAGGATTGCTCTTTGTGACGCCGTCTTTGGGCGGAGGTTTTAAGCTGCAAAGAGAAATGGAAGAAAAAACGAAAAATTATTTTTAATTGGAAATAATTGGTAAACTTTTCATATGCATAGCAATGAAATTTCATCAACTTAAAGGATTGCCACATACGAGCAGAGCAAAACTATTCGAACTGCGTCATGGCCGGGCAATTGACGCCGCACCAGCTGACGTTTCTGAACTACGCAGAGACGGGGGTGAGAGTGGCCCAAATGAAAAAAGGTCATAATTAATAATTACGATTATCAGTTACAAAAGTACGCAACGAAGGCCACTTGAAAAATGTGAGCCTTTGGAAAGGTTGTCGATTCTGGTGTAAATCGCTGGCATTGTCTCGAGCAACCCCGCATAGCGAAGATACACAAACACACATCAGAGACACACGATGTGTATACAGTTGCTATGCAGGGGGTTAAAATCGATTAGCCATGCCCACTTAATCTCATAATTACAACATCAAGCCGAAAACAGCACCAACCGCAACGGCAGCAGACACAAAAATCCTTTAAACGGTGCAAAGGCAGAAGAAGTGGGTGCAAAATACACGCGTGGACGGTTAATCAATACACACAAACACAAGCAAATCCACGCAAACACACACGCATACACACACACCACACTTCCTAGCACAATACGTAGGCATAAACAATGGAAACCACGAAAAATAGTCAAAGCAGAAAAAAGGAATATTACGAAATGAAGCGGCAGGGGTTTGCAAACATTTTGTTGCCCTTTCCGCACGATTTGTGTGCGCTGCAGCGAGGGTGTGAAATCTTCCCTATGGTCACATAGCAGCCACACACACTCGCAGGCACACACCGCCAAGCCGATTACAAGGAAATGGAAACGTCCATCTAAACGCGCATTCGGATTAGACACCAACACCGAATGTGGCCAGTCACTGGCGGCACAGCAAGGATATGCGGCGAAGCACTCGTTCAGTGCCAATCCCATTTTATGCTGGTCTCAGTGCTAAACGGGAAATAAGGGGGATTGGAGGAAGTGTCTAAGAGTGGGTGTGTATGGGGTTTAACAGGACAAACACACACACATTCATAGTAGTTGAACTTACACAAATGGTGAGAGTAAATATCTGAGTGTTTTTTCTGGCCTTCCCAGCGATTGTCTGGTTCCGTTCCTTTCGGTTCGGTTCGGTTTGGCTTTTTTCTTCTTCAGGATATTGCGCTGAGCACTCCTCAGCATATTTCACATTGAATTTTTGGTTGGCCTGCTATAATTTTGTCCAATTTAATTTTGTTTTTGGCGATTTTCTCCGCTGCCGCTCTTTTTATGTAATATTTTAATTATGAAGGTGTGTCTGCGAGTCGGATCGACATTCGACTTTTTGTTTCCCTGACAGGATTCATAATTTCCCATACTGTCTGAACGCATTTGAAATGTTAAGCTGAAGTTTTATTGGGGCTTGGGATCCTTTTGCCTCAAAGGTGTTCTTACTTGACTTGAATGGAGCCTGCTTCTCAAATTGCACTCATTGTGATTTGTAAAAGGGGAATGGCATGACAGTCCCCAAGCATAGCTAATCAGAAACTATAAAATTGCGATTTTTTGATCTCTATTTTGAAAAATAAAATAAATAAAGTCATTCTTATTATGGTGATGATGATGATGAGGATGGTGCCTTATTCATTGAACTTTTTGGTGCTCGTGGGTTGTTTACCGTCATGGCCATAAGTCTTGTCTCCAGTTTTATTTGGACTGTTCGAAGTTCCTCTCTTGGTAGGCCCTTAGGAGTTTGGGATATACAATATGTGATAAAAATGTAACTAGTGCTTCATATAAAGTCTGTGTACCGTTAACAATCAAGACTTGGGGTTAACTCCGGTAATGTGAACCTTTGAAGCGAGCGATATATTAGAATTGCTAAAATGGAACTTTTAGTACTCAAGTTGAATAGAGTCCTTATTGGACTAACTAACTTTCCATACTTAGATTAATTCAGCATCTTATAAAGTATTTATATTTTTGTTACCATAGGTGACAGAAGATATAGGCAGCTCCCAGGTGACGGAATTACAATCTCCGAACATCCTCGTTGGAAAATCCTTTATAATCCTTTATGACCAGTGAGAAATAAATTGAAATTAGATGAGCAAAATAAATAAGAAGCGAACAGTTTGCTCATACAAAGCATAAAAAATTAGAAGAGAACCAGAGAAACGAGGCTATAATTGTTAATTCCTCCTTATAGGTCATAGTGGGTACCTCCAAACAACTCCGAAAATGATTTTGTATGTAAACATTTAATAAGAGGACCTTATTTAAACGACTTTATTCATAACTTTATTATAAGCGTTTGCTGTAAATCCATTTATAGCAGTCTTATATGGAGTGACAACTTCAATTCAGATTTCTGTGGTTTTGCTTTCTTTCCATCTTCCTTGATGCCAGCAGCTTATGAAGAAAAGATCCGCTGCTGTAATTGCTGCAACTTTTTCAATATGGAATTTCGACTATAATATAACACCGGACTAAGCCACTTCAAGGGACTTAGGTTAGGTTACGTTATCGTGGCAGCCGGTCTACAGACCAACTCACTTAGACCACCATGGGTCCATTGTGATACCACCGCATAACAGCGCACCTCTGACTTATTCGTCAAACCATTTCGAAACCCTAATAAAGCGCAGGATTTGTTTGACCTTCGCGCCAGACGCTTCCATAAGAGAGCTAAAAGCGTATTAGCCTGAAGAGCCCGCTCTGCTTCTAGCCAGAGATGTTCCACAGTCTACTCTTCCTCCTCCTCATCCCTTCAAAGGACTTACTAGGAAATATGTGGTTTGCCTCGTGTACTAAAGTCAGGTACACGAGTCGTCGCTGTGTATTTATATTTCGTCTAGAACGAATCAGAAACGGTTTCACTGAATTCAGACAAAATTATACCGAAGGAGTTCTGAGGCGTAATCAAAGGTTCGCCGTAATTGTTTCAAAAATAACTGCAAAATAAAATGTGAAAATTATTTTCGAATACCTTAAACGGCAAACGAAATGAGACGCGGCCCGCTGGCGTACGCGTCGGTATGCTGTGCGGATAGTAGTAAACTGCACTAATTTATTTAATTAAATCAATAAACGAGAGTATAATTTGGAACAAAAGCTCAATTACCGGAGAAAGAGATGCTTCAGAATGCTTCGAAAATGCGAAATCGTTAAACTTAAACATAGAAATTAGAAAAATAGTCGAGAAGAAACAACGAAAAAGGAAATCATAAAAAAGCACGAGGCAATAAAGGAGTAAATAATTGGCAAATGCGCAGCAAAGGAATCGGAATGGGAACGGAGAAATTATAAGGTACATAATAAAAGCAGAGGAATTGAGTATAGTGGCGGAGCAGAGAGGTGGGGTGGGCAGTCGCAGTGTAGATTATATACTAGTGAAACCGTTAATCGAGTTTCGTATTTGAAAGGAGCGCAATTTTACAACCTAACGTGGAGGTGACCATGTGCGGGTATGGGAGCGACTCCTTCGCTTAGCCAGACACAATCAGGGTTCAAGGAATAAACAGTGCCAAAATTAAATGACTCAGGAATGCATATAAATGTGTATAAGTAGATGAAATGTTAAGAGGAGTGGAGTGCTTGAAGGGGACAACTAAAGTTATCAATACAGCAGGAGATAAGTGGAGTTCGTAACTGAAATGGGTATAAAGGCGTAGTTCTTTCCAAGAAGTGCTTAAAACGAGTACTTTTAAGCTTGAAAGTGGATTTTTTATAGTGGCAGATCAGTAAAAGACCAGGTCACAGACGCATAAGAGGACCAAAGAATTCCCGAATTAAAATGGAACTAACAAAAATTTCATTATGGTTCCGTAATCGTTTAGGAAACTAATAGTTTAGGTAAGTAAGGATATAAATTATGAGAGAATCTCCCATTTGATTGCAAAGCAGCAACAAACTAGACTAACCTGGTCTAAAATAAACGTGAAGCGCTCAAAAGATCTAACATCTCTAGGTCGACAAAACAATAGATACCGTCATAAGTGACCTAACGGGATACTGGACAGTGGGTACTCATGGTAGGAGGCTGGGAATCGCCTCAAAAGACTTTTGCATAGATGAGGAGGAGCAAGAGGCCATCGAACACCTCATCTGCACGTGTTCTGCGCTGTCGAAAAGGAAAAACACTTTCCAGGGTGACTACTTTCTGGACTCCCTGGGAAACACTTCAAAGGAAAAAATAAGCTCGATCAATGGCTTCAAAAAAGCTTAAAATGGCCGGAGTTCTGAAAGAGAATAGGACTTGTTTCTCATACGGTATCACAAAGGGCCGATCCGGGCCTAATTGTGATTTTTCGACGGCCGCTCAACCTACGATCAAAATAATTTAACCAAAGGAAAGAAGAAATCGATGGTGGTGCCAGCTGGAGAATACTTGCGAAAGGAGGAGCTGAGGGGGCAGGGCACGGTAGAGGCTGAAAGAAACAGTTACTTGTGTATCAAAAGCAAACTAAAGACATAAACTTGATACGGACTCGTATTAAAGGTGGAGCTATTTAAATAATTGTTTCTAGTAATCGTTATATATATGTATATATATAGTAAAAGAAAATATAAAATCATAATATAAATTATTAAACAAATTGGTTGAGAAAAACACTTTCATTAAATACAGTTAAAGAGAAAAACTGGTTCAGTGGCGGAAACAATAAAGGCTCTACACGCAATAATCATAAACTCACTTAGATTCCATAGAGTACTATAAAGCAGCCAGCTAAGTTTAGATTAATACATCATCAAGATAACCTAATCACAGAGTGTATTGATCGGCTTCCACACATATTTGTATTGCACTTCTCCAACCTTAAAACCAACAACCACAAATCTTAAAATCAAGTGTTAAATCTAATTATTTTCCAAGTCTTGGATTATGTTTAATAATGGAGATGTCTTTCATGGCTTATTTTTAGTCATGCTGGTCTTGCAATATCTCGGCTACAGAGTTATAGGCAGCCTCAGGATCTTATGTTTCTTTCCATCATTGCTTTTACTTTGAGTCTCCAAATTGGAAATCATTTTGCCGAAGCCTTCCGCATAGAATAATTTATTGTGGAAAGTAATATAATAATATTCCAGGAAAATAAGGACTACATCAATTAGTTGGATAAAAATAAAAAAATAGTTGGATTATAAGTACACGGACCATACAACTATTCTATATATATATATAGTCGTATCTTTATATATGTATATTTTATATTGTGCTAAGCTCGGATCTTAGCTTTCACGAATATGTCCCAATGGAGTTGAGGAATTCAAAGGCTGTTGGGGAGGGACTCCTTTGGAATCGACCCCATCAAATTTGCACCAATTACAGCACAATGCAGACCAATAAGCTAACAAGTGAGTAGAGTCCTCGTTCTCTTCAATGCAGAATCTGTGATTTGAGTCACCCTTTTGGAGGACTTGTATGAATTTCACAAGGTTATAATTTGAAGAATCATCGGTTAATGTAAAATCAGCGTTTTTATAATAAAGGAACATCAACAATACATAGCGCACCAACTGTAAACTAAGCTATAACCTAAGAGGAAGATGAAGGTTGTATGCCCGAACTGAAGGAAGTTAAGTACCAATTGGCAATTAACTTCTTTCAGTTCGGGCTTACAACCTTCATCTTCATCTTAGGTTACAAAATACACCAATTGGCAATTAGCTTAAGTGGCTAAAAACAAATACATTTCCGGTCCAAGTGAATTAAAAATCTTTGGTACGAACAACTGAACATGAGCCACCAATTTTGTTCCTGTAAATGATTCTATGGAAATAGGCGTTCTTTGCAGCTCAGAGGTGGGTAACTTTTTATACTATCATTTTTAAGAAGAATCGTTGAGTAAACCACCAATAACATTGTTGTTTCAAGCACTTTTAACAGATCCTTTTCATATGAAAAACATATTCTCCCATTTAATTGAAAGATTTCTTCAATTAGTTAGTGAAATTTCCTAGCAGTGTATTATTTAAGTTTTTTTTGAGAGCTCTAATCAGAAGCCATAGTTATACCTACTAGCAAGTACGAAAATATAAACAAGGAAACTTTAAGTAGAGGCAGCAGAGGTCTTTATCTATTTAGTTAATCCTGCATTTTATTTTATTTATATCACTCATCTGGACATAGTGACTCCCAAGGAGTCCCCATTAGTATATTCAAACTCGTCCGAAGCAACGGCTGTTTTTCCCTGCACTCTATCGTGGCTTTTTAAGCTTCCACTAGTCCTAGAACTGAAGTGACAAGACCACCGTTTGTGTCGAAGTTTTTGGGATTGAGCTCCGGAATAATTGAACAGTAATCCCCTATAGATATGTGTTCACGGTGAAAATTCATTTTAGCATAATGGGGATATTTGGAAAGATTGATCCTAGGGTATTTCAGGACAGTCATCATCACACTGAAAGCACTGTATGAGTATGTTGCCTATTGCATTGATATTGATGGCATCAACACCGGCCCCTTATTTCATCACGGAGCACATGTGATTATCTGTGGTACGCTTTAAAGAGCCTGGATACCTGATTCTTTATTTCAGACCTGGAAGGAAATCGGGTCCAATCGCCGGAATATCTCACTCACAAATGGAAATATGAGGATTGGAAAAATCAGAGGCACCATGCTCTGAGTAGAATATGCTCTTGCTGGCTTTCAGTCATCCTAACTTTGACCTTACTATAGTGATGTCCTTTACCAATTTTAGTGAGAACGCTCGCGGGTGTTTCGCTAATAAGAAAATTCCTAATTGCTCCACCTTCTTTCGGATTCCTGCTGTTTGTGTCGATTTCTTTGTGTTGGTTTTTTTCCTGCATTCTTGTTAATGTAAAACACCGAGTGCAGTTGTAACTGCTTTGGAGCAATGCTGATTCTTCTCCCCCCGATTTATAATAATAGTTTTTCCTTAATTTTGTTGGTCGAGTTTTGTTTTTGTGGACTGGTCTGCTCCTCCAACTTTTTCTGCTTTTTTATTGCTCTTTGTTTAGTTTGAAATTGTTTTATCCTCAGCTCTGAGCCCTGAGCTCTGAGTGTGCTGCTTATGCATAGATTCACATTCGTTCCTGATATTGTGTTTTCTTTTCTGTTGTTGGAATTTCAGTTGTTCTCGCCGTGGTCGTTGCTGTTGCTGTTGTTGTTGTTGTTGTTTTTCGTAGTCTGCAGTATAAATAATTTAGTACTAAATTAAGGTTTCGAAATTGGGGGCATTGCGGAGCATTTTTTGGGGGTTGAATAAAATGTATAATTTTCTTATTATCTATAAAACTTCTCCAAAAAAAACAACACACACACAACAAAACAACAAACGAAAGCAACAACCACAAATCCAACAAAGCAAGTTGGAAAAAACCCAGCTGAGAACAAAGAAATGTTCGTTGTACGAACGGCAACGGAAAAAAGGAAGAAGGCGAAATAAAAAATAAAATGAATTCCATAAACAACGTCGAAGCGAAAAATAAGCACTGCAAGCAAGCAGCCAGCCACGTCGCCCGTGCAGAGCTCAAGGCAACAGCTCGAAGCAAGCTGCAAACAGCAAGACGCCGAAAGGATAACACAAAGCTCGGGTGAGTCCTTGCTGCGGACTGAAATGGCACTGGGCGAGTACAACTGCTGCAATGGCGCGCGCACAGTCACAGAAGTTCAGTTCTGTGGCAACTGCTTCGCCGGATTTTATACCTTTTTTTGCCTCCTTGGGATTCCGTCTTCAACTTTTTTCTCGTTTTCTCTCGTTTTTCTATTTTTTCCGTTTCTTTACATTTTTTTCATTTTTTTTTTGTGACCATAATGAAATGATTTGCTTTTAGCAAAATTACACGGCACTGGCGAAATATGCCAGCGCACAGTTGCAATGATAAACCCGGTGCCCTGCCCCCGTGGAAATGTTGTACGCCCCTTGCAGATATGTGCCTTTGTAATAACACTGGCAATCGTACTTGGAGGGAGGTGAGCTGTACGGCGAAGGCATTTTAAGGCCACAAAACGTTAAACGTTTTCAAAGGATAATGACAGCGTTCCTTTATCAAGAGAGAAAGGAATAAAAGAAACACATAAAAAATCACAAAAAGGAAATTAAAGGCGCTTTAGCCAAATTCCACGGAGGCTACAGCACCACAGCAGCGTCGCCTCAGTGAGGTAGAATTTTGTGCAATTCAGGAAACGAAAATAAGCCAGGAGGCAAGGCTGGGTTGTGGTATGTTTAAAAGCAGGCGTATGTATCACCAGTCTAGTCTAGCACTGAGGTGGTTTATAAAAATGTCCACCCTTAATTTCCATTATATTTTCATTAGCTGCACAGCCGAGGTGGACTTTAACCTACTCTGCTACGAAGGCGGCCTTTGGTCGATTCATTGTGGACTTGGACTATTCTCTACTCCTCCGCTTGCAATGGAGAGGAGTGGAGCTTTTCTTACAAAACCCAAGTATATCTGTGGCCACCCAAGCAACACTCAAGTGATTAAGATAAGAAGATTTTGATATACAGACCCTATCATCAGAGCGGAAGCATCAGACCAATCCTTTGGAACATTTTAACAAATCGATCAAAAAATATATTTTCTGGCTTAACTGCATTGACGGAGTTCACAGGGAAAATCCTTTGGAACATTTTAACAAATCGATCAAAGAAGATATTTTCTGGCTTAACTGCATTGACGGAGTTCACAGGGAAAATCCTTTGGAACATTTTAACAAATCGATCAAAGAAGATATTTTCTGGCTTAACTGCATTGACGGAGTTCGCCATGAAGTGGTGCTTAGTAAAATGTGAGGTGTTTTGTTACATTGCTTTTCAATCATAGGGCTTTGTACGTCGGTACAGCAAGTCATATATAGCACTCAGACCACGAAACATCCATTGTACTATACTTGACGATCCATTTTTAATTTTCTCAGTAGATCCCATGTCCCTAAGTAGATAAAGTTTGCGCTACTTACGATGTCAGTGACAAAACCTTGGACTTGATTCTAGCGAAAGCGGGACAATTCGAAAAAGTGGTTCAGGGCCTGATCTTCCTCTCCACAAATCAAAGATTTCGCTACTTAGGATGTCAGTGACAAAACCTGGAACTTGATTCTAGCGAAAGCGGGGCAACCCAAAAAAGTGGTTCAGGGCCTCATCTTCCTCTCCAGAAGCCTAACATAGTGCACTCTTTTCTATACCTATCATTTGCATATACTTAGCCTATGCACAATGACCAGTCATAAGTCCTACAAAAAGTCTGCAGTCTCTCCTACCAATTGACAGAGGAAACCTTGACGTTCTATTGGAAATAACAGGTAGCATAGCCTTTGCCCATCCGCCGCCTCTTACGGCACTCCACTAGCGATACTGTGCACAGGCCCTAATGGCAGCAAAAGGCACGGGAAGAACAGATTCCGGGGCCAGTAAAATTGGTCTCAGTTCCTTTATTCGTAAGTTTATCCGTGACTTCATTCCCACAATGCCATTGGGTGATACTATCTAGGTTTCTCTCCAACTGGCATCGGTTTATAATGTTTTTCCTAACTAGACGCTTAGCCGGCATCTGTATTTAGGGATATGGTTCATAGACTTCCGTTGCCTTCATGTGGACATTAAGGACAGACCTTTGTGTGTGTGTCTGTGTGTGTCCCAGTTGCTAGAAGAGGGACTCACTTTCATACAGAAGTGTTCAAAGAATAAAATATAAAACCGGCCTTGGCTCACATTGACAGTTTTTAGCCTCGATATGGCTAGAATACTTCAGACGCCTTCAATACGATTCACATCGGAGCGACCTCCTTTTTAACGCTAATTGGAAGCCTTGCTTTTTGTTCAAAGTTTTTAACAAGCGATAATGGAAAGACAGCATGTACGGACATAATCCTTTCTGTTTGGGAAAAAAACTTTTAATTGTTCGCTTGGGCAGTAATTACACTCTTCAACTTTTAACTTTCGCCCAGCAACAAATAAAACGCAGTTTACATATCAAAGGCACAAAAAAGTTGTGAAAAAGTACTTTTTTAATAACATTTTTTAATAACTTTTTTCTTTGTTTCTTTTTTAATTTGAAGCTAATTAACAACTTGACTGGGGTTTGCATAAGTCAAACTGCCGCTTTCATATGCTAACCGGGTAAACCAGCATAAATGTGGAAAGGACTTTTCTGGTGAACTATCGGAGGGTACAGTTGTGGCATATGTTGACAAGGTTTTTTGTGTGAGAACAGCCCGGCAGGGAAAAGGGCTCAGTTCAAACGAGACGAATTCGCGAGTATTGTTAATAAAGTCGCACGACCATTTTCCATGCCAGTGGATTGTTTGGTGTCTCATTTTCAGGGTGAATGGGGGTTTTCCCGAATGCAGAGATAGCTGACAAAAAATTTAAACACATAAAATGTGCGATAAAGATGATGTAGCAACTCAGTTGGCTAAATGCGGCGGCAGCACTCCAGCACCATAGCTAGGTTAGGTTCGGGTTTCGTGGTCTACAGATGAACTCACTCAGACCATTATGGGTCCATTGGAATACCGCCACGTAAAACTCTACATCTCTACTTTACTCGTCAAACCATTTTGAAGCCCTCATAAAGCGCAGGATTTGCTTGACCTTCGCGCTGGACACTTCCGTGAGAGAACTGAAAGCACAGTCTCGAGCCGAGGACGTACAGAAGATATGTTATACAGTCTCCTCGTCCTCTACATCACTACTGCTTCTGCTGTATTCATGAGAGAATACTCCCAGCCTGAGAGCATGTCTGCCGAACAGCCAATGACCGGTTAAACAAGCCACGACCTTAGAGATATCTAATCTCGACACGCCAAATAAGTCTCTAGATTTTTTCCTATCAAGTTTCGGCCACATTAGCCTAGTCGTGAAGCAAGTGCCTTCGTCTGCCCAAGGCCCCTCACACACGTCGCTATCCTTCAACTTTACTTTACAGGTGGCAATTGGTATTCCAACCTCGCATCTGTCCCTACACCATAGCTAAAAGATTCAATCCTGCAATTTGCGATAATGAGATAATGCCCTATGTCCATTTCACTGCAGGGGTGCCGGTGAGTGCCTCCAACACACACGCATTCCCATGCATGCGCGCAGAGTCAGTTACGAGTAGATTAATGTTCATATTTTTTTGTTTTGCCAAAGTGTCCTTGTGCGCAACCATGCAAAAACTCTCAAATTGGTTGACGAAAGACAAATTTAAAAAAAATTCCAACAAATAATAAAAAAAAAACAATTGAAACTACGACGAGCCACACATCGAAAGTGAAACAATTGCTGTGCACGTTCGCGAAACCGCTTGGAATAAATAATAAAAAAATTTTAAATAAAATGACAGGGCACAGTAACAACAGCAACAACACTAATAGCAACAACAACAACAGGGACAGAAAATTGGGCACCAATTACAGCGGCAATTAATGTTAATTACGATAATTACAAAAACAAAACCCAAAAGAGAACCGCATTAAGAGAAGGGAGCGGAGAGACACTGGAGTGCATAACATTTAATTTCCAACACTTTTAGCTACTTCTTGTTTGTAGGGCACTCGTCCATAGAAACGGATTGGTGCACAACAGTATTGAGGAGGAAATGCTGTGCTTCATTCTCCTCCTCGCCACCGAATCAACAGACTGTCAAATGTCTAACTAAGGCCCCAAGTCTTGAGCCGAAATGCCACAGTTGGCACTCGAAGAATTATTCTTAGCCATTTTTCTGATTTCACTGGAACGGAATGGCAGAACAATAGGGTGGCAGGACGAGGAAAGTGGCAGGGGCCCAGGCCAAAGGGGCTGAGAGTGCTCCGTTAATGATGAGTAAATGCAAATGTTTAATTATTTCAAAGCCTTAATATAAAGATTTGTGAAAGGCCTCACATTGTGTGTGTGTTGTTACGCCACTACTAGGAAGGCTTCAAAACTGGGCAGGCCTGGTGCCATGTCAACTAAGCCACGAAAGAAATGAAGATACCATTTTAAGATCAATGTTCGTGTTTGTGAAACAGAAAACAAAAAAGTGTCAAAGGTCGATTTTAACATAGTTGTGACGTCAATCCTCCGCATATACCATGACATACAGAACAAGCTACTTTTAGGGTGCTTTATTAAAAATTTATATGAGGCAAAAGTACCAGGTCTTATACGTCACAATCGGAAACCGCAAAACATCCATTGTACTATATTTGACGATCCATTTTTAGTTTTCAGCCTCAGCAGCTCCTATGTCCCCAAGTAGCCAAAGTTTGCTCTACTTAGGATGGCAGTGGCAAAACCTCGACTCTGATTCTAACGAAAGCGGGGTATACTCAAGCCTATCAACTGCGAATCAATACACAAACACTAAACCAATACAATAACAAACAACTAATACACATTCTGAGGAAAGATTGTGGTCGGAAAACGAATTGTCAAAACAACCTTCAGAGAGGCCACATGTGTGGGTGTTCTAGATATGTCTATCCACCTTAAGTAACTTGGTTTTTGCCCTTCAGCAACACAAGGAACGAAGCCCATAGAAGAGCCCAGAACTAGGTTCGTTGGAAAACTCTTGAAACCAATTTCACTTCAACTGGATAGTAAAAGTAGTAGGAAAAGATAGTAGCAGAAAATCGTCACCATAGCAGCAAAAGGGAGCATTCATTCGGGCCTTGTAAAATTCTGTAGCACGATTGGGTGAAAATCGTCCATATAATGCATATACCACTCTTTAGAGACCATGAATACTGAGTTAAGATTTTTCTCATTTTATCTTTTGCAGTCATCTGAAACTTCCTTTTCACAAGTTCAAAGTAATGATTCTCAAGAGACCAACATTTAAATTTCTTGAGGAAAGTGAGGGACTAATACAGCGCCAGTACACGAGTGGTTGATTTCAAGAAGAGAAAAGTTTATTGTGGAATGCTGCTACTGAAGCATATTTTCTGAAACTTTTACACAATCACAGAATGATTCTAGTCCCAAATAACATAATTCACATGTATTACAAATTCGATGAGGAGAGGTTTCTGGCACACCTGGTCTACGCTCATGCAGCACCAGCCAGTACCCACATTGCTGGGACGAAACACTAATTATACGAGTATATTTGCTGCTGCAGAAACATATCTTCAAACAACCAAAGGCGGAGTGCTTAGAAAGGAATCCTCCACTATGGAGGAAACCATTTACTTTTGTAGCTAAGCCCCGTCAAAGTTTCTCTTAAGTATGGTTCCATTACTTAGATCTGTACGCGATTCACCGCGCTACTATTCCCATCACAAGTCGCCGATACTCTGATTAAGAAAAAATCAACCAAAGTCAACTGCAGTTACTCGTATCCTGCCAATAATAAAAGTTCATCAAAACCTTTTAGTGATGAAATGAGGCGCGCGAACGAACACACACAAAAACACACACGTCCATAAACGAGGACGTGCACGAAAATATGCAAACTTGATTGTGCATCAAAGTCGCTTTCGCTTTTATTTAGCGCACCCTCCCACTTCCACCCTCCCAGCACACTTAACACACCTTTCAAGCTGCAGTCGACTGGCACTGCCAGCCAGAAAGGTGTGCGCCAACCAACGCCAACCAAACGCCGACTTCGTCATCGTCGCCGTCAACAGCAGCGTCGTCATCGCTATCGGTGTCCGTCGTTTTTGTATATGGCGTGTCAATAATAATAGTGGCACCCTACACTCCCTGGCGTAGGTTATATGCAATTACTACACACTCGTGAGCCGATCACTTTAGAGTTTGTTCTCGAAGTGCGGTGTCTTTGTGTTGGAGTCCTACTGGGTCTGATTTAGTAAACTCTTTTTGAATGGGTTAAGAAGAATAATTGATAAGTTGTTTATGGACCCATAATGGTCTGAGTGAGTTGGTCTGTAGACTGACTGCCACGAAAACCTAACCCGATCATAGCTATGGTGTTAGAGTGTTACCCAACATTTTATCAACTGGGTAGCTACATCATCTTTATAGCAGATTTTATTTGTTTATCGAGTTATGTCGGAATAATACACCCAAATTCAGTATAGAACTCAGAGTTGCAAATTGAGTTTCAACATTTTTATAGTAGCAATCAAAATTGGGAACATTCTTCAACAGCTTAGCGCTCACTTCGAGAATCGAGAGAGTGAATGGGAGTCTTCTGGAGTTTTTGTTATTTTCAGGATGTTCCACTTTGCAATCCATAGTCAGTAAAGTAGCTTAGTCTATCTAATCCATAATCTGTAAGGCACACAGACCAGTAATTCCTTCGAATCTACATCAACCGTAAAGGAATAGAATGACAGTGTCCTTTAAAAACTGACAAATTAGCATCCAGTGGACCGAGTAATTGAAGACTTTGGAGACGATTTCCAGCACTTCCATTTGTATCGCCTGCTCATGTAAAGTAGACTTAGAGTCCGAAGTGTTGTCAGTTTGAATAGATTGACACCGTTTGACTTAACTTATAAAGTAATTTTCGCCGCAAGTTTTCCTTATAAAATCTCTTTATACTTGAAGAGTTCTTCCATCAGGGATTACAGAAATCGACCCAGACTTCACTAGCGAAACAATGGTGCAGACACTTTTTACGTAAGTGAAAGCATTCTTACATGGAATATATCTGCCCACAATTATCCGACCTCCAGACTGAGCCATCTCAGACTCCAACTTAACCGAACATAGTTTCTAAGGCAATTCGTGCGAGTACCTCTCCACAAAAGAATTAAAGGAAAAAACCAAAAGTTGAAGCGAATTCCCCGCCAAGTGCGCTGGGCAGTCATAAATGACATTCGCGTCCACTCCACATTTGATTTTATTGGTGTTCATCTCATATAAAATTTATGAACGTGTCGGAGAGGGCTACGCAAGTATGAGCGACCTGTCGACCGCCGACCACCGACCGCCGGCCGTACTTGATTTCTGCAGTGGGTATGGCGGCATACATAGCTGCGGTTGTTGCTGTTGTTGTTGATGTTGTTGTTGTTGTTGTTGTTGATGTGGTCGGTTGTTATGATTATTATTGTTAGAGTGGCTATTTTTATGCCATTTATGATATCTAATTGGTCATTTTCCCTTTGTTGTTTTGTTAGATTCGGTGTTTATGCCTTTTGTTTTTGCTTTCAATGATTTTCAACTCTCAGATATGAGTGGTGTATTGCAGCCACTTTTTATAGCGTCCGCCATTCTGGGAAACAATTGATTTCAAGTCAGTTTTGCTGGAGAAAAACAAAAGTGTTGACGCCGCCAGTTGTAAACTTAATTCACTTTCAGGCTGATTATGATGGCCACCATTTCAAAGGAACTGTTCGCTGCACATTTGAGGATATAAATTAAATTCCGCCCTTTGATTTCCAAGGAATCTAATTCTGCACCATTCAATTCTTTCTCATGCTACAGTTGCCTCAGTTCTTTT
Organism: Clusia tigrina; assembly: GCA_920105625.2. Lineage (NCBI taxonomy): Eukaryota > Metazoa > Arthropoda > Insecta > Diptera > Clusiidae > Clusia > Clusia tigrina. The sequence goes on along the minus strand of OV050031.1, from coordinate 28,061,078 downwards.
TTTCAATTCGGGCTTTAATGAAAGTTTTTGTCGGTGTTTCTCTTATGCAAGTTTTCTAAGTTTTAAATAAGAGGTTTTCAGGAAAGATCCCATTATTTCAAATCTCCAACCAAAATCATTCATGGACTAGTCCATATATACTACATCAAATTTTCGCATTTTGGATCCAGTCACAGCGGTGGGAGTAAAATGAACCTGAACAGAAGTACTCGTAATTATCACAGTATCCAGTTATTTTCTATTAAACTGCGTGCTCTAAAGGAGCGGCTGAGTAAATCTATCAGAGAATCTATTTCAGTGGCTTCTATATGACAACTTAGAAGACTTAAGATGAGTATTGATTGCAACAGTTGCCAATGGCAGCGTTTCACAACGCGGATAAACTCTAGAATGTGGAAATAGTCAAGTCCTAAGAATTTCCCAGAATGTAGCTTAATTATCTGTGCCTGTGAGAGTGAGTTTCTAGGAACTTTGGATCAGCTTCAGCTTCACCATTTACAAGTACATTCCCAGGAATCGTTTGTGCGCAGCTACAGAAGAGACGTCAATGGCAGCATGATAATCAGCTTTGGTGTTGAATACTTTGTTTGGTACTTAATTAGACTGAAATTAAAATATATTATTCCAGCATTTGGATGATATACGCTCAGAATTGTGCTTAAGTTAGCTAATTTTACAGTCGATATAATTACTTTCTTTGCATTTCCCAGCCCTACAGGACCTAATTCATTCCCACTGTATATGCATCACTTTAAAAAAAAAGCGATAGAACTGCCTGGTAAAGGAGGATGTTGGAACATCTACTAGCCATATGTTGAATTTTACTAGGTAGAAGAAACACATATTTAGCAAACGCATCCTTTATCGGCAGTCCAGGATTCTGTTCGCTGGATACAGAGCAAATAAAGTGGATTTTATAATTGGAATATTTAAAATGAACTAAAAAGTAGAATAAAACCGGGCGTTATAAAAGTTTTGCACGGATGAGCAAATCCCATATTTGAGGCGTTACAGAGTGTGTTGAGGAACCAGATGATGGATCAATACTGTTAATTTTTAATGTCTCCGATCACTGTTTTTTCATGACAATTAAATCTCAAAATATGAACCCGACCTTAAACATAATAAGAGCAAAGTTGCTAAGTAAGAAGCGTCTTCAACAATGATGGACTATTTTTTCTGTGTGTCAAATATGGAAAACGATGCAAGTTTGTGGCCTTAACCAATACATTTTGGCTCAAATATTTCATCACAAAAAAATGTAAAAGATGCCAGCCAAATTGTCTCAGTTAAGGCCACATACGAGTCCACCATTGACCCATGACTCGCTTGAAGATAATTAAAAATGTGATAGAACTGAATTTGAGTAGTATCTACCTTCAGGATATTCAACTCTATGCTAATGTTGGCCAGAATAGAAGTCAAAAGCCGTATATATATGGCTGATTCTACTGCTAAATGTAGGTCATTACATAGAGGCATATGGAATGAACTTGAAAAGCAACAACAACCACGAAAATCAACACAACAAACATGTAAACAACCAACAATAAAAATGGCATTTATCTATAAAGCGAGATCTGACAATTATCAAGAGGAACAACAGAATGAGAAAGCGAAGCAAATACTCGAGTGGAATAGTACCAAATAACAGTAATAAGCAGGGCGACAATAAACTACGAGTACAATAATAAGAACAACAAATCGAACTGTTTGTTTTATAAGTATGAGAAAACAGTATTTAAATCATTTGCTTGCAGCACAGACAACAGGGGAAATGGAGTAAAAGCATAGCAGCAGGAAAAGAAAGTGACTCCGTGCCATGTGAGGTGCCGGTTAACGTGTCGGCGAACGCGTTTCGAGGACATTAACTTCAAATTCACACCTAAATCTGTTACACATGCAACAACAACAACACCTAACAACATAATAGGCCCGATGTAGTAACGCAATTTGTGGTAGACTCTCGATGTAAGGCTGGGCTGAGCTCTGATGATGTGATGTGCGGCAATTCAAGAATAAATGGGTAGACCCGGCGATGCCACGATTCATGATTCATGATACACCACCACCACTACGACTGACTAACTCGACACCTGACCCAGTGAACCAAAAAACAACTTAAACTGCAACAACAACAACAGCGGCGGCTACGGTGATGGCGGCAGCTACAAAATATGTGACAGTAGCGCCTTCGGCGTTTTGCGCCTATGCCACAAAAACAAAAAAAGACCGTCAACAAAAAACATGCGAAATCGCATTAAACATGCACTTGAAAAACATGCAAAAGTAAAAATTAGTAGCAGAAATGGTAGTAGAAATAATCGTAGTAGTAGTAGCAATGGTAGTGTTGCTGTTGTTGTTGTTGTTGTTGTTGTTGGTAGGATTTTTCGGACACGCTACTTTGCGTTTTTAAAAGTGGCATAGAAATTACACTCACTCGCACACACACACACATCGTTGGCACACTCATACACGCACGCCCCAATGGAGGCAGGCGCATTTACAGGCACGCATACGCAATCAACATGTGCGCGATGAAAGTGAAACTGGCAGATTCGGCATTGAACAGACAACGGCGGCAAAGCGTACCGCCACTGCTGTTAGCTCTGAAGAACATCCTCGCAGCAGAAGTACTCATTTTACGGGTAGTATGATGAATAGGTGTCCTTTGATGAATATTGAGTTGTTGGCAGAGGACTTCACTTCGACAGGCAAAAGTAAAGGATATTCTTATAGAGATGTCAGGATTTGTTTGGTCTGGCAACACTGCCGCAATTGTCGTCACATGCAAGTTGTGGACAGCATTAACGCCCAAACGGAATGGGTCTTTTCCAGGAAAGCCAATGATGATTGTCCAGAAAAACTTAGCCTGTGAATTCTGGGTCAGCCAGCTGTGTATGATGCAAATAATAAAAGACCTCAATTCTGACGACCATTTGTAGTGAACCTATTGACCAAAAAAAACCCCTTTTCAGCGTATCCTTTTAAGTGGAGTGGCGGTGACTTCTCAGCCTTTTCGATACCGATGAAGATAGAGCTTTGATTTGTAAAGGGAGTGATATCAGGAGATTCGTAAGGATTATTTGAAGCTCCAATGAAGGAGGAGCTTTAATTTGTTAAGGGGCGGCATCAGGGGATTCTTAAGGATTATACGAAGCCCCAACCTCTAATATAAGTGATACTAACAGGCTGCTACGTGGCACATGAGAACTGAATTGGCCGATCAGTTTTAATCCTTTCACTATCCTTTCTTGATGCATTGGCCGATCAGATTAAATCCTTTCACTATCCTTTGTTGATGCATTGGCCGATCAGATTTAATCCTTTCACGATCCTTTCTTGATGCTACCACAACGAGCCATTGTACTTAAGTGTGCTTTTGCGTCGAAGGCTGCCACTCCTACCTATCCGTTCTGTGGTATCAAAAGTTGTTCGTAGTCCACCAGATTCCCTTTAAATTCATAGGAAACATATTTGGAGGGCACAATAGGAAAAAAGTGTTAAAGTTTACTGCAGCAGTCCTGTCACGAATTCGTCCAATTCTGTGTTTAGTGCTGCTCCGCAACTCATTTAGAGCTCCACAAAATTACACTGCGCAAAATTTGAAAAGAATTTATCCTCCAATTCTTTCTTTTGGAGCTCTCCATCAAAAATACTCGGAAAAGATCAGTGTACTGAAGAGCGAAAATCGAAGAGAAAGATTTTCTACAGAGTTGATCTGATGTTTTTTAATATTTCTTCAATTATTAATGAGGATTATCTATTGATACGTCGCCATTCGTTGTTCCCGAAATACAATTTACTGCCTGTCTCGGGAGCTTCTGTTCTCTCTCTCTCAATAATATGTTGTCAACTCCCGCGGACAATTAAACTCTGTGGAAGTATGAACTATAATCGGCTCCAAGAACAAGTTGGTTCCTGAAGGTTTCTGTTACGAACTCAGTCGATAAATACGAGTACGAGTTGTGGTGCGAGGTAATTGGCGATTTCTCGCCTTATCACCTTCACATTGCCACAAGCAACATTTGCAATAGAGTAATTTGTTTTCTGAGTTGTATGACAAACACTTCCACACTACTTTCACGCCCACCTTCCGCCAAAACACACCAACACCTACAACGAACTGCAATTTCGGTAAGAAATGGCGTTGCACTTTCGATTGCAACATGCCACCAACGAACCACCCTAGCCAGCGCGCACTTTCTCTGCCACCCCCACTCACTAGGATGGCTGCTGGCTGTGGTGTGAAAGAAGGTGTGACATGTCTGCGACATGCAAACAACTGCAATAGCAACAACAACAACAACAACAACAAGTCCAACTAATCTTAACCGCCCGCCATAAACTCACGTGCGCAGGATTGCGTGTCATTTGTTTATAAACATATCAAAGCCGTTGGGCCAGGGAGTGGTGGGGCTAGGGGAAGGGTAAGGGGCAACCGACAAGCGGCTCTATGCAGCGGCTGGTTTCACTGCCGTCCAAATCTGACTGACATTGTGTGTTGGATAATGTCTGCTGGCGCCTCCTTGCCGCCCGCTTGCATCTCAGACGCTGTCCGGGTGCATGCGTGTTTGCATGACTCTGACTGAAACTATGACTGTGACTGTGTTTCTGTGTGTTGGTAAGTGCGTGTGTGCGTGTGTGTTAGTGTTGCGTTTCCTGATGGACAGACGCAACACATTTGCTCATTTAACAAACAACGCCGCAGTATCTTTGGGATCTGGCACGCTCTTTAACTGTTTACACTGTGTCAGCGGTAGTGAAAGGTATCAAATCAAATCGATTGGAGTTGCAAGCTCAGCGCTGAAGCTAGCGCCATGTGGCCGGAACATTCGTGTTGGCACTACTAAGAGTACATGCAATGGGTAACATGTTATATCAGAGCACGAATGGACGGCATTGCTTGAAGGGGGCAACTACGACCAAGACACGAAAGATTCTGACCTGCACCAATCCAATTCTGAACAGAATGAAGCAAGTTTTGGAATGGAAATGGAGACAACTGCCCCGACCACGGAACGGCCCCTAAGCTAATAAAGCCAATATGAGATTTTGTCAACAAAATAAGGCAGGAAATCATAAAACACTTGTGTCGTCGCTGACAACGTCACCATTCATCGTTAAGAGAAGTGAAGCTTGAATAAAAGGATTTTTAATAGAGACACAAGTTAACCTGTGATATAATCCAGCGATTCTTAACCAGAGAATCAATGAGCACCGAAAACACAACAATAATTAAAAGAGGGACCAACACTTTCTCCACCTGCTTACGCGGTGTATCAACACCCAGCGAGTTTTTTTGGGTATCTCCAGATTTAATCTACCAGGTGGGCTTAAAAGTAGCTTCTATAGAAGCCGTCTTGAGGAGGAAAGACATAAATATATCTATCATAGAAAACTATTCTTCAGGATGCTAAATGACAAATTTCATGTGCACAAGCTCCTTCAATTCCTTTAGTAATGAGCAAGACAGTGCTAAGGTCCATCAGTTCTCTTCTGTCGTCTTTCTGCGGTCACTATGTGTGTGTGCAATCTACTAAGTGACGTGACGTAACAACACAGTGTGGGACCCTTGGAGCATTTTTGTACTGGAGATGGATGTCAAAGATTGAAGTGTTTGCATTTGCTCATTCCTAGCTACCACGGCTCTAAGTACTCAGGGCCCCAGGAGTTCCACGCTATGGGCAAGAAAATTTTTGTCAGTGCTTGAACGGCGCCACACCATGTTATCACAATGGGCCATTAGGTGTGCTCAAGTGTACTTTTGGCAAACTAGGCTGCCACTCCTACCTACCTACCACGCTATTGTTACGTGACTGAATTTATCTATATCCTGTGGTCAAGTAATACCATTACACAAGCTCTGGCAGTATTTTCCTATAGAAATACTTAGATGAAGCTCTGGAACGACCACTACTCAATTTCACCGTGGCTGCACTTACACTGCATATGTTCCATGGTGTGTAGAAACATTTGCGGCCCGTGCGGAAAGAAGTGCACAAAGTACGCGCTATTTAAAAATTGTATTGAAAAGAGATCCCAAACCGTGGTGGAACTCTCGAGGAATCTCCGAAGGAAAGCTGCAAATAATGATGTCGACCCTAACTTCAATATACTCGCTTCTGAGCTCATCCATTTTCAGTAGTTGTAAGTAAAGAATTCACTCTAAGGATAAGGATAGGAATTCACTTGATAGGGTCGCTTACAAACACTTTCAGAAAAAAGCCCCTATCGTCTCTTTACAGACATCTTCCCACTTAAGTAGCTCAGTGAAATGGAAGGCACTCTCTCACTCCGTTTTAAATACTCGTGAGCTGAAATCTTTAATTTCTGCTTTTGTTGTTGTTTATTTAAAAGGAATATCATTAAAAATCGCCTCGAAATGTCAAAATAAAGTTAAAATTTAAATTTGAATAAAGTTAAGCGCCATTTAAGCTGCTGTCAGGCCGAACACAAGCAGCCAGTGCTACTGTTTCCTGGCAGCCCCGAAGCGCAAGAAGCGGCCGACCGAGCAGAAATGGAACAAGTAAATAAAAAACCGCATTTAATCTGAGCAGCTTAATGCATCTGCGCTAAATTCACGCATAAATTTCATGCCGAAGGAGATGCCGAAGAGTTGGAGTTGCAGTTGGAGCTGTGGCTGTGGCTGGGGCTGGGGCTGGGGAAGAAGCTGTTAAAATTAACGATCGATTTTGGAGCATTTTGCAACACGCTAAGCGACAAAGACAAAGAGACAAAGTCATTAATTTTGTGTGTAGTAAAATTGTCAACTCAATCGCAGCAGCAACAACAACAGCAGCGCACCAACAGCAGCAGCAGCATTTAAGACTGTATACGAGTGGCCAACAGACAGGCAGGCGGACTGCCCGACAGACTGAGGGCCAGAGGCTCGCTTGCACTGCCTCTCAGGTTGTGACCAAGTGTGACCGACCAAGTACTGAGTGCGGCATTAAATGCATTTTGGAATGAGCGTGCGCCGCTGCTGTTGCTGTTGTTGTTGCTGCCAACGGCCAACAGCAAACGGTAGCAACAGAAGCCACCACAGTGCGGCATGGCGTGGCGCGATCGTGCAAAAGTGTCAAGATAAGCGCATGCGTTGCCGGCTGATAGAGGTCACAGTCAAGCGCGCCGCTGCAAGGAGGCTGTGCCGGGCTGCGGGCTGCCGTTGCAGGCGCAGTTGCCGTTGCAGGCGCAGTTGCCGTTGCGTAAAGTGTGCAAAGTGAATTTCATTTTAAATGCCGCACGAATTAAGTTGTCAATGCATTATTTGCATTTTTATTTTTAGTTTATTTGAATTTTTTCGTTAATGGCTCATCGCGTTCCCGCCTGCTCCGAGTGTTTATCTGCAAAGGAAGTCTTCTTTTTTCAGTTTAGCTGTGCTCCTCCTGTTTGTGTGCTTGGCGTTTTGGGGCTGTTTGCGGATTTGATGAAGGTGCGACAGGACAGTTAATGCGGTTAATTTGCATATTAATTGAGCAGCGTAAATGTACAATTTACGTATTTTAATTTGAAGTAAATAAAAACCGATAAACGCAGAGTGCAAGGAATGCAGCAGCATCAGGAGAAAGAGTGCCTCATGGCAGATGGTTTGCAGATTACTTCTAAGGCAGGACAATCTCAGCCACAGCGGGCACTTGAAAATATTCTCACAACCAAATCTGGGTAATTTTGTTTATACGCATGGGATGAATGGAGTACTAGTACATTCCTCTGGCAGAGCGAAAACACTGAAGGATTAAAATTTGTGGAATTCATGGCTCTCTATAGAGGCACGGTCTATTCAAGTTCCTTCTTTGAGAACCACCGAAAATGAGACTGGAATCCCATCTAACTGGAGGCGGAAAAAGTGATTAAGAGGCGAGATCACCACAAAAAAGAGGGTTCCTTAATCATCCCTGCTGAGATTACGGGATAGCTTTTCATGGGCGTTGCACAGTGGATCAGTACAGGATTGCAATCAGCTCTTCAATTTACAGTTTACTTTGCCTTTTAATTTCATACATAGTCATTTTGGTGTTCGGAATCCGATATCTCCGTCCTCAGTTGTTTGACTACATACTATATGTAGAAAAGTAAAAGAAGGCTTCAGTACAGGTAGCTAAAAGTCTCAGAAGCTTCCAGTCAGTGGTGTCCGTATAGGCCACGATGCCATCACCTCTTGAGCAAGGGCTTCAAAACTCCGTGGCGTACTATGACGTCCCAAAGAAACTCATTAGACTCAGTAGAATGACATCGACTGAAATCTCTAGAGCGAGCTATTATCTCTACCTAGTGCATATAAGCAACGTCAACAATTCTGCCGGGCGACCAATGTATACGTCGCTGAAGACTTGCCTGGAAGGAAGAACTGCAACGCTACTCATACGAATCAGGTCAACCAAAATTAGCTCACGTTATTCGCACTCTGCACTAAAGGAAAGGATATTTTTCATCGTACCCAGTATATGACCATAAAACAACAACAACATATGCATTCTCAGCCCTTCACTATGGAAACTAATTATGTTCCTCCAAAGTAGATACTCTCTTTTTGACCTGTAACACCTTCGTACCTTTGTTCACTTGGCTAAACAAATCAAATATTACCCTCAGACACGTCCCTATGGCGTCTCAGTGCAATATGCTCTCGATTGTGTCTCTTGCTCGACTGACCTTAGCTGACCTTTTAATCTGACTTAGTAATCAGACTAAACTAAAACTGAAAATTCAAATTAATTTTACTTTTCATTCGTTTTTTCCACACTGCGAACAACCCCTGCCGCAAGTCGGCGCTGACTTTCCATAAATGTGTAAATTAACTTTAGCACAAAAACACATTCGAACACACCCACCCTCAGGCACACATGTGCTCGAGCAGGGAAGGATTGCTCCACGAAAGTGGTGCACGTTTCAAATGTGTCAGGCAGGTGATACGACTATTTTTGTTATTATTATTATTGTTGGTATTGTTGGTGTTCTCATTGTTGTTGTTGTTGTTGTTCTGTGTGCTGTCTCATAAATATGCGAGTATGTGGATACCCTACATTAAGTGAACTGAATTGTGTGATATGCCCGCATACTTAACGCAGCTAATGACTTGCACAAATCTGGGGATTCGAGCATGTTACTGGCTCTCAATTCGATGCATTCATGTCGGGCGATGATTTATGTGGGCGCTTGACTTGAGGTACGTGTACTCCAAAGGACCAATAGAAAAGGTGGCTCGTGTTAATGAGGCTTTAGTTCAACAAAATGTAACAGGAGAACAACGAAAACAGAAAAATAATCAAATTTCTAGTAAAGTTGGCTCTTGGCTCTTTACTAATTGTAATTTGGGAGAAACAAAAGTTGTGAATTGGGAGAAGCTAAATTGACAATGAACCCAATATCTTCCATTTGAACTCAGGAAAAATTTCGCTCTGGTATCAATCAGTGTACTGGTTCTAATCTAAGCGATATTTCATCGGTAGGGGATGACATTGAGATCAAGAAAGTGATGGAAAAGCATTTGTTGGATATTTGAAGAGGTGGTTGGATTGGAAAATACTTGGAATAGCATTTTAATTGAGACAGCTAAGCTTTATATTGATGAAACTGCCCTAAAAATTTAGGACATAACTTTTTTTGCATTAAATACTCATGGTTTTTAAAAGGAATGATAAAATCCTGTTCTTGTATTCAAACACTGAAGATAGTGGAGATATTTCGAATAATTCTCATAAGAGCCACTATCCATATCGTGTCATTGGCGTCTAAATTTGACGAAAAGAGTTCCGAGGGTACAATTCCAACTATACTTTTTATAGATTCCGTCTATATTTCCCTACCAAGATCTACATTGTTCGTAGGCAAGGTCAATCACAATAGCGCACACACTTTACGAAACGACCTTTAATGTGGAACAAAAACCACCTCTGGTAGTAGCGACTCTAGGCAGGTAAAGATGAAGCTGATAGATGTAGATTAGAAAGACCTTCCTGAGAAACATCAGGTGCAATGTTCCATCTCTATCTCTGCTTCCATACAACCGAATTTAGCTAGCAACATGTCAATTCAATTCAATCACAAAAGAGCACTATTGAAAGAAATGGCAAGGGACCCATTTTAATATTCGATTTCGCATTAGCGGAACAAGCAAAACAAAATACGAGATACGACTAAAAAATAGAAAAATACCAGGTGTGCATGGGAAAATATTGCAGTGTTCAATTGTAGCTTTGCTGCATGGCAATTAACTTGAGAGTGGAGTCTAGTTTTCCATATAAACAATTTCGTTTTTAGGAATCAAAATATTGCAGTCGTAATTTTGGACTCCCACAGAGAATCTGACACTATGATTGTAATTTTAGTTATAAGTCAATCAATAGATTCCCCTGTGAAATATTCGAGACGCTGGGATGGAAGGCAGATAGGCAGTGACTTCCGTTGTTTACAGGTATATTAATTTGTAGGTAATATTGATAGGCAGAGAAGGCGCGGCCTATTATAAGTTTGAAGTCTTTTGTCCATCTACATCAAAGACGTTCTGATGTTCCTAAGAAGTACGTCTTCAATACACCTCCACTCATTGTAATGGAGCAGATATTCCACACACCTTACAAATGTAATGATATCTAATTGCGAAGCAATTTCTCAAGTCAAGATTAGGCCAAAATTGTCCATAACTGCGTTAGTATAAATCAATTGACTGCGTCGTGTTCCAGACATTGAATGCTTCATCGTATTGCAGACATATTCAGCATTTATCACTTTCACTTTTTGCAGCTTAAATTTAAAAAAACAGGCTCGTGATGGAGTGTTCTCTATCCTTCTAGTGTCTTATTTACTATATCCGATAATGTCATCTGCTTTGAAAGTGAACAGATTTATAATAATCTTGCACTCTCAATATCCTGGTACCTCCTTTCATTAGGATGCTCATGCGCCCAGTTATTTCCTACTAAATAAGAGACACATCCCCATACAAGTTTGAAACCAAGACAATTATCCGCTCATGATATCCAAGCTGGCTGAGCCGGGTATCATTTCTTTTGATACTTCTATGGTTGAGGCGCTGTCCTTGCGCTGACTATCACCATCCCAAGTATGGGAACTTTTTAGTCAGTGCTTGAACGGCGCCACACCGTCGTATCACAATGGGCCATTATGTGTGCTCAAGTGTGCTTTTGGCAAACTGGGTGGCCACTCCTACCTAACCTAACCTATGGTTGAGTCACAGATGATGTTGGCATATGAAACCACACTCATTTCCAGAAGTTCCTACACCACTTTGAGCACAGGCAGATGGCTTAATCATTGCCTGTATCCATATATCTATAGCAGATGTATTTGGAGAAAAGGTGTGTGTAGTTACAGGATATCTCCATTGCAGCTACAGAACATATGCTTCCCACTCGATGTTCAGACAAGAGGGAGATCCTGGCTTTATAGAATCCAGTGACTTCAATAGGATTTATATAAAGGCGCATTCGCTCCGGAAACACTGAAATAATGTATGCTTCTGTACATCTACGCCCTCTGTCGCTATCCACAAGTCATTCTCTAAGTAACTATGATAAAATGCCTACTCCCTTGTATTCTTTTAGAGTATTCCTAGTAATCCACTTTTGAGGTACACTAACGCGGCAGCACCAAACGGAGCCAGTCACTGTTCGAACCCCATTCCCTCACGCCTCTTTCATTGTATGCCCACAAAGCCATGATTTCAAAGCACTCGTATTCAGCGACTTTCGAACACATTTCAAAGGAAATATTTAAATGATTTTTAATAAGCTCACACCCCCTTCGCTGCTACGCCCTCCCATTGTTGCCAGCTGCTTGGAGTCGCATCTATTTACAACCATGGTTATGGCGTCACTGCTGCAACTAGCAAAAACAGCGACAATTACAGTTGGAGGAGACAACGAACGGTACCGCCTGTGTCTGTGTGCCTAACATAAAACCACCTCCACCCCCAGCACCACCCTCAGCCCACCACTCACTCTGCGGCCTCATACAGCTGTCAAAAATTTGTTTCAAGTTATTATTTTTTTGGCTTTTTCATTGTTCTTGTTTTATGCTACGGAGGCGCTCTTTTCACTTTGATGATGTATGCAGATACTTTTGTTGGGATTGTCGTTGCTTTTATTGTTGTTGTTGTTGTTGTTGTTGTTGTTGTTGTTGCTTTTCTTGCCGACTGCGCTGGGGCTGGCACTGCTATTTGCAAGCTCCAGTGGAGATTCCCACAGAGTAGGTACTTGGAAATCGCGAATGTTTAATCGATAAAATAAATGAATCGCTTTGTTGTTGTCGTTGTTGCTATTGTTGTTGTTGTCATAGTTGTTGTACTTTGGCATAGTTGACGTATTTTTATTATTGCCATAGTTTTTTTTTATTTTATTCTTTTAATACATATTTTATTATATGTTGCAATAGAATAATAACAACTGCGCGACAATAACAACAACCAATAACAATAACAACAATCAACAACAACAACCACTACGACAAAGAACCAAGTAATAATATCAACTGCGAAACTATAAAAATATCTGCGAAAACTTGGAGAATTATGAACTCGCATTGCAAGTTCCTGCCCCAAACTCACACCAGAGCACTCACTCGCAAACACTCACACACACGCACACACACAGATACCATCCCTCATACACCCCGATCCACACCGCCAAACACCAGCAAATGCATGAAAACTTTTGACAGTTTTTGTTCATTGTAATTGCAACTTCGGAATGCCTCAGGAATGTCGACGAATTGCAGCGCCGCGGCCACTGTCTGCTGCGGTACTCTCGCAAGCTCAGAAAATATTTCGCAACATTTTTTGTGGGTACGAGTGAATTGGAGTAATATTAAAAGAAATAGTTTCATATGGAAGAAGTCTTCCCGAGGGTGTGGTGAACAATGCTTTGCATTAGATGGAAGTACACTGGGAACAGCTCGGAAGCGAAGTGACTGTAGGGGGGGACGAAACCGCATCATACAGCGTAGGCAGTCAGTCTCAGGAAGCCGAAGATCTCGAACAAAATAACGGCTACAACGAAATTCTGTGCCTTCAATTGTATTCTTTTAAAGGTGTATCGCTCCAGAAACACTGAAGTAATGTATACTTTGGTACTTTGACACCCTCTGTCGCTATCCACAAGTCATTCCCTAAGTAACTGTGGTGAAATTCCTGATCAGGAAGCTGAAGATGAGAATAGAAAAAGTCAAGTCGGATTGGCATTTTACAGAAAAGTTTACATTATTTCCGAGAAGAGGGAGGGGGTTGGTGAAAACAAAATAACCCAGAAAAAATCAAGAATCTTTGAGAAAAAATCCCTTCAGAAGAAAAATATCCAAATGGCAAATTCAATAGGAAATCAAATGCTTCAGAGGTGTATCAGGAAAGATAGGAATGCTATTCCTTATCTCCAATTATCTTCTAATCCAAGATCGGTCTTTGGCCTTATATCTAGGCGTTATATACACGCCATCATAAGGATACCTCCAGATTCAGGGCGACCCATTATGCATATTGCAAAGTCAGAGCGCTTGAATATAATTAACATTTTTAAAATTAAACATAACAATCCACCAATAATCGCTACCAGGATCCTTCATCTGGGATAAGTACTATCAAAAATTTGGAAGCTCTGCATGTAATTGGAGGCAAATGTGTTCCTATCTCCTTTTCAAATCAAATCCAATCAATCCCAAAACTCCTGAATCAGAGTGCTTCTAACTACAATTCGTGAGGAAGCTAATGCCGGAATTAATAATTGGTACTTGAGTACCTTTGTTGGAAAGGTTCTGTCTTCATATTATGTTAGTTAGAGGGTATGCTTTCCTTGTGAAACATGCTTTCCCAAGAAGCTAGCTTGAATTTCATATAACACAGAGAACTGTTTCCTCCTACTTACAGAGGACTTCTACCCTAGATGTCAAGCTCTGAACAATCAACAGCTTATAAGATTTCATTATCAGATCATTGTGAGTGGAAGAAAGAGGTTGAAAAAAGCCATGGATGCATCATTTTTTCTCAAAACATTGGAATTGGATAAAACGATGAAGGGACAAATCACCTAAGGAGGGTGGAATATGCCACAAAACTGAGCATATATATGAAATACTTGTCTCATAATCCAAGTTATGTACCACTCAATATTGAAATCACGGAATTATTGAAGACAGCTCTTGTATTCATTCAAATGTCAGGTGTAAAAATGTGGTACTTTCCCAAGAAACCTACTCTCAACAGAAATATCCTATTTTAAGAAGTTTTCTGCCACGCAATGGCAAACAAGAAGCAGCTACGATAGAGAAGAGGAAACCTCGTAATCCATTCGGTTCCAATATATGTGCAGGGCATCCTGAAAGGGAAATACGGAGGATTTTAGTCACCAAAACTGCTATTTATGATACTGTTCAGCAATGATAGGAGTATCTCCAGTTTCCGTTCCAAGTTTATAACTCGGCTTCACAATGTGAGCGGTCAATGCAGAGCCACCCTCCGAAGTAATGATTCATCATGTTCTCACGGGGGTAGAGACGGATCTATTCATTAAGAATTCGGCCTGCATTACTCTGTAGATCTTCGGTATCTGACACTAACAGAATTGGACAAAGTGAACAGTGTACAATAATTTCGAGTACACCAGAGACACCGAAATACTGAAGAATGCCCCCACCATGGGAAGAGTCCTCCTGCATCCCTTGAGGGATGTTTAATATGTTTATAATTAACTGGCACGGGTACAATACAAACTGTCGAAAATGTTCTCATCAAGCAGAAGGCGAGGAGCCACTTATCAGGATCATTGCCTAAACCACAGACAGCTCGGCAAATATAGAAGAGACACCGTGCCATATGCGGCCGTACCCAAATGCCAGCGGACTGCTTTCCTAATGCAAACGGTGACTATGTTGCGTACGTGCGTGAACGTGTGTGTATGTGTGTGTATGCATAATATTCCCCTATGGAATAGGCCAGCGTCATTGACCGACGTGGACGCACCATATGCCATATTGCACCCGAGCATAATAAATTCACAGCACCAATTTCCCAACAGCAGCGAGGCGGCGACTGCCAGGATACGTGCAGCGACCGTTTTGCTGCGACTGTGTCAGTAGGCAGCGGGATAGACGGGCGTAGCCACACACACGCACAGTTGGCCGGCACTGCTGACTGACTGAGTGACTGACTGGTTGATGGCTCCGGTAACGCTGCTACTGCTGCTGTTGGTGGTGCTGGTGGTGGTAGCGGTGTTGACGTATAATTTCCCATCTGAGCGCGGCAGGATACTCTGCAGTGAGTTCATTAGTTGCGCATGGCTTTGCCAGCCAGGCATACACTCATGGGCCCAGACACACCGACGCTATCTGAGCGCACCATTTACGATCCTGCTGGAGAGTTAAATGAACGGTGTAAAAATGTGCGCCACTGCAACGAAGGAAGGAAGGTCGAAAACAATAAAAAGCCAACAAAAAAGGATCAGTTAATTACAGAGCTGCGCTCAGAGATAAGGATACTTAGAAAGTGTCTCTAACGATTTTTAACTGTTTGCTTGAGTTAATTAAATATAAAATACACCAAAACTACAGCCCAGAAACGAGAACCTGCCCGGCAGGCCATAAAAATCCACAACGTCAGCTGTTTTGGCGGTTCGGCTCAGTTCAGCTCAGCTTAGTTCGCCTCTGCCCAGCTGAGGTGGGTGCAGTCGGGCCCATAGCGCACTCAAGCGCGACCAGCTGCTCTGGTTTTATACTCACATAACTAATGGCACATGTTCACTGTGGTTGTTATTGTTGTTATTGTTGCTGTTGTTACAATTAAAGGTGCCTTTTCGTTTGGTATTTGCAAAATTTTTGTTTAAATTGACAGCTTTGCTGCCGGCACTCATATTACCAACACATTGGGCGCATTTGGTTTACTTGACTGCAATTTAAACTGTCTTACTTTCAAGCGAACCCCTCCCCTCCCACAACAAAGCAACAAAGTCACCCTTCCAGTCGTCCAACCCAAACGAAACTGCTCTAAACTGCACAGGCCCCAACGTTAATCCCTGTCAACAAAATGGTTAATACGCTGTGCTCCGCTCCTATTCCGGCCTCTGTAGCACATATGTATGCCCGCGTATCTGTTGGCATATGTGAGGGACTGTATAAGTGCGTTGGTATTAGTGCGCTTAACATTTGTCTGTGTGTTGGTAATTAACACCATTGCGTAATGCAGCGTATCGAAGCCTAAACAGTGCTCTGCACTCCGAACGCTAAAAGAGGTGGCGGAGTCGTACGTTGGTGCAATGGAAGTGGGTGGGGAGGGAGCGTGTTGGGGTAATAGCTCACTTTTCTATTTTTAAATGTTTGCTTTTTACGAATGACGAGATTTTCCGTACGCTTCCTTTTGTTTTAGCGAATGTATGCGATTTAAAAGTTTCGCATTTGTTGTTGCAGTAAACCGGAGCGCGTGGGGCGAACTGGACAGACTCTTACTGTCTATCCAGAGGCAGTTTAATGTATGTACCCATCACTTAATTGTGTTCTCTCTTGTTTAACATGGGTTTTAGTGTCAAGTACTAAAAATTTAATACCCCATTAAAGCCCTTTGTTAAAGCAGCGGCAGTTGGCAGCCACGAATTGCCTACACAATTGGAGGCAAGAGTAACTCAACGGCAATCATTGAAATTTCAGCTGGAAGAATTGTGATTCCTTCCAAGTAAACTCACGCTCAACAGAAATGTGCTTAGAAACAATATCTAGTTAGGATAACAATTCAGGAGAGCGTACTCAGGGGTTGATTCGTCTCCTCCTCTCCTGTGGAAAACAAAGAACCGTATTCGGGCTTTGAACGAAATAAGTTTATATGTGACACTACTACTACTACTACTGAACTATTCTTAAAACATCTAAAACCACCTCCGAAACTTGTTTGTGAGTCGCCTCTGTGTTTGAGAATAACTAATCTTAAGACAACGAAAACCCTCTCCGAAACTTGTTTGGGGGTGGTCCCTGCATCCGTGGATATTTGGTGACTATAAAATTCCTCCCCGCTGTGCAGTTGCAGTGGTTTTAGCATACTCCATTCTATGTACTCGTTCATTTACATTTTTAATATAAAACATAACATCCACCGTTGTTGTAGTCTACTGCCATCCCAACCCATAGAAAGAAGTGGGGCTGAGGTACGCAAAAAGTCCCTCTACCTAAAAATTCCCTCCATTCCGAGGTCAGAGCCCCATATATTGTATCTGAAAGATACTCTGACTCTGGTCAGGAAAATCCCAAAATCATTGACCGGAATGTCCTAAAAAGTATTGATCGGTATCACTCCGCTGTTACTTCAATAAATCTATAGAAACTTTCCAGAAAAGGAAACGCAAATGGTGAGTGTGGGTAAAGGACTCAGGGTATCCTACAAAACCACATATTTGTGTATATTTGTCTCCTTCTTTGAATACATTTACGATGATGTGTTCATATTTTGTGCCATTCATTCAACACTGTGCATTAAACACATTCTCAACATCATTATCTGCTTTGATCTCCACAGGAAACACCGCTTCATGGAGCGTAAAAACCCTGAATGAGAAATATGTTAGAAGCAACCTTTAATATCCCAATACCGAATTTTCTCGGTCATTCCCTCACGTGGCTGGAATTGTGCGATAAATAGATATTTGTCTGACTGTGTTCGGGCCAACATTTTCCAAATTCAAATGAAGTACGAATCGTGTGGACCACAACTGATACGAGTACATTATTCGTAATTGGTGTGTTTGGAATTTTTTATCAGGGCTGCATAATTTCGGTATGAATCTGCATAAATCTCTGCTGAAATACCAGCAAACGCACCCCATTTTAAAATATATAATAAAAAAAGTAGCTGAAACTTTCCTAATTCGTTAATTATGGCAACCACTGCGATGCAGCCACACACACTCCATGGCCCCCTCAACACAAGAACGCATAAACTCGGCTCGGTTGATAATCAATAACGCATTAAATGTAGGCAGCATATCCATAACAACCAACAAGTAGAAGGAAGAGACGCCAAAGTTGATGGCCCCGTACGCACAGTCCGTAAAAAGAGTGAAGTTCAGGCGCTACGAGTCCACAGTCGCTGCTCAATCGCACGCAGGCGAGTGCGTAGCAGCAGAACAACCAAAGAGGCACAAGAGGGGAAAAGCAAGAAGGCAACCAGAGTGCATGCAACCTCACTCCCCCCACACGCAATTAATACAAAAAATTATGCAGGTGGCCTTATAAGGACTCTACGCATTGCCAATTAACGCAACGGCAATGGCAGCGGGGCAGCAGCCACAGTGCCCCAGTAGCCAATTTCTAATTTAAACTTTTTAGCTCCGTCACCGCAGAGCGTGGCCAGGCGTAAACCTGGAAGTCGCTTCACATCTATTTCTATTGCTTTTTTCTGTTTCTTTTGTTGTGAGAACAGAGCAGCTCCAGGCATTTAAAATGGCGTCAAAGGCGCGCGCACGTGGCCGCATGGCGGAATGGCGGCGTATTCACACAACCA
Source organism: Clusia tigrina (assembly GCA_920105625.2). NCBI lineage: Eukaryota > Metazoa > Arthropoda > Insecta > Diptera > Clusiidae > Clusia > Clusia tigrina. The sequence goes on along the minus strand of OV050031.1, from coordinate 28,042,588 downwards.
CAACAGCAACAACCGCAACAACAGCAACAACAACAAAGAGGAGTTCTAAGCTGACAACACTCGCTGTCTTCGCAAACTATTTTCTACGCAAGCATGGAGCAGAGTGGGAATGCGAATGGGCGAGTGGATATGGAAATGGTTGGCCCTAAGCGCACACATAGAGGGCAAAGGCTGCAGCGGGGTGGGCGGCCTCTAAACTACTCTACAGGGCGTCCGCCGTGAGCGGCTGCAATTATGCCGTGCACTATACCCGAACTAACTTTTCCAACGATTTCTTTCCTTCTCCATGCAATTCTATTTTCATTATGGTTGCAGTTGTTGTTGCTGCTGCTGTTGTTGGTGTTGGTGTTGTTGTTGCTATACTTTTTTAATTTCACTTCGCTACACCCGCCTGGAGTTTATGGGTGCCAGGAATGCGCTTTCAATTGAAATTATAAGTTCTAATAAAATATTTGCACGCAAGGTTCCTTCAAATTTGCAACAATAACAACCCAAACAACAACAACACAACACTGGGTACACCAGCACCAGCACCAACGACCTGGGCTTTTATACGTGCTAAGTAATAACAAGCGTTGCACAACTGCACTTTCTGAGCCTTTCTACACATGCCCGAAGGCAACTTGCCTGGTCCTAGTAGAGTTAGTAAATCTTCTTTGCTCTGAAGATTTTACACTCTCTTTGTTCAGAGCTGGTTAACAAACAAGAGAGAAGAAGACGATGAAATAAATCTACTCCTCCCCCCATACAAATGACAGAAACGCCATGGTATCAAATATGGACTCTTGGTCAGATGAATCAATAAATTATCTTATTCATATTGGTACATAAAAAAAGAGATATACAGAAGAAGCTCTTATCGTACATTGGCAATTTGAATCACATATTTGCATACATTTATAATATCTACGGACTCAACCATATATCGATGATGAGTTCATATTTTGTGCCATATTTCGAGCCACTAAACATTGCTCTATCTCAATGCTTTGGTTGAAAGAGAATATTTTGACCTCCACTTTCGATTCCTCAGAACTGGTATTGGGAAATATCAGTTCACTTCAAGGAATCCCAGTTCGCTGGTACTAGATATAGACCAATCCGTAACTTTCACTACACTTATTCAGTGCATATGATTCCTACATATGATCCGTACAATTCATTACACAACAAACCTCAAAAATCAAGCATCACTGCTTTAATCTTCTTCCATTATTCAACGTAAGAGATTTTTTGTAATTTGTAAATTCATACTTCGTATATTTGAGATAAAGGATCCTTAATTTTATATAGTACCGTTCTTTTGGTAAATATCAATGATTTCTTCAGAAATACCCTATCATTTGCGAACAGTTTTAGAACGTACTGCCACCTGATGGAAAATTTGTTATCCTTGGACTTGAAAATAAAATGGCATTGAAACACTAAAAATGTTGATTGCGTCCTATAGTTGAATTGGATGTGGTCCTATCTTCCACTACCGAGATTTTCAAACCAGACAATAACTTCGATACCAAAGAGTTTTTGAATGCCATTACTGAAGAAATACTCATAAAAAATTCATTTCCCCAGTACAATTCCTTAAAATGTTAACTTAACTTCCAATTTGATGCCAAAAGTACTGATTATTGTCCTCCTTGCGGCCTCCATGGTTTAGTGGTAAGCACGTTGGTCTCACAGTCGGATTCTGTCCACACCATGATCTCAAAATTTTTCTTTCTGAATCTTGTTCTCTTCGAGTTGAAGAGCTCAGTTCAGCCATTCCTCTATTCCCTACAATCATGCAGACATATTAATTATGGTGTAAGATGTAAAAATAATAATAATAATAATAAAATAATAATAACTAAACCTTCCCCTATTTCCCTTTCGCTTTGCTCTGTGGGTCCCCACACAACTGCTGGAATAATGCTTGTTGCCGTCCAGCAATGTGTGTACAGACCCCCAATTGCACGGCACTCGTTCGCTCCCATTTGGCAGCTTCTTGTTAAATGTTGCTTGCTGTTTCTGTTGTTGTTGCTACCTCTGTTGTTGTTGCTACCTCTGTTGTTGTTGCTGCTTCTGTTGTTGTTGTTGTTGTTGTTGCTTCATGCTTCCTTTTTCGGTTGTTGGAACATTATCATCTCCCGTATAGTCATACTAAAATCGTGTAGTGGTGCTCTTGAGATTTATGATTTGTTTAAATGGTTGGTGTTGTTGGTGTTGTTGTTGTTGTTGTTGTTGTTGTTGTTGTTGTGTTATTGCTGCTTTGTTGTGCCTGTAGAGCAATAGCAATTAATTGGTTCAGTTGGTTGTAGTTGCCTGGTGGGTGGTGGCCCTAACATTGTGCCTAAAATGCTTAATAGAGCTTAAAGATTTACCGGAGTACAGTGCTGGGTGTAAAGGAAGAAAATATAAAAGGAGACCACGAAGTACAACAGGGAATAATGGGCTGAAGATGGTTGAATGAAGTACAAGTTGAAAGGGTTGGTAGAACAATTTGCAGTTTCCTAACTAAAAGAAAATACTAACAACGGCACAGGTTGGAGCACATAAAAGAATGAGAACAAAGATATGAGAATAATACGAGTAGCAAAGAAAAGGTGGTTGACGAGCGTTAATAATGGTTAAAATTATAAGTTGATGAATAAAATGAAGAAGCAATAAATAACGGGAGTGACACAAATATATGAATCCAATGAGGATCATAGTGATGGTGAAGATAGTGAGATTGGTGAGAATGTTGCAGGATTTTCAAGATGTAGATGAAATTGATGAAAGATGATGAAAATTATTAATTTGTTCTGGGCGATGCAAGTGATGATAGTGAAGCTTGTAATGGTGATGAGAAGGATGAAGGACTTTCAATCTGATGAAGATCATAAAGAAGGTAATGAGAATGAGGAACATTTTTTTTTTTTTGCTGTGGGCGATGCAAGTGATGATAGTGAAATTTGTGATGGAGCTGAGAAAGATGAGAATAGTGTGTTTAATGACAGAGAACCCGAAAGGGACAATAAAGACGCAAAGTTTAGAGGGATGACAATGGCGATCAAGGCGATGACACTATTTTGAATGATGAATGAAATGAGGGTCAAGGATAAGAATTGAGAATGTTAAAATTATAAGAAATATTAAGGCGTTGAGGATGACAACGGCATTGTGGATGGCTGCTGAGGTTTGATGATGCAGATTATGTAAGTGATTAGTATGGAAAGTCAATTAGTAAGATACGAATAAAAAGGTGATGACGATTCCTCTCGTACAAGTAGATATTGAAGATTAGATTGAAGAGAACATGGAGGATACGTGTAACAAGAAAGAACTGGTTGATGATAATGTTCAGAAGTAAAACATGAGAATAGTAATAATGATCAGTAATAACGATAATAACAATTATGATCACTCTCTTACCAGTATTAAAGCGGGTGTTAATAATGATGATTGTGATAATGATGATGATTGCGATGATGAAAAATTAGGAAATGATTATTAAGCAAATAATAGGCGATGATACAATTGTTAAAAACAAGAAGTACGTGATGATGCGATTGAGGTGTAATAAAAGTGTAGACAAATCTTTGTTTCCGGGTAGGGGGGTGCAGAAGTAGGATACCACCATTACGATGGAAGGACCAAGTTCAGGAAGACGTTGCTGTACTCGATGTTTTCAGCTAGCTTCAGCGTGCGTTTAGCAGTAACGACTGGCGAAGGCAATGATGAACAATGGTTGTCCGCCAATGATGATGATGATAATGAACATGGTAAATCAGCAGTATAAGTGAGTCATTACGATTTAAAGCAGAATAAATATTTAAAAAGACGATGACAGTGTTTACTATAATAAGGTCAAAGAGGATAAGGTTGTTATAAAATTATGAGAACTTGTGGAATGACGAGAATGTACGAATTGATATGGAAGATATCTTTTTTATAGTGAAGAAGATAGCTATGATGAACATATTATTAGTATGATAGTAACAGTGATAGAGGAGATGGGGTGATGTTAATAAAGAGATCGAATTGAACCATATTAGTTCAGTTTTTGTTTATTTCCAAACATTCTACTATGATTCGCAATGTATTTATTATATACCATTAATCTCCTTGCGATATGTTCAAAGACATTTCATGCCTTGTCATAATATGAGTTTGAGTCCAAGTAGGAATGGAAATCGTAGTAATCTCGATACAGTGGGAGTCATTTTTTTACCAATTTCAATGGCAGTTTCAGCCGAAACTGGAGGCGTGTTTTAATGATTATACTGCTACTTCTGTGGGTGATAAGCCAACTGATTACAGATTGAATCATACAGAATTTCTTTCATACACTCACAAAGATTGTACTCCAAACTGCACTGAAATATCCGCCTTAGTCAACTCGTGTGCCAAAATCACGCACACTTTTAATCCACATTTCGCTGTAAATAGTAATAGAGAATAAAAATGTGAGGAAAATTCTCTCTTCCCCTCCCCTCGCCAATTTCTGTTGCTTTCATATTCGACTGAAATTCATCCATACAGACAATTATATAGAAATATACTGATTCGTTTGGAATCAATGCAGATTTCGTTGTCATATAAACGCAGCAAGCGAGTACCCTGGTTGGGCGACAAAGTCCAGAAGAAAACGTCTAAACACGCGGCTGGCGCACTGCACTGCACTGCGCTGTTTAACCCCTTTTGGACAAAATAATTACCAAATTTTTTATATTTCAGAATTTTGTCAGTTCGTAAATTGTGTGCCCACTCAGCCAAAGTAGTCGGTCAAGTAAACAGCCAAGCAAAAAATAAATAAATAAAAAAATACGTCATTGCCTGTCCGTGAGCTACCCCTTGGCCCAACAGGACAACAGTGACATTCACTCCAACAACACTAACGCAATAACAATAATAACAACAACAACAACAACCACATGAACAACGAGAACAACGCAGCTTGGTTTAGGCTAATTACAGGTGTGCATAGCACTGACAGAGCGACAATTTTGCGTCAGTCGAGCATAGAACTTGGCGCTATAAAATCCCACCTGACGTAGGTGCAAAGTGAACAAAACACTTCAATGAAAAACACAAAAAAGGAAAACAAATTAAATAATAAGAACTAAAAAGAGTGTTTGTACGCAGTAAAATGCAAGAGTTTTCGCGAAAAGCGCGCGCATATCTGCATACGCGGTCAGAGTATGTTGGCATGGCTGCCTCTGCTGGTGCTGGAGTTGCTGCTGGTGCTGGTGTTGCTGCTGCTGATATGCTCGGCCAGTAATTACGCCAGCAAGCGCACTTTTATGAACCATAAAAAGAATGAGCGGCAACACCGAGGCCCTCAAACTCCCCCCCACCACCAATGCAAGTTGTACCGGCAGCAGCGTTTGCCGGGCCCGTCAGCTGGCTGGAATATTGTTTAAATGCAAAGCAGCAGTTTAAATTGACGGTGGCTGCAGCAGATCAGTAGCGAATGATTATTGACATAATTACAGAGAGATGGAAGGCAGCGCAGAGCATGGTGCAGTCACAGGGGGCAGGAGCACTTTTTCTCATCTGCCCCTCGCGTAGCAATTGCGCACTTACTGCAAGCAGTCAAGCTGCGCAATTACTCATTACCGATTGCCACCGCGTCCAGCAACCAACCAAGCAGCGCCAGCCACGGCCACAGCGGTAGCAGAAGAGCAGCGGCAGAGCGCCCTCTGCACAGTCTGTCCCCGTGCTGCTGGATATTTGCAGGCGTTATTCACTTAAAACATTTAAGGATGCACTTCATAATTATTGTGTTTCTGTGTGTTGTGCTGCTTACGCGTCTGCGGGGGGAAGGGTGTGGTCTTTAAGCAAAACATAAACACTGAAATTGCAACAAATTATGTGAGCTTATGAGCGATGCCAAGGAGCAGATAAGCCCGCCGGAGTCAGTCAGAGTCAACCGTAGTCAGGCCAAGGCGTTCAGTTGACCCCTTCGCGGAACAGGCACCGTGCCCTCTGAGCAGTTGCATGCACGATATTGCAGTATGTTGCACCTCCTTGGAGTGGCAATTTCACAGCCTTTCAGCTCTTGTTTCGGTTGGGGTGATAAATTATAATGTTAATTAGCGTTGCTTTTGAAACATGTCAAAAGTTTATGACGCAGCCCGTTGAGGCATTAATAAACAACACAATTGCTGCAGCTACTCATACCCTCACTTTGGGTGTGAGTGGAGCGGCAGGATTGCTCATTGTTTCTTTGAGAACTCCAGACTTGTTGTTACTATAAAAAGTTAAATGAAGTTGACTTCATATAAACCTGGTTACAGCTGCAGAATCGGGGAAGCACTGGAGCACCTCCTCCAAGAATAAATAACACTCACCAGGAAGGACCCACTGCGAACAGTTGGGTAACTATAAACTAAAAAGAATACTAGTCAACAATTTCAAACGAAAGGAAAGGCATGATTGGTTGCATCAGTCGCTGACTGAGATAAGCCTGGAACACTCACTACTGGAGTTGAGCAGTGGGCGGAAATTATTATTATTTTTATAGTTCACTGCAGTGCACTTCGACCAATTTGATGTTTTGGGTGAAGCCATTATTAAAACTGTTTATATTGAGGCTCCTTATGAATTTTAGCACTTTATGGCATGTTCCTAGTAGTTTCGGTTGTTATTTTATAAGCCTCCATTTGGAGGAAATGCTATCTGCAGACTGCAGGGCATTCACAGAGAACGTACACAGAGATTTCCGATTCCTGGTTTCATAATCTGCATATATCAGCAGAAGAAAATCCCAATTTTTTAAACTGATATCTGAGTGTTCAGTGGCCCGCCGCGAAAATTTCATTGCCATACCTATTTTTGTTTGGCTGTTAGGACTTTTGGCATCCTAAAAATGATAAAAGTTGCACTGTGCGCCGGGTATCCGGTGTGGATTCTGAGGTACTCGCTGCTTAGCATGAGGATCTTTTTAGATACTCCAAGAATATTTCGGTGTATTGCCCGGCAAATTTTTGGTATATCCATTTCCTCAACAATTCTTAGATGTGACCTTGTTCGGACATATTTTTGATTCCAATTTATTTTGTGCCCATCCCAAATGTTAATTTCTGTGTTCGTTTTGTGGATAACTCTGTGCCCTGCTGGATTGCGAAATTGGTATTCCGTGATAGCATTCAGAACACAGTTTGTTAGCACCGCAACTCTTCGATGTAAACAAAAATTGGCATTGATTGCATTTAACCAGGCACGTAATCGCTCACTTGAACATATCTCTTGAAAGATTAGAAAAGTCTCTTAAGAAGAGCGAGACAAATGAAAACGCCGCCAATTTCTCCCTACAACTATTCAAAAATAACACTCTTACTCTTCGATGCACTCATAGTCCAAGGCATTTGCCAGTTATCCTCCTGTTTACCTCAATTCCGGCCAATTTAACAGGATTTGTGGAACTTATTCAATTAATTAGATTTAAAAGGAAAAGCATATTGTTTTCTTTGCTTGGGTTGCGTATTCCTGATAATATAGAATACATATATTGCTCATTCACGGTTGAGGATACTCGGTTCTGACATCTCCAATTCTCGTATTTGATGAGTTTCTCATGCTCTGTTTTTCTATCTACGAGAATAATGTCCTCCTTTATCTTGTTTGGCGTTTCTTTGTAAATTTTTATTTTTTGTCTTCATTGCTTTCAAAGAACGAAGCTTCTAACAATCTTTTCGATGCTATTTCTATGTTTTCCTCAGTGCCCTTTTTTTGTGGTTTAAATTACTTTTCTTAGTTTCTATTTTCTCCCCATTAGTTGAATAATTTTGCATTTATAGTGTAATTGTATTGGTTTAGTAATGTTACAAACTTATTAAATAAATATGGAAAACAGTATTACAACTACGAAGTGGTTTATTGCCAATCAATTCAAAGCAGATCACTTATTTCGAACATTGAAGAGATAGGCGGTAGGCCCTCCAAGTGTACAGTTGAGTGCTGCCTATCGCCGTGTTACACTTAATTTCTGTCTGGCATCCTTCTGCGATTAAAGCATATTCTTCCAGATGCTCGTACCTTATTACCTGATTGTTGAGTTTCTCCTTGAATGCCAGGTAACTGAATTCCAGGGAATCTTTTAAATGCATACATATCATAATGTCAATAACTTGTCATTGAGCAATTTGGCCCGATTTCCATATTTTAATACATATTTGCTGACCACTGAATCCAGATTTAAATAAAGCCTTCCACAGTTTCATTCTATGAAATTTCAGTTGCCGATCAAACTATTCTTAAATGAGTTGACAGACTTTAAAGTACTTAATATTAGACATTACAAAGTTTCTGCTACACCCATTATCTATATTCATACCCACATTGCAGAAGTGCTTCCACTAATATAAAAACAGTTTTTCCACCGAAAGGTGAACAAGTTCCTAATAGTTTGTAAAATGTAGAGAATTATTCCACACCACAGTCAATTAAGGACACAAAAAACAATTTATAATATTTGAAATAATTGGAGCCAATGAGGAACATAAAATTTGGTCTTTTGGGTTTGGTACGCGCACAAAGCGGTTCAATTTATCATTATCTGGAAACCGATCCCTGCAACTCAAAGCAGTACTGCGTCATATATGCTGCAGCTATGCTTTTGGATACGATTACATTCTGCCATTCCTCTTCATAACAAACTTCATTTAGTTTTTTGCCTTGCATGGATCGTTCTATTATCCTAGAATGGATTGAATCAACGATTTTTTACTGTCAGATGTTCTAAAATATCAATCCAAAGACACCATATTCCTTCCGCCTTATTCCTTCTGGTCGCTTCTCATTAATAGAAAAAGAATTGTGGCGAAACCATTCTAGATTGCATAAAGGATTAAAAGGATTCTTGAAAGAATTGGAGATGTTGCTCTGTTTCTAAGGAAGTATAATTATCTCCAAAGCAGTCTCTACCAGAGGATGCAAAAGATGAATGCCTCGACTTATTACCCATAACCACAACAAAGGCTCCAGGCTTAATTTTACAAATAGAGCCATGGACGGAATGGAATGCCAGAGAGCACCGCGGAATACTTATGAAACCATCCATCAACATTTTCAAAACTCTTATAACAAGTTTTATATTCTGCTTGCAATTGGAAAAAGTGGAAGGATGCGGGCAAAATAGAGTTAGTACGTTCACAAAAATAGATATTAAATATATAAAATATGAGCTGTGGGAACAATTTTGTATGTTGGTAACGATTACATCGATGATTTTCTCCGGCTACCAAAGCTTAATACGTAGAACATACAGAGAGAAAGCAGAAATACATAGAACATACAGAGAGAAACAGGAGAGACCCTGCGTACGTGGTGTTCGTACCTGCGTCCGGTCTAATGACCATTTTTATGGCACAATTACCAACAGAATTACGAGTATTTAATGAATGGGGCCATGTTTAATATGCCACCCAAGGTCGCAGCTGGTAGCCAACAATGTCACACTGCTGAGACTGAGGTCATAAATTTCATTTTCAGCTGCTTAAATCTCGCTTTCAGCAGCTTAACTGCAGTTCATTAATTTCAAAAAAGTCACATCGCCGCACAATTGAAATGCGCGCGCGACGTCATCAAACAAATGGGGGCCCGTCATAAGGCCAATCACACATCATCAATCCACAACGCAAATCAAGTGGACAAAAAGGATAACGCCGTCCAGGCAGTGAACGGAGGCATGCAATTAAGCCAGCCCCACAACATGCTGCAGCAACCGGCGCTGCAACTGTTAAATATGAGTTTTTAAATGGCTGCCGGGTGGGGGGTCAGGCGGCCACCCACCTGCGCCGTGGCGGGCTGAGAGGTGTCCGTCTGTCTGCTTGTCTGATCTACTCACTCAATCAAATTTGTTGTTGCACACACACAAACACGCACAACAAACTGACTCGCACACACACACACTCACTCATAGAGACGATAACAAAAACGGATTGACAGCGTAGAACAAAGCTGGCAGCAGCGGGTGGTACAGGCGGCGCCGTCACAGCGGCCTCTAAAGCAGCCGCCGCTAAAACGGAAGCGCCACCTGGCGCCCACGGAGGCGCACTAACGCAGGCGGAGCTGCAAATCTCTGGCCATAAATATGCGCTTAAAATACAAGGGAGCACCTACGCGCGTCTTCGCACTCACCTTTTGCCGTTGCGTCGCCTCCGCTTGGTGGCGTAGACGGTGCCCAGTTGGCTCATTGCTAAGGCGGAGTTCGTTATGGTTGCCGTTTTGAAGGATTTTCTTGCTGGGTTTAGTTGAATTTTGTTCGCTTTTGCTGCTTTTATCTGAGCTGCAACCGCGTTGGATGCGTTGGAAGAGAGTTTTTATTGCTTGTTTCCTTTTTGTTTGTCGCCTTTGTTGCTGCAGGACCAGGACTGCTCGAGCACGATTGTCGACGCTGTGTTTGTGTTTTATGCCGTGGGCGGTTGTTGAAAAGCGCATTTACCGCGCCTGTTTTGCGGCATCACAACTTTTCTTTTTATTATTTATTTTATTTTTTCAACTAATTAATTTTCATACGCTTTTAAATATATTTCAAAATGTAATTTTCTTTTATTTTGTTTTGTGTTTCGTTTTCTTTTATTATTGCACTTTACAACTCTTCTTCTACGTTTGTTCACTGAAAGGTATTTCGAAACTGAATAAACAAATACATCACTTAAAATCACTTATTAATTTATTTTATTTTTTATTTTTAACAAATTCTTTAAAATTAATTTTTTATGAATTTCAACAAATTATTTTTAGAATATTTTTCCTGTCGCCCTCATACAAACATGTGCAAAGTTGTTGTTGAGTTAACACCCAGTTTTCATATTTCCCAACTCAAAAGAATTTGGAGTTGTATTTCCCGAAGATCCACCTTAGAGTATTTTAACTTTTACTTTAAACTATTTGCAATTGGACCCAGAATTTCCCTAAGATCTCCTGGGAGTATTTGAAACCTTTACTTTAAACTATTTGCAATTGGACCCTGTATTTCCCGAAGATCTCCTAGGAGTATTTTAAACCTTTACTTTCAACTAATTGAAACTTGTGTTTTTTTTTACTTCCCGTCCTATCTATTGGGCCTTATAGAGTGCCTACAGAGAGGTGAGTGGTCTCAAATAATACGCATATAAAAGCTCTTTCTATGTAAATCGAAAGGCCCCTCGTATCTTATTGTTCGTTCAGTGGATTGAACACAATCTTGCTACCCAAAATTTTCCAGGTATTCCTCAATGCGGAATGTCTTTAAATAATGATTTAGACCAGTGCATCCATATATGCCGCAATGAGCATTTGTGTGGAGCTTGTGAAGTATGGTTTTGTGCTTGACTGCATGAAACTACTGCGGTGATTCAGAGTAGCTCTGGAATCAAAGGAAATGTGAGCTTACTCAAAGTGTGAGACTCAAAGTTGAAAATTATTATTAATATTTTGTATTTTGCTTTAGAAACCGGTGCCGACGGAGTGGCTCATATGATGTTTTATAAATGATAGTGTTATTATCACAAAAAAACTCTTCTGTCTCAGAGAAGAAGAGGGCCATTCGGGTACAATAAATACCTACTACTCTAAAATTTGGATAAAAAAGCCCACAAAGGCCAAAACAGATGAAGATAAGCAGCTGTTCATCAAACAAAACTTTAAACAAATGCGCAAGGAACATTGGGGAACATTTTCAACTTCAGAGGAGAAACTGAGAATTATATGAGACGACTCTCAAGGGCCAGTTTAACTGCAGCTATCACCACCTCAAAATCAAAAGCAGCATTTCAAACCTCTGCAGATACTGTTGCTCGGAAAAAAACCACTGAACTTTGAAAAAACTCAAATATCTATCCTTCATAGAGTAATTACGACTACGAGACCCTCTGAAATGATGTGGTCATAATTTAACACTCGTACAATAAAGAGAGTTCATTTATATAAAGGTGAACTTATTTTTCAAATGACTCGTACGCAAAGGATGTTCAACGGGAGATGTTCAGTTGCGAATAGCATAGATATCCAAGCTTTATAATGTACTTCACAGTTTGCAACGGGGAAGTTGTAAGAGAAATATATAATTTCACAATGCATAAAATTTAGGCAGGATAACTTGACTGCACTGACTAAACTTACTCCAGATAAACTAAACGAATATTTTCTCATATCACATCAATTCCTTTTTTATATTGAATCGCATATAGAAAAGGAATAGTTTTGCGGGGAGAGGGTTCAAGAAGTCAGCGCTCAGAGTAATGTTTCTGTAATTTATAGAGAAGTGGGAATCATATTGGTTCTAGGGTTCCTAGAGATCATTTTTAATATGGAAATTTGATATTTTGTTTGCAAAAAGGACATCACTAACTTTGATTTGTAAAGATTTGAAGAAATTCCACTCAGATTTACAGAACTTCGCATATAAGGAATTACTCCTATTTTTGTCAAAATTAACATCGAGTGGAGAAAAGTTACTATAATTTAAAAACATCAATCCACTGTTGATATAATTAATGAATAAAACTATCTTGTGTCGCCATTTCCGACGGTTTTCGACTTGCACTCTTCTGCTGATATCGAATAATTTGAATGCGATCTTCTCATTCTTTGTCACTCTAACAGACAAGCACGGATTCTTTTACATATTCTTTGTGTAAAGATCTTCTGAGCTTAGGAATTATATCATATGACTATTGTAAAAGTTGCTGGAGAAATCTGACGTTTTATTTAACACACAAAAGGAAGGAGGATTTCCGGAGGCATTCGTGGAGTTAGGTGGGGAAATGTTTTTGGATATATTTATTCATTCAAAAAGCCGTCTTACTGAATGTATTTAATCATACGTTTGAGCCCTGTGTCTGTCCTCACTATAACCACTCTCAACTGCGACCAAAAAAACCAAAAAATTATTGGGTGGAAATTTTATTTGTGGTGGAGTGTCAATAGAATCATAAATTGTATAAATTTCTTAGAGACTGGACAAACGATAATTTCATTAAGCACATTTTTTGCACTAGAGAACGCCTCAATAAATCAGATTTGATATGAAGAGATCGTCAAGAGGCTGATTGCTATAAAGTATCGACGGGTTGATAGCTCTAAAGTACCGAAAGGTTGATAGCTTTAAATTCCTCCTAACTTTATTATAGAGTTGTTTAGAGTGTCAGTTACTATATCTCCATACAGAGTGTATAGAGTATATATCCAGTATAGAGTGTCAGTTTCTATTATATCCACACGTAGGCTGGGTGTCTACAGCGCTAAGAGCCCAAACAATGAGTGTTCATCAATCAGATCACACTTAAGCTTATGAGACATCTCAGACCCTGTGGAACCTATTCTTGTCAACAATATAAGCTGGACTCTAACTTTATGCGCTGTCTCACTTTTCCCTGATGCCGTGCATTCTCTGATTCGGGGAACAACTCTGTTAACGTTTAAGGCATTGCCTGTTTATAAAACAAGATTCTCCTGGTGGTAGCTAAGACTGCAGACACTGCCTAGTTGCAGATAATTGGAACATCAGCACAGTAAAAAAAATGACCTCTGAGAACACCCGTGAGGAAGCGCCTGTGAAGTGGTGTAGTCCACTTCAAATACATTCGAAAAGGTTGGCTTACGTGAACTGTATATTTATTCTATGAAATATAATTGAAATAAACGTCTTCACAACTGAACTGATTTATTGAGGTACCTGAAAAAGAGCGACTATGGGGTACTAGGAATTGAAATTCATAATGAGTGGTAAGTATATAACACTTCAAAAGAGTATCCTTGTATTTTCTCCAGTCTAGGGCCAGTAAAATGGTGAACACAAATTTCTTTAAAAAAAAATAAAAAAAATAAAAAAAAAATAGTATCCTTGTATTTTCTCCAGTCTAGGGCCAGTAAAATGGTGAACACAAATTTCTTAAAAGATAGGTATTCTCTTCTAACTGCCGCCTCCACACCTCCTTTCTAAGAGTAAATTAAAAATGTCACCGCACTTGATGCGGTTCTTTGTACCACTTCACATGGTTACTCATACAAGCTAAGCTCAAATGAATACTTTGCACTACTTGGCAGACTAGTTCCTTACATCTTTGGTAGTCTAATTTCAACAGAAACTGCTCTCAGTGAATTAGCGCTTATGCTGAAGCTGTAAGTGACTGCAGGCCTAATGCTAATCCGTCTAGATTTGAATGAAATTACAGGAGCTTCGATATCTGCGGCCTCCAACACATCGGTCAAAGAATATAAACCAGCTAAATAAGTATTTATATCAAGGTCCAACTTGTGCAGAGGGATTTAACCGATCGCAAATTTGACTGCAGTTAAGCTGAGATTTCGCTCCTCTAAGGCAGCAAAGGGACCTGCAATCTGCACATTTTCATATTGTATTTAAGTCGTGGAGAAGGATGTGGAAACACACTTTGCACTGTTTTTTGTAGGGTTCAGGACGAAATTGAAAACTTTCATTTGGCCAATTTTTATTTGTTGATTGTATTGTGAATTGTTTGTGAGAGCGTGTGCGTTTGATTGAGTGCGTGTGTGTGTGTATGTCAGTTGACCGTTGGCAGAGCAGGCAGTGCAGCAGCGCATTATTCGGAGGAACGCAGTTAAATTTTCACTTTCGTTTGGCGCTCTCAATTCGTAATTTTTTTATATTTTCAATTGAAATTTCATGCCACCGAAGACAACACGCACACAGACACAACAGAACGCAACACGCCACCAAAACAAAACAGAAAAAAGAAACAGTTACACAAAATGCACACGCACGTAAGTGGCGCAGCCACGGGAACTGCCGCTAGAAGTGGCGCTACGTACGCACGTTCGCAGGCACGATGGCGCGTACACGGAAGGAAGCCAATGGCGTCAATGGGCTGCCAATTGCTGCCTGCAGATTGTCAAAAACATGGCAGAACGGGAGGCTGCAGCGCCAATGCAGCGGGCGCCGACGGCAGCTTGCCGAGCATTTCACTGGGTTTGCTTTTGTTTGCAATTTGATTTTTCACTTTTAAATTTGAATTTTGGTTTCTCCTTTTGTCGGTTTTTAATAAAATTTTGTTGTTGTTGTTTTTGTTTGTGTTTTGCTCTTAAGATTCCACTCTGTTTGCAGAAATGTTGCACTTTGCGTGTTGTTCGAAAATTTCATTTTTCAAAAACGTTCTCAACGCACGCAGCCGTTTGCTGGTGGCCGCGTGGCTTGCAACATTTGCGTTTTGCGGCAACTGTGACGATGTTGACGACGCTGACGACGTTGAGTATCGCGTGCTCACGGACAATGGCGTTTTGAAATTTTTTGTGTGCTCTTGCGAGCGTTGCACACGCACCTCCAGAACTGATCTAGACGTATAACGGCATTGGCGGCCACTTGCCACGGGCGCCGAAACTGCGAAACCGAGAAATTGTCAAACGGCAACAAAACGCCAGCGGCGCACAAACGAACACGACAATGTTGCTGGCAACACCGGAGCGTATACGCGACGCGCGTTTGAGTGAGCGAGCGACGGTTGCGTCCAGCCTGGCCGGAATGCATGTATGAATGAACGAATGAATGAATGGCCTGAACGCGTCTGCTGTGGCGGCCAACAATAGAACGCCGACGGTAAACGGCGCTGAGCGTGCAGGCGGCAGCGCAGTGAGCGAACTGTGAGTGACTGACTGCGCCAGCGAGCGAGTGAGTGAGTCAGCTGCTGCTGTTGCTGCTGCTGCTACTGCATGCAGCAATTTCCGTTTGGCCGCACCGTGCGTGTGCTGCTATGTCCGTGTGGGGAGGTCGCTGGGTGCGTGTGTGAGCGACACTAACATTAACAGCGCTGTCGATAACAGCACCGACAACAACACCGACAACGACACCGACACCGCAACAGCAACAGAAACCGACACCGCGCGACACTCCGAACAACAAACGCGCAGCCTAATGTGGCAGTTTCCTTTTCCTCTGCGTTTTCGAAATTGTTTTGATCATAATTTTTTAAATATTTTTTTTTCAATTTTATTCTGCTTCGTGCGCTCAACTCAGCGCCTGAACGGATGCTTTAATTCTGTGGACTGGACAAAGTTGCGTGACACGGAGCAGACACGACCACAATCGCACTACTACAGCAATTGCTGCTACGACGCCAACAACAATGACAACGATGACGACAACGACAACGAGAACGACAACGACAACGACAACGGCGACGACGGCGTCGCACACGATCTCTTTGAGAATCCAACAAGAACTGAAGTTGGAAAAAACCAGTCCTGCTTGTTGGCCAAAAGCGAAAAGCGAAAAGCGTAACACGAAATGTTAGACTGACTGCAAATGAGGCGCTGCGGCCAGTCCACCAAGCAAAATTTCCAGTCAGCGCCAGTTGGTTTGTGTGTAGTCCTGGTAACTGGCGTTTCGGTTCGATTCGTTTCGCTGCGCTGCAGTTCGTTTTCCAACGTTTCGCCGTCTTCGCTGTGGCAGTGTGTGTTTGATGTCAATTAGAACTGCCTGGAAGGCTCCATGGAAATTGCCCTCTGCCTTGTGTGTCAGAAGGGGACAACCATAGCTTGAGCCTCAAACGCCATTCCCAAAAACCAGTCAGAGTGAGCTCGGAGTTCTGTTTCACTTGCCACACGTTCCGCTGCTGGAAAGCCAGCCAATTATGGAAGCGCGCTCTTTTACTCAATCTGCTTGCTCGTCAGTTGCCGTTGCACAAACCCACTCACGCTTGTTACAATGTGGGCGTGGTCTCGTTCGCCAGCCTCCTTGTGATTTTGTAGACATATTTTATTTAATAATTTCTTTTTATTGTTTTTGGTTTTCTTAAACAATTTTCCATGTATTTCGTCTTTTCTTTTTTGTAACTCCAACTCTGGCGACTCTGCTGGCCGCTTGCTGCTTGTTTGCCAGCCCATCTTTTGCTGCTGGTAATTAATTATGGAGTAATTAAAAATTTTCAAGCTTAAGTTTTATTAGTTATCTGGCATTTGCATCTCGAGCGCAATAAATCACGCTTCAGTAGTTTCGCTCGCTTGGTCGCTGGTTCGGTTCGCTCAGCATTTGCAGCACTGAGCACTGTTGCTGCTGTTGCTGCTGCTGCTGCTGCTGCTGCTGCTGCTGCTGCTGCTGCTGCTGCAACAGTGCTGCGTTATTGTTGCGCCTGCTGTTGTTGTTGTTGCCATGTCGGCTTGTTGATTTTTGCTACGTTATCAGCACATGCCCCGCTCGCTTATTATTCATACAAACATTGCAAGTTTAGAATTTCAATTGCCGCTTGCAACGCATGTCCACACCTACCCCACAACAAATGGCGGGCCGGGTAATGTTCAGCAGCGGATTAACCGTTGTCGATTAGACTGCGACATTGCCTTTGATTTGACTTAATTGCATAGGCATTGGCAGCTAATGATTAATGGGAGTATTATTGAAGTTTGTCAATGTTGAACGATTTCCTCAGCTCTAATAGAACTACCCAAGTTTGGAATTGAAAGTGGTATGTAGAGGAAAGATCCTCTCTGATATTTTCCCTGCTTCCTTTAATCACTCTCTGCATTAATGCTGCAAAATGTCGCTCTCATGTGGACCAATTCACGGGGATTTCCCCGATTACCAGGTATTTGACTATGGTGTAGTCTGGCAGAGGGAAACGGAGAGCTATCTAGATTGTCTAGGGTTTAAGAACAATCTAAGTTTAATTTATTTAAACTTTCATTGAAAATGTGTCCAGATATTGGAAAGAAAAAGAGAGACTGAACGGATGGCACGCAAATTGGTGGAATGGAAAAACGAAATGCTGAAAAATATTAAATTCACTCCATTTGTTCTGAAATAAATTCGGTTTTTATACATATATTTTCAATATATTAAATATATACATATATATATAGGGCTAGGCGTTCAACAGAGATACCTCTGTTTCAACTAGCCAATGTGCTTCAGGGCAGTTTAGAAAAGAAAGAAAAGGCAATATGTACCTTTCTAGAAATAGCAGGCGCTTTTGAGAATACTTCGCATGAAGCCTTAAATAGGGCTCGCCGCAACAAACTTTCTAATATGGGGCCCAGGACACTCTGGCATCCCTGGAAACCAAATAGGGGATAACCTTGCCAGGAATAGGGAAGCCACACCATTTATTGAACCATTCTTTGGCATAGAAGCAAGTAGCAGAAAAGATAATTTAAAACAGGAAGAAAAATCCAGAAGATCTCGCTACTGGGCTTAACTCCCAAAACTTAGACAATCCAAGCTCATGATTGGGGACTATAACTCAAAACGTGCAGCTCTATGTCTACAGTTAAGGCACAATAATTTAAGAACCTTGACAGGCCACCGCACTGTCATTTAAGAAGCCACCTCATGAAGCTGGGACTCTCACAAGTAGGCATGTGTAGATACTGAAGGGAGCAAAAGAAATACCTTCTAATGAATTGCGAAGCCTTAGCTCGCAGTAGGAAAAAATATCTGGTACCTTTCTGGCAGATATATTAGAGCAATGAAGCAAAAAGTGTGGGACTAATAGATGACCCTTAATAGGTACATTCAGGAGGAGTACAGTAGAGCAAATTGGTCGAGGTACATTTTCCCTCTTTGTTTCATTCATTCATTCGTGAATATGGCTCTGATTAGCAGAGAGTTGAATAGTACTCTAGCTCTGTGGATAAGCAACATGCTCCGTATCAGGAAAGTAGAGATGCCGACCAGTACAGAAAGTGTAATTGCGAACAACACACGAGGGTACCAACAAGGGGGACATCTATATAGGGAAAAGCTGCAGCTGTACACCGAAATTACTGCAGTGGATTTACACAGCAGTTGTCAGACCTAAGATTACCTACGGGGCAGCAGTCTGGGAGGATATGCCAAGACAACAAATAATTATCGACAGACTGAACAAATTAAAAACACTGGCGTGTGCATGTATTACAGGAGCCATGCGGACATGTCCCATAGCATCAACTGAAGTTCTTCTAGAACCCACACCTCTTCACATTCATATCCAATTCCAAGGGAAGATGGTCATTCTAAGCACCAAAGATAGCATCGACTCAGGTAGTTGGCTAAACCGCAATAAGTTTGATATTCTTGCTGGACACATACCTAAAATTTCGATACCTAGGGACACGATGCATCCAAAATGCAGTTTTAAAAAACGATTCCAAACTGAACTTAGTAATAAAAGGATTTCTGAGGGTATGGCTGAAACTTACAAGATAAACCAGAATATGACAATGTACTCAACGGTTCCCTCACTGATGAAGGAGCCGGTATAGGTGTATGTACTTGGGCCGAGGAAAAGATACTCGGAGGCGCTAGATATATATGTGCGTTTATTTCAACCTTGAACGTAACTATCGGAATAAAATAATAGCTAGCATCCTAGCCGATAGCCAGGGAGTAATTAAGACACTCAACGCTCACCAGGTGATATCAAAACTGGTGATGGACTGCCTTCATTTGCTGAACAGCCTTGGCCAAAACAATCTGGTATGGATCCTATGGGTTTTACGTTACGCGGGAATTTCTGGTAACGAAATAGCAGGCAAACTTTCCAGGAAGGGATTGTAGTACAAAGATTAATTAATAATACAAAGTCCAGAGGCAACATAATCCCAACTCCCTAAATACCATCGTGTTGGCTTACACTGCTAGTGGTCATCAGTCCGATCACCTGATGATTCGCAGCATAATATCATGTGCAATAACACATTGTGATGCAACCCGTGACAGGGCCGCTGACACCAGAGGGCTGTAAGTACACTGATCTTTGGCACTCTATCTATTCCATTGTACTCCATTCATTACAGGAATTCAAACAGGGCACTGTAGGTTCAATTCTCCCATAACAAAAGTGGTAATTTATTCCAATGGGGTTTGCAGGTTATGCAGGGAAGAAGATGAAACACGTGCTGGGATCATGCCCAGCACTAATGATCAAATGAAACAAGCATTTGGGTATCATCTAATAGAGAATGAAGAAATAGGAGTCAGCAAAACAGGCTTAATACTAAAATTTATCAAGAAACTGGACTCCGAGAAATACTCTGAATCCATGTAGAGGGCACAATAGATCTCGAAGGTCGGAGTGCAATATGCCCCCTTAATAACAAACATAATCAGTATATATGCACACAAACACACACATTCACTTATGTACACACAGCTGTTGAATTCATTTGTGATATTGTCTTTGTTTGCCAAACCCCGATCAAGGCTTTTCCTATAATGTTTATTAATAGTCCCCAAGCTTCCTCCGTTCCCCGCCGTTCAATATCAGCAACAGTTTTGCTGACAGTGATACTCTATGGAACTGTTTGTTCTTTTTGAACCCTAGGGATCTTCCCAAGCAACGTTGAACAATTCCTTGCTCACTGAGATTCCTCACCACGCACAACCTTCAATTGTGGTTTCTGATTTTGTTTCTATGCGAGTATGTCTCCAAATTTGATCCATCTGAGGTTGTAGTGTTACCATAATTTAGGGTTGTGGCGTCTGGTCGTATGAGTTGGAACATTTTGTGCTAACATATTTTTTTGGTTTGTCCTTTTGTATATGGCGGCCTTCAAACTTTCTTGATTTTATTGACTTCATCTTTGTGGATAGTCTGGCACATCTCTGGGATGGCATTGGTTCTGCCTTCGTCCAAATAATATGGCAATTCCCTATAGATTCGGTTTGGTACTTGCAGACACCGTGGGAGGCAGCCTTTCAGTGTACTATTGAAAGCGTGAATGTGTAAAACTGTACGATGTGCGGTCCTACTCACTGGCCTGTGGGAGCCATAATTAGAGGAATCCATGATAATTTTAGGACACAGTTGAATCCGCTTGAAACCATTTTCACTACTTATTTCAGTACTATAGACTGATGGCTGATATTCTTGTGAATCTTGCATAAATCACAACCGAGGAAAAACTACGAATAGTCTGATCCTCTATTTCACATTGGTGAATTTGCTTTCCTAAATCCTCAGCAGTACGTTGCTGATGTTTGCTAGAACAGAATAATTTGCAAAGTATCCTCAGCAGGTGTTACGAGTATTCGGGATTAATTGCCTTCACAACAGCTTCCCTAAAATATTGACGCTCAACTAAGCTCAATTCTTCTTTGTGCTTTCTCTTCTTCAGATCTTTCACTGAGAGTCCAGTGTGTTAGAACCATGTTTCGGCCAAGAAGACGTTTACAACTCACTGATCTAAGTGAGTCCCACTTAAGGTTCCACCTCCAAATGATCTATTCTAGACTGGTCATTGGTCAGAAGCCGAAATGCAAGGGAGCATATATCTTACGCTACTATGGGCACTATGGATATCAGCCACTCTACGGCAAGCAGCAACCTTTTACTCACATCCGTCAGCAATCAAACACACTGAATCCTGCCTTGCGTTTGTGTGTGTGTGCGTGTGTTTGTGTATACCCTACTCATGTCCTTTCTTCGTTTGCTACTTCATTATTAATTAATTAAATTTGACATTGATGCCAGTTAAGCGCTTCGCTCGCTCAAGAGGGGTGTAATAAATACAGCTGCCCAAATTGCCGAAATGAGGAACTTGTTAAGGAACAAAACAGGACAAAGCAGCCACTGAAAATAAGAGCTTGAATATGGAATGGATAACAAGTGCGGGGACGGCGATCACTGCAAATAGTGTGGCTACAGAACAAAAACCGACGTGCGTCTTATCACTTTGGACATGTGAAAAAGCACCTGCAGAAGCGTACAGCCAGGAATACGAGTGCGTCAGGAACACTTAAGGCTGACAAGTAAATTGACAACCAACTCCGCTAAAACAGAACAAAGCGTAGTTAAAGCGAGCAATGCAGACCATTTGAACTGTAGCACAGCATTCCAACCGCTGCAGCCGGGCTACAATGTAGGGGCTACTTGCGAGGAAATCCAGACACATGCCAATCGCTGTGTTTGCCATTTGTAGCAGCACCAGTGCGCAATTGCTTTATGTCTGCTCCCAAGCCAAGCGGCGCTCCTGCTGCTTTGTTTGCATACCCGAACTGAAGCAACTCTGAGACGCGCCTCCAACTGTTGGGCCAGCAGCAGGCAACCAGTAAACAATATTAAAGACACTGCCAACCATGCGGAGTCTCCGCCATCGCATTCGACCAACACACTCAGCAGGGTAGTGAGTCGGCTGGGACCTATGAGCAACTCTCTAGGCTACCTAGGCACGTAAGCGGTAGTTGGCAGAGTTATCTCGGTGTATTCCTGATGCTGCTGCTGCCAGTAAATTGGCAGCGCGCCAATCGCAGTCAGCGTCAAACGTCACTTGACTCTAAATTATATGCACTACCTGAGCATCCATCCGGATGGACACAGCGCTTAACCCTGGGTAGGAAGGTATGTGCGCACATGTCTCTGTGTCCACTGCGAACCAGGCAGGCAGCCAGATAAACGTTTCAGCAGCGTGCATTGCATTGTTGCACGCAACAATTGCCGCAATTGCTGCTGCGGCTGCCGTGACTGCTGAAGCTTCAGGCTTTAAGGTACTCCTACAGACTGACACACCGCTGCTCTGGCATTATCCGGAGGTAAGTCCGTATCAGTTGCACATACTCGTAATAATGGCGTAGATCTCGACGTCAGACTCTCGCGTCCGCATCTGCATCTGGGCCGGTTTTTGCGTAGTGTGCACGTGAAACCGCGTCATCAACAATTCTAACATGGCACTTGCAGCACCGGCAACAGGGGCAGCGGGAGGCAAGTTGGCCTGCGGTTAGTTTTCATCATTTTAATGCCAGCTGAGGACATGAAAATTGTCAGTTTAAGTTTACTTTCAGTTTGGTTGGTGGAGCAGGTACGACCATAGCTCAAACGTAGCCCACAACGGGACCCAAAGCAACCTTAGAGCAACTCTCGATAGGCATGATCACTCGCTGCTTTATGTGGGCATTCATTTATCATCGTCCACATATCTTACTTAGGGCATTGATATAGCAATATTTGCCGATCAGCTATGCATCTATAAAGCTTTTGTAATGGTAGGGGTGAAGTTTTTTATTAGTAGTGCAAATATATATTATAAAACAGCGGTACTCAAAACTTTCAGATTCGGAGTTAAGCCTGAATAACAAATAATCTAACATCACTGCCTAGTTCTGGGTTGAATGGGGTTTCTTTTTGGGTTCTACAAACGAACACCGCCAATCGAAAAACAGGTAAAAAGCAGAAATATTGCAAGTTTGCCAGAGACGAGCACTTCATCCATAAGGTTCCGTCCTTCGTCTCAGAACCCCCCGCGGTTTCCTCCGGACCCAAGGCGATTACCCCTTCTATAAGATAGTTTTAGGAGTACTTCCTCTCTGCATGCTATGATCCGCCACCCTCCTTACAATCTAAACTGGGGACCAATACATTTTCCCTATAGGAGGATATCACCACAGAACCTCCAGATGTCCCTGGTTGTTCATACAACTTTGCCCCCACCCAGTGCCGCCTCCTATTGCCACATTGGCTGCTTCTTTGATAACACTCAAACGTCTCGGGGCTCGCACATAGTCATAGCTAATCGATGTGCTGAGCTGCACAACCCTGGCCCTAGAGGGTAGGTTAGGTTACACTGGCTGGTCGTGAAGGCCTTTGTGATGCCAAAAGAGTATCCATTTAAGAGTCGAAATATGGAGCTGTAAAAAGGGAGATACCCTTAACGAACTTTAAGAACGAAACCATTCCAAGTGCTGAGACGTCGTCCGGTCCCTCAAGCCAGGGGACTCCCAGGTGTACCAGACGCACTTTTGAGCTTGCGGGACAAAGCCACAGGAGATGCTCCAACGTTTCCATTGTACGCCAGGTAATTTGTATATTACTTGTCAATTAATGGATACGTGTTTTTTGGTCCACGAGCGTTTGTGATTCGTCGATTCTTCAGGCTTCTAGCCAACTTATACCATGTCTGTACTCACCAAAGATGGCAACAACGCAGATAAAAAAGATAAGACGATTCCTTTCAATTGCTCAGAATCGATTTCCTAACTTTAGAACTACTTCAAAACTGTTGAAATATTGACTGAGAAAGAGGCAAATATTTGAATTACGAATATTTGGATACGAGTAAGGATATCTTTGTCCTTATCAGGATATTTATCAAACGGCAGAAAACTCGCCACTTAAAATATGAAATTAAACTTGATAAACGGTAGAATGAGATAAGAATGTAGTGTAGGGTATGGAGTAATTGTAACAATTCATGGCGTAGTAATTTGCCTTGGATATTAATTTAGATTATACGAGTGTGCGATGCGGATTACTTGCACGGTATTGGCAGTCACCTTTCCCACAGGTGGGCTGAGAAAGAGGAGATGAAATAACAGCTCAGATGAAGTGAACCTGCCACTTAACTGTTAAACGGAGGAGCATGTGAGCCCAAGCAACGCCACTCGATGGCACCGTATCCAAAATTAATTCCAGTAGACTTATAATTTATTGAAGATAATAATCTAAGAATTTGATTCAATGCAGCGTGGAATTTGAGTTAATGAAAGGCTTCCGAAAGGGCCGTGGACAACAGCGTTCGAAAGACAACTGAAAACGTTTAAAGTAAACTGTCAACGTAATGACACATCAGAGGCCCTCCAGCAGCAGGAACAGAAGCACCAGCAGGAGCAGTGGCACTTCCTAATGGCCGCAAATAACAATGATTAGCATGAATAAACCAATCAGCGCTGCTGCCCGAGTGCATGCCAGGCACAAAAGCGCGACAACCACGACACACCAAAACACTATAATCAGAGCACGAAAGAAATTCCATGACACTTCATGAAAGCGGCAAAGACACTCTGACAGACACAGCGTGGACAGCGAGACAGGCACCGCTCACGAAGCACGGCACGAAGGAACGGGTTTGCCTTGCTGACCTACCCATTCCACTCCACTACCGTAATTCAATATGCTCGTAACTGCCCCCTCCGCCTTCCCGCTGGCGCTTACTCGTAATTCTTATAAAGTTGACAAACCACAGGCGCAGTCAGTAAAGTGCCCACTTGACAAGTCGCTCGACAACTGCGAGTATTGTCTGGCTCGGAATGGATGGGCAAGCAGCAGTAGTGAAGCACACAAAACAAACAAACCCAGAAAAAACGGCTCCGAGGGGAACCTGTTGACACTGATCCTGGCAAAATTGGCACACGTCTGTCATAAATCAAGCCCACAAAGCGATCGATTTCAATTTCAATTTCAATTGCACTTTTCCCAGGGCATGGAGTGGCCCTGGCCTGGTATTGCGGTCAGGCTGCTGCTGCTCACATAATGCGAGGGTGTTGGAGCGCACGTTCTTCGGTAACCTGAGCTGAGCTGTGCTGCGCTTCCTTGCGCTCGCATCCAAACACATGCAGCCGCACAGTGCGACGCACACGGGCAGCCACCGACTGCAAACGCCGCTTCTCATGGCTAATTTAACCGATTAGCAGGTTGTCGTATGCACGCTGCCGTGCGTTGCGGTTTTCTGCACTGTGCACTGTGCGGAGCGGGCCGTGCTGCGGGGTCTGCGCATGTGCGAAGGCTTGGGAATTGCGTTGGCGTATCTCACTCGTAATAGTGCGGAGGCAGACCGGGAGAGGAAGTGAGAGCGAGGCCGTTGGTGTGGGGGTGCAGCATATTTAGGATTTCTCGGCGGTTAGGATTTCTGCGGTTTTTACTAGAATTGCTGCTGTGAGGGCTTGCGTACACGCATGCGCGAATTTGATATAATCCAGCGCAGTGCACACAGAGACGCCCACACACGTTGCCACGGTTTGCTGCTTCTGGGTGAAAAAAATGCGAGTAATCGAAACTTGCGCCCGAATTGGGACAGTCCGAGGAAAAAGTACGGCAATCGCCAGCTTCAAGAGATGGTATCAAGTTCAAAAGATTTTTTAAAGATTTGGATACTTGCTCCGCAGTTACCGATACTCCAAAGTAAGCAAACTGCTTAACCCAGCTAGCGAAGCAGCAAAACGTGCCAACAAATTTGAAACGGATTTGAAGGATGCGCACAAGTTCAATCGAGTAGAATGTTTTTTAGCATATTCACATAGTCAAGTTTCCACACAACCCTTTTGAATATTATTTTATTTCAATTTTATACTTGTTACTCCACCAGTAAGAGAGGCGACTACTTTCAGGACTCTTTGGGAGATATCTAAAAAAAAAGATTAGCTCCATCAACTGCTCCAAATGGCTGGACCTTTGAAAGGGATGGGAGCTGATGTCTCATGCGGTATCGCAAAGGGTCAATGTTGGCCTAAGTGCGCCCTTCTGGCGGCCGCCTTACCTAGCTACCTACCTACTCTAGCAGTCAACTCACAACTCGCTTCCTTTGTCAAGCGTTGTCGCAATCAGTGTCATCAGAACAACAGCGATAGCGATAGTAAAACGTATGAAACGAAGAGGACCTCAGCTGGCCAGGTATCTGAGATGTTGTGCCCTAATTTCCTGTGTGGAAATGTAATTTTCAGAGGAATGTGAAGGGAGAAGGCGAGCTATCATGACTCGCACTGCGTCCCCTAATGGGATCTGACTAAGATGGCTACTTTGTAAAGGACCACCGAAAAACCACACTAACATAGAATGCTTGGCTAACACTGAATGGTTGAGGACGCCTACCGCAATAGCCCCACCGAGGACGAAATTAAGTGCATTAATTCGCCACTTTTGTCATCCATACTCGTACATGTCTTCTTCTCTTTCCTTGGCAGTTCAATGCACTTCCAATATAGTTGTGATGCCCTCTCATAATTCAGGCTGTATTAGAGACTGAAATGCCACCTCCAATCAGTCTACCACAGGTCAGTGCATCAGAGTATCCCCACAACTGCTGCTAACTCACTTTATGGTGGTGGACTCCTGACTGAAATCCCACTCCCAATCAGTCTATCACAGGTCATTGCATCAGAGTATCCCCACAACTGCTGCTAACTCACTTTATGGTAGGGGACTCCTGACTGAAATCCCACTTCCAATCAGTCTATCACAGGTCATTGCATCAGAGTATCCCCACAACTGCTGCTAACTCACTTTATGGTAGTGGACTCCTGACTGAAATCCCACTTCCAATCAGTCTATCACAGGTCATTGCATCAGAGTATCCCCACAACTGCTGCTAACTCACTTTATGGTAGTGGACTCTCTACGAGGGTTAGAACGCTTTCAGAGAAAAGCGCAAGAATGCCATGATTTATGTTAAAGTTCTATTAAAAGATAAAGAAATCTACTTGCGTACGAAGGCAATAATGAGAGAAGCGCAGCGAAAACGCTTTCCAATCACAAACGAAATTAATATAAAGTGAAAAAGTTGAATAGAGTTCAAACAACGCACAGCGACGGACGAAATAAGCGCTGCCAAAATCAAGAAAATCAATCAGTTTAACCCTAAAATAGTAAATTTTAAACGAAGTGGAAGAACAGAACTGCACGGCACCAGCGCAGCACAGCACAGAACGGAGCTGAGCGGAGAGCGCAGCGCCTGAGCCCCCAGGGTCACACAATGAACACTCGCCCGGCAAATACGCTCGTAAACAAAGATGTTCTCACAAAGATCACACAATGAAGATCTCTCCGCTAGAGCGAGTGGACCAGTCCGTCCAGGCAACCAGGCAGCGTAAGTAATAAGTGCGCTAAGTGCGCAGCCGCAGCCACAGCGGCTGAGAATTAAATCTAAATTGTAAGTTTGTTTTAAAGCCAAAATCGGAGGAAAAACTAAGACAAAAATCCAATTCCAGGCAGTTGGTCATGTTTAGCTGGGGTAACGTTGGTCTGTGAGCGCATGCGCAGTGTTTGATCGGGGAATTAATCGTAGAAATTTGCGAGTTGAGACAAGACAAGGATACCGACGCGTACACACACACACGCACACATGCGTTAACCTGCAACGCCAGCCCACTCTTCACTCCTCAGAGCAGTACTTTCTAAGAGAGATGT
Source organism: Clusia tigrina (assembly GCA_920105625.2). Classification (NCBI taxonomy): domain Eukaryota; kingdom Metazoa; phylum Arthropoda; class Insecta; order Diptera; family Clusiidae; genus Clusia; species Clusia tigrina. The sequence goes on along the minus strand of OV050031.1, from coordinate 28,014,797 downwards.
TCGTAGCCAGATTTGGCAGACAGACACCACACACTTTTCGCAGGCCGGGTTCAACGGAGGCTCCAGCGTTGCTGCCACAAACGAAATAACGAAGTGTGGCTGGTCTGTTGGCTGCCCGGCTGGCTGGCTAACTGGCTGCTATGGTCAGTTAGCTGGGGCACAAATAAGATTGATCTGCGCAAGTAACTTCCATGCCAATCCAATGCAATCCATTGCACTCCACTCTATTCTATTCTATTCTACGGCGTTCTGTTCTATTTTGCTCTATGCGGTTTTGCGTTTAAAGTGAGCGCCTGCCTCGCACACTCACTCTGTGGAAGCGGTAATTTGTTATCTAGATGATTTATGAACCGCTTATGGTGGGAGGAAACCAAATACCAACAACAGCAATAGCAACAAAAACAACTCAAATTGCAATAAAGCAAATCAAGAAAAATGGAAAATAAATAAGGAGACGTGAAATTGTGTGTCTGTCTGTCCGCTCCACAGTACTCTGTGCAGTCGAAACAAATCAGTCAGCAATTGTGCGTGAGAAGTCTTCAGAGATTGTAATTGAGAGTCCAGAAAATTCGTAGCGGGTCCTTCACAAAGCAATGGCTTCAAATGAATTAAAAGTTTGCTGATCTATAATCAAGGGGCGAGAAGTGTTGGAAAGAGCTGGGCGAGAGATCAAGAATAATTTTGTAAAAGATTGAATGTCATGTCAAACTTCAAACGAAACTGTATGCCACCACCTTCAATGACAACACTGACGTATGCCGCTGAAGGTCCAAGGAACTATGTTGGGTAAACCGAACTAACACTGAGCCGGTTTACTTTCAGTTCTCTGCGTACTCAGCAATGGTTTAAAAGACACACATACCAGCCCTTCGGTGTTATATTTAAGTAGTTTGAACTTACCGACGTTTAAGACCAAAATACCTTCGTCTCCCTTACGAGGTATGACTGCCAATAAATCAAGTTTTCCCAAGTCTTCCATAAAACATGCTTCATGCCAAGGTCCCAAAAGAGTGATAAATCAAATAAAGATTATTCTCCATTAAATGAGTCCTTGATAAGAAAATGTTTCGATTTATTTCCGCTCTTTGTGTAGGGATGGAGTACTGTACGCTAATTCTAGGATTATTGCATAACGCACTCAAGCAGCCAACACTTTGCCCGAAAGCGAGCGATCGCACCAGCCATGAATCCATTTAGCCAACACTACTAGATGGCGCTGCTCCGGACACTCTATTGATGGATTTGCGAATTCAATCCATTCACAGCCTACTCAAATAGCTTCCTTCTGCAACCAATAACAGCAACAACAACAACAACAAAACAAACGACAGAGACCAAGCGCGGTCCGCGAAAATTCTGATTTAATCAAGCGCAGACCTGGCCGGCCAACTGAGTGGCTGTAGCTCCACGTTCCTACGCACACACACACACATACACATTCACGAAAAGGAAAAGCCTGCAAAGCAAATCAAATAATATTTGTTGGCGCTTCGGTACAGTGCGCAACGCAGCAGACCCAGCGCCGACTGCCTACCACCACCGACTCCTTCGCCGATCGATCGATATGCCTGCCGCTCGATCGCCTTTAAGTACGCAGCGCTGGCTTTGGTGGCTAGCTGACTGGCTACCCAGCAGGAACATTTAATAGAAGAGAAGTAGGCTGCACAATAGATCTCTCAGGTCCCGGTGCTCTTTTAGTCTGTTAAATAATAATAATTTAATAGAAGAAAGAACTTAAACTACGATGGTATATTTGAAGTTCCTCATAAACAAATTTCGGCAACCAAAGTCAAACGATTGTCCTTAAATGTCCTTAAATCATAAATATAGTCAATCTTGTTCGTCCTCAATGACATCTGCAATTGGGGTCTCCATGATCTCCAATTCAGACCTAAAATTATCAGCCGTCTGCTGGTACTGCTCCACTTCTCAGCTCTGAGTCTTGCGGTGTTCCTGATTGTGCCTTATTTTCCCTGCTGGGTAGCGCCGCTACTTGCGCACGGCGTTTCCGCATTTTGCGCGCCTCTGCCTACTGACTGGCTAGCTGCGATATTGTGGCCGGCGATAGCATTAAATATGTTGTTCTGTTGCACGTTGATCAATTGCAGACCCCCGGGCCAAAGCAAATAGTCATAATGCCCAGTAATAATAATACCCGTAATGGCAACGTAATAGTCATGGAGATGCGATCTGCTGCGCTTTACGCTGTGCTCCGTGCTCTGCGCTCTGTGGCGGCCGTGGCTGGCAGCACTGGCAGTGATATCTAAATAGAAAGAGCCTTAAAATTATTATGTTGGAAAATGCTGCGAGATTTAGTTGTGGGATTTGCCTCTCGTTGGAGTTTCAGTGTGCCGAACAGTTTTGCTTGTTTAATTTATGTTAACTGCCTGGCGATTTATTTGCATCCAAATTGCACGCCAGTTTGCAAGTCATTACGGAATTGGGCAAGGGATCCATGTGGAAATCTTGTGGCGGCAATCGCAGCAGTGATAGAAGTGGCATTTGTCATAAGCCTCAATAAAATAGGAAGGTAAGCTGTACTACATAAAGAGATGGAGTAGGTCCGCATGAACAAGGCACAGGACATATTTTGACGAAATAGCAATTTCAGTATTCACAAGTACTCATGAATGAACGATGCATTCAGATTATAAATGTTAGATTCCCATTATAGCCGTTATATACCATTTGGAATTCGAAGATTCCAAACATACTCCTTTGGCTACATCGTTCTCCGGCATTAGTGATGAGACGTTTGCGGATTTGCAGATTTATCTCCTACTATAAGGCATAAACAATGGTGCTGTCTCACTTGCACTAATGCGGAACCTTCCCGTGCATTCGAGAAACTATTCGAAAGAGCACAGTTTAAGAAAAGGAATGCAGCTTTCAGAGTTCAGTAGTAAATTGAAAGCAGCAGTGATAAAACTGACACAGATGTGAAAGTTTGTGTTCATCCAACAAAATTATTCCAAGTCCTTTTTAAAAATTATCAAATATTTTTTGCATTTTGTTCACTGTTTGCACATTCAGCAAATGGGAGGCTCCACTTGTTGTAGTCATTTGTTGCCACTTCCACAAATACAAAAAGTTTCATTGCAGCTGTGAGGCTAACGAGATTGCGGACCGACTACTTAAATCACCACATAAATCACCACCATTTAAATCACCACTTCTTAAATGACCACCACTTAAATCATCACCTCACCTGTCTTCTTCATAGACTCAAACTCGTCCGGGTTGTCAGCAGAAAGCAATTACCCTCAAATCTTGGGTGGACTCCAGTCTTCTTCATTGACTCACACTATTCCGTGCTGTCACCAAAAAGTAATTTCCCTCATATCCTTGGGTAGAATCAAGCATTGCTTACCTCAAAATAGAAACTTGCAAAGATATCCAGGGACAGGGTTTCAAAAAATCAATGATCCAAATTCGCTAACTTTAGAAAAGTGAAGGCAAGAGAAAAGCTTTCAATCCGCCGGGATGATTGCTTAAAGCTGATTGTTCCGTTCAGTCAATAAGAGCCTAACAGTGTGCTAACACTCTCAACTGGCCCTGTCTCGGTGAAACTTGGCAAGATTTCTCGCTTAGTCATATTGGGCACTTCGCTTAGTGAAATATCTCACTGCTTCACCTCTAGTGTATCCTTAGCATCCGTAACATGGGCTATCAAACAGCACCACCTCGAGAAAGGAAAATGATCCTGGATACAGGAGCGCACTTGTGGTGTTGCCGGACAGACTTGGACTACCATGTCTCGTCAATGGGCGAACTGGCCCGCAATTCAAATTCAGCAGAATTTCCATCAGGACAACAATGGCTGTGTTCATGGGACACTGCTTGCTTGTTAGACATGCTGAAGGAAAAGGATTGCCAATCAATGACTTCTGTTGCGGCTACGGTTCTGCAGAAGAGGAAGATACCCTCTTCATCTCAATGCCGCTCGTTAGCTGGGAGAAGACATAAATTCCTGGACTCAACTTTCCTTAATGGTCTGATCGAATTACCATCCATAAGTATGAGCTTGGTTCATATCAGCATTACCAAGATTCTCCATACGGTAGATGGGGGAGTGACTACGGTTTCTTATGATATCACAATGAGCCTTTAAGTGTGCTTAAATGAGCTTTCACGGAGACGACTGTTAGGCTCCTAACCCAACCTTTTCGTTCAGCTAATAATGTTGTGACTTGTGATCAATGGCACCCGTGAGGCAAATTTTTATATTGGGGCTTTCAAAGAATTAACTATTTATATTTGCTCATCACTACCTGCCTGGGTAAAGGGCACTTGGGTTGGGCTACCATTTTTCAATATATATATATTTCCAAGATATACGCAATATTTGAATGTTAGTTACTTATCACTACGCTGGTTTTAACCCCTCGTTATGTGATGGAATTCAGATCTTTGATATCACAACAAGCCTGGTTTCAAAAATAAGTAGACAGAAAACTATCCCACCAATGGCAAATGTCGACCTACTCCACTGACATAAACTATCCTCTGCGAGTAATCGATCGTGCTGTGTGTTTCTGGCACGTGAATTCATTTACAGACCATTCTAGAATGTTTTTGCTATAAATAAAAATGAAGGGAAAAATCACCTATCAAAATGATGTGGACTTGCCGAGCAGTTTAGTTAAGAATGGAATGGTGGCAAGTGGGAACTAAGAATGAAAGACCATCTTGTGGAACTATAATAAATATCAAATTGTGGAATAACGGTCAAACTTGTGGAACAAAGAATAAAAGCGAAGCTTGTGGAATCAAAAGGAAACATTGTCTAATAGAGAAAAATATAATATAAATTAATTGTTTGGAACGATTTGAATTTTCTTAAAACAAACTAATCAAACAAGAGGTATTGTTCTACGAGGCACAATCCAGTGAATCCGGCCTGTGACCATACTAATTTTCACAGCATGTTTAGACCCCTCCCTAATAAAAACTATAGAGATCAGTTTTCGTATTTCCGTATAACACTCTGGTACTTTCAATTCAAAATTGGACTGAACATAATTGATTTTAATATTTGCTGTTCCTGAAACCCGTCACAGTGTTGTGTTGTTTCGGTAAAAATATGGTGTTGAGTATTCTACAATGTTAATTATGAATATTAGAACGCAATAAGCGCACAACTGAATTGTGATTAATTGAAAAAGAACAACAACACAAAACCCTGTCCACTGCTCTTGCCCGGCTTACAGAACGACTTCAAACGCACCGCCAACGCAGCACTTCCTCCGTAATAATTCGAAGCATACTCGTGGCTAATTTGCTGGTGGGCCTCAGACCCAGATGCTGATTATCTCGAACTTGTCAAGTTCCTAGGAAGACGAAGATTGACACTTTGGCATGAGCATAGACAATGATAATGCCGCCTGTGTGTTTGTGTGTGAGAATGTGTTTGTGTGTGAGTATGTGTTAGCCTGTGTTCTTCTGTGTGTGTGTGTCAGTATGCATATATGAGAATGTGTGTGTTAATAAAGCAACTGACTGGCGACTAGCACCATGCAAGACCTTTTAATAATGAAACCAAAGCGGTCAGAATTAATGAGAGACACCAGCAGAGCTCAGCAGTATTATAGAAGTATCCAGCACACTCAGTGTAGGGTGCAAAATCGACCCTTTATATTACTAATGCGCTAGTTTTGGGGTTAAAACCACAACTAAAAACTTATCTGCATTTGATCTCGGTGGCCGACCGGCCATTGTGTGGACAACCCGGGCTGAGCCAGGCCAGACTGGCTAATGTCGCCGCCATTTTTGTCATGTGAGCGGAGCACAAAAAAAAAACAAATAAAAAATTAAATATGTGTTTGCATTGGGCATTTGCGCAAAAAATAAGAAAAACTTAACACAAATATGCATTTATAAATGTTTAATGTACAAGTTTTTTCAGCAATCCTTCTGTTTTTAGTATTGTTGGCAGTGGCGGATTCAATCCGCAAGGTGGCACAGTCATCAAATGTGCCAAAGGGCGTCGAAGAATTGTGTCTTTATGCAACCACAAAACACTTCCTCAACGCAATCTGGGGGCGAGTTAGACAAGGGGCGAGGTTTCGCCACACACTAGGATCATAGTTAGACCAGGTGCAAGATTCTCTCACATGCAAGGATCATGGTTAGACCAGTTGTGAGATTATCTCGCACCCTAGGTCTTAGATAGACCAGTTAGGAGATTCTCCTGCACCCTAGGTCGGAGATAGACCAGGTGCGAGGTTTTGCCACACCTTAGGAACATAGATAGACCAGGTGCGAGTTTCTCCCACACCCTAGGTCAGGGTTACACCAGGTGCGAGTTTCTCACACACCCTAGGTCAGGCATAGACCAGGTGCGAGTTTCTGTCACACATTTGGAGCATGCTTCAAACTATACCCACAGAGATAAAGGGGACATGTGAGTTAAAAAACGATAATATGAAGCTGCATTAATTGTGGATGCAACATTCGAGTTGTTCTCCTGAAGTTGACTCTGCAGCTGCATTCAATTCTCCAACTCGCTGAATGTACTCGTACTCGTAGGTTATTTTGAAATTTTCATAAGAAGACAACAACAAAACTCCAAAAAGTTCGAACGAGTATTTTTAGCGAGCTACCTAGAACAGTGCTGCCAAGTTCGATTTCTTATGGTTTGTGCCTAGACTAACACTTCCTCTATGAAGACTTCCCACATTTGAAATTTTAATGCTGTGGATATTCGTACCTAGTTTTCCCATCTGATCACTTTGAGACCTTCTTAAATAAATTATTGTTAGTTAGAAAATAGTTTAAATAGTTTGTTTTAGAAGTTATAATTACCGAATAAAGCCGTTATAAACCAATAATAATGGCTCGAGATTTTTATTGTTAGTTTTCCCTTGTTTTGCCCCTTTTTTATGGGGTTCTGAAAACTTCTTTTAGATAAAACTGGATTTAATACCCTTGCGAATTATTTGATGAGGGCTCCCGTGGCCCGCAGTAATCCCAGCGAGTATGCAGTCTGCTGAATGCGCTGCTGATTCTGAGTGTGGCTGCTACTGGTGTTTACATGGTTTTTGTGCTGGGCACACATAATAATTACATTTAATTGCCATCAGTGAACATTATGAGACAACAAATAAACAGGCAAACAAACAAACAAAAGTTGCTGGGATTGCATTTTAGAAACAACAACAACAACCAAACAACCCATGTGGAAAAGTGAGAACGACTCCGAAGAATTGCAATAACCGCATTTATCTGGTAAGGGAAAAAGAGCAGTGAGAGAGAGAGCGAAAGAAGAAGATAACGATGAAGGTAGAGGGAGAAATAGGGAGAGTTGGTTTTGGTGGTTGATCCAAGTCAGTCCTCACATGGATCACAATTACCGCCTTAGCCCCGTTTTGATACATAGGCAGAGTAATTGAGGAGAGGAAAAACACAATGAGGACATGGATCAAAAAGATTTCTCTCGATCTCCAATATTTTTTTTTCTGGAGGGAGGGGCAATCTCCAAAAAGACAAGAGGGGGTACGTACCATCCAAGAGTGTTAGATCCCTAACCTAACAATTACGCTAAGACAACGATGGCCTGATAACGATTTCAAAAGGATAATAAACAGATATCTATAGGGGAACTACTCACGGTTTGAAAGGTTTGTTTTTTTCGATTTCAACATATGTTTGGATACATTCAAACAAATCACCTCCGAAACTCAATTGAAATCATAACACGCTCTACGAAACGGCGCAAAATCTAAATGGTTTCGATTACAAGGGAATACAAGGGAATGAGATTCCTTGTTCTTCTTGCAGGCGCATTAAAGTTGGGAATGACAAGCAAAAAGTTTTTATTTCGCCACTCAAGAACCTGAACCCCAAACATGCATTGAGTATTGTTCTGCGGGTTTTAAAAGAAGGGAGACAAATAAGTTTAAGACGACTCAGATAAGAGAGATGTTGAAAATTGGACTTCCATGTAAAGGAACGTGGGCAAAACAATAAAAACCGCTTCTCAACTGATTCAATAGCATCAGAGCCATCACCACACATCACTTGCGTACTCCAATGATGGGCGTACCAACGAAGTATACAGAAGTTTGGTAATAAAGGTTAAGCTCCTTTGCCGAAAATTTTATGAAGCCTAGTGTCAGAGAAGCTTTGTTAACTACAGTTGCAACGTGTTTACCAAAAGTAAGTTTTTGGTCAAAAGCCACACCTAAGTCGCACATATGATCAATGGGTGACAATGAAGTAAGCATGATTAACAATGAAGTAAGCATGAGCAGAGTAGAGAGTTTAAGTAGAAGTCTGTGGTTTACGACATCAAATTCCTTACTAAGGTCAGTGCAAATAACATCGCTTTTCATACCCTCAGCAAAGCCTCATGGGGCAAGAAAACTTCAGCAGATTAGTGACAGTTGACTTTCCAACCAGGAAACCATGCTGCTGGAAACCGATAAACGTATGAGCATAAAAGGAAATTTGGGATGTTGTGTTTGCCTCCAACAACTTAGGAAGAATACTAAGTTGCGCAATGCCACGGTAATTGGATATTAAAGATTTACTACCCGATTTAGGCAGCCGTAAAATATATGACTTGTTCCATATGCCGGGAAAATGACCATGTATAAGGGAAGTTCTAAAGCGCGAAGTAAACGGAGAGACAAGCTGAAGACAGCACTGCTTAAGAATAAAAGAAGGGATCAAGTCGGGACCTGAAGTAAAAGACGATTTCAGCTGAAACAAATGCTTGAGCACAATGTACTCATCAATAAGGGGTTGATACACTATGGCGGGCTGTATATAGAAAGGATAATCGGTCACTACGAACTATTACCTTTAGAATTTATAAAGTTCCAGACTGATTTAGGGTCAACTTTTAAGTTTGATTAATAATCTTTCCAACCATATTAATGCCATACTCATAGACTGAAGGCTCCCCATTCATAAACTCTACTAAAGCAATATTGGCAGATTGATTAAATTAGTTACTTAAATACGAGTATGTTTCCGGTCACCAGACTACGGTGTACCAACCTTCTGTAAAAGCCACCAAAGATTCAGCGTGTTTCCTGATATCTTCAGGATCAGTCTCTGTTAAGACATAAGTCATATTTCCCCAAATAAAAATCACCAAAATCTGTTTATTCCTAAGTCTCAATATTAGTATTCTAATTTACGTATTTAGAGCTTAGTCCTTTTACTTTAGTTCGGGAGCATCCAGGATACAAATTTCTTGTGGACATCATTTAAGTTTCTCGTTGGTCCCCTCCTCTTTATTTGGACATGTTAATATACTTCCCACTTGCAGCTGGAGTCGGAAAGAATATTCCTAATCAACTGAAAAAACAGAGGTCTCGATGAGCTTCCGAATTTCCCACTGGGTAGGCATGTGCACCTTCATAGGAACAATTCACACTGTCGCTCTGTCCCCGCCACTTTCTATTCTACATACATAAGTTTGAATTATTACAGTACAATTATTTTAAATAGCTTTTGTGGCTGTTTTAACAAGTGTTGTTGTTGTTGTTGTTGTTTTTTATTGTATTTTTTTATTGTCGCAGTTTCAGGGCATATTTTAGTGCGAATATGAGCGAATGCAGCTTTATTTCTGTGGTGTTTTCCTGGTGAAAAATATTTGAAAGCAGTTTTGCTGGTGCTCCCTGTGATATTATCCGCAACTGCACGCAATTAGAGCTATTCATTATATCTGCCCTTACGCCTCTCTCCACAATGATGTGGCGATTGTGTACATAGGCTTTTTTCGTAGCAATTGGTCAGTGTGTTCATTGATATTCTTTGTTGTTATGACAAACGAAACACGGTTTCAAAATAGTTTCAACACTTTATATAAAAATGTTTACATTTTTTGTTCCACCGAAAGATACTCTTCATCCGTCCCCATATGGCAAAACGTAAGCAAGACTGAATTCAAGTTCGGAAACCAGATTCATAGGAAAACAGACTTCCGCAGAACAGAAACCGAATCATGTCACTCCTAACACTTTTTTCATTCCCTAGTGAAATAATTCGAGCCCAGTTCCAGAACAAGAAAAACGAATAATGAAGTCCAAAGCATCAATTTTCAGCAGGAAGTGACCAGTATACAGCAAAGTGAGGCAGGGTTCGGTGTATGATTCGTGTCCTGGTGCCACTCGGACATGGTTGTTTGCTGTTTCTTAAGATTACCTTTTTACATGCTACTGCAGATAATTTCTGTACAATTTTGAGCAAGTATAGTTGAGCTTTGATTAGAAGCGTGCTCTTTAAATGCATTCCTATCCCTATTACTGGGATATGCTCGAGAAGCTATTCATTCTATTCTGAATTAAATTATGAATTGTAAATGAATTCAGAATGGCCTCCATCAGACAGTTTCTGATGGCACTTGGGTAGAAAGTTTTCATAGTATTTTCAATATTGCGAAGCAAGTGACTCAGTTCTTATTCGTTGTTTGCTTCGATGAAATTTTCTGCATTAATGTTCAGATTATATCCACAGACAAATCTGATGAGCAGTCGAGTAGAACTAAGATGGTAATAGTGGTGTTGACTGATATTATCACCTTTTGGCTCTTCCGTGCATGCCGTTGCATTGTCAAGCAATTTGTTTGGAATTTCTATAACAATGTTTCGTTATATAACCGATGAAATGGTACTGATCAGAAGTATACTAAGAGAGATTCCATTGGATTCCTTTAAGAGTCTGGGGTATTCATACTAAGGGCATTTATGCTAATATTAAGGAGATTGTGGGATGTGAGAATGTGGTTAGATGGATTGCAGATCCATTCATTTCTGGAAGTGATGGTATGTGCAGACATTTTCCTGATGTAGCCCAAAGCATGGGTGTTCACTTAGTTCAGATATCCTTTTATTTTGTAATCATAGTTTTAACAACTATCGCAGTGGTGTTTATAATTGTCAAAAAGAAGCAAATAGCTTGCAATTTGCACTACTTTCAGGATTCGGAAATTGTTTCCCATCAGGCTGAGCCTGAGCGACAAGATTTTGCTTCTTGATAACACCGATCAACGATTTATTTTCCACCACTACTATTTCTTTCCTATAGTGCCACCGTGGATGCATTTAGTCGTACTTTCCCGTAATTGTTCAATATTATTCCGTGAATACAAAAAGGACAATAAACAAACATAATTTTATTGTTTGCAGTTGCTATTGTTGTTTTTGTTGTTGTTTCCATAATGATAACTGCATATTAAACTATTCCCGACATCGTTTAAAAGTAAAATCATGTTTGCCATAGTGTCAACGAAATGGTTGACCAACTGTCGCGCAGGGACAGACACGAAAATGCGCTAACAATGGCGACATGCTGCACAAACAACACCAACACCAACAACAGCAACCGCGGAGGTGAAAGAAAATGGGGAAAAAGTGGCCATAAAAAGTGGCAAATTTAAACCGAACGCTATTAAAAGTAATGAGCACCGTTGTGGCGGGAGGTTTTGTGTGCGCACGAGTAATGAGGCTCAAAGTGCAGCAGGGTGAACACTCGCCCTGCCAATCGTCATTTGAGGCTTCGTTAATCGTTGAATGTAAATGCAGAAGCAGAAAAAAAGAAAAATATAATGGGGAAAAAGAGACAGCACCGGGAAAAGAATGATGTGAAAAATACAGGGTGGTAGAATGCCAGAATTTCAACAGTTTATCCAACTCAACCCTATTGAAGTGTACAATAGTCCACAGCAACTCAACCGCAGTGTTTGTCTAGAGCAATTCTCGCGAACCCTAGCATACTCTCGAAAGAAAACGGACGGACTCGCTTGCTTCCAAGCACTGAAAATACTATTAAAAATTCCTACCTAAGTACCATCAGAAACACTCTGATGGAGGACTACTTTGAAAGTTCTTCCTCCCACACTTCTCTAGAAATTTATATAGAACCTTATAAGAAATATCAAATAATTCCCTAGACACCCTTCCCCTTAGACACACCACAAAAAATGTGCTCAAATCTACCAGTGACACATTCTAAAATAACTTAGTACAGAAGGATAATCTTCTGCCAAAGGAACAGGGTCATTAACAATCGAACTATGGTTCCAATTACTTTACACCTCCAAACGTAGTTATTCTTCATCTATAATGGCCACATTCAAAAACATACTCTTAAGGTTTCTCTGCACTCTTCTGTATATATCTGAGTACGAGTATCCTCCGTGACTTTTCAATGCTTTCACTGACTTATGTTTGACTTTGATTTTGCACTTCAGTATTCTCCAACTTGACAAACCAGATATGATAAAATGCTACCTTAGAACAGCCACAGCAATAATAACCAGTTGAAACGCGTGAAGAGCGAAGTGATCGCTCCTTATAACAAAAAATCATTGCAAACACCAGGGAAAGCGACATTTCCTTTTTGCTGAGGTAAGAATTGCTTCCTTGGTGTCATGCATTTTCTAGTGAGGGTCCTTGTATTTATTTCTTCAACCTTCTCGCCCTTTTTCAGCCCGCCAGAATCACTCGTTGCAGTTTCTAACAATTCAAACTTATATTTAATATGCCACTTCCACTTGTTTTTTTACGCTACGATCTCCGAGAGTTCTCAGCATATCACCGTGCATCACAGAATTACAGGTGAATATTTTGACGCACCTAAACGCGATGTTATGAACTCTGCTTTACTAAATATTCAGAAGAACATAATTTGATTCCTTCAATGAAATAAATTGTGGGCTGCTCTTTGACCTTTTCAGACGTTAATCTCTAGAAATCAATTTAAGTCAAGGATTATGCTGTACTTCCTAGTAATATTCTGGTGATATCGACGACGATCCGAGCAATACAACAAGATCAGAATTTAACTCGCCAAACAATTGAATTTCTACAAAAGAGCTTCACTTTTCCACATTTTACTTCATTTAAATTGGTTCTGAATCTGTTTTTCTATTTTTATTTCAATATAATTTAAATCGATTTAGTGGTTTTTTTTTTTGGTTAAATATTTCCCTCTTGATTATTTTATTGAATAAAAATTTGTTGTTTGTTTATTTTTTGCTTCGTTTTTGTTTCAAATATGTTTCGATATCCTGCAGCGAAATTTGTCAGACTGCATGTACCCGCGGTGTGCATAAAATGTAGTTCTACAAAAAAGTCTTTATGCTTGGGTAACATAAAGAACAAAACAACAACTACGCATACAACTGAGACAACGAACAGAACAACAACAACAATAACAGCAAAACTAAGAGCAACAACATTCCTTCGACCTCATACCCGTACATGACACTAAATAAGCCGCAGGATGCGTTTTGCGCAACGCGACGCTGTGTATGCGCAAAACTGTCCTGTAAATTAATAAACGACAAGTCAGCAGCTGCGTTGCCAACAATGCGCGGTCGGCCACGGAGTCGGTTTGAACTGCGAGCACGTTGGGAATTAGGCGCCACATGCACACACATACACGGAGATACACTGCAGCGGAAATATCTGCATACGAGCATGAGTAAGACGCCAAGGAGCTTGAATTGCCGCAACCAAACAGACGAGTATCTGCTCGTAGTCACATGATGGGGCTGTCGTACACGGCTAATTGTACGTCTGTTCAGATCTAGCATCGTGATCTAGAATCTAGAACTGGTATCGGGAGTGGGACAAGCGCTCCATTTGTCGGCTTTTAGCTGATAACTTCAAACACGCACTGCGAATGGTCAAGTACTACGAGTATCGCCTCAACTCTCAATACTGTCCAAAGCGTTTCTCATAGGTCTCGTTGCATGTCGGCAGATGAACACCTTCAAACTGTGGTGGCTAATCAAGTCCTTACAACAGAGTTTATTCCATTCACAGTACCATCAGGTCACTGATGAGCGGCCTTCATTCTCAGCAGTTTCTTTATATGGCCACATTTGTACTCCTCTAACAACGAAACCGAAAGGTCCCTTTGGTGACCCGCTTTTTTCCCACAGTTCGCCATATGTTAACATATTTCAGCATTCAATTGTATCCATATTTCCACAATGGACTGACATAGACTCAAGTAAAGTCATTTTGAGCTGAGGCCTGTTGAGGCAATCCCGCCCGCCATCTCTTTAATAATGTTGCTTTTAGCAACAAAATAGTAATTTCAATATTTATGACTAAAAATTAAAAAACGTTATATTGAATGCATACGTTATATTGGCTAATGCTATAAGCCCTTAGTGATAAGCCATCAGGCTTGTTACTCTTCCATCTCATACCATACACATGAATAGAAGGAGTAAATCATCAATGATGCTTTCGCTCTCATGGAAAACTGTCCCTAGTACATTGGAATGGTAGTAGAAGCACAGTTGAGTTCAGTTGTTAATTGATAGCGGTAGTGATGATACTGATTTAGAAGTAAAAGAGAAACAAGCCTACCCCACTGGTTTCTGAAACGAAGTACCTCGAAATGCACCTCGATCGCAGCCTTACCTGGACGAAGAATATGAGCGCCAAAGTCAACCAAATCAGACTCCAAGTAAGTGAACTGGGATGGCTCCTAAATCGACAGTCCAAGCTCAAACTGGACTATAAGACAATAATTAAACCCTTATCGACATATGGTATCCAACTCAGGGGTACCGCATCAGCGTCAAATGTGGGGAAACCCCAAAGAGCACAAAATGCGGCGGATGATTACTACCGCCCCTTGGTACATAAAAAACTTAAATATCCACAGAGTTTTACACAGATTTCCTTCATGTCACTGAAGAGGTCCGTTACGGTGGATATCCATTTAAGAGTCGTAATATGGAGCTGTATCATCTTATGAGAGAATAGGGCATCAGAATCAACAGCCTCCCACTATTTTATTATTATCATTTGATGTAGTGCACTTCGATCAATTTGATGCTTTGTGCGAAGCCAGTATTTAACGTCCATATTAAGGCTCTTTATAATTTTTAGCACTTTGTGGTGCTCCAAGTTCCTAATAGATTCAATTGCTGTTTTAGCAACCCCAATTTGGAGCCAACATCTTCTGCAGACTGCAGGGCATTCACAGAGAACGTGTCCAGAGGTTTCCGAAACCTGGTTGCAGAATCCGTGGAGGAAATTCCAATTAGGTTTTAGATGATACCTGAATGTGCCGTGGCCCATTAGGAGGATTCGGAGGTCCTCCCTGTTTAGCATGAGGAGCTTTCTAGATACTCCTCTACATGAGACCTTGACATCTTTTGGTCTGACGATGTCTTAATTTACTAGTTGATTGCCCGGCAAATTATTGGTATATCCATTTCCTCTACAAGTCTTGGATGTGTCCTTTTGGTAGTCCACAGAATGGCTCAGGGCCAGTTAGAGTTCTCATTGGTTTTTTTTTTTTGCTCATTGGTCGATTTGTTCATTGCCTTCGTGTACTTCCTGCCTTGGGATCCAATTGAATTATATTGTACTTTGATGACCCTCTTCATTTAAAATGTTTCGGCAATCCTTGACTAGTCTAGATGTGACCATGAAGTCTTGTAACGCCTTTAAGGTAGCTTGACTCTCCGATAGTTTGTCTATACGTGCACTAGAGATGTTTCTGTAATACCTCTATGTAAGTAATACCTCTATGGCATAGGTTTCTACCTGGAAGATTGTTGCTAGTTTCCCCATCGCGATGGGGAAATTTAAGGCCATAAAGGCCAGTTCCTACACTTCCGTCTTCCAGTTTGGATCCATCAGTGTACCATACTTGTGAGCCTGGTTCAATAAAATTTATGTGTTTTCCATGATTCCCTGTCTGAGATATATATTTTGTATTGATTGAAGAATTTTTAGTGGTGGATTTTGTCAGAGACTTCGAAGATTGGGTCATTTTCGAGCATTTTGAGAATGTTCATGTGACCCGTTATATCTCCACTTTTGAATTCAAAGGGGTAAATTGGAATCAGAGCCTGAACACAAGACTCTCTTTTGATGGCTAAGCTAAATGGAGCTATTCCTAGCAGCTTCACACTCACATGGTATTATTTTGAGTATATTTTTTGAGCACCACTTTAGTTCTTCTCTCACCACCCTTCGTATTCTCTTCTAGTCGCATTTTGATTCGATATTTGGGTCACTAAAATAATTTCCTTTCAACTAAAATGAAATGCTGAGCTTCCCCAGTAGTCACATGCGGAGCTATGTAATTTTCTCCCCCTGCCCGACCTCTCCCTTGCCAACTATAAAGCTCTACTTTTCATTATAATTGCTAATAAAGTTAAGCATACGCCCAGTGGTCACTTTTCTGTTACTCGAACACTTCACTTAAAACAATGTTAAAATTGAACTGGCAAAACCAAAACAAAGGAAAAACAATGAGAACTAAAAAAGCAACAATTTAAAATGCAAATGAAACACGTTTTTTGTTCTTAATTTTTTGTTCAAAAGCTGTTTTTCTTTTGTTTCACTTTGTTTTTCTTTTTCTGTTTTTTTGTTGCTGTTGTTGTTCTTTCTCTTAATTGCTGCTCAAACAAGAGCAACAACAACAGCAACAAAAACAAAAACAATAATTATTCATTGAATTTTGTGCTCATTGGTCAAATATTGTATGAAGCACACACACACGAACACACAGAATCGTACGGGAGCACCTTGCGCCCCCCTCACAACTAACTCATCATAACACATTTGGATGCAGTTGTGGCAATTATAAATAATAAGCAATTTAATTGCATGATTATCTTAAAAGCCTTAAAACAGCAAAAGTAGGCAGTCGGCAGTAGCTGCCACAACAACAATAACAACAATAACAACAATAACAACAACAACAGCATTCTGTTTGTTATGGCAAGCGTTGAGCAGAAATTCTTTATGCCCTTTTTATTTAGTTTTTAGCTATAAATGCTCTAAAAGGCCGTTTTAGTGGCGGCCAGTGTTGCCACTGCGGCCTAATTTTCTTACTGACTATCAATGACTTTATATATTTTGAAGTGATGATATATAATCTGCCATCGTCTCAAAAATTCTTCTTTCTACATCTTTCTAATCTTGAAAAGGTACACTTGAAAAGATGCTGCAGCCCTTTGTGAAGGACTGAAGTCTCTGCAGGGGTACAGCGGTACTAAGGGAAAGGTACTGAAACATCTGAAAAGGTACTGAAACCCATGTAAAGGTACCGAGCCTAGGGAAGGTTCCGAAATCTCTAGAAGGATACTGACACGGAAGAATAGTTCAACTCTTGAAACGATAATCAAACGTATCGAAAAGTAATGAAACCCCTGGAAAGGTACTAAAATCCCTGGAAAGGTACTGAAGCCTCTGGAAAGAACCTTAAACTCTTGGAAAAGAACTGAAACCTATGGAAAGGTACTGAAATCGGTAGAAAGGTACTGAAACCTATGGAAAGATACCAAAAACTCTACAAATATTATGAAACGGAAAGATACTTCAAATCTTGGATAATCAATCCTACCGAAGCGTAGTAAAACATATGGAAAGGCACAGAAATTTCTCGAAAGGTACTATAACCCATGGAAAGGTACAAGAACCTGTGGAAAGGTACTGAAATCTCTAGAAAGGTACTTCTTTCTGTACCTTTCTAGAGATTTCAGTGAAAAGATACTGAAACGGAAAGATATTTCAACATTTGGAACGATAATGAAACGTATCGAAAGGTGCTGCAGCCTCTAGAAAGAAACTCAAATTCTCAGATATCAAAAACTCTAGCAAGGAACTCTATGGAAAGATTCCAAAAACTCTAGAAAAGCTCTGAAACGGAAAGATACTTCAAATCTTGGAACAATAAAAAATCCTACCGAAACGTGATAAAACCTATGGAAAGTTGATGAATTTTCTAGAAAGGTACTAAAACCCATGGAAAGGTACAAGAATCTATGGAAAGATACCGAAAACTATAGAAAGGTACAGAAAGAAGCCCCTGAAAAGATACTTTTGGAAAGGTACTGAAATTTCTAGACAGGTATAGAGTCTCCTGAAAAGGTACTGAAATGGATAGATACTTCAACTCTTGGAACGATAATGAAACGTTTCGAAAAGTACTGATATCTCTAGAAAGGTACTGAAATCTATGGAAAGAAACTTAAACTCTTGGAAAGGTACCGACACCTACAGAACGGTACTAAAATCCTTGGAAATTTACTGAAGCCTCTGGAAAGCTACTGAAAACCCTGCAAGGTTACTGAAACGGTAAGACACTTGAACCCATGGATTGATAATGTAGCCCAATCGAAATGCACTGACAACTCTGGAAAGCTACTGAAACTTATGGAAGAGTCTGAATACTTTGGACACGTACAGTCCTTTTTTCCCCTTTCAAATAGCATTAAAACATAACCACATTTACATTCAAAATTACCACACTCGACCTAGAATCACCTCCCTAGATCGCTATCATTGCCTTCAAGTCGACTTGCGATTTCTACTAAACTCCTTTACTTAATTTAACTGAGTTTGGTTCCCTGAAATGTGGCAGCACTGGCCTGCCACCTAACACTATCATCCCTCGGCACTTAGCAAACTTTGTTGCACACCACTAAATGCGGCCACAATCAGCATGCACCATGCACCGGGCACCAAGCGCAAGGCACCACGCCCCCCACATACGATTTGCATTTTTAGAGCCGCCGCGTGCGTGCGCTGATATGCTAATGTCCTCGTCGTTCGTTCGTTCCACGTCTACGCCTCGCGAGCGTTTGCAATACGCCGCAACGCTGCCCGAGATGCCCACAGTGATGACGACGGTGCTGGTGCTGATGGTGATGGTGACGGTGGCGATGATGTTGATAGTGAGTCGCGGAGTAGCAGAGCTGCAGCGGAGCCAGTGTGGTGAGCACAACCATGGGGAACTGCCTTACGATTAGGCACTCATGAGCAGCAGTAACAACAACAACAACAGCGCTCATTAATGCAAATAAAAAAGAAAAATTCAATCAAAGAAAATACAACAAAAACTCAAAAGTTTAAAATTAAACAAAAAGAGGAAAAAACACAATTTTAGTTTTTATTTTTCTCCCATTAAATAAATCATTTATGAATTATGACTTTATTTGGCTTTTGTTGTTTTTGCTCTTTCTTTTTTAATGTTATTATTATTTTTATTGTTATTGTTATTGTATTGTGCCACCATTTCGTTAGCAGCAGTTGCCGCCTTGCTTGGGTGTGCTTGGCTTTGGTTTGTGTGACGCCGCCGACGCCGCCGACTCCAACTCCCGTCGTTGGCTTCGTCTGAGCTTGCGTCTGCTCCAATTGCTTAACAATGCTTGCCTGAGCTGGGCCTGAACCGTGCCGATGGAACTGCATTTCGCGCATTTTTATGACTCGGCTGCAATGTTTTCCGGCCCTCTGCTTCGCTTTTATTTAATTGTATAAATATTAAACGCAATTAAAACTGAAAAATCATCAAAATAATCGCCATCATCAGCTCCAAAGCGTTTGTGTAAATGCAACTGCTCCAAAGGCGCCCGTCAGGATTCCTGCCCCTGGCCCGCTGTGGAATTCAATTAACTTTTGTGGGCCCATATAAACAATGAGCGAATGAGTGCGCATTAAGCGCATATTTAAAGTTAAATGCCGAATGCTAAATGCAATTTTATCGCTTTATGGTGCAGAATTGAAATTTATGCACAGTCCCGCATTTCCAGAGTCATAATATTCAGTTTGAAATTTAGAGTCAATTCTCCAACAGACTTAATCGCTTGCCAATAGAACAACGAAGCCCCTCAAGCTATAAAGTTGGAAACACTGGTAACAAACCATTCCAAATAAGACTAAATAAGGCAGCGCAGTTCCAAGTCGTTAAGTCCTATTTAGTGAATAAATCCGTACTCGTTAAAAATAGCGACTTCTCTAGGATTTGTGGTTCCATTTAAACTATTTTTAACGACACTCTGTCAGTGCCAATTATACTCAACTCAATCTCTGATCTAGGAGCAGAGTTATGAATGGATCGCATTTGAAACTCGCCCACTAAAAATGAACTTCCAGCAAATCCTGTCAAAGAATTTGTTCCACTAATATTTAAATTATTACAAAATTATCAATCCTTTAGTGGCATTCCTCTTTTCTTCATAACTCTTCTATTTCATAACTCGAATTAAAGTTCCGATTGAATAATTTGGAGTCTCGAATAAACGTATCGCTCAATGGTATTGACCAAGTTAGCTCCATCGTCAATATAGTACCACATTTTGTTATTAGGACCTGCTTTCTTTTAAGTGGGGAGAAAGGAATATTTTGGGCTCATTCTTCTGATATTCCCGACTATTGTGATCTCTTCTAGTTTTCAAATACCACGGATAACAGTTTACAACTTCAGAATAGGCTTTAATAGCAAATCGAAAATGGTGTAAATCATATAAAATGATGTCACTTCCAATGTCCTGAAACTGTAATAAAATACAAATACGAAATAGCCTCCATTCTGGTCTAAACCACTGTCCATGGAAATAAGAGAGCTCTCATGGTCCCTGCATAAATGTAGTCGTACTTGTATTCAATACTAGTTATGTCTTCAGAAATAAGCGACCTTCGGCCTACACCCTCCTTAACGAACTTAAACCATCTCGCTCCGTATCACCAAAGAGTATCAGAAAGTACACAATTAACTGTAAGTCGGATGATCCTGATTTCACTGATATTTATGGGAAGGATTGTGTCTTATAGATTCGTTTATAATACACTATCTGAGGCCTGTTATATTCGACAATTCATAAAATGATCGATTATCATGGATCATATTATAAGAATAGAAATAAGAGACGATAAGAACTTAAAACCTAAGAGGGTGGTTTTGGGGCTGGGGTTGGAACCTCCTCAGTGAAAAAACAACAAAATTAGGACTTTGAACATAATAGCCATATATAATTGCACTAAATACATAAGAATACCCCTACGCAATTTTTGTGGACGCGCCTATGCTGAAAGATAATAATATTGTAAGAAAAAAGGAAGTGTACTATATGTGAATAACCATTTTTATAAAGATTTTATTTATGATGATCGCATGACGATAATTTTGCGGGATGTGCCAATGTCTCAAGTATTCCAGACATTGAAAAGTGCATTTTTAAGCATAGTGAAAAGTCAGCCCATTCAACAGGATCAGCGATAAATCTAATATACAAATATCTTTTATAAAATCGAATGAATCGAAAAATTTCTGAGGATCCTATTCTCAAGATTATTTTCCTTGTACTGTGCCAGAAATCCTTTTTAAACTGATGACCTACCTTCGAGTCTCAGGCTAATGAGTTCGAAATGGAATGCATCAATTTTCTCTCGTGCATTCCCTCTCCCCTAGAGAGGTCAAGTAATATTGACTGATGACTGCAGACAGAAACTCATCCTAAGCAGCAGTTCTGGAACTAGGCAGCGATTGGTTTCATTTGCTCTAAGGCGAGCACTGCACCACTGCAATTAATAAAGCGAGCGTCTGCGGGGGAGAGCCATAAGGCCACAGCAGCGGGGCCAATGAGTGGGTTCGCTGGAATTGTCATAAAAATCATTTCATCAGCCCAAATGTAAACCGACAATGGCACATTATGTCAGCGGCCAACGCTGTCACGGTGTGTGGCATGGATCGCGAGCAGTCAGCCACCTTTATAATTATATTGTTTTTATTTTTATATTTTTATATAATTTTTCCTTTTTATTATTACAACTTTTTAATAAAGTGCACGTTTGACAATAAAATGCACTCACTCTCCGTCGCCTAATGGCGAGCCCGACCCCGCCATGTTCGACTACTGGCATGGCTCATTTATTTGCACCGGTAGCAGGCACGCTGGTCTCCGTCAGTGCAATTCACTGCAAAAGTTGGCTACGCTTTCGAAGTACTCGTATCTCTGACTGGGCAGAGCGGTGCTAGCATTTAAGCGCAGTTAAGATGCCACCGCAGATAAGAAAGTGCAATTGTACGTTTATTTGTCCGTCCAACCGTCCGCTTGTCTGCCTGTTCGTCCGCCCCTCGTCAGTGCTGTGATGCCACTAATTGCATCAGTTGCACTACTGTGCAGACGACTGGGTGTGTGTGTGTGTACAGGCAAGTTTTGAGCCGCAATTCGCCGGTTCCTTTCCTACATACTCATAATTATATGTGGCAGAAAGGGTTTGATGGGCTCTTAATGTTCACTGGTTTCTCGGTTTCCGTCTCTGTTTGTGTTTGTGAATTCTGTTGTTGATATTCCCATTAAGTGGCAATATTAGCTGGAGTTCCCGTGGCAGTTCATCTAAAGCTAAGCCCGAAGGAACAAACATTCCTATTTTCAAGTGCATGGCATCATTGTCATAAAAAATATTTATACGTCATAATTTATTCTATATACAAAACTTGGTTGCATTGTCATCAGAAGCATATATTTAATACAAACTCACAATTTGGCAGCACTGTTAAGAGATCTGCGCAACTGTCACTGCTTATATAAAAAAAATGTCCAAATCCGAGTCCTTTGTGAAAACTATCGTAAATCTGACCGGCTTCAAGATTTGAAGTCTTCAAAACCAAGTTGAGGGACTTCGCTGTGCTGTGTTGTGGCACTTTTATACGAACTTTATAAACAAGCGATCAAAGTATGCCATCAAACAGCTGATTGATTGTGAATGGTGCCAAATTGATATGACAGTAATATCAGTGAAACTTGGCAGCATTCTTTGAGCTCACATGCAACCTATAATGAGTCTGACTCCTAAGCTTTGCGAAGGATTTCCATGAAAACTGAACCACAGTTCTAGATCCAAAGCCACAGGAAAGTACTTTATGCTGCATTTTCTTGCATAGCTCTTCATCAACATTTTTATAAAATTTTTTAAGACTATCCTTTCGAGTTAGTGTCAGAAAGAGTAAAAATGGTGGTAATTTGCAATTGTCCGTTGCATTAACTGGGCTAACAACAGGCTTTGGCATCTCCCATTCATCATATATAGTTAAAATATTATAGTAACAAATTGATATTTGGGGTAATGGTAAGGATTTAACAAATATAATGCCAAAAAAGGAGTTGCGGTTTATGTTTTCAATAGATTGCTTCAAGTTCCCTTCTCTTCAAAAATCTATCAAAACCCGAAATCCGCGGACATCCAATTTCTTACTTCTTCTGATTGGAAACTGAATCATTCGTATAAGAATATTTGATGTTTAACTAAGGATTGCAGGGACTGTTCCCGAATGCAACACACTTAAAACATATAAGACCCATTGTCATACCATTTAACTCCTTTTCTAGTTACTTTGCAGAATGGAAATCATTCTAATCACTCTCGTTTTTCATACAGCAAACTTCCGTGCTCAATTGCATGATAAACCAGCAACAAAATTGCAGTAATATTGCGTGTTTAACTGCACCATCGTTCAAAGAAATTATCCTGCCGCTGGACCGGACCTGCCAACATGCCGCCCATTTAGTGATCTGCAAATGCTCTGCGAAACATTTGGAAACCAGAGCGCAAGCACATCTTTCCAATGAGCCAACACACTCGGAATCCCTCGCTCTCACTCTCACACTCTCTCTGGCTGTGCCTACTCCATTTCTGCACTCTCTGACATTCCAGTGACTCGAAGTGTAAACTGACACTCCAGCAACGCAGCTAAGCGGAACGCTGTGAACGAAACAACGCCATATTGGATTTGCATTGGTGTTGGTGTTGTCGGTGGTTGCATGCATTCACAGCTACAAAGCAAAAAAGGCGGAGTTAACGCTTCGTCGTGGTGGAAGCACAAAAGTAGCCCACAAAACAAAATTTTCCACAAATATGCCCGGAAAATGCCAAACTAAAATTATTATGATGAACGATGGATGTGATGGATTAGACGACGTGGTCGGGCGAACAAATGGACAAATGGACAAACGAACGGACGAATGGACGGAAAAACAGACGGACAAACGGATGGACGAAAGCGTATTTAAGTGCTAAAAAATTATGACGACGGAATTTTACTAAGCAGCGAAAACAAACAAAATTGTTGGTTGAAATTGTTCATAATTTGTGAAATAATTTGCCACAATTAACAACAATCGTAACAACAGAAACAACAACAAGCAATAATGATGTATGACAACTATTAAGGTGGCTATGGCGGCATTTTTTAAGTAATTTTTGTCTCCTCGGCATAATTACTAAAATTGGTACGATTCAGGGAAGTTAAGCGCGGATCCTTGTTAAATGGTTTTCAAAGCCATACTCGTGAAGGACACGTTTCCCATTGAAAGCAACAAGAGTCAAACGCTAAGACTGCTAACAGCGAACACCTACTCTTCCATCCAAACTGAAGTAGCGTTCTCGGCTAGCCTGGGAACTGGACTCAACGACTTTTGTTTCACTTGTGTGACCTTATTCTGACGAAATTATTAGCCAACTCTTTTTGGAAGGTGGGCGGGCAAAAATATTTAAAGTGTTTCGAGGAATATTTGAAAGAAAATCGGCATGCAAAATTCCGGATACGATCTTCGTTTGAATTGGTAAGCAAAGAGAGCAAAGCCAACAGCATTGGTCTAGTTCGGAGATGGTATCTAAAAATATTGCAGGAGAGAGGCAAGTCACCAGCATTTGTAATATGTAGATCAGAAGAAGGAAGCTTCAAAATATATTGAAAAAATCAAAAGGAAGTGAAAAACAAGAATTTGACCATAATCGTATTTGTTGCAAACAAATAGACGGACATTCTAACTGCTCATCCCTGGTATAGTGAACGCAATCCCAATTTTCAACTCATTTGAAAAACTCATTGCACTCACCTCCTATTCCACTGATGACAACAGATTTTTGATCAGGTGGAGCGATAATTTGCTTCCTTTGTAAGTCCACACTGGTAAGTATCTTCCCCCATAATTATCATATTGGAGCTGTAGAGAGATTTAGATAGGGACTACTTTATAAACATGATTTTATTCATTGGTCGGTTCAATTCCGTGTCAAACTATGAAGTCTAAAAGCATGTGTAAATTCTAAACCTATCCCGTGGATTTACGGGATATTTATTCAATTACTTGATTGCGAAAAATACAACAAAATCGTTAAGTTGAAGCCTTCTTGCAAGCTGGCAGCACTGTCACCAATGTTCGTGTAGTATTTATCTTTGCATGTGATGAAAGTCTCAATCTATGCTCAACCTACAAAAAAGTCTGACTTGGCAGCACAGTTCCAAGTCGCTCACTCACAAAGAACGATTCCCAACTCGTTAAAAATAACGATTTCGCTGATTTTTGTTGTTGCATACAAATTTTAAAAAAGCTATACATTATTGATAGGGACCAATCGCTCTATGCGTGGCTTTATCCAGCCAGATTACCCTATATTTAGGAATATAATTTATAAATTCAAACAGCATTTCATATTCACAATTCCAGAATTTGATTAGGTAGGTAGTGGGTAAGTTGAACGGCCGCCAAAAAGCACACTTAGGCCTAGATTGGTCCTTTGTGACACGGCATGAGATACAAGACCTAATCCCTTTAAAAAATCCAGTCATTTGGAGCTTTGAATGAAGTAGTTGATGGAGCTTATTTTCTTATTTGGTATATCTCCCAGAGAGTACAGAAACTAGTCACCCAGGGAAGTGTGTGTCCTTTTGGACAGAACTAGATACGTACATAGCAAGTGTTCAATGGACTCTTGCTCTTCCTATTCCTTAAAATTCCTGCAAAAGTCATTTGAGGCTATTCCCAGCATGCTATCGTGAGTATCCAGGGTCCAGTGTCCCGTTACGATGATGATACCTATATTTTGTCTACTAGGAGACATTTGAGCGCTTGACGTTTATTCCAAGCCAGATTAGTTCAGCTATTTTCCATCCTGCTCCTTCAGACCAGCACTTGAACGCCGCCCCTAAGGATCTTCTGTTAATTAGTAGCTTGCATGTAGCAATGGGAATGCCGAGGTTTGGCCTAGCTGGCTGAATCGGTATTGTAGTGCTCTCTCAAATGAGTTCGTCCACTTTGCAGATCTCTGGAATTGTAAGCCTCTCGGGCAAGTTTATCCACATTGCAATTCCCTGGAATATCCCTGTAGTCGCGAACCCAGCTTAGATGCAGATGAATTTGCTGAGCTATCTCGTTTATAGATATGCGGCAACTGTTGCGGCTTTTCATGTTATCAGATCAAAATCCTGCCAAATAGTCCCAATGGAAACCAGTTAGAAGCCCTTGAAGAAACCTGAAATAACCCACGATAGCGCCATTGATTCTCTAACAGGAAGCAACAGAGGCTCAACAACACCGTGGCGAACAAAATACTTTAAAAGCGTATGTTGAACTAAGGATGAAAGTTGGAGAAGTGTTGTGCTTTTTGTTGTGACTGAATCATCACACAAAGACATTTGATATTCTTTCTCTGAGGATGACAACTTGGTGGATAAGTATTGAGATGACCTCTAGTGGACTAGTTATGAAAATCCAGCAACTTTTACTGAGGATACTCAAAGATTCTCTTAGGAAAATCCAATTTGAATGCTTGTAGTGTAATGGATCTTCTGGGAGATACGTCAGCAACATTTGGGGCGTGAAACTGTCCTTACTTAAATATATGTAGTTTCGATTATGAAAGTGATCCCAATTCAAACTGCTAATTCTTCAGAATCTTTCACGCCATGCAAGACTCAATTAAGTCCATCAGCATCCTTTCTCAAAGCCCGGAATAATACTCTGGCTCATCTACTTTAATATTGGGATATGTTCCTAAGGTTTGGCGGGAGGTTAAGGCTATATTCCTACCAAAGGGTGGAAATAAACCCCCCGAATCTCCCAAATCCTACAGGCCTATCAGTCTAACGTCCTTCATGTTAAAAACCATGGAAAAGATATTGGACTGCTACCTAAGAGAGGAGGTAATCTCTGATACTCCACTACATAAGCTACAATTTGCCTATCAAAAAGGGAAATCTACAGTCACAGCACTGCACACAATTGTTCGTGATATTGAAAAGGCACTAGGCCTAAAGGAGGTAGCCCTCTGTGCATTCATGGACATTGAGGGTGCTTTCGACAATGCGAACTTTCAAGCAATAGAACTGGCACTCTCCAACAGGGGAGCAGATCCAGCAATAGTAAAATGGGTAAGCAATATGCTAAACCAAAGAATAATCACAGCCTCTTTAGGGCAAGTTAACATGAGTGTTACAGCGGTAAAGGGATGTCCGCAGGGGGGAGTACTATCACCACTGCTATGGTCCATACTAGTTGATAACCTAATACAGATCCTTAATAATAAAGGATACAAAACAATTGGATATGCAGATGACATATCTATAATAATCCAAGGCAATCATGAAAGGACTATTGGAGACCTGATGCAAGATGCCTTAGACACAACATGGGAGTGGTGCAGGAAAGAGGGGCTATCAATCAACCCCACCAAAACCACTATTGTCCCCTTCACCAGGAAAAGGACATTTGATATCCCAACATTAAAAATAAATGGAATAGAGGTACCCTTACATGAAGAGGTAAAATATCTAGGTATCATCCTGGATAAAAAACTCACCTGGGAGGCACACCTTAACTCGGTAATAAAAAAAGCCACGAAAAACCTTTGGACTACAAACCAACTTCTGGGAAAATCCTGGGGTCTGAGCCCCAAAATGAGCTTCTGGATATACACCCAAATGGTTAAACCCATCATACTATATGGGGCATTGGTATGGTGGGGAAAAACAAAACAAACAACAGCCAAATTAAAACTGTGCAAATTACAAAGGCTGGCATGCCTAAGCATCACAGGGGCTATGAGAACTACCCCAACTGCTGGCATGGAAGCGCTGTTAAATTTACCACCGCTACACCTAGCAATACAAGAGGAAGCTGCAAGGCAAGCACTCTCAATCCATGCAAATGAAAAATTCAAACCAGCAAATCTCACTGGACACCTAGAAATTCTAAATTTGGTCAAAGATGCTATGCACATGACCCAGGTAAGTGACCACACAGACTCAGTACTCAATTTCACCAAGAGGTACAATGTCATATTCCCATCAAGGGAGGAGTGGAACGATAGCCCAACATGGCTACACGATGATTCGCAAAAATGGTATACAGATGGATCCAAAACGCTCAAGGGGGTAGGAGCAGGAATAGTGGGACCTAGAGCACACAAATCAATAACCCTAAGTGCAGATACCACGATTTTCCATGCGGAGCTCTATGCTATAATGGAAATAGTGGAAATCTTATCTAAAAGAGGACTTAAAGGAGTAAAAATTAAAATACTCTCAGACAGTCAATCAGTCCTCAAAGCTCTTAAAAGCTACACATTTACATCAAAAGTCCTTATAGAGTGTAACAACGCACTCAACGAACTGGCCATCCACAATCAGGTCTCTCTGGTTTGGGTGCCAGGACACGAAGGACACGAAGGTAACGAAAAGGCAGACCTTTATGCCAAAAAAAGGGGCTGAAGGATCATTTATTGGACCCACCCCCTTCTTTGGCTTTAATAAAAACAACATAAAACAAGAGACCAAAAAATGGATCCAACATAAAATCAGCGAATATTGGAATGGCATTGACGGCCTCGATCACTCCAAAAAATTCCTGAGCTTTGACGCTAATAGAGCAAAAATCGCTCTTACCTTAAACAAAAAATGCCTTAGATCACTCTCTGGAGCATTAACAGGCCACTTCGCCTGCAACAAACACCTACACAAAATAGGTATATCTAGCACGAGCACTTGCAGATTCTGCTGTGATGAAGAGGAGTCTGTGGGACACTTAATCACCAACTGTGATGCATTAGGCCACAGGAGACACAGGATCTTAGGTTCCTATATACTAGAAGATGAAGACCTTCAAATGCTCTGTCCAAAGGAGCTGGTCCGATTCCTTGATATACTAAGTATACTAAATAATTAAGTACGAAGGGGCGCACAATAGATCAAGTTGGTCGCAGTGCATAAAGGCCTTAGCCTAACCCTTACAATCATTACATTACATTACAATACTCTGGCTCACAAAATTAATGTAAGAATAAAAGCTAATATAAAATGGGCACGCCACGCCATCCAAATTCAGTCAATGGCAAACAAAATTTGGCAGGTATTCAGATTCCGCTTCGGCGACAGAGGAATAGCGGCCATCCCAATCCGCAATCTATGTAACTAAATGCAAATAATCAGCTGAAAACGATTGTAACTGTTGTTCAGCGCGGCAGTTGTCATTGTAGCAATTTAAATTAATTGCATAACCTTCACATAGAAAATCTCTCATCAAGAAAATTACAACGTTGTAATACGTGGAGAGGGGCGTCTGATGAGAGACGAGCCGCGGACGGCGAGAGACGAGCGAGAAGGGGTGAGGGGGGGGGGGGGAATGTTCATATAATCACACAGCAGAAAATGCAACTGCCACACATGTGAGGGCGTGCAGTGCGCTTTTCACACACACACACAAAAATGCACACAAACACACTCAGCCACATACTTGGAAGCACACAAATACTCACACGGACAATTGACAAAATGAAAGCTATTAAAATGCTTTAACAACAACAAAAACTACAATAAAGCTATTGAAAAAGTAGAAACAAAAGAATTGATCGAAAAGTGAAGAATTAAATAAAAGTGAATGAGTGGCGACCCAAACCAAATCCCCCTTAACAGTCCTTTGAAGGTTTTCACAAATTTTGTTAAGCCATAACGACAGGAGTCTCTTTAATCTTCTTAGTTATTTTAAGGGAGAATTGGTGGCCAACCTTATCCGACACATTTAGATCCAAACAGGTCCTCACAGATCATTTGTGATAATGGGCTCTTATCGACTCTTTTGATGACAACACTAGGAGGTCTGTGTTACCCTAGTCTCTCAGATGTGCAATATCACTGAACAGTCAGTTTCCTTACTGCGTGGTGCATTGGTACATGAATCCCGGCGAAAAATATGGAACACTTGCGGAGAGTATGGATCACTGGAGGAGAATACGAAACATTTTGTCCTCCTTACGAGTATAAAGAGAAAAATATCAAGTGGAGCTTAAGTGGAAAGTCAGTATGGGTCCTCAGAGAAAACAGCATCACTTATTCCGTAATGAGCCTGACTCTAAGCAAGAATCGAGATAATCAGACTTCGCTGATGTAGTTTTCAGAGATGAATTCATAGTCCTTCGCAAAGCTTCCAGAGCAGACTTTTAGTTCACAAAATTTCTTTTCTTTGCGTTCTTCTGTTCTCTAAACTTGATTCCAGCAAAGATTTTGTATGTCACCGTCTCATCCCATTCGGGGTTTCTCAATACCTCAGTCTTGATAAACTTTCGAGATAGTTTCACTATTCTCAAATACGTTTTCACTACCCTCTTCCCTTTGAACTGAGGTGACCCTAATTAATTTGATTAAAGTATTTCTTGTATTCTTCTAAAGAAATGATTCATGTATTCATTCAAACCCTACGAACAACTTCATTAACTGGCCTAGAGTTTTCTCTGATAGTCTCATAGTCTCCTACAGGAACTCTGTGGGTTTATTCCTAAACAGCCCACTGCACTTCGTAATCATTTAACTAATCACACGGAGGAACAAACGAAAGGAGTGATGCAGAGGATTCTACAACTCCGTCTTCAAGAGTGCCTCATAGTCGTATTGCCAACTCAGTTTTCTTTATCCAGCAACACCCTCCCTCCCTTACTTGCAACTCACCCAGCTATTAAGAACTTTGGAGTCGTTCATCAAAATGAACATTTTATCAGAGCCAAACGCCGTTCTGCTGGCCACGTCTCGCGGCCACCGTCACACAAAAATATTTCGATGGAATGTCATAGGAAAAAAGTGTGGCAGCCGCACACAATCAAACCGCGCCGCAAAAGTTCAAACTAATTACATTAATAACAGCAAATAAACAAAACGAACGAAGGAAGTATCGAATTCGACATTTGATTGTGGTTTTCCGCTGCTCAGCCCCTCCCTGGACGCATTCATCCAACCGCTGATAGAAATTGAACGCCGTAATTGACGGTCGATTCAGTGGTGAGCCTCCGTCCTCGTAGGAAGAAAACTGTCAATCAAAATATTTTTGTTGCCTACAAAAAATTTGTGAACTAATTTTTGGGTTTTTGTGTTCGATAATTGAGGAGACTGGTTGGTTGAGTATGGTCTGCTGCATTTCACAGGTCTGGTTTAGCTTGTACTCGAAAGTTAGATTATGTTTCAGAGAAGAGAGGCCAGCAAACTCGTCATATGGTAGAGAGATATAAAGATACCTCGAGGCGGGTCCATGGTGTGAATATCTAAATTTATATTGACCACTTCAAAGTTAAAGGTTTCGTCTCGTCTTTTACTCTTTTACGGGTTGGTTGAGTATGTTTTCAGTTTCTTTTTGAAGTTAGCGATATTATCAGAGTAGCCTCCTTAGAGTTTTTTTCTTGTCCTTGCCAAAGACGAAGCAGTCGATTAGATACAGCTGTTTATAGTTTCTGGCCCTTCCCCCATACAATCCTCCATCAGATTTCTGAGATGGCAATTCGCGACATATTCCAAGATGAAATCCGAAATGTCTGTCCTGTTGCCTGTGAATGAACCTCCGCATGGCCTAAGTGTGTCTTCTGGCCGACTATCCTTGCCCTTGACAGACACTTAATTCTAACCTAACCCTACTTGTAAATGAGATGAGAAGGCACGAATTCTGGTTAGTGTTCAGACTTCAGTATTCTCCTTGTAATCTACGAACCCTCCTTAGATGTGAAGAATAGCAATACAAATTATGGATTATGTTTTATTGGGCTAAAGGAGTGATTTCATCAAATCTTTCTGCTCGTCTTCGCATTAGTCAAATCTTTAGAACTCGCGTTTGAGTGAAGTTCCATCAAAATTCTTTTCTTATCAGGCTCCTGTTCCATAGCAGTAGACCAGGGGAGATGAAAATCACTTATATTGTTTTTCTAGCACCCCTGATCAAATGGGTTAGAATTATTTGGACAATGAACCGGAGTCACTTCCTGCTATTCGTAGAAGACGCAGCAAAACTGTGTGATCTCGTGAAGAAACGGCGATGTTTGCTTCTTAGTGGTGCCCTCCTAAATTGTTCACTAGCGTGCTCACCCCATTTGCTGGGTTCATTTAATTCGTCTCGACCATATCGAGGAATCAGGATTCCATTTTACCTCTCCTTCCTTAGTGCACATTTTGCCTCTCATCTTAATAATCTTTTGCATTACTATGCATTACACGGGCTACCATATTGACTTCAAGATCCTGATCAATGTTGCTTATTGTTAAGGGTGTTATACACCGTGACCTGAAAGATCTATTGTAATGCCCCTATTTATTTAAAAAATGAGGATAGTCTCATCTACAGATCTTCTGTCAGGTTAATTTCGAGAGGAATTCATGTATTTTGGAGCAATCAAGTTGAGGGATCTTACTCATATCTAAGATATATCCTCCAAAACACCTTTCTCCAAAACACCTTTTGTGTGCCATAGGTCCGCAGTCTGTAATCCGGTGCGGTGAGGTTCCCTCACTTCCTCCACAGAATCTACAGATGACATCTAAGGATAGACCCAACTTATCCATAATACGAGTATAGTTGAGTTTACAGTGGATGCCTATTATATGATACAATATGATACCAACAAAGACCCCAGCTGGACCACTATAGTTGGTCTAATAATTTTGCAACATCAAATGAATTAATCGTGGCTCTTGAATGATCCTGGAACAATATAATGTCCCGCAAAAAACCCTCTTTGAGATGGATTAATTGGGGTGCAGTTATTTCATTTAAGGTTTCAGGCAACGTTCTTCGCCTACACCGCCCAATCCAGTAAAATTTCAATAGCGGATCAACGCCAAGTAACGCTTGGAACCTTATCAAACTCTGTCGACATATCAGTCTGGGTGTCTACGGAAGTCTCTCTCTCCATTGTTCGACCACTGCTTCCATTTTAATTCTTCCATCTGAAGAAAACTCGTAATGCCGCATTAACTCCATGATTTATCACTCATAACTCTGCCACATAGTCGTAAATTCATGGAATTATTGCCACAGTTTCGAACGGGCGTTAAGTGCAACTCCAGCCATTTTCATACAATTTAATCTTTCTGCATTGGTAATTTCTCCCTCCTGCTTCTCCTTCCTCTCCTGCCCACTCGCAGCAACACTCGCTTTTTCGTGGCATTTACTTTAATTTCGTTAATTTAATAATTTGCATTTTATTGT
The DNA here is from genome assembly GCA_920105625.2 of Clusia tigrina. Classification (NCBI taxonomy): domain Eukaryota; kingdom Metazoa; phylum Arthropoda; class Insecta; order Diptera; family Clusiidae; genus Clusia; species Clusia tigrina. The sequence continues at coordinate 27,981,784 of OV050031.1, read as the reverse complement.
GTTGAAATTTATTCACCGTTTGCGTGTTTTGTTTCCGAATGAGCACAATTGTGCAGGCAGCCACCGCCCCTGCCCCCAAAGCAGCCGTCGCCCAACTAAATGGATTTTGATGGATATTTTCTGCTTTTTAATTGTAATTAAGCGAATTATTATTATAATGTTTTTTCTTTGAAATTAACTTTTTTGTGTGGCATTGGCGCGAAATTGTTGCAATTGTTTGTGGCCAACACAAACCCGGGCGTACGTGCACAGTGAGCGCCAGTGAGAGTTCGTACAAGATGTGGATTTCGTTCACCAACACTTGGTGTGGTGATACCACTTCCACTGATTAACATAATAACATATAAAAGTAGTGAGAAAGAAAGGATGCAGACGATAGAATGGGTTTTCTATATATTATAGTTCAGATATCTAAGAGACCCGACACACAGTGGGGTAATTGATAGCAAAAAGTGTGATTAAATCAGCCAAGCCGCTCAGTAACGGAATTTATATTTTTTTAGTTAACAAACAATTATAAGCTATAAAAAACATCATAAAACCATATACTTTAATGGAACCTTATTTTTTTCATCAATTTTAATGAAATACATATCCAATACTGAAATATAGAGCGGTTGTAAAATTTTTTTTTAAATTTTTTTATGTTATCAATCATCTGACATTGAGTCATTAGCAAAAACATCATCATCATCGTCTTCTTCTTTGCTTTCGTAATCATCATTATCTTTGATAACATCATTTTTGTCATTATCTTCTTTTGCAGTACTCAAAGCAAATTGACGAAACTTCTCTATTTCAATTTCATGTCCACTTGAAACGGCAATCATCAACATATGCATTTTTGTTATTAATTCAACATAAATTTTTGTATTTTCTGATGAAACTTCAGCATTTTCAAAAAATCTCCTTGCAGTATTACCGTCATTTGTGCTTCCATAGCCAGGCTTTGGCTGGTCGACAATTAAACCAATTCTATCCCTAAACTCCTTTTGGATACGAGCTTTGTTTTCAGATACAATTTCTTTTTCATCTACTAGTCTTGCTTGCCATTTTTTTTATTGGAAGTTTATATGACACGTGGAGAAGGCATTCAAAAAATCGTATCCAACCATGAAGAATCGATAAACCAAATTGAATATTGTTCATATTCACCTCCCTTTTTACCATATTATCGATGTCGTTTAACTCCTTACTTGTAGCTCCGCATAAATAACATGATTGTGTAGACTTTGTGTCCGTAAGTGCGTTGCAGACTTTTCCATCTACCATTGTCAGCATTAAATTGTGACGCACTTCTAGACGTTTATTGTCAATAAATACAATAGACTTTCCGAGGTTTCTTATTTCTGCATCAACCCGTGCTTTTTCGGTTTTCGAAACTTCGGCAGACTCTTTAACAAACTCCATTTTTAATGGTCTGCAATACCTGTGGATGAAGGACGAGGGTTCACCCAAATTATTTTGGTCTTGTAAACCAACCTTAGTGGTACTATACAAGTTATAAATACCGATGAATCGCTTGCACTCGGGCCATGAAATACTTGCTTATACAAGCTATGCCCAGAACTCCCATCAAAGCCCCATTTCGAGTACAAGCATAATTCATATAAATTTTCCTCATCAAGTATTTCAAATACACTTTTTTGTGACAGCATTATACGTTCAACGGTATGATCTAATAGGCCTTGCAAACTCACTTTTACTGAAGTTTCATCTATTTTAATACATTCGCGTTTAGGGTAACAATATATATACATACATATTTCAATTGCATGGGCATACAAAAAAATATATTTTTCTTAAAAACCGCAGAAAATCTGCAAACTTTTTTTTTGTTAACATATCACTTATAATTGCTGTTTCAAAAAAAAAAATAAACTTTCACTGTATTGAGTGGTATTCACATCTATATGCTTACTATATACCCAAAAACACACATTTTATAAGCCTGCACGGAGAAAAACATTAAGAATACAAACAGACACTTTTCGTACTAATATATTTCATTTGAAGTTCAAAAAATACCTGAGGTAGAAGGTTCCATTGCTCAAAAAACTATACTTTTTTAATTTTTCAAGAAAAATCACTTGGAAATATCAAAACTCTTCTGTTTTTTACTATGCGCGCACCAAAGTAAAGAAAACGTCAAATTGGCAATCGCAGTGCATGGATAACGTTAACTATTTTTCAATTTTTTTTTCACATAGTGATGTAGAATCCTATTCTCTTTCGAACGATTCCAATCATGGTTGGGTATCTTCGATTTGATTTTTTTTATTTATCACACAAATTGCAATGAAATACTCCAATGTGCGACAGTGGCTTTTTCAACGATCAATCGATGTCAATCGGGAGTTGCGCAACGCAAACGTGGTTAATTTGAATTGCTCTGATTTTTCAGCAATTATAGTCCCCAGCAATATTTCACAAAATCATATGCTTCCCACAGAGTTTGGTGCTGATAATGCCTTGAATAACGACGGTATTCTACACACCACACCAAAATCCAAGGAAGTGGAATCTGTAGATTAGGTGGAGCACAATAGCATTGTGGCAATTACTAAGAAAATAAAAGCCTTCGCACCCAACTGAGCGATTGTTTATGTAACAGAAGTGCTTTAAAGAGGACTTTCAGAGCACAAGATCGTGGCAACACCGATGAGCAGTCGTAAGAGACTGGCGGGTCTTAAAATTAGAGCCACTTGGTACGTAAGGTGATTATATAGCATCCAACGTACACTAGTGATCGCAGTAGATTTATGCCAAATATTGGTGTAGCTATAACCAAAATCAATACTTAAATTTTACTGTTCTCCAACGAAGGATTCATAGGAGAAGTCTTTCAGGCTTACATACCTAATATCGTGGTGGAAGTATTGTACTTCTTGAGAGAACGACCAATTCGATCTTTGATCTGTCAAAAATATGCAGAAGAATAGCGTTTGCTATACTCAAATTATAACTGACTTTTTGATATTGGAATTGGAAGATATGTGCATATGTATAAAATGTTGAGTAGTTATTGGGTCAACTAGGAGCTCAATCAGAGTGTGGATTTGGGGGATTACAACCCCTTTTAGAAACGAAAACTCATCTTGAAATTTCCACGAAATAAAAACGTACGAGGTATCATTCACTTCGATTTCTTGAAAAGTGTATAAGGATCACCGGCGCATATTGTGCGGAATTGTTGGATCGATTCGAAGCCAATTTGAAGTAAAAACGACCGCATTTGGCGAGGAAAAAAGTTCTCTTCCACTAGGACGTTGCACCGGCACACAAGTCCGCAGTCGCAATGGCAAAATAGCATGAATCAGATTACGAATTGATCCCTCATCCAGCATATTCTCCAGATTTAATCCCCTGCACCTATTTCCTGTGTCCATATACAAGGTGTGATAAAAAGATAACCGTTAGTGTGTGATCAAAAAATAAAGTATTTATTTATTCATCAACAACTATCTTGTCCCCTTTAAAGTAATTCCCCTCAGATATAATACACTTATGCCAGCGTTTTTTTCAATCCTCGAAACACTTCTGAAACCCTTTTTTTGGTATCGTCAACAGCTCCTGTTTCGATTTTTCTTTTATCTCCTCAAGCGTAGGAAAACGCTTTCCTTTCATCGGTTTCTTCAGTTTTGGAAAGAGGAAAAAGTCAGCGGGGGCCAAGTCCGGTGAATACGGTGGTTGAGGCCACAAACAGCTCCTGAGCGATGTCCATGCGATGGGTGCTTCCCCGGTTTCAATAGTGACATGCCTTACAGAATGTGTAAATATGATTCCCTTGAACACAAATTGTAAGTTATTGCTTGAAATGAATGTCAGTTTACCGAAAGTTCATGTGACTTTCTTGTACGAATGATATCCTCGCCAGCATTTATTATCATCACCAAAATGTCCGTGAGCATTTTGTCTCCACTGTGGGGCACTGCTATATGAAAAAGAGTTAAGTAGAAACTCTTAACCACAATTTCACACCATTCGATTTTCTTCGCCTTCTTCGGCTTGCCACTAATTAATTATCAGACCACATCGCTGTAATATTAAATATAATACTCGTAGTTTAAGATAATTCAGAGCTGAGGAAATTTATTGCAGTTCAATACAGCAGAAATGTTTGTGAGTTTGCAGCGATGATAATGGCCAAGCGGCTGACGAGTCTAGGATCTCCACACCTAAGCCGGCTGCTCCGTTCTATTGACACTCCATTAAAACCGACAACGTCACATGTCAACGCAGCATTTACCCAGATACCGATACGAGCTGCACTCTCCAGCCGAAGGTGCTAATTGCCTAGACCCTATTTAACATTTCTCATGGCTGTATGCGTTATTAATTTGTAACTTAAGCCAATGCGCCATTAAATCGCAACTGTCACTTTAGACCGAGTTGATGACACGCACACCAAATCAGGAGTACAAAAATACAAAGCACTGAAAAAGAAGCAATAAACCAAAACTGAAGCTCCAAGCGAACCGACGACCACGACGACGACTGCCACGCCGACGCCGACGCCGACGCCGACAATGACGCTGCAGTCCAGCCAGCAGAGCAATGCGTGGCCCTGCACCCCGTGCGAGCAGGCTACACAATTGGAGGCGAATAAATTGTCTGCGATGAATGTGACGTCAGCTGTTGGGCGCCACAGTAGGTGTGCGAAGCGACGCTGCCGCAGAATGCAGCAGGCACTGCGAGCGAGCAGCCACGCCAGCACACGCGTATGCCGGCTAATGCCAGGAAGGGGGTCGCCCGGCCAGCAGCCACAGTCCCCGACTGCACAGCGAATTGCGTGCAAAAATGCACTTCTGCAGTTTGCGAAGTTATCATTTAAATGTGAAGCATTGTGGAAAAAATTGTGCGAGTATATAAAGCAATTCACAGTTTAAACGCTTCAAAACGCTGCGCAAATGTGGCTAAAATGGTGTAACTGTGCTTGCCAGGCATGCCACAGACAGACAGACAGACGGGAGGACGGACAGACCGACACACGGATGAGCAGACGAATGCGGTGCTGGAATTGAAAGAATGAGGGAAAAATTCAGTTTTGCCATTTAAATCGATTTTGAATACATCAATTTTGCTTCATTTTGCAAGGAAACCAACAATTTATTGAAGGCGATTGCTGGGCATAATTTGCGATGCTGTTATTTTGTTTTTCAGGGTCATTTTTTAATTCTACGAAAATTGCTCGAGGTACCACGTAAAGTAAGTATGCCAGAGTGTGTGTGTGTGTGTCGGTATCCATCAACGGACAACAACAAGAAAAGTTCAAGTCAAAATAACCATTAAATTCCCATTTAAGCTGTCAATCATTTGCGCTAATTTTCCCCAACAATTTCATTTGCAACAAATAATAAAAAAACAGAAAATACGGACCAAAACCACGCTCAGCCAGAAAGGGCAGCAGTGAGCTGGGCACAGCAGTCGCAGTTTGCATCCTGTCGATTATCGAATGAAGATGATATTCACATCGCTTCAGTGCAGTGCAGATGAGCTAAAACGTGGTCAGAGGAAGGGGTGGAAATGTAATACAAATGTAATATGTAAAGTGGAGTTTCCAGAACGGCCATCAATGACACTATTGTGAACTCTATTCACTGATGTATGATGTAGCAGAATTCACAATAGATGCTATGATTATGAATACCGAAGGAATTACGATTAATCAGGGATGCCAGGTCTTTTTCATACCCCATTCCCATTGTTTGGCATAAACCCAACGACAATATTCCTTTGAGATTTCATTAATAACACAAAATATAATATTTAGTCCAGCGTAGAGCCTCTGAAACTAACGCTATGATGGTTTATAGGTTTAAATAATAATCTTTTTGTTTTGTGAACTAATATTTAATATTTTTCTTTATTTAATAATGAGGGCATTGCATCCTGAACGAGTGACTGTTTGGTCTGGCTTCTGAAGCGGCGGCATATTTAGCCCATTTTCTTCGAAAATCAACAAAGAAATTTTTCACAAAGGGTATGTTTATAGCCTAAGTGAGTCTTCTGGACGAGTGTCCGTGCTTTTGACAGCCAAACCTATGAGGGCAACAATGTTACGGTCAACGGAGTCCGCTACTGAAGCATGATAACCAAATTGAGGAATTGAACTTGAATGAGCTCTGGTTCCAGCAGGATGACGCTACAGGCCATACAATAACCGATCTTTGACGCACAGAGTATAATAATTGGGATAATCAGTCGTTTTGGTGACGTACCTTGGCTCCCACATAGCTGCAATTTGTTGTAATTTTTTTTTTGTTATACCAAAGATCAACGTCATGCCGCCAATCCCGCAACGAAATAGGCACTCAAGGACAATAATGGCCGACGTATTCGTAAATGTACTGAAAAATTGTGTTGACAGGATGGTATACTGCCAAGCCAACCCTGGCAGTCATTTAAATGCAGTTATATTCCATAACTAATCAAAATTCTTCTTCTTAAATGGCCATAGCAAATCGTTACCGGATTAAGGCTTCACCAATCAAAGACCTCCCAGCGCCTCTGCCACGCGCGCTGTCTCCAATTTATTACACCAAGTCTAGATAGGTGTGCTTCCACTTGGTACTTCCATCGCAATTTCGGCAGTCCTCTTCGTCTTCCACCTTCAACTCTCACCTTTCTGGCTGGAGCATCTACGTCCATTCTAACGACATGGCCCAGCAGCGCAGTTGCACAGTGCCATTCCGCTTAGCCACATCGATGTGATTGAATGGCTCATGTCACTCATGATTCATTCTGTTTCGAAAGTTTATTTATTTATTTATTTAAAAGGATTTGTATAATATAAATTAGTATACAAAATATATAAATTAGGCAGCACTAGCAACTTAGGCTCCACAGCGCAAAGGTCAGAAGATTTTACAAAGTGTTTTTCTCTGGAACACTCCAAGAGCGGCTGCATCTATCTGACTGCGTTATGATGTAGGCTTCTGGCTCGTAAGGAAGCACAGGTAGGATGAGCGTCTTGTAGACCATAATTTGTTTACATCGCGAAAGGGCTCTACTATTTAATTGCTTACTCAGCCCATAGTTACACCTATTTCTAAGAGTCATTCTTCGCTTCATCTGCTGTGATATTTATCAATAGAATCCCTGACTCTATCGAAAGTATATATGCCAAATGCAATTATTGTTCCATGCCGCCATAATTGCCTTCTTGTTGTCAGCATATACTTCGATTTACTGGCATATACCGTCAGACCCACTTTTACCCCTTCTCTGTTTATAGCTGCTAAAGTCCGAGATGCATCATGCTCTGTGCTGCCTATGATAATGGGAAGGTTCACTCTTTTCAATAAAGCAAGCACCTTAATAAAGTATTCAAATGTGTTTTTTATAGCAATTTTAAAAAGAAACCAACCAATGACCTTACTTTTATATATAAACAAAAGAGAACAATAATCACAAATTACCCAATGAATTTTTCTCAACTTAAGTTCCTCATTGAGATTAACTAGAATATTGTATTAATTTTTATAAGCTGTTACATACACACCTCTGCCTTCTCAATCTTTCTCTGTCTCTACCCAATGCTAAGAACGCTATGTACTCACACCTTTAACGGATCCTTTGCAACCATCAAAACTAGGTGCACCTACATACTTCCAAAGTCGCTTCAACCATGTTCTCACGTCTCCTACTCTGCTCACTGGCTTGTAGGTTGGCGGTGTCGAATGCCCCGTGATAGCCAAGATAGCCCCTCCAATAATTGCTTTTTCTCTTCGTTATTTCTTGAACTCTGTGAAATAAATCAAAACATTAATTGGCAATATTAACAACAATATAAAATAATCAACATTTTGCTGCTGTGCTACTTGTTAATTGGTAAATTGATATTGGCCAAAGCGTATAAATTGAATTTACCCCAACTCTGTCAGCAATGATAACAAAGGCGCCTTTCATTTCCTTCTCCATTTGCGTATTTCTTGCACTCACTTAACATTTGACACGGAGATGGTGTTGCCGATTAATTTAATTTGCATCATCGTTTACACATGTTGTTGTTGTTGGTAGTGTCGTTTTTGTTGTTCTGTTATTGTTGTTGTTTTGTTATTGTTGTCTTGCAGCCGAGGTCAAGCATGCAGACGTGGGCGAACGAACGTACGATCTTAATCTGTGTGAGTGAATGAAGTGAGAGCGCTCAGGTAACGAACGCATAGCAAAAACGAAACAAGTGCGAATTCGATCTCGTGTTCGTATTCGTGTTCGTGTGTCATGAATGGGAATGCAAATTTTTGTCAGCGCGAAACTAAGTGGGCATGCAAACTTCTTATAATGGAGACTATTTTCAATTAAACAAAAGGATATATACAGTAAAACGTGATTTGGCATCTTCCAGGAGACATCTTCTCTAGCTTACTGAAATATTCCAGTCTCCTTGTTTGCAAATTGTTGATAGCTTTATCAGACTAACTGAGAGAAGTTAAAATGTATTAAGACTAGAGCCTTAGGTAGGTAGGTAGTTTAAGCGGTCGCACAAAGAGGCACACTTAGGCCATGATTGATCCTTTGTGATACCGCATGAGACACTGCCACATGAGACACTGCCACAGTCATTTTGAGCTGTTTATGAAACAGTTGATGGATGAAGCAGATGATTTTCTTATTTGACATATCTCCCAGAGAGTACAGAAAGTAGTCACCCAGGAAAGTGTGTGTATTTTTGGACAGAGCTGGACACGACATAACATGTGTTTGATGGACTTTTGCTCCTCCTCGTCCATGCAACTTCTGCAGAATTCATTTGACAGAATTCCCACCATCCTTCATGAGTACTCAGTGTCCAGTGCCCCGTTAGAACACTTATTTCTGTACCTATACTTTGTCAATTTAGAGTTAATAGATCTTTTGAGAACTTGACATTTTTTTCAAGCCCAGTTAGTCTAGCTATTTTGCATCCTGCTCTTTCAGACCAGCACCTGCCCGCTGCTCCTAAGGATTTGTCAATTATTAGCTTACATGTGTAGCAATGGGAATGCCGAGGTTTAACCTAACTGGCTGAATCGGCATTGTAGTGCCCTCTCTGGCGGATGCATCCTCTTTGCAGTTCTCTGCAATATCCCTGTAACCGGGAACCCATCTCAGATGTAGACGAGTCTGTTTTGCCATCTAGTCTACAGATTTGTGGCAGTTATTGACGGGTTTTGATGTAATGATAGCCGAATCCAAGAAGCTCAAAGTCGCCTGGCTGTCAGATAGAATGCTAGTATCTTGTCCAGATACCTTATTCTTCTTAAGCCAAGATAGTGCTTTCTCTATATTGAGGACCTTAGCCTGGAATATGCTGCAAGGATCGGGAAGCCTAAAGGGCACGTTAATGTCTAACTCATTTGAGAATACACCACCTCCCACCCTTCCCTGTTGCTTCGATCCATAGATATTGATCCCTTTTACATGTAGGTGTGCCGTCCTTCCATTCATTCCTGGAGGCAATGGAGATCCTACACGTGCCATTGAAGGCATAGCATCGTGTGACGCAATCAAAAGAGTCAGCAATAGCCTCAACACGTCGTAAGATGGAAAAAAAAATCTATGCACCAATGGATGGCATGTCCTGCAGACCTAGCATTCCATTGGTGCATAGATTTTAGCCTAACAGCTGAATTTGCAGGTGTTCTTTCACCAAAAAGTCTAACAGGCAACATATTTAGCATTACGTCTAATGCTGCCATTGAAGTCGTTCTAATAGTACCATTTATGAATACCTTCACCGTTCTTTGTACCTTTGTTTCCAACCTGTTGTATGTAGACTTGCTGACTTCCACCAAACAAGCATCTCATAAAAAGGACTACTACTACTACTACATTTGTGCATATCCAGTGGGGTACCTTTGGTTGTAACCCCCATTTCTTTCCTATTACTCTTTTGCAGAGCTACTTGAGCCTTCCGAATACGCTCACTTACGTTATCCTTCCAGTTCAGCTTCCTATCCAGGATTAAACCCATATAACTAGCTTCTTCTACATGACTGATATATACATCCATTAGTTTTGGAGCCTTAAATTGCGGAATTTTATACATCCTAGTGAAGAGCACAAGCTTAGTTTTGAATGGATTATCCCCCAGCCGGCTTCCTGTTGTCGATTTGGATAGAATGTTGAGCAAGCGCTCATTTAGTCTCTCAGTGTTGATACATACTTCCCCGAGATGCTAATAGCAACAAATTCCGCATATGCAATAGACTTGTACCCCTCCCTCTCCAGTTGCACAAGCAGCAAATGTATTGAGGCCAAAGCACATAAAAAGCTCAAACTAACTGAAAGTAGCTAAAGAGGCTTAAGGCCAAAACACATAAAAAGCTCAAACTAACTGAAAGTAGATGAAATGTATTGAGGCTGAAACACATAACAAGCATGCCAACATCCAGATGGTTCATTTTACATTACTCACATACATGAAACATGCATCTTTTGAAGCACCGACACTAGAAAATATCTAGGGCAGAGCATATTCATGCTATATGCGTTACACGTGATGCGTTTTGGCCTTGAGTAAAGTTCCAGTCCTTTGGGAAGTAAAAACCTTCTTCGTACTTAGTTTAATGTGCAGGTCATTTTAAATTCAGGACATGGTTTTTAACTAAAAGTTTTCTAACTACACATTTCCTCCCTTTCTAAAGAAAGCTTTTCAATTTACATATATTATATTATAAGGGCATCTAATGGAAGTTTGAGAGTCCTTTAAGATGCAGTTGCATGCAAAGACACTATAAGATGTCCAAAATCAAATTTATAAGCTTTCAAATGTTGAAAAATGGCCAATGACTTGGCCTAGAGTTGACACGCTTTCTCCACCTTTTCAAATGCGATTAGTAACAGTTTCTATGGATTTGTAAAGGATGGTGGGGTCCTTGTTAACTTTAAATTGGCACCAACACGTATTCGTAGACTGTTCTTCTGTGTAAACTCAGGTGATAGTGTATATTGAATTCCAACTCCACTTCTCACTAATGCCATCATAGGTCTAACTTGGCCTACTCTGCTCATATTCTGCAGTTTCTTCGATGGCCTCAGCCAGGCGATTATTTTTTAGTGATTGCGTCCACCAACAAACAGACTAATGGGAGGGATAAAAACTTGTTGGAACGAGTAGAACGTTATCCTATTTCAATTTACTGAATCTCGGAACTCTTTTCATTACATTTCGCGTTTGGTTTTTGGTTCTCCTTCATTGAGTTGCCATCGAAAATTGGGTGATTTTCTACCAAAACTGTTCTGGTATTTGAAAAAGAAAGATGGCATCCCTGCTGCTTACCATCGTATATCGAAGCACACATTGCCCGCAAGTCTCGTACACCTCCTGTGTAAGTAGCAGCAAGGCGGCTTTCATTTTGAGCTTATCCGGTCAAACTTCGCACGGACGTGGTTACTAGTTACATCAAGTGGTGTACCCTATATTTTAGACCTCCATTGTAGTTGTTTAATTTGTTGTGTACAGTTTTTGTTGGTTTGCGTGCAAATGATTGGGATCTGGCATAACAGAAACAACAGAAACAACACAAATAAAACGGAAAGGAAGGGAATTATGAAAAAATGTAATTCATAATATTTAGGAAAGGTACGTATGCATATATGAATTTTTTCTCTGCTTTTCGCTGTGCTACTTGTATGCCTACCCATGAAAACAAGACGACGAAAAAGTGGTTGCTGGCTGCTTACTTGTGGCCTTTTGTTTTAGAGTTATTACTGTTTATGTACATATTTGTGCATTTATTATCTCAATTTACCAATCAAAAAACAAACCCCGACTGTCGAACAGCAACGCAACTGCTTATTATGGCCGCCGATACTGGCTACAACCCAACCCGGCCCCGTATACAATCAAACTGAGAAAGCGAAAAAACCTCCCCAGCTCCCTCCACTTCCACGAGCCGCCGTTGCCACTGCCAGGCACAAGCACAGGCGCAGGCAGCCAGGTATCGATAATAATTGATTTGATTGATGGTTCTGCAACCGACAGCCTCCGGTCGGACACGTCGATTGGCAGAGATTCGAGACGAGAGATTCGATATACAAGTTTCCATCATTAACTGCGGCATGGCCAATTATGGCATTTGATTGCTTTCGATGAAATCGTGGAAGTTTCGCCTGTGTTCCCCGATAAAATGGCTGTCAAACGTGAATGAAGGAAGGTACAAGGCGCAGTCGGCAAAACCACATTTGAGGTTTTTTATCAAGATATGTAATTTTTGTCTTCCCTTCCTTTCGGGTCCAAACCAGCAGAGTCTCTAATTTGATGTAATTACTTGAGTGCAACTGCTTTGAAGTTTGAAGGTATTATGGCGGCTTGATTTCTAATGAGTTCGTCCTGTTATCTGAGTACCTGAGTATCCATGCTGAGGTTCAAAAGTATGTACCACCAAAAATGGAGCTGCTTAGTTCACAGAGAGCACAAGTTGTGATTTATTTGACCAGAGATTTCTGCGATTACACAAATTAATTTAGAAAAATAAATTAATCTATTCTGATTCTGAAGCTCCATGAAAGACTTGTGAGTTTGTTGTACCTTAAGCGGAATGATCAGAGGTACTAGATTTTCATTGCTGAATGAACCAGGATGCTGAAGACTTCTTGCTAAATTTTGGCTTTAGTAAAAATACGTATTCCCTCGAATAGTATTTCACCGGAAAAGACCCAGTTGTGAAGAGTATGATTCTGAACAGGGCCAGGAAGCCACTTCAATGATCTTCAAGGTAAGATAAGTTGCGTCTATTATATCCTGTAGATGTCGTAACATAGATGTAGATGTCTTAGATAACTTAATCAGCCAACAAGGATTTGGCTATCATATCACTTAGTTTCAAGCAGAAGTTGCGGAGATTTTTGAGACGATCATATTTGCCAAAGAATATTAGACAGCTCCCAAATACGCCCCACACTCCTTACGTACCTTAGAGGTCAATACAGACCTTCTTTCTATAAATTTACCTATGAGGAAATGGAATAGTCACATCAGTAATCAAATAACTCCATAATGTAATAGAAAATATTTTATATACTCGTATAAAAAATTATTAGATAATAGTCTGTATTTCAGATTGTGAACCAACTGCAGAAGGACTACGCTGTTGATCAATGTAGGTGAAGAGATAAGCATCCTATAACACTATGAACAATCAAATTTCTATTAACTCTCCAACCCAAAGATCAATATTGACTGAAGCTTTTCTTTCTTTGAAATGACGAAGCATATTCATAGTCAGCTGATTCCAGGCTAGAGACAAAGATCGGAGAACTGCATACAAACAAGTCAGGAAGTCATTTAGTATACACCTACTTGAATAACCTTCAATGTAAGGTGAGTTCCGTGCCATTTAATGCTACGTCGTTTATATGCCTTAAACCCCACCTTTTAACCATCCATCCAACAAGGATTTGACTGTCACCGAAGATAATTCCAAGCAGAAATTGCGGAGATATTTGAGCGACTGAGATGGTGATGCCTGCGAAAGGCAATCAGGAAGCTATCAAATATACCACATTGGTCTTTCATAGTTCAAATATCATTCTTGCTACATAATGTCCTATGATGGCGTGGAATCGTCACATAAAAGACAATCTTTCCTATATAAAAAACTTCCTAAAAACTAACTTTCTTGTATCGAATTATTCGATAATGGTTTTAATACGACTGTGGATTTCAGATCAGGAAGACAACTGCAGAAGGACTGCGCTGCTGAGCCATCTAGTTTAATGGGTATATATCCTATCAGTCAATCAACAATGAAATTTCTAATGACAGTCTCTCGAACCCAAAGGCCAGTACGATTGAAGCTGTTCTTTCAACGAGGTGGTCGTAGACATGACAACGGGACTCTATCGGCATCCATGAACCTCGCCTGGATCTGGATTATTAGAGGCTTTATTGCAGTAGTCGAAGGCATAACAAGTGTACTCTATCGCAGTGTAGGAACCGCGACTTAAGCTTGGATATCAAATAGTCGTACTCATGCTAACTGAACTCCATATACATCTATAAATCCTTGATGTTGGCTATCAAACAGTCGTAGGCTTGTTAACAGAGCTCTATCGATATCTATAAACCCCGTCCTGCTTTTGAAAATCAAACAGTCGTAGGCATGACAACGGTACTCCACCGACATGCATGAACCTCGCCTCGATCTGGATTATTAGAGGCTTTATGGCTATCAAACAGTCGTATACATGATAACTGTACTCCATCGACATCCATAAACCTCGCCTGGATCTGGGTTATTATTGTTCTGGATTATTATTGTCTTGGCTTTATTGCAATAGTCGAAGGCATACCAAGTGTACTCTATCGCAGTCTAGGAACCGCGACTTAAGCTTGGATATCAAGCAGTCGTACTCATGCTAACTGAACTCCATATACATCTATAAATCCTTGATGTTGGCTATCAAACAGTCGTAGGCTTGTTAACAGAGCTCTATCGATATCCATGAACCTCGCCTTATTGCAGCAGACGCATACTAACTCAACACTATCGACGTCTATGAACACCCCCTGCATCTCGTTGTGGACTGAAGGAATGAGCATTTTGAGAGTCCACAACCAGTAAGTCACATTTTCCCATCTCATCAAATACACCTAACATTATCTTCTAAAACGAAACCCCTTCTAAGTCAGCGGATCGTAATTGGTCTAGGGAGGTGCTGCTGGCCGTGCTGTCCTTATGCTGGTATAATTGAACATGCTCTCAACAATAATTACCGACAAATACGCTGAAAATTTGAGCAAATTAGAAAAGTGTCGCGGCAACTTCACATAGCAATAAACAATAAAAATCAATCCCACTTGCATAAGTGCCGACAATTAAGCGCCATGCCACACCAGCCGAGAGCTGGCGCGGTCGCGGGCGCTCACGGAGTGTTGCGGTGCAAATTGCTGCCCCACCAGCCCAGTCAGCCAGGCAACCAGCACAACAAAAGATTTGCTGGCACAACTCGCACAGAAATTCAAATGAAAAAATGTACAAATGTGCAGATGGATGAAGAAAGATGCCGCCCGTGCGCGCCTGAGCTGGAACTGGAAACGAAACTGAAGCTGGAGCCGGCCGCACAGCGCATAAATGAGCGCGCGGTTGCAAACAAAAGATAAATTGCGGCGATGATATACGGTGGGAAGCGACATAAATCATTTTGATTGACAGCCGACGATGGAGGAAACACTCGTAGCTGGAGCGGAGAGTATAGAGTAAGCGCCGCTGCCGTCGCCGCCGTCACTGTGGCCTCCGCTGCACTGGACGCAAGACAAATGAGTGTACACTTCAGCCTCGTGCAAGTGGTCGTCGGTCAGTTAGCGCGGCAAAGATCGCTTAAAGAGCGTTTAATATCGAATTTGGAATTCTACGAAGTGGACGATAAGGCCACCACCATCATCATCAACTGCAGCAGCAGCAGCAGCAGCATTGGCAGCGTCATCAGCAACATGCTCAACCGCTTTCAGCACACTTTGAACTCATTTAAATTATTTTCAATTGCAATGCACAAAAATGTCCGAGTACGTTCGGCGTAATTACAGGGTGCGCTAATTAAACATGAGCATACGCACAGCGAACGGGAGAGAGATCAATCATTATTCCGCAGCCCCGGTCGCGGCATATGTCGGACCCAGTTCCTTTCTCCGATTGTCTGGCATGTAAATTGATACAAATGTTTTAGTTCGTGCTTCCGTATGCATGGAGCTTATGGCAGTCCGCTGCGCCTCCATTCATGTCTACTTAATTGTTTCATCATATTTTTTGATTATCTTCGAAGAACGCGTAATTTCCTCGCACTTGCATGTTCAATTATGAATATTTCGGCAACTCGGCACTCGCAGTCAGATAGCTACAAGGGAGCATCGGTGATTATGATCGACTTATCACTATGCAGACTGGATTATTCCAACGCGATCAAAGGAATCGATACAATCGGTTGAGGTATGACGATTGCTTCAAATAACAATTTAATAGAAAATAGGAAGGAAGGCATCGAACTGTGACCTGGCTGGATTTTTTTTTTTTTTTTACGAGGTGTAAAGCAGTCAAAAACCCTTGTAGTGTGGGGCCTTAACCCACTAAAATCACCCCGATGTCCAGACGGATTATCCTCTCGGGACCTCACCGTTAGGTAATACGTCGAGAGGCCGTTACGAGCGTTACCGCTCAATCGTCAGTCTTAGGTCTGTCCATTTTCAGTCCTACTTCTTGAAACATCCCTATTAACGTTTTCCTCAGCACTGCGCTGGCTTAGGCGTGCTGCTGTTCGGGCGCGTGCAGTGCTCCGCAGAGTTATCATCATAATGGATACTGTAGAAGAAACTGCCTCCCATTTAGTCTCGGTTTCACACATATGCGCTACCAGATTAGCCACTGCTGGTTGTTCTCCTAAGATAGCGCTCAAGTTGTTTCTGCTCTCGTTAAATCGCGGGCAATGAAAAAGTATATGCTGCGCGTTTTCCTGCTCTCCCGGGCAACTTGGACAAAACGGGTCAACATCGTATTTGTATTTGTGCAAGTATTCCTTGAAGCACCCGTGGCCACTAAGCATCTGTGTCAAATAGAAGTTAAGTTCGCCGTGTGTGCGCGAGTACCATTCGTTGATATTATGTATCAGTTGGAATGTCCATCGGCCTTTGCTGGATTGCTCCCATCTTTGCTGCCATTGTTGCATGGTTTTCTGTCTTATTTCAAGCTTATCTGCAGCCGTTGGTCTTGTCACTCTCCTATACAAATCCTGCATTTCATATGCAAGCAGGTCGATTGGTGGCTTACTTGATAATACACAAATGGCATCATCCGAAACTGTCCGAAAGGCGCTAGCAACCCTTAGCGCGCTGAGCCTATATACAGATCGGATTCCTTTTGAGACACTCTCTGTACGCGCGACTTCTGCCCAAATTGGAGCCGCATATAGGATGATCGAGGTAGTTACCCTCGATAGTAGCTTGCTTCGACTTGATCTGGGCCCTCCCAAGTTTGGCATCATCTTTGTGAGCGCACCGTTGACGCGGGCAGCCTTTTCGCATACTGTCCTAAGGTGTTCCTTGAAGGTCAGTTTCGCGTCTATGATCACTCCCAAGTACCGCAGATACGGCTGCGATGTAATTTCGTGTTCCCCCACCGTTATTGTTATATGCTCTCGCACTTTTCTGGAGCTCAGCAGGACCACCTCTGTTTTCTGGGCCGCCAATTCCAGTTTTGAGTCATCAAGCCAGCTTCTTGTTCTGACGATCGCATCATTGCCTATCGTTTGGAGCATATCCAGCTGTTTTGCTACTGCTACCACAGCAATGTCGTGCGCATAGCCTACCACCGTAGTATCTTCCGGTAGGTCCAGTTGGAGTATGTCATTGTACATACCATTCCATAATGAAGGGCCGAGCACAGAACCCTGGGGTACTCCCCCCGTGATCCTATATTGCTTTGCCCCTTCGTCCGTATCGTACAGTAGTACTCGGTTGTCAAAATAACTAGCTAAAATTCGCAACAAGTACTCCGGGACAGCGCATTTCCGGAGGGCGCTTATGATTAATGGCCAACTCGCCGAGTTGAAAGCGTTCTTCACATCTAATGTGATTTCTGCGCAGTATTTTTTGCTTCCATTTACCCATCTCTTCCCGCTGAGTGCTTCTCTTGCAATATCCATCACTGCTTGGACTGCATCCACGGTGGATCGCGATCTCCGAAATCCAAATTGATTTGCGGCCAATCCTCCTGGCTTTTCAAGTGATTCTTGCTGTCTATCGCAGATAATTCTCTCTAAGATTTTACCCAGCGTATCGAGCATGCAAATTGGTCTGTACGAGGATGGGTGGTCTGGTTGTTTTCCGGGCTTAAGCAGTAATACCAGCCTCTGTCTTTTCCAAATATCTGGGTATATTCCCTCGTTTAAGCACGCATTGTACACCTGCGTGAAGATTTCAGGTGTTGCCTTGACCGCCGCTTTTACCGCAATATTGGGCAAACCGTCTAGCCCGGGTGCTTTACCGTCAGCGATTTGGCTGGATGTGCCTGCAGAGTTGTGTAAGTTAGTATGAAGCGCCATTCTCTTGTTACGAGTATAAAGAAAGTAAGTTCCTATCAATGTTGAAGTCTCTGGGGATCCTGAATGAAAGTGCCACCTACTACCAGAATAGAAGGATATCATGGATAGCTACTTATGTAAAAAAACGAAGGACGGCCTGTGACTGCGGTGAACTCAGGTCATTCTTTTTTGGTCTTCCTATATTCACCTACAATTACGAACTTCTGAGTTACTCGACTTGTGACTCGACAAGAAGTTTCGCGGAATCATCGTCTTTCGAATCGGTCGACATGTCGTACGCTCTCTAACGACTTTTGTCAGTGTCGGTGCCCAAATACAGCCACAGACAGAGGCAGAGGCAAAAATCTAGCGAAAAATATATTCCCTGTTCTCTCTGAGAAGGCGTCCTCATCCTTAATCAACTCTCTGTATCGCTCCTTAGCAGCCCACAGTGTGGCTATTTGTGTGGCGTCTCTCCCGAGATTCTTGGTTGCAATTTGTTCGTTTTACTTCACACAATCCAGTGAATGAACTATTAAAGTTATTTTATAATTATTTATTGATTTTTTTTTTATTTTTTTTGTTATTTTCTATTTTTATTTTCAAAACATTTTTAATTATTTCGTGATTCTTAAAAATATTGTTAATAAAAATTAAATTTTTTGATTTTTTTATAATTTTTTCTTTATATATTTTAAAAAAAATTTATTTTACTTGTTTAATTTATTTAATATTTATTCTTTAAACATAATTTTTTATTTATAACTTTTTCTTTAAACATTTTTTTCAAAATTTGTTTTATTTTGTTTAATTTTTTTGTTTCTATTCTTAAAAAATTTTTTTTTTAATGCTCACCACTTCACGCAAAAGTTTTGATGCTCACCGTTTCGACTGAGGGTGATGATGAAATTTATTCCCAAGCTGCCCAGGCTTCCAAGTCTGAGACAGCAGCAGTTGCGCCCTAGCCTTGTTGTTGTTGTTTCTGTTGTTGTTGTTGTTGTTGTTGTTGTTGTTGTTGTTGCTGTTGTTGTTGGAGTGTATGCCCCCCATTGCGGCCGTTATTCGATCTCTTATTAATTGTACTCTTGTTCAGCATCTCACAATCGCTGCGCTTACGCATTGTTGTTGCAGTTCTCATTGTTGTTGTTGCTGTTGTAGTTGTTATCTTGTTTGTTGGTGGTGTCTGCGTAAATTGCTGCTATTTATGTCGGCAACTACCGAATAACTTTGTTCAAAATTTAAACAGAATATACAAAAAAAGCAAACGACCGCAAATCCAAAAACAAAAACAAAACAAAAACAAATGCAAAGGCAAAAGCAAATGCAAAGTCAAATGCTGAAATCAATATGTTCGTCAATAAATTGTCCAAAGATGTTCATTAAATTAAACATTTTTATAAAGCAGGAGCGTATTGAGCACAGTGGCGTTTCAGCCAAGTTTTAAAGTGGGGGTCCCGAATTCTTCTGTAATTTCATTCTGCGAACTAATGTGAAGTTGGTGGAATGTGGCGGGGAATTCAGCTATAGTCTGTACCCCAGGAATCCGTTAGCTCCGTCAGCTCTGTCAGCTTCGTCGGCTCCGTGAACACAACAAAACGAAGGGTGTGAAAACTAGTCGAAGTGGTTCAACAAGATCGGCGGGATGAACTTATAGAAATAGGGGCACCATTCCTCGAAAAACATAAGAATTCCATCGCACTTGGTAGGTAGAGGAAAATACGAACAGTGTGTCCATAAGATGATAAACTTTTTGAAGCATTTTCGAAGACCTTCCCTCCCTGGTTTGAAGAAGATAACGACATTCCTAGGGTTACTGCCGTTAAGTTGAGAAACATAGTAAATAAAGTAGACTCGATACTGACACCAATTTTTGAGGAATAAAAGTTCTGAAACTCTTCATAGAGTGCATTGAAGTACAGACACAGACTGTGCTGAGATCCAGTGGCAACTTCTGTGCCAGATTCCAAACATATGGACATGTGGAAGACACTATGCGAAAGGAAACGAGGTACAGACTTTATATAATTTTTAGAAATTTCTTCCCTAGGAAACTCGTGTTAACAACATAATTCCGAAAATACCATCGAACATGGTGTAATTCTAGGATATGAGTGTTCAAGAAAGATATTCTGCCAGCACAGCTAGTACCACAATAAGCAGTCTCAGCAGACATATACAAAAGCCGTCCATGGGTACTCAACGGGGTTCAGGAACCTGGTACTTGACGATTTTATAAACAACTGCAGTGGCGATTTCACTTTCCCTCGGGCCAAAACCGATGCCACACCTGCACAGCCAACAACCCAAACTTTTTTTTATCAGAAGTTCCTTTTAATTATGCCCATGCGCCACCACACCACACAGCAACTGTATATCATAGCCAAATCCATGTCAACGTGGCACACATGGGAGCCACCACGGCTTAAGGTTACCTTGCTTGTGCTGACACTGACTGTGCTCGGCTGAGCTGAGCAGAGCGGAGCTGATCTGGCTGGCTGCGCTTGTTGCTTGGAGCTCCGCTGGAATGTTCGGCCTGCAAAATTATGACATGAACATGAACGAAATCCGCATAATGATGTTATACAATACGCCATCTTAGGGTAAACAAACTGAAGCCGCGCGCGCTGGAGCAGGCAGCAGGACGAAGAGATGCTCACAAATTTGTAAAAAAAAAAAATCAAGGAAACTTGGCTGCAGTGCAGGAGGTTAAGCAGGAGGAATGTGGAGAGCACTCGCGCTGACATTGGACTTGCTGGGCTTTGTTCATTTGAGGATGCTGTGAAAATTTGTACCAAGCTTATTTATGGCCGTAGCGAAAAAGTGTCGATGAGGCCTTCCATGCCTTCCTTGCCTCCCTTTTCTGTGCGGTTTTTGTCTTTCGTTTTCCTTTTTTTTGTGACAATGATTTATGTGTCCACACTGGTGATAATTTACTTAATTTTAATAATTTTTCAGACTTTTAAATACTCGTATTTTGCAAGATGAGTAAATTAAAATGCTGGAGAATTGAATTGAAGTCTCACAGGCAAGCTATTTCAGCGGACTTTGCCTCATTGTGGGAAGTTTCCAGCCAGCAAAGCCGCATTGTCGTGGCGCTTGAACGCTCTGCATGCAGAGCCACAATAAACACGAGATCGAAACTAATTTTGTGGCACTATTTTAGATCTGAGAATGGCACCGAGTGGTAGCGCAAGTCTGGAGTACAAGGGGATATCTTGAGTTTCGATAATGCGCCACTTAAATTCTAAATTTCAGTTATACATTTAGTGTCCTTACAAAACAGAGAAACAAATTTTGAATAACTGATTATCATAAATTGAATTGATAGACCGACATCACTCCGACCCAAGATACAAAGTGTTCTGGTCACGAACATATATTTTCATCAGTGCTTTCAAGTTGTGTAAATGGGGTTCTTAGCCCACTCTGAATACAACCAGAGACCACTCATCAAATGCACCTAGTTTTGGTCATAATAGTTGTGTGACATGTTCCTAAGGCTCTTTTCTTTTCTTGCCAGAAAAAAACACGCAGAAGGGAAGGCAAAGCTCTGACCCAATGTTTACCCAACATAACCCACATTTTCCATTTCCGCTTAAGTGATATCGAAATTGAAAGTTCATGAGCAAAACGCACGTCCACAGGTACAACTGGCCACTTCCAACCTTCCGTCCAATCGTCCGCAAATTGGTATTCCCCAAGCCACTCTGCTTAGGAAGTCGTATGTGACTGGAGCGTTTTGGGGGTGGCTGTCGATGCCGCTATTATTAAACTAAATATAGCAATTACGCCCACAATGACGAGAATGACAATCAAAATGCCTGCTACCAAAGACACAATGGCACAGCTCCGCAATACGAGCAATTGGCAATAGGGCAAAGTTTCTACAAATGCATGTAAGTTGGAGAGTGTGTGTATTTGTATTTGAGCTTGTGGTGGCACTTGTCATATCGAAAGGCGACGCAAACATTCCATCGCAGCCGGTTCACATGCGGCCAAATGCCATCATTTCATTTCCCATTGGCATTTGTGTTTACATGGCCGCAACGACGCCTCACACGGTTGCAACGCAGTCGCCGCGCGTCGACTGCACTGCAAGCGAGGCACCAACCAAACAATGCCGCAACCTTCACACAGAAAATCTTTCATCGAGAAAATTATCGAGTACCTGCGCCATGGCTGAGTGTGTGTGTGTGTGTGTGTGTGTGTTTGTGCTGGAAGCGCTTGTTTAGCATGCCCCCTGCCATTAACCCCCTTTCAATCATGTTAGAGCCATTAAATTTTAAATTGCACAATGTCATCGCAATGGTAGGAATTACATTGTTGTACTTACGTATAGAATCAGAAATATATATGGCTGTGTGTGTGTGTGTGGGAGAGAGTGGGTGTTGCATTTGGTGGAGCTTGTATGGAGAAAAAAAAAAGTGCGTCTGTTTAGAAATGAAATGAAACGCAATTTGGTTTCTCTATTTTATTTCTAATATTCCATTGTGGGCGGTTGAGACTTATTTACATGCTCGGTATATAATTATTTAATTTAGTTAAGTGACGGTTAATAAGGTGAATGTGCGTATGTGAGGCCGTGTGTGGGTAAATAAATTCCCAGCACTTTGCTGCGTAATTACAGGGAATGCGCCTCTTTTGATTTGCATTATGTGCAAATAGTCGTACTCGTCTGTATTCATATTCCTTAAGCAAAGCTTTCACTTTGTTGCTATTATAGTAAGAACTGGGAGCTTTCAATCCGATTGAGCTTTCGTTATAATCAACAAGCTTTTAGTTGACAACATTTAAGAGCTTTCTCTTTAAAATAAAGAAGCCTTTGTAAATAAAATTGAAAAGCTTTAAAATTGTTAAGCTCATTGTACAAATTCTCAAACAATTCAAAAGTTCATCCGAGTTGAAACAAATCATAAAAAAACTATTTTTTAACCTTTAAACACATCGAAAAAGAGCTTTCTTACCATGGCAATTTTTTTGGAACAGAGATGAGTCGACTATTGTTGTAGGGAATGTGCTCGATTTTGGGTTTAAATATACCTTATGTTTACATTAGTTCCATCAACTGCTTCATCAAAAGCTCCAAAAGGCTGGATAGGAATGGGACCAGTGTCTCAAGCGGTTTCACAAGGGGTCTAAGTGCGGCCTTTGGGCGACCGCTTCACCTACCTACTTACATATGCTCAAAAAGTTCCAGGAATTTGTCGAAACCCTTGAATTATTCATTGATATTTATTCCCTTCAAAGTAATCTCCTTGGTAATTAACACAGATTCCAAAGCTTTTTCCAATCTGCAATACACTTTTCATAGGTCGATTTTGGAATCGCCTTTAGCTCCTTCCACGAAGTCTACTTTATCGCCTCTAATCATATCAATACGCTTTCCGGGAATTGGCAGCTTGAGTCGTGGGTACAAGAAAAAGTCACACCCGGCGATGACAGGTGAATACGGAGCTTGCGGAACGGTATTAATGTTGATTTGGCCAAATAGTCGCGTATAAGATGTGATTTGTGAACCGGTGCATGTCGTGGTGAATAAACCACGGGTTGTCCATCCACAATTCCGCCCTCTTGCCACGAACATTCTCCTTCAAACGCTTCAGTACGCTGACATAAAACTTATTTACTGTTTGGCTTGGCGGAAGGAATTCAGAGTGGACCATACCACGGCAATCAGAGAAAACATTCAACAAAACGTTGAATTTCGATCGACATTGTCGTGGTTTTTGGTTTTGGCTAGTCTGAGAAGCGCCATCCGGATGATTGTTGACTCGTTTCAATGTCATATTCATAGACCCATTTCTCGCCACCGGTAATGATGCCTTCGATAACATTTTGGCCCAAACCAAGCAATTCTTTAGCGACAGTAATACGATGCTGTTTTTGCAAAAAATTCAGCAGTCTCGGCACAAGTCGCACTTCAACTCGTCTCATCACCAAAACATCGTGCATAAAGCTCTGCACCGATCCGAGCGAGACACCAATATCGGCTGCTATCTCCCTGATGCTCACATGGCGATCTTCGAGTACAATTTTTTAACTTTTTCAATATTTTCGTCAGTCACCGGAGTGGATGGACGACCGGAACGAGGCGAATCATCAACCACAGAACGGCCCGCTTTAAACTCTTTGTACCACTCGTATGCGTGTGTTTTCGATGCTGATTTTTTGTTAGAAATAAAAAATTTTGACATTATCTGAAGCGCGGTTCGTTTTATAGACAAATGCTACTTTTTGTACTTTTTGTACTTTTTGAACATAAGGTACTTTAATTTGTTGTCCTAAAACAAACCATTGACCTTGGCACCTTTAGTAACAACTAAAGCTTTGAATTTAGTTGAGCTTTCCTTTTAATAGCCAAGACGTGCTTAGCGTACATAGAGCTTTCGCAATGCATGAAAGAGGAACAATTAAAGCAGCATGTGAAGCTTTTCAAATTTCGTGTTAGCTGCATCACCGTGAAAGCTTATGTTAAAATTGAACCACGCGTTAAAAGCACCCCGCACACGATCGTTGCGCAGCTTTAGACGGTTTTGAAGCATCGAGGCATTTTGTGTGCTACGAAAGCTCGCAAAGCACACTTTAATACAATTATTTTATTAATATTATTATGTTTTTTATATATGAATATAGTATCAACGTATAGAATCCGTGGGCTTTATTAACACTGCGGACCGAGACCATTGAAACCCAATTTTGTGAAACGAGTATCATTTATCTAATAAAGAGACACTACACTTATAAAATGAAAAAGGTTTCAGTCAACGGACTGTAACTGGAATGTTTTCAAGCAAATGTGATAGCAATGTGTTCCTGCAAAGGCGTTTGTTTCATTCGCTTTTTCTCAATCGCTCCTTATAAAAGTGATGTTTACATCTTCCTGTTGGAAATATCGGTGGATCCAATGAGTTGAGGTGATAACTCAGTAGGACAGTTTGTTCTTGCAGCTCTATAAATACTTATTCCAATGTAATCTCTAAAGTGCACATCACACATCAACAACGTGTTTACTCAAAGGTCAAACCTTTTTATCTAAATGAGCTTTACAAGTTTTGATTTAAATTGCTTTATGAGCTTTAATACTTAACGTGATAGCTTTAAATTACGCTTAAGAACTTATGCTCTGTTGAAGCCTCGACAGTGATTTCTCTAGAATTCCCTCGCAGCTACCCATCCTGTCCGTCAGCCACTCTATCAAAAATATGTCTCGACTTTTGTGGGCTATACTACGAAGTGAGGGGGTCCAAATTAGACTAAATTTAGGTAGTTATTGGAGAGGCTGGAACGACTTTGGACTACGGCTGTGTGCGAGTTCAATCAAATTCACCTATTTTGTTATTTGAAATAGTTGGAGACCTTTGACTAAAATTCAATCCTGCCTTACCGACATATTTCCAGTTCAGGTGGCGAAACCTCGCACATCCAAATGTATACTTTATCGACATTTTCCATGATTACGTCATTTTAGTTAAGTTTGGACAAACCCGCTCATAATCACGTTCGCTTTACATTAAATCACAGTTGATCAATTTTAGTTAGTTTCTTTATTTTATTTATTCCCACAAAAGAGAAAGAACAACAAAGGAACCAAAATGCCATTGTAGTCACACAATGGGAACGCAGCCATAGACTGAGAAGATGGTGTGATAAAATTTCGACGAAAATTTAAAATTAGCGTTAATTTGAAAGTCAAAAATTGACAATTGGTATAATCAGCACACACACTCTCTCACACACTCACACATGCTCGGCTAAATACCACAATCCTATTAAGATAAAATATCACAAAGGCATTCATTGTCTTACTTCCAGTCCAATTGCAACTGAAGTCATTGTCATGTAATTGGACTGGAAAATTCCAGCCGAAATCACTCTCACTCACATAGCATACATAACTCAAATCTGGCAAAAGGGGTGTGGCTACTATATACCCACATGCAAAAGCAGCACAAGCACATATGAAGAACCTCAAGTGCAATGCAACAACAACAACAACAACAACAACATTAATATACACACGTTTATAGGGCAGGGCGTTAACGCCACTACCACCACCAGCATAGAGCGACAGTAGCACAACGCTATGGCGGCTTTGAGCGCCGACAGTCTCGCGGCCGGGCTCACAAAATCCAAATCACACACCACAAATGCGCCGGTCTGGAAATTATTACAACAAACCAACAACAATGGAGCGCATTTGTAAATGGCAGCGCCGCGACGCTGCCGTATGAAAACTTAACATGGCTGCTGCGAGCACACACAAAAACAACAACAACAACAGCAAATATAGGAGCACCAACAACACGAAGCAGCACTGCAAATTACAAGCGAGCCGAACGGAGCCTGCTGCCTGGAGATGTTCTGGCTTGGAAATTATAACGCAACTGGGCCATAATTTTGTGTACCTGTCAATGCCATTGTGCAGTCGCACCGATGCATGCGTGTGAATATTCGTGTGTATGTGTGTGTGTGTGTGTACTCTTTTGTGTGTAACTTGCCTGGGGCTCCTTCCAAGTGTGCACTTGTAGCGCAGCATGTGTTGAGTAGTAACCGCAAACGCAGCTCTGCCGCGCTCTACAGCAGGGATGCAGCAGATAATCCGGATTAGGAAAACGCCTCTTTCAGCATTGCCGGAGAATTACAAAATTATAAAGTCAAAATCGGAATAAACCAACAAAAAATATTCCTTTGTTTGCACAGCATTTGTTTGGAAATGTGAGTACTATTCGTATTTGTCTGTTGTTTTTTTTTGTTGTTGTTGTTGTTGTTGTTATTATTGTTGGCCACCACTGATGCAATTTCTGACATTGACATTACTGCGGCATGCACCGCAGCTGCTGCAGAAAATTGCCTTGCGCAACTGTTGTGACGGGACTGGGCTGGCAGGCATGTGTGTGAGTGATAATTTAAGTATTCGGTCTTCGGCATTTGGCGAATGTTTTAACGTACTCGCAATAAAATAATGACTATCCCAACTGAAATGCACACTACTCTCAAATAGGACTGCACCTGATGGCTTGGAACTTCGTCATAACAGCCGAGATCAAAAGACTGTTGACCTGAAGTGGCGATCCATTGACAATTGCATTCTTTCCTGTTGTCTTTTAAGTCTCATGGACTTGGCAGCACTATCGCAACGACCGTAGCTCAGTACGAGTATCAGCCAGAAACGCAAGTTCAATGAACAAATGGTACCCTAAAGTTATCAATCTTAGCCTCTGAATTGGAGTTTTGTCCTTCAAAGCTACAAGCGTATATGAGAGTCCTGGAGTCATTGCTGTTCTTAGACTGTGAGGAGGAAGATAAGCGACTTTAAAGGGCAGTGGCACAGCATTCCGTTGATTTAAGCCGATTTAAACCGTGACTCAATTTACTAAACAAAGAAAATGTCTTTAGAAAGAGAACATATTTTAAAAGAAAACCAGTAAAGAAAGGCGGATAAGACCGACTCTATGTCTATTATAATATTTCCAACCATGTCCTTAGAAACTAACATCTGATTTCACCTGATATAAGCAAACCTCATCACTTATTTTGTTATTGAGCGATATCAAGTCAGTTGGACAAGCAAACGTGAAATTAAGTGGGTGAAAAAAAAGAAGAGCATACTTATATTTTATATGTTCGCTTAGTCAGGAGTCATCAACAATTTCTCCTTTAGAGAACAGAGGACAGCTGGAGCAGTAAAATCGATAGCGGATTTTGTCACAAGATTCTTTATTATCATATTCTTTCAATTACTTTAATTTTGCATCTTAATAAATTTATACGCAAGTTTTCTTTAGTTTTAGTCCTCGAAAATTTCTCCAATTAACTAAAACTTTTCATTATTGGCCATGAGTCTTAATAGTGAAACTTCCCCTATAGGAAGCCCGGAACGTGTTCATTAGTGAAGTATGGGAGCTCGATTCCGATCCAGCTCCTCAAATCCATTTCTGACGAACGTTGCATGTGATCCTTATCTTCAAATATTATGAAACATATTTTATAGGCAAGTGTGTTTTAATTATTTATGCTTGTGAATGTAAAATACCGCCAAAATTTATATATTTTACTTATTTTTCTTATTAAAATTAATATTATTTTTCTTATTAAAATTATTATTATTTAAAAACTATGAAGAATATGGAAAATTAGACACAGAAACTATGTTGGTCAGTTCCCAAAGTAGCGAAGTTATTAGTTAGTGACTACTTCTCTAATATAGCAGAATTTCCTTCTACTCGAAGATAAAAACTAAACTATTCTATTTCGTAATACTGGCTTTCCAGTCCATAATTCCGCAAAAGGTTCCAATAAAATTTAACCATAAAGGTGGGCAACTAAGCACATGTTTTCCAGCGCTAACAAGTCCATTGAAAACAAACCCATTGACATTTCATTGATTCTAGCAAATCAATTCTGGCTCACCTAACAACTCACAACTAGCCTCCAGCAGTGGGAGACCTGCCAATTGTGTCAAAATTCTGACAACTGTAATATTAAATTTAGTAATAGTTGATAAACAGAAATTATGTGAGCTATATTTCAAAGACATTTAGGGGTGAGAGGAGCGCACCCATGAAAACACTCAATAAGAAGCATACGAGATGCGGAAACCCAAAAGGAAATTCATTACATCATCCAAAAAATTCTTCACAGTACTTCAGTCGATACTCGAATATAAAATATTCCAAAATAGAAATCAAGAAATTGTTTCAAAAAAACATTTTAAAAATGATGGAAGCTACTCGGCATGCGTGAATATATTGGGGTGTATGAGTGTGTGTTTGTGTGTGCCTTGTATTCGTATGTGTATTCATGCACAAAATTCCCAAAAGGCGCCGTGGCTTAGTTGGTTAAAGCGCCTGTCTAGTAAACAGGAGATCGTGAGTTCGAATCTCGCCGGGGCCTTTGGTAATCAGTGAAATACCAAAAGTTTGTTTTTTTAATTCATAGTATGTATATTTTTATAAATTCTGGATAGGTATTTTTATAAATTCTGGATATGTATTTTTATAAATTCTATATTTATATGACTTAAAAACCAAGCTGTTACTCCTTATGTACAAACCGTTAGACATTGACTCGTAAATTTTTACATTGCCTTGTAACTTCATGAGCCTCCAATAAAGGGTGTTATGAATGGATAAATTGGGCGTGGCATCTAACATTTGCATTCAAATAAGTCAAACAATGCCATAAGTTAAAATTTTATTTTGTTTTTGATAAAACATAGAACAATCAAAAACTGGACGGTTGAGCGAAATTCTAATTTTTACAGTTGTTTTTGTGTATTAATTGTTAAGAGTATTAATTGTTAAGAGTATTCA
Source organism: Clusia tigrina (assembly GCA_920105625.2). NCBI lineage: Eukaryota > Metazoa > Arthropoda > Insecta > Diptera > Clusiidae > Clusia > Clusia tigrina. The sequence continues at coordinate 27,952,475 of OV050031.1, read as the reverse complement.
GTTCGGCCTCTACGAATTTTAACTCGTTGATTGTGACAGACGGCTACTTTGCAGCATTTTATTATATCCAGGTTTGCTAACATACCAAAGAGAATTTTCTAACTAGAGTCTGAATTTCGCTACTACCTGTAAACAAAAAATGATTTTCAAGGCAGTGCTAATTGAACTGTTGGCAAAATCTAAAATATGTATTACATCATAAATAATTTATATTATATACTAAAAATGGCTTTGAAAATACTATGAAATAAGTCAACTAAAGTAACCTTTTACTTCTTATACATGGCCATAGTACCATAGCACCTGGATTTGTTCTACAAAATATTGCCTAAATTAGAATTATTCGCAGAGTCAAAATGTAATGTATAAACAAATTAAATTAACCACAATTGTAAATTCTCTTTGATATAAGAATTCAAGAGCGAATTGCACCCAAAGAGAAGTCAAATCTCCCATGGCTATATAGAATTATTTTCATTATGTATTTTGGAATCGACGAATATATGTTAAATTTGAACATAACACTGTTAACGACACAGCAGCAAAGAGTATTTACCTTGTATATGGCAGAGAATACAGAGAAGAGATAGTCTTTTTCGCAGCCAGCGTCCGTAGCGGACACACCACGATGTTGAGTGGATTCACCACGATTTTTAGTGGAGTCATGTACATCGTCCGTCTGCTTTATTTCGCTTGCTTTGCCGTTTGACATTTTAGTTTCTCTACCCTGTATTCTCTGGTATATGGTCTTTGACAGCAGTACAAGCCAATACAACCAAAAAGCCACCAGTAAAACTTTCATATAAATTTTTTGCAATGCTATGGCCCCAAAAATATATGATTTTATTTCATATAAATTATATATTAAAAATTAAATTTTTATAAAACTATATTAACAAATAAAAAAAATAAATCTATTTGCTATTTGTTAAGCTTGTCGTACAATTTCTTACCATGAATTCCCACTCGTTTTTTTTAATACTAAATGCATTGATATTACCAATATGACATCACCACCACAAAATGCGTTGCTCTGTAAATAGATAAGAAGTGACATAAAAACGAATGCGTCACTCTTTTAATTTATTTCTGATTTTTGGTAATATACAAAAATATGGATATGAATGTCCAAAATTACTCTAATAAAAAAGCAATTTTATTTCTTTATTTAGCAAACATATTTCTTATTTGTAATAAGAAGACAATTTCACAAGAACAACATTTTTGGAATTATGGTGTGGTGACTAATTTTTGTGAGGCTTTTTGCATCGTGGTGCGGAAGTGGCGCCGTGGCTTAGTTGGTTAAAGCGCCTGTCTAGTAAACAGGAGATCGTGAGTTCGAATCTCGCCGGGGCCTTAATTCTAGTTGGGATATACATTTTATAGTGCAATTTTTTCCTCAATAAAAACATATTTTAGTAGAGCTGGAAATTCACAATTAAACATACTTATTTACATAATGATTTGGTGTTTTACTTGATATTTTATTTGTTTACACTGTGTATGAAGTTTAACATAATATTTATATAATTAATTATTATTAAATTTATCTTATAATTACTAAACCAAGATTTTACTCTTAACAAGTAGTGAAATCTTATCTAATGACTTCAGCCCAACTCTCACACACATTTTACGCCAATTAATTTAATAATAAAAAGGAATGCTACAATATTAATATTTTTTTAGCACTATTCAAATTGATTAAAAGAAATGATTCCATGCCGGGGTTCGCCAATACTGTTGTCTAAACAGCATGTTGAAGCTTATTTCTTATGGTGACAAACTCACACTAAAGTCTCAATCATTGTTTTTGTTCTCAAAAAAAAATACCTTTCACATGTTTTTGAATTTACCCCATTAGCTTAAATGAATATTCAATTTACATTGGCAAATTGTGGTGAGTAAAAAAAGTGGATGGCTATATTTGAACAGAAGCGCTGTGGTGAAATTTTCTTCTCTTCTAAGCAGAAGATTTCTGTAGTTTAAGATTATGAAATGAATGGATTTTTTGTAAATACAATAGTTGATATGCTCCAATTAAATGCAATCTATGAAGAGAGTATAGTGAATAGATTAATCATACAAGCCCACTATAGATCATAAACATTCCCGAGGTGTGCCTGGCTGCTGCTTCCTAGAGAGCTCGAACAAGAGAGTTTCAGATTCTAGCATTACGAAGGAAATATCTTCGATCATTGGTTGGGCTAATCACAGGGCACAATCCATGGGGCAATCATATGGCGACCATAGGCATCATCGAGAGTCCGACCTACGGCACCTGTCTGGAGGAAGAACAGAACGCCACAGAATATTATCTCCGCATTTCTCCTGTCTTTGCCAGAATGAGGAAGCACATATTGGGATCAAATGTATTGAGAATGGACAATGTACATTCCTTATCCCTGGACAGACTTCGGATATTCATAGAAGAGCCACAGAAGTTTCAAAAGGTGTAACTTCCCGTTCACAATCCTCTATTTCTTTATATCTGAGGAAGATAATATATCTTATTTTCAATCCTTAGTTAACCTACATCCATCAGCTCCTAGAGGTTCTTATGGTCAGGATAAGATATAATTTCTTTAGAAAGTTTCGTCTTCGCTAATGACCTCATCAATGATATACACACCGCAAGATGCTTGAATGCAATGCTGTCGTTTGATTTCAAAGTTTCCCTGTTGCGGTGCACCCCCTCTACTTATGAGCCAACCAACAAAAATGTTGAATCCTCCATACACACAAGAAAAAAATCTTAATAAAACCAGCTCGATTCACTCCAAATCGACCAGTCCAAGCTTAAATCTGGAAACTAAATCCAGAGGATGCATACATCAATCAATGAGAAGCAAAACTGGCCAACAATTTGTGGCACCACACAATTATCAGCGGTGAGGCAAGCACTTTTTACATAGTAGCACGGTAATTTTCTATACGAGTATGCCCAGCCGTACATGCCAATAGGCGGTAACGTTTAAGCGATCAATCGTCTTATTAAACGCAATTAGAGTGTCAATTACAATTACGCTCATGTTGGGGTCGTTTGGTCCACCAAAAGCTGGGCGTCCACTTACGATTGGACGCACACAAACATATGTATTCAAATGTACTGCAGCCGCCATGGCCGTTGCAGCATTGGTGATTACTCTTTGGGATGATTGAGTGGCGGAGAGTACGATCGGAAACACACAGTGTAGCCAGAAGCAGCAACGGCAGCAGGAGCAACACGGGCGGCAGTGAATGTCGATCAAATGTCAGGCGGCGAGCAATGAAAATAATTTCACAAAACACGCAATTCGTAGAAAATTTTCTAGCTTGCATTGTCCGTGGAAACTTGTTTCCCATTTGTGCAACTTAATGAGCGACACGACTCTGCGAATGCAAATAGCACCAGTGAACTCTTTAAGTGAAACCTTGGGATCCTAACTGGACTCCTGACAGCAAAGTGCTACCTCGGATGTGACCTTTATGTAAACCGCGTGGATGACCGGTTCATAGTCGTATCTTGGCTTGATTTATGGTTTAGTTATTCCTACTGATCAGGATCGTAAAGATCCTAAAGGTCCTGCAGTTGATTGGTTCTACAATCCTCCATGAAATATTTATTCTTTGGTGGTGGCTGTGAGAATCAGAAAATGTAAGGAAAAGTCAAGCACCTCCTCTGATCTTCTTCAGTAGAGAACTAGAAGATATTTAAAGCGAAACTCGCAAACGAAGCCAAGTTGCTCAAGCGCAGAGGATGCATTCGGAAAGATTTCCGAAACCTGCGGCACTTACAGCAATCTTCGGATTCGGAGGATTAAAGACAGCTTTTTGGTTCCATAGAACTGATTGGGCTTCCTTCTTTTCAGTAAGGACCGGTTTCCTAATCAACCCACCCATTATTCAGCTGGTAATTTTTCCTTCGTTTTCAATCCAAAGTTCTTCGTTGTATAGGCGAGGTGACAATTGTCCAATCTTCTGAAATAAAGTCTCTGAAGAAAGTCCTTTCGGAGAGTGTCTCAAAGTCTGTGTAAGTCTATTTGCAACTGAGTCAAATATCATTAGAATAGTGATATTCCCTGCCTTCTCTTTTTCACCTCTGTCTAGGCAAACTACAAAAGTCCAATAAACTAATATGTTCGGATCAAATCAGACTCAGGTCTTTCTTGGTCTGAAATCATCACCTCGGCAACGATTCAAAGACGACCGGCAAATGAGGGGATCAACTGTAAAAAATGATCCATCCACATAACTTTCTGTGTCTTGTTCACCTCTGTCTAAAAAATCTACAAAGGACCAATGAACTGAAAACTCAGACTCTCCTTAGGTATTTATTGGTCTGAAATCGTCTTTACCACTGTACTTCGGCAAAGATTCAGAGAGGACGAGTAGCCGAGAAGATAAACTCGAAAATAATCTTTCTACATAACTTTCTCTATCTTCTTCACCTCTGTCTAGGGAAACTACAAACGTCCAATGTCTGGAAAAGCTCAGACTCTTCTTGATCTGAAATCGTCTGGACCACTACTTCGGCAAAGATTCAGAGACGACCAGTAGCTGAGACGATAAAATGCGGGAAATAATCTATTCACGTAACTTTCTATATTTTCTTCACCTGTCTAGGCAAGCTAAAAAGCACCAATAAACTTGTAGCTCGGACTCTGGATCACTACCTCGGCAAAGATTCAGAGACGACCGGTAACTGAGAGGATAAACTGTGGGAAATAATATATCCAAATAACTTTCTATATTCTTCACCTCTGCCTAGGCAAACTACAAAGGACCAATAAACTTACAACTCCGACTCTTCTTGGTCTGAAATCGTCTGGATCACTACCTTGGCAAAAATTCAGAGACGGCGAAATAATCTATCCACATAACTTTTGTAGTGACATGATTTCGGACGGATCAATCACTGCAATTAGTTTGCTGCTTCAACCAGATAGTTCTTAGACAGGATCCAATAGAAAAAATTCCCAAGCTTCTGGAAGTTCTAAGTTCTTCCGCAGTTCCATTTAGGTTTAGTTATGAACCCCCTTCATGTACTCATTACTTTTATACCGTCATGCTTCTGTCCCGCTGGCTGGAATAACTTGTTGTACTACTTTGGCCTCAGCAAAAGAAGTTCGTAAAGGACTCGCAAGTTTTCTTCACCGCCGGCTAATCAAGTTCAACATTCTGGCAGAGCATTTGCATATCGGTGAGCGAAAATCGAAATGCACTTTGCCATCGCGGACGCAAGAACCTTCACATGGACTCGTTTGCAGGCTGCACGGCCTAATTAAAAATGCATAAACAAAGACGATGGCAGTGAGTGGGCAAACGCTGGCAAATGTCATAATGCGATAAGCATGAAATAATTGCAATTAGGAGGCTTATCAGAACCTCAACGCGACCACTTTCGACTGGCATACGAACGAGTCCGTGCGGCGTACCTCTCACACCAGCGATTTGCAAGGGAGCGCTGCCAGGTGCATTTCTGAGTGTATGCGTGGAGGGGTGTTGAACTGGTTCTTAATTTCTTTGCTTAATTTGTTCGATCCCTTGGCTTACATTTTGCGCCAGGCAACGTCGTAATAAGGCAGAAAATCTTTAGGGTCATCCAACTGATAACGTACCACCACGGAGCACTGAGTATGTGCTGCTCGCAACCTGCTCCCCGGCTGTGGCGGTGCAAACAGTTACCTTAAATTGCGCATAGTTATGAGCGGCAGCGCAATTTCCCTAACTGACCGGCAAGGTGCGCATGCGCGTGCTCCTCTTTAAGACACTCTCCAGCCCTGCTGTATGCGATCCTTCGTTCTTGGCTGGCTGGCATATCCTTGCAGCGCATGTCACGTGCCAACCGTGCTCATTGCAGCGAAATTAAATTGGAATGTATGCGCAAAAATGTGTAATTACAGTTGAGGTAATTACGCGCGGACGATAGCATTGAATCTCTTTGAAACTTAACCGCCGCATTTGCCTCTCATTATAATTATTATTGCTTTTTTGAGAACTTTGCTGAACGCTGAAATTGTATTGGGAAACTTTGTTTTTATGTAGTTTAGGGGCCGAGTACTTCCAGTATAGTCTGGCGGAAACCGTCCTGGAATTGATGAATATACAGGCTGCTCTCCGAATAACGAAGGCCGATTATTGACATTTATCGATTAAATTTAAATGTGTGGGGTGGTGTCTTTGATGTGCTCCAACCTAAAACAAGGATAACAAAATCGGTTTCGTACTCATGGTTCAACAAGTTCGAAACATAGCATTTGAGTACTATATAAACCGATCGAGGCTGTTGCCAGAACTTCTTGCAACTCGATCCAAATCATATATATTCAGACTTTTGTCTAATCTACTAGTGTAGTTAGAAATCAAGTCACATCTCTTATATGACTTTCCTATTAGTGTAGTAGAAAACTTAACCCAGACATCCTATTGGCCATCTTATTTGCATATCCCGATTGTTGATTCAGTGATTCATTTCCCGATTGTAGAGAGATTCGGGATCTGAAAAGGAATTTCGAGCTGGAATCTATGAACTGAAAATGAAAAGCAGTGAATCAATCAATGAAATGGATATCAAAGCAAAGTGCCAGCACCAAACTTCCACCTTTCGAAACACTCAATCCTCCATCCACACAGAATATGGCTCACAATGCCACACTTGGTCGTCCAATGCCCAGCAGCAATTCCAAAGCTCCTTCAGTTGTTAAGATAACTGAACGAGAAAGCATTGAAGTGAATATGCATAGAAAAACGCATTTGAATGCAACTAATATGCAAGTGAAAAACATAAATTTGCATAAAAATCAAATGTGGCATAAATTACACTCATGGCGAAACATTGAAAGCAGACCAACCGACCACTCCTCTAATCTGAAATGAGCTGATAATATGCAAAACATTGAAAAGCAGCGCTTTCCCAGTGCCAGCAACCAAAGAAAGCCTTTCCTTTTGGCTCTCATTTGCAGTTTAAATACGTCTTTAAAGGCAATGCCCACAAAAGAAACAAAGTTGCATAGAACAAATGGGAAAAGCGTCAGGTAATTTTTTATATTCATACGAGTATTTTTTCATTCTTTATAAATCATTTGAACCAGTGATATGCGATTTACAAGGCAAAGGCTGTGCCCAAAGCGTGTGCGAATTTTCAAATTGGTCATAATTGTAAAGGGGGCAATAGGGATGGACGTATACAATCGATTAATCCAATGAAACTTCTTTGGATTAATTTATGTCAATTAATAACGACGCCAATATCAATAAATAAATATTTAAATAATCGATTATTTAAGATTATTTCTTCCGTTTATTAAAAAGAAGAACCTGTTTAATATAAAAGACTTGGTGAGATTCGTCCTACTTTCAAAATGGATGGGGTAAGGCTCCCACAAATTCTCGGAAGTGCACATTTGTCCTGTATTGTGGTATCACAATGGACCTTCGCATGCTCTCAGTGGGTCTTCTGGCCCATTATCTAACCACTTGACAGCCACTTTAAATTAACTTAAACATTCAAAAAAAAATTAACAAGACACTGAACAGATTACGAGGGAAATGTTTACAGTCATCTCTGATGCTGTACCCCCTTAAATATCTCCGAGGCTATTTGAAATTGACACGCGCAAAATAGTCCCCCAATTACAGTATTTAATTACTTTAAAATTAATCGAATGTTTACCACAATCGCTAGTTGCCGCCTCTCAAATAAATAATTTATCGTTAATCGATAAATTTCACTAATCGCCCATCTCTAGTGGGGAAATATGGCATACTCGTATGCAGTAAAATCAGTACGAGTGAAATAAGCATTGATATGCACGAGTATGTCGGCCACATGTGAAAAATGGAACCCATTTCTCCCCTTCCACAACATCCCCAACCGACAGCGACAAATACGATGACGACCATGTCGGGTGTTGACGATAAGGATCGCTCGCTCGCGCATTAGCCGGCAACAACAACAACAAAGTTCGTATAGCGCGCATATGCACCACCCATGCATCCATCCATCCATCCAACCATTCGGCATATTCGTCCGGCGTGCGGGTGTGAACTGCATGCATATTGCAGTGGAATATTGTGGTGTACCGGTGTGTACCTACATTTTGCTTACATTGTGTTGCTTTGTGAGTGCTGTGATTCGTTCGTTCTTTGCTGGATGGATATTCATTTGCTGGACGAGTGTGTACGATAAAAAAATGGAATTATGCGCGTATTACCCCAGTTTTTGATTTTGATAAGCAAGAGTCGCACTGTTCAACCACACTCGCCCGTGTATGGTGGTGGTGCGGCTGCTGATTCTATCGAGTTGCCACTATACCTGAATTTCATTTCAGCCACATGCAACTAACTGTAGGGTAAGCAAATTGTACTTTCCATATAGCTACAAAAAAACCAGAGCACTTGTGGGTCTACATATCAGCAGAACATTCTAAAATCCTTCGTTTATCTGCTTTCACCCCGTTGTTGTTGAAATCTGCTTTTCAATGGTCTTCTTGACAGTCTTTCGCTGCTTTTCGTCAGGGTCTTTGTTTCCTGTTTATGTAATCAGCTGAAGGCCATTCATTGCTGCTATATCTGTTTCCGAAGTAGCTTATACGAGGGCGGATTGATATTGAAGCTACCTAAGTAGGAAAAAAACATTTTTCAAAAACCATTTATTTCTCAACATAGTCTCCTTTTACTTCGACACACTTAGTAAGATGATATTCCAACTTTTTTATACCATCTGAATAATACGATTTCGGGAACCGCTCAAAATACGCGTTAGTTTCGGTAATCACTTCTTCTTTTGAGATGAATCTTTTTCCTGCGAGCCATTTTTTCAAGTTTGATATGCTTACTATTTCAACAATCTCACGCAACTTGACTTGGCGATCATTCATAAAAATTTTTCTTGATATTTTCTTCAGTAACCACCTCTTTTGGCCTTCCTGTTGACGGTAATGTTGCAGTGCTTGTTCGGCCGCGTTTAAATTCAGCAATCCAATATTTTACCATGTAATCTGACGGAGCAGACTCACCGTAATGTTTATCGAGCTTTTCTTTTGTCTCTTTCGCCGTTTTCCCTTTCAAATAATAGTGTTTAATCACTGCACGAAATTCGCTTTTTTCCATTTTTCAAGAAACACAAAAGTTGCTTACTTCAAACGACTACAACAAATAAACTAATCGATGAATTTGGGTGAAATTTTAACAGCTGACGTTTGACACATCGCAATTTCTAAATAAAAAAAGTGTTTGTGTTTGTGCTGCCATCTAGCGCTAGGTAGCTTCAATATCAATTCGCCCTCGTAATTTTAATTTGAAATTACTTTGTAATATCACTTCTGGGAGTTTTTTGCCTGTCCTACCGGCATTATATTTTTGTTATATCATTCTATTATTATCATTATACTCTGCATCTTAATTAATATGTATGCAAGTGGAAGGAGGGAATGGGTACTAGCAAGTAAGGCGTTCGACTCGAAGAGAAGGTAAGTAAGGCATTAGAAAGAAGAGTTTTTGTGACTATGTCCGGGTCATTCTAGCTATCCTTCTTCAATGTTACTTTTCTACATTAGTATACTTTGTTCTTCCTGGCAGTTATTATCCTCAGTTTTTAATTCTTTTTATGGATTATTCTCTAGTTTTCATTATATTCTATGGTCTTTCTCTGCAACTTTTCCTTAGTTTTGTTGTCGTCTTGTTACTTGTATTTCTATTTACTATTCATTGACCATCTTTGTGTTTTTAGTTTTGATCAACAATGCTCACAGTAATAATATGTTTTAGAAACTTCCCACCCTTTGAGTAGTCGAACATTGGTTGAAAGGGGAGACACCAGTTATCCTTTTGGTTACCTGTGAAGCGTTTTTGTGGGAGCTTCTTCGCGAACGCAACCCACAACCGAGTAATTGAAAGAAACTCGTGTCTTTTGAAACTGGCATTCTTAGATTTATAAATATAACGGAGAGAGCTCAAAAGGCGCAAAATACTAAGAATCATTCATCTGGATCTTACTGTTCTATTTTACTAATTGCCATTCTTCCATTCTTATCCAAGTTCTTCCCTCGATTCTTTGTTTTCTGTGTGTATTTTATTTTTCCTTTCCTCGGTCTACCTCAATAAGTTTTCCGTGTTGTTCCTTCTTCCCTACTTGATTTACATTTTTCTACAATAATGTTATATCTTTGTTCCCACTACTAATCCAATATAATCTCCATATAATGCTAATAAATAAATTCCTTAAGGGTGGCAACGCTGGGTCAGTTTAAAGCAAACCAATGAGTCCACTGCACACAAACAAAAAATATAATTGCAATATATGAAAATTGAAATCAGTACGAAACACAAAAAAATACAGAATTTTCCATCATCGCGTGCAATGGCCACGTTTTTCCAGCAACAATAACAACAACAGCAGCAGCAGCAACAACAGCAGCAGTAAACAGCGTATATATTTAAACACAAAGTTCAGACGAATGTGAAATGTGCAATTGTGCTTAAGGGCTGCAGGCGAAGGAGGCAGTGGGAGGCAGAGGGCAGTAGGGACATGGTAGTTATGGAGTTCTAAGCGACACTTAATCATCAGCGTGAAATGAAAAGAGAAATACTCCGGCTACATATAATTAAGTCATAAATTCTGTTTTTATGATTTTTTCACAAAGTTATGAATTTTTATTTGGTTCAGTCTGCACTGCAACCGGCTTCAATTGGCCCGGCTTAACTTGGCTGCGACTGGGGCTGTGTCTCTGACTGTGACTGGGTCTGGGTTGGCTGTATTGGTCCCTCCGCCGAGCTGCATAATTTAAGGGAAACGGAAGCTTAGTGCTGGGCGCGCATTTCAAACCGAACCGAAGCCAGAGAGCAGTGATTGCAACGTCATGTAACATGGCGACAAATGGTCGCGCCATGTTAAGCCACATTGCAGCGCAGCGGCAGTGACGCTTGTTGCATTGGTAACGGTCCATAAATGTCAAATGCCATAAATTTAACGCTTTTAACATTATTTCACGCTTACGAATAAAGTACTCCTTTTTTTGTCCAGTGACCCTTTTCGCTGGTTTCGTTGTTATCCCCCTCCGCTCCTAAGTCGCCTCCTGCTCAACGAGTGCAGAGTGCATTTTTATTGCCGCAATTTTGCATGCAAATTTCTTTTAGTTTAAAAAATTTATAACCACGCTTGCGTCTGTGTGCGTGTGTGTGAGAGTGTGAGTACTGAAGTTGATTTGTCAAACGCTTGTCCGGGGTCCTGCCCGGCCGTGTTCATCGGCGGCTGTTCGGCTCGCCTTGCATGTGTGAAATTACACAGGACTCTGGCTGACGCCTACCTTGCGCCTATTTTACCAACATTTGAAATTGTTCATTTTGTTGTTGTTTCTGTGTTTACTTTTATAGGTTTTCCATTATATCGACATGCACTAATTGAGTATCACAATATTTGCATTTTTAATTGCCCCTTGCTTCGACCAGCCACGTTCGTGAGTGCCTCAATCGTTTTATATATATATATATTTTTTTTCGTTTTTGTGTTTAGTTTAATTCTTTTTTGTAGCCTTTTGTTTTTGGGTCAAGTCGTCCCGCAACTCAAAATTAGTATAAAATGTCGCATTACGTCTTTGACGTGCATACGAATTGCTTCTGGCTGACTTGACTGACTCTGGGGTTGCTTGGCTCACAAGCTCACTGGCTCGCACTGGCTGTGGCCATCAATTAGCATAATCGCTTTCGAAATTGCAAAGAAAAATTACAGTGCCAGGATATCATATTTATCAAAAAACACAAAAGGGGATACTCATTCAGTCAAACTCGCTCCCTCCACTACATCTACCGCTTCCTCACTCGGTCGCGTTTATTGCCCAAGGATAGCGAGGCAGTTGTTATGTTTGCACAGAAGTCTTGACCCTTTGCTAAAATTAATTATTATGGAAATTATCGAAACGATGATCACGGCTGCTCAGTCACGGCTTGTAATTCAAAAATAGCGTCATTAATTTAAAATTTTTAAATTTTCATTTCAAGTGCAATTTTCATATTTAAGTAGAAAATGTGCACATTTATCTAAATTACAATTGCAAACGTTACGAAATTGTGTAAAGAGGCAAATAATTGCAATAATTAGCATAACATTGAATTCTTTAATCCAGAAAGGTCCATGACCAGAAAGGCCGAACATATTTCTCGACCTTTCTCTATGTTATGAACTTGTCGTTTGTCAGGTATTCATATGACCGTGTACTTATATCATGTTTTATTTAAGGCCGAAGATAGAAGTTGGGTATTTCTCAAGATGTAACAATCCCCTTTAAAGAAATAACAATTTTAACAAATGTTTCACTCAACATTACTGCCAACTGGGTATACACCTGAACTTCTTCAAGGTGTCCTCAGCTTCTAATAAGGTCCAAGTGGGTTCCAATAAGGGAAACAAAAGACAAAGTTCGGAGAAGGCGGCGGTAATTGACGTTTGAGAGTCATCTTTTAATAAACACCAATTGAATCATAAATATACGGGAAGCTCAAAATTTTGATAAATTAAGTTTACACAGTTTATTGTCAATCAGGACATCAACAGGACATTAAATTATCTTCTTTGAAGCACAGAATGAAAAGCATATATATTGGAGACCTTTGCATATATAGTCAAAGGGATTAAATTGCTTATTCCAACCCTGCATTAATGCTGCAAATTTTCATAAATCAAGTTTATTGTCAGTCAGGACACGTCACTATCTTCTTTAAGGCACCGAATGAAAATGATGTATATTGGATACCCTTCGTCATAGTTCGATAAATGTCGTATACCAACCCTGCAAAGGTTCTTAGATGACCTCACCGAAAACTGGACATTTTCATAAACTAAGTTTACACAGTTTATTGTCCATCTTCAAAGCACCGAATGAATAGGATATATATTGGAGACCCTTCGAAGTCACAGAAAATAAATGTCTTATTCAACCCTGCACCGAAGCTGGAAATTTTCATAAATTAAGTTTACGCGGTTCGTTGTCAGTCAGGATCTTCTTTAAAGCACCGAATACACCGAAGCATACCCTGCGATATATAGTCAAAAAGCATAAATTGCTTATTTCAACCCGGTAAAGGTTCAACGAGGGCCTCACCAATATTCTAAAATTTGTTTAATTAATTTTAGACAGTTTTTTGTCCCGTCAGGACACGCAAGTATCTTCTTTAAAACACCGATTGAAAACTAGATATATCGGAGACCCCCTTGGATACATAGACAAAGAGAATGCGTTTATTATTCCAACCCGGCAAAGGTTTATCGGGAGCCTCACCGAATGCCCTCCATTGACCACTTCTGCTCCCTGCCCACTTATGCCAATGTAAAGATAATGTGCCACAGGAAATAATTAATTTTCCGAATTCCAATTAAAATTGTTTCGCTTTCATTAAATTGGAGTCTTCGACTACGACAGCGTCGACGACGACGAGTGGCACAAACGCTGAACTTGTCGCAAACTCAAATTAAACAAATACAAAAACAAAAATAGTTAAAATAAAATTCAGAAGCTGAACCTGCGGAGCAACCTCTGAAAAAAAACTAAATACAATAAAATAAAATAATCAAAAGTAAAGTTTAAAAATAAGCAAAAAATAATGAAATCTCTTCGCACAATCTCAAATTGCTCATTAACATTTTGTGTTTGCGATATCACTTGTGAAAATCGCGAATCCGCAACTCCACAGCTCAACTCCAGCTCCAGTCAAACGGTGCATCTCATACAGCACCACTCTGTCGAAGGAAGCTACTGTGCTGCATGTGCAGTTGGAAACGGCTCTGGCTCTGGCTCTTACTGTGGCTGTGGTTCTGGCTGCGATTGTGACTGTGACTGTGACTGTGTCGGTGTCTGCAATTGCGGCTCTGTGACGGAGACTTTTATTTATTTGCCATGCCATGCTGCAGCAGGAATCGACAGTGCGCTGATATCCACGCCGGCTGGTGAAGGTGTGAATTGTGAATTGCCACGTACTCGCGCGGAGTGCTGCCTCGCTGCAATCTATATTAACCTCTCGAGTATTCCGTTTGTCTTGGCCGGTCGTGATTTGCCAGTCAGACTTGGACTTGTGCGGCTGCAGCGGCTCCAACTATACCCATTAAGCGAGTATTTGCCAATATGGTGAGGTGTAGCATACTGAATTTTAAAGGTCGTTTGTGTGGTTTGTTGTGGTTGTCGTATTGGGGGAAAACTCCAGTAACTCGTAAAAACAAGAGTCACACGCCACAACATTTTTGTCCAAAGCACTGAGAACATTGCTACTCTATGGAACTTTATGTCCAAATTTTACAAGTGTACTGGCAGCCACAATTGAGAATCAGCCGCATAATAATTTTAAAGCGAAATATTGGGCTTTTTCCGTAGAATACTATGGAAGTGAATAGAACTGGGGTAGACCGGACAACCGCCGAATAAGGTGGTCTGCAAGACTCAAGCATTGATGCCCATTGTAGAGGATTGTTATAGAGGATTGTGAAATGGAACTTCTTTGGTTATTTTAAGAATATCAGAAATCTGTCCAGGGATAAGGAATGTACCTTGTCTATTGACGAATCAGAATAATATCCTTGTGGTTTTCTAAATGCTCCTATCGTGAATGATCAGCAAAAAGTTGTTGAAGAGAAGGAATGAGACCCTTCTTCGTAACCACACAAATTGCACAAATCAATTGTTACCCACTTTATTGATTCTAAGCCAATAACGCTAGATGGCGTTAGTAAGTAAACATAAAATTAATGATCACAATCCTGGAGGAAAGACAGAGACACACATAACACCCCTTCTTACTTACCACTTTCATACCATATTTCTCTCTGACTGTCCTTCAAGTCTTATATAACATTTGGTAATTATTTTACAACGCCATCTAACATTTTGTTTGCGCATATTTTCCAGTTTCACACTGCACCAACTTCTTTCAGTGTAAACAAATCTGCGAAGGTTTTGCTGAATGAAAATATTTCCCACTCAAAATGAAAATAAATTCAAGAAGAGAACTCCTGCCTTAACTCATGCAGCCACTTGGTCCAACACTTGTACTTGCGATCAGTTGCGCACACGGGGACATCTCAACAAATAAAAAAAGGGTTGGAAAGTCATGGGATGGGTTGGGATGGGTTGGGATGGGATGGCCGGGACTGCCTATGCGCGTACGTATTTCAGTAGCAAAACGATTGATGCTAAATAACGCGGGGCAAAGTGTTTATTGCCAGGTACGAATTGCAGCAATGTAAAAATCCGCCAAATGAAAAAGGGAAGAAGCAAATCTGGCAGCATTGCTGTGGCCAGTGAGTGACTCACGATGTGGCTTGCCACTTAGTGGCAGGAAAATGTAAGTAAAAATGCGCTGGCAATGTGTGCCCAAAAAGTACGTGCACTCGCGAGTCCACGCCAACAACAGCAACAACAGCAAATAAGTTGGCAGTAACCGCATCAGATTTCTTAATTTAATTGGCTTTATGCAACTTTCCAGTTTATTTTGCCAATTTTATTTATTTTTCCACATTTATGTTTATATTTTATTTTACTTAATTCTTTTTTTCTTACTTGTTTTTGTTGGATTTAAATTTATAGACAAACTGTCTACAACGATGCCATGCCTCTGTGAGGCTGCTGCTGGTGGTGACGTTGTTGCTGTTGTTGCTGTTGCTGTTGTTGCTGTTGTTGTTCTTGTTCTTGGACCCTTTCCCCATATGTCAGTTCAAATTAAAACACACATTCGCGCGCATCCCACAAATGGGGCGATAGCATCTCCCGAGATTTGTTTGCTGCTGCTCTTCGCTGGCAATGTCATTTTAAAGGATGTGTGTGCTCTTGGACGTCCACTGAAAGTGGCTGCAGCGGTGGTTCTGACTGCATGTATGAGTATAAAATCTTCTTTAAAATCGGCAAGTGTTGTTGCTGCTGCTTCCCTTGCTTCTCTTATTTTCTTTTTCGCTGGTCGTACTCCTTTGCAGCTTCACAGTAGCTGGACTGCTCTCAACACGTTGGCGATAGTTCCATTTGGCACATGTAAATGCGGAAGAACGTGGGAATTTCATGATATTTGCATTTTTATTTGTATTTAAGATTTAATTGATTTTAGTCTCTCGCTTCTGGAGGCTTTTGCCTCATGTGTCAGCTTAGGCATAGTTTTACATTACTCTAAATGGCGGAATGTGGTTGCAGGACATGCGTGCATAGGCTGTAAAATGGTAACTTCAATGGGAAGAATGTGAGGAAAGGCTGAGGCGAGTGAAGCAAATAAATCATCTTTGAAATCATAACATTCAATGTAGTCAGGAAATCGAAATCGAGCAAAACAGAAGACAACGTGCACAGTCAAGTGGAAAAAAGTCAAAAGAAGAACTCGATTAGTAACCTGCAAAGAGGAGGAATTCTACGACGATTGAAGCTAATGAGCACAACAGAGCCCACAAATTAGATGGCATGAGGTGAAAAATACTCTACTTTGTCCGAGGTAACTAAGGATGAACATGAAGAATACTGAAATGCTATATATAAAAGTCAGAATATGATGATGAAAGGGGTGAAGACAGACCAAAGAGAAAAACTATGGACGAACATGGAAGTATAATGCTTAAATGCTATATATATATAAGTTAGATTAGGATGATAAAATGGAGATATAGATAGACAAAGAAAAAAAAGATGGATAAAGGTGTAGGTATAATGCTTAAATGCTATGTATAAAAGTCAAATTAGGATGATAAAATGGAGATGAAGACAGACCAAAGAGAAAAAATTTAGAATGAGTTCAATTAAACACCAAAACACAAAAGTTTCAAACAACTTTCAAAAATATGGCACAAGAAAAAGGATCAAAGACAACCAAAACCGAAGATGTATCACATTGAAGAGGACAATGATACCATGCGAATCGATTCTAAGTCCACCGATGGCAAATAAAGCCTGCGAAGAAGAAATTGGAAATTACACCTGAAACCTTCTGAAAAAAATAAACCGCAGATTTCAACGCAAATACAGGACTAAACAACCGAAAGTCATAAGTGAAACACCGAGTACACCCTTATTAACCTCTTATATAGTTCATTTTAAACATCTAGATTGTTTGATTGAAATCCTTTGTAAGTAACTTTAATAGCACATGTGTAACAACGTTATAAGGAGGTGTTTATAAATTCACATCAAAGTTAACTAAAAGAAGCTCGACTTGGGAGAAAGTAACCTTAGAAATCGTAAAACTTGTTACGAAAATGTGAATATGGATTCTATAAATAAAAATCTGAAGATATATTACAATATTTCATTACAATAACTTATTATTCTGTATTTAATAACTTAGAGAAAAGTGCCGGCAATGGATGTTTCCTAAATAAAATGCAAGGATATTTCATGAAACATATACAAACTCCCTTTCTAAGCTTATATAAATCGGAAGCAAAATGGATGTAATATTGATCTGTGGATATTCAACCTCTTTCTCGAACAATATTCCATGCTAATTGATATCAAAATTATTCGTGGAGTATGAAAGGATGGAAAGGAACAAATCCTGGCCACTCCCTGTGACTCTTTGAATGAAAAACATATAAAAGAATCCTTAATTACTATACTCCTCTATCGAGAAATTATGCAAAATATTTCTAGAGAAGCGCAAGCACTTTGAGGAAAGTGCACCGAGCCACGCAAGAGATCATGTCTCTGTTGATACTGATACCATTCCATTAAAGTATAATTTTATGGCAATCCTTTGAATTTCTTCCTTATAGTTTAACGATTATATTTGAGCATTTTTTCAAGTTCCTTGGAAACGTCAGCTGTCCGCCGTATTACTGCAGAAATTTCCATTTCGTGACATAAATTAAAGAACACATGATTAATTGCCATGTTGTCATAAAACTGCATTCAAGGTGGACACACACGCATGCGAAGCGTTTGATTAAAACATAAATAATGAAATTTTATAAGGTGCTACCCCCTTAAAGAGGCACAAAAAACGTGCCCACAACAAGAGAAATGCATTAAAGACGAACATTTCGCTGGAATTCGTGGAATTCCCTGTTTTACTCACTCTCCTCTCAGCTCTTAAGATTTTTCGCTGTTTCTTGATGTTTCTTATCGACCCGTGATGTCAGGTTTTGCAAGCAGAAAGGGTGGATTTTTCTTGGTTTGTCAGCAGTTAGATCCGCTGGACGCGATAACGCCACGTCGGAGGCTCGGAACATGCACTAAAATTGCACTTTAATTAAACGACAACTATTAGCGTTTAAAATTTGACATCCATCCGTCAAGAGGGGCGACCACGTTGTCACACACGCTCGGCAGTTCGACAGCTCAGTGGCCGAGCCTGCTCCTGATCGCTTCGCGTCATTACGGACGTATACATTGTAGAATTTAATGAATTTTTCAACTCTTCCTTATCGATCCTCCTCTTTGGCATACGCAACTGCTTTCGCATTCATTTTTTGCGACATAATTTTAATTATCGAGAGCTAAGGACGGAGTCCTTTCCTTACAGCGTCCACACAAATATAAATATGCAAACGTACGAAAGAACAAGAGACCGGGCCAGAAAAGCTGCCATAATCATTGGAAAAACATTCGAGTTATGATAAATTATAATTAAGAATAGTTGAGGACATAGAAAGGAGCATGGAGAAACAGGTGCAAGTGCTGCCATCCACTAGGATGGCAGGTAATCGCAGATAGCGAATAAAATGCAAGCGCATTTATAATTCCATAAAATTACATCGAAGTTTTCATGTACAAAAGATAGCGATCTGCTGAAAGTATTAACTCAGTGTAATTACTGAAGAGCCTACTTGAAGCTCGGACAGTGCCAGTTAGGGATGGACGATTATTACTACAATATCGATTCATGATAAATTGGTAAAGTTAACAGAGGCTAATACGAGAGTCGAATGGCAGACATTTTCTGGAGACTAATCACGTCTTCTTTCCTTGACACAAAAATCCATCTACAGCAGAAATTGTGTCTAGAATGCACTTGACCAAAAGTCTCTACCTAACTGGTTATCAGGACGAGTATGAAATGGTAGAGAAAATCACGAGAAAACATCTTCCAATGATTATATTAAACCCAGACCATTCCTCGGACTCTCATTGAATTCAATCAACAAAAAACGAGGCATGAGAACTGGTCGAACTAAGCAGAAATCACAGCCAAATTGGGACGAGATTCCTAACTATACATTGTAAGATTAAGAACCATGGGTATAGTCCAAAGCGATATGTGCTCTATACTCCTATGTAAGCGAAGAGAAGACAACACCAGATCATATAATCGGTACCACTCCGGTGTTTTATACTTATCAATCTCATATGCGAGGGTGTGGAAAGGTGGCTAAACAATGTTTAAGGCTGTGGCTGTGGTTCAAAAGTGAAAGTTTCAGCAGTGTGATTGTTTCCACCTTCAACCATAATGAATGGAACAGCCAAACCACGAGATCAGAGGCAACATTTTGACTGGGTCTCTTATTTGTTTTCGATTCTTTATAATTAATAAAAGTAACTGCAGATTTTCTTTCGGTTCTGAACTTAGCGAATATTAAACTGCAGTCTTAGTAACCACTAAGAGTAGTAATTCAACAAGAATAAAGGAAGGAGTTGAGATTTTGCCTCAAAATGTATCAAATATGTGCGCCTTATACAGTATACGACTTTTGATCCTGTCTCGCAAACAATCCTCTCTGGAGGCCTCTAAAGTAATTTTCTTCTTCTGGTCTACGCCCACTATATTTCCTAGAGGGTCTCGTTGTACCCTCTTTTGAATACGGAATCCTTGCTGATCTGAAAATATATCAATAAGCAAGTGTGAATTATTAAACTATAGATTAATTCCAGTAAATCATCCCCAATACTAGTGATTTCCACCCGAACAACAATTCAATTCAATTTTTTAATATATTCATAAAAATAGCACATACCAAAAATAACATAAAATGCGGTCTCTGTTTAATTATTGCATCAGTGAAAAATATATAACAATGTGTTTGGTGTCTATTTTGTGAAATACATATTAACGTTGCGACATCAAACTAGATGTTGTATATATGGGCGCATATTCCGACATGCTGACCGTACAGTCCCTATCACAATGCGATGGGTAATGTCGCCGCGACAGCCAAGTAACAATCAAAAATATTATAAAACAAATTAGAACATAAATTGCAATTGTGGCAAAAACCTGCAAGAATATAATCACACCAACCTTTTCATAAATTCGCATTAATCATTTAAAAATTTTCCAATATAAATTATTTACTATGAGCAGTCCATCGGCCATGCCCTTCAGCCAATTCGGTACCGTAGATGAATCCGCACCGAGAGATTCAGCCTCGTCGGCTTCGCGTGTGACAAGTTCGTCAATTTTGTTGTTGTCGCCATCGCTGTCTATGTTGTTGTTGCTGTCATCACTACGTTTCATTTCGGTTTTCGCATCCTCATTATCATTAACAACAACATTGGGGGCGGGCTAAAGGTCAGAACAGTTACCAACGTTAGCATACAAATAAAAATAAATAAGTGTAAAAATATTTACAAAATATATTTACTATTGAATTCCTCTTTCAACACTCGTACAATTTATGAATAAAAAAAAGAACCGAAATCAAACACGACGAATAAAAAAAGTCATCAAATGCCCAACCAACCGCATTTTAGGCCCCGGCGAGATTCGAACTCACGATCTCCTGTTTACTAGACAGGCGCTTTAACCAACTAAGCCACGGCGCCCTCATATCGAACGGTTACAATTTTACCATTTTATTCACTTAAACTTTCTACAGCAGAAGCACTGAAATAAATGAAATGCTTAAAGTAAATGTGCCACGGCGAACTAAAGCATTGCAAAAAAGCTTTATATATTTTTGTTCATCAGCTAACATAACAGCTTGTTAACAGAGACTTCAACAGACGCAATACCCCGTGAGAAAATCAGTTGCAAAAACAACCACAAATATGTGTTTTCTTATATATAATATAAATTGCTTCCGAGGAAAGACAAATTTTGAACCGAATTTTCAGGGCTATTTTAACTATTAATTGAGGAGTTTTCAACTATTAAAGTAGGAAATCCACCAAAATCTTTGATATGCGCATTAGTACATCATTTTAATAAACACATACATTTTTTTTAATTTTGTCACACAAGAACTATATCTTTATAGGTAGGTATGTAAAATGGCTGACGACTTCAGATCTATCTCAGGGACTATATCATTATGATAATTCAATTGTTTCGAGGGCAATTTATACTCTCTAAAAGAAAGGTGGATAGTGTTATTAGCACTAACAACATCTCTTACGTCCACACTTTCAGTTTGATATTCAGATAGGCAGAGGCAGTCATAGTAACATTGACAATCCCACCAACATATTTTTATTAGAGTACAATTTGTGTCTCCATTACTACTTCTTCGAATTATAGCTAATTAATTTCATAAATACTCTTAAGCAAATCTCATAAAATCTGTTTTCTTACCATTGCGCCAGACTTCAAATCTAGCATGTTGTCCTCAAACTTTCCCTGCTTTATCATTTGTATATCTTCCTCACTGCAAAAGTGTTGGGTATCAATGCATTCATTGGCATAAAAATCATACAACTATAGAAAAAATATATTTTTGAATTATATAATGTAGTGACATAAAGGATGTTTTCGAACCTCATATGCTTCACTACAACGCGGCACTTCTTCACACTGCTCTGTTGTAAAATTATAATAACTGCGACGTCCAAAGTAGCGTTCTTCACAATCGACGGGCGTACAATTCTTTAAGTAATCCTTATCCCAATTATTGCAGTCCATAAAGTTTTTTTCTACCAACAAGAATTCAAATGTTTAAGCTATATCAACGATTTGCAAGAGTAAAAACTTTATATCTCACTTTTGCGCATCATATGACAGTCGGGATCCAATGTGACAAATCTCGTATCAAAGAATACAGTTTGTTTTATATGGAATTGCTCCGAATTAGAATTAATGGAGGTGAGTATTATGGGACAAGACCCCACACGATTATATAATGACTGGAATGTTGTTAACATATATAATATAATATAATATAACTTGATAAATCTATATAAAACGAAACTAGCATTTTGTGAAAGGCTAAAAATAAGTCATGTTGTCATGACACTTTCTAATTTTCTGCGTCATGATGACAGCATGCAACAAATTGATTATTGAAACATTTTTCTCATTTGTCATCAACATATCTTATCAACAGATCTGTAATCAGCTGAGTTATATAATTAGCATCGTCATGTAACTATGCGTCCATAATTCGCACCATACGATGCATGTCATTTGCTAGAGCTATCAGAAGCACATGATATCGAACGTTCCTGTGTTCAACATTTGTTAATGTTGCACCCTAAAAGTATGCAAAATCATTGCCTCGAGTTTCTCATATTACAGCGATCTTAAATATAAAAATTGTTCCCAAATTTTAGGGTGCACCATTGCCGTATCTTCCACAAACATACGTCAGTTTCATTTTACACAATCCTAAGATTTACAAGATAACCTACAATGGTTGGCCATATAAGTGAAACAGTTTCCGAAGCGCCCGCTTCAATAAATCCAAAATTACCTCCCACCACTCGGCCAGCCTAATGAAGGGGAATGTATTATAAATCGATACTGTGGTGTTCGCAGTGACATTTTTCCAACTTACGTCTTTCATCATGTGACCGTTGGTCAAATTAAGACAGCAGGTGCCATCACTGCGTACACGGAACTCCAACATTTCCTTTTTACCACCAATTTCCGTGTTTATCACACTCAGATCTAGCAAAAATTATGAAATAATGGTATTAAGATTACTTAAATGTAAGCCAATTTGTATCGTATTACCAAATATTAATCCAATATCATTCGGTTTCGGCGGACGCATTACAATTTTGTTTACAGATACTGCCGCCCATATTGCTTGTCCACACATATGCATAGCAAATAAAAGTGTTAAATACCACATATACGACATTTTTCCTAAAAAATTTAATAAATCACATTAAACGTTTACATAGCTGTGTGTGGGTATATATATACATACATATATATATTTTTAATTCTTTTAATTCTCAGTCGAGTCTAACCTAAAAATAGTACATTAAAGTCCCAAACTGACGTAAACCACCGATTCACACAGAAATAAAGCAGCACAGCTCACTAAGACAAAATTAATGTATACATATATTTAAGGCTAACCGAACGACAGATTTCGAGAACAAGTTATCATTCTACATTAATCGTTCCAAAGTGAAGTTAGTTTTTGATATATTTTATGCTGAAATATTTTCAAAAACAATTAGATTTGCTAGGTATTTTCATTTAAATATTCCAATTTATATTAAATGTGTAATTGTATTCATCCGAAAACAATAGTTCTACAGCTTACATTGAACTGATGATAAGCATGTAACTAGTATTTATAAAGGTAATTGAACGATATTCGAGTTATACCTAAATAGTTATCCCTAACTACTTCCACAAATACCGAGTTTTATGTCTTATCATACACCAAATTTGTTTTTCTATTAAATAGCTTATTTTTCATTTATTTTTCTGCGCAAAACACACGAGAAAATGTTTAATGCTGTTAGGTAGCCGGTAGTTAATAGGCAACTTTCTTGCTGGGATGTTGAACCATAATGAACAGAAAATTTAGTACGAATTTGACATTCGAAGAAAGCCGAGCGCTGGCTGCAAACATATTGCAATAGCAACACAAAAACAACAACAAGATGTGAGCTGTCATAAGTGAGCGAATTAGCCCAGCGAGCACACAAGTTACTGAATTTCTGTTTTGTTGTTGTTTTTAATTTGTTGCAAATTTATTTAATTTTTTAAGTTTAATTTAGTACTAAAAAAAAAATTTTGGCAAAATTTAACACAATGGATTGTGAAACGGGACCCACATTTCGAGACTATATGTTGTTGAAGCAATACAAACACGACGATGAGAGGGTATCTACGGAAACCTCCAGAGAGCAGGTAAGGTGATAAGAAATATTTCTGTGCTGCGTCGCTTCACGAATTTAATTGTTTTATACTTTTACGTGCGTATATGTTTTAGCAAAAAACCGAAAGTTCGGTTGAGAAATGTTACGACCGCTTTCTACAGCTGCAATACATGGATCCAAGATTAGCGAAACTATATCGCAGCGGGCATCAGCGTTATCTAGAGTCTATGTTGAATCGACTGCCCGTCAATTACGAGTGCCTAGACAGCAGCCGGCCATGGAATGTTTATTGGATATTTCAAGCAGCACATTTGCTGAACTTCTCATTTTCTGACGAAACCCTCGAACACGTTGTACAGTTCCTAACTAAGTAAGCAACGATGGAAGCGTGTTTAGTGTACTGTTTTAATCCTTATTCCATACGCAGATGTCGACACGTTAAAGGAGGATTTGGTGGTGGACCCGGTCAATACGCACATTTAGCGCCCACATATGCCGCCGTCAATAGCCTGAGCATTATTGGCACGCCCAGCGCATATCGTGCCATACACCGAGAATCGCTTATAAGTTTTCTATTCGCTGTGCGTCAGCCGGATGGCTCGTTTCGGCTTCATGAGGATGGTGAGACGGATGTACGTGGTGCTTATTGCGCTATTTCAATTGCCAAATTAGTGAATGTGCCTGCGGATGTATCAGCTAAACTCTTTGATAAAACAGGCGATTGGATAGCTAGTTGCCAAACGTACGAAGGTGGTTTTGGCGGCACACCCGACTTGGAAGCTCACGGAGGATATACGTTCTGCGGCATCGCAGCCTTGGCGTTGTTAAACGAGGGATATAAATGTGATACGCAGCAGTTGCTGGTAGGCAGACATATTTATAGGACTGTTCAGTGACTGCAATATAGAGCCGGTGAGAGTGGTCTCAACTGCTCTATATTCCGATATAGCACTCATTGAACAAACCTATACCCATATAATACAAATTGTTTAAAACACTATTTTTAAGAAATGGAATTTACAACGACAAATGCCTTACGAAGGAGGCTTCCAGGGGCGCACGAACAAACTGGTAGATGGTTGTTATTCCTTCTGGGTTGGTGCAACAATTCAAATCACTCAAGCGGTCATAGCGAACGAGGGTATTTGAAAATAATCTCATCCTGATTCTGAACATGAATTCATCACAACGATTTTTATGCGTTCGCCACATGAGAATAATTCTCGGCAATTTGTATTCAGAATCGTAGTAAATTTTTAATTGCTTTACGGAAAACAAAACTAAAGTCTTCTTTTACACAGGCAACCAGCTTAAAAAACCATTATTTGATGAAGTGGCCTTACAGGAATACATTTTGCTATGTTGTCAAAAAATAAACGGTGGCTTAATTGATAAACCTGGCAAGTAAGTTAAATTTTTTAGTGTCCCATTTGAATAGAACACATCTCTATTAAACTACTTCATTCGCAGACCTCAAGACCTCTATCACACCTGCTACACATTGAGTGGTGTGTCCATCGCGCAACACGCGGAATCAACTCTAAACCCACAGGTGCTCGGTGATCCCATCAATGAATTGTTGCCCACACACCCTCTTTTCAATGTGTCACCACGTGCGGTCGCAGAATCCGTGCGCTATTTTGGTATTATAAATGCAAAAATGAAATGCGGCGAAAATTTCAGCAATAATGGGAGTAGTGAATGTGAAACATCTACAGGAGAATCACCAGAAGAGGCTGAAAATGTGCACGACGCAACTCCAGAAAATGAGGAGGCAGAGCTGGAGGAGGAAGATGATGAAGCGCCAGTATCGTCAGTCAGTTCGTCCACATCTCACTGAGACTTTAGCATATGTAAACATAAGCGGTTTTTCTTAACATATGGGTATATATATTCCTTAAAGGAAACTAGCAGCGTTGGCTGATTATCTTAATTATTTGTTGATTATTGTTGCATATGTAACAAATTTGCAAACACACTCTACCAGGCAGACGTACATTTTGTAGACAACAAATACGCAATATGTGAATTAACACCAGTTCGTACTTCCATATACACTTTTCTAAAAAACTAATGAATTCGTTACTAGTTTTATTGAACTGTTGTACCTGCAACGACAAATACAACAAAGGCAACTAGACTACAAACACTCTCCAGTGCAACCTCCTCTACGCATGTGGACTTACATCACTTCTTTCAAACTTACACCTTCTTCTTTTGTTTTTTATGCCAACACGGGTTTTTAAAATTAATTAGAATGAATCTTGTTGATATATTTTAAGAAATGTAAAATTTCAAATAAATCTCGGAATTTATTTATTAAACATTTAACAGAACTAAACATGGTTGGGCAATCTTGACGTTACGGGTCTACACCTATCTCCATGGCTAATTCGAAAACTTTGTGAGTCTCCCGATGCGTTATGGTGCGATAATGCTGCTTTAGCAGATGTATTCGTGCAAATGTTTTGTTGCAAACCTGACATCTGTGTGGTCTCTCACCCGTATGAGTCAACATATGATCCTTTAAAACGTGCGCATAGACAAAACTTTTCCCACATGTTTGGCAAGCATAAGGACGCTCATTTGTATGAGTGCTACAATGGAGAAAACGAATTTGTATATTTAGAATGGAATGACAACAAAACATACCGTTCATGTTTGTGTACTGTGCTCAAATCGCTGAAAGTACGACTGCAGTATTTACAACTAAAGGGACGTGCACCAGTGTGAACACGCATATGCCGATGGACCTCCGGTTTCGATGCAAACGCTTTGCTACATAATCTGTAGAATAAGGATTGGAAAAATTTGATCATTTACATTATTTATTAAGGTAGTAACAGGCTAGCGATAGGTATTCTTATTCTTAGCTAAAAATTTCAATATTTATAGTGCTGGCAAATGTTCTGAGGGACTTTTTCTACCAGGTGGCATCTCAATAAGAGGATATCATATCGTGGACTTTGCCAGGTAATACAAATAGGAAGCATGACAAATTTGTTATCTGTGCTCTCAAATAATCACCAGGGCTTTCCACACACACACTGGCACCTCAATTTTGGACTTGTGTGTGTGTGTGCTTTGTTTACAAATATCTCGGTGAAATTGCCAGCAGCGACAGCTGAATTTAAACTATGGGGAAGGCAGGTAATGAAACTGCGGCACCTCGCAGAGTGATTCCAATATGTCTCCGACCCTGTCTCCCAGGGCCTCGTGTTATCTAGTAAAACTAACTTACTCGCATTTGTGCGGCTTCAGCTGCAAATGTCGGTGCATGTGTAATTTCAAGACATTTCGCTTATCATAAATATTTCCACATATTTCACACATAATTTTTGGTTTTTCTTTCTCCAGCTGCGCTCTTGACTGCTCATGATGACTCACAAGCGTATTGGTGTTGCTTCTTACATCCGTTTTAATAGAGGTGTCAGTTTCTTTTCTAGATTTTATAATTTTCTTTGGTATAATAATACTATTGGTTCTCTTCAAGTCTTGTTTGCAATCTGTATGCAACTCGTTCTCCTTCTGGTACTTTGTTGATATTCCACTTTCTTGTATTGCTTTGCCCGCATTTTCGCTGTCGTTGGCGATATTTGCATTTTTAACAGTATCGATCTTCAACTAAAATAAATATGCTTTAGTTGGGTTACTATTTTAATAAAGGTCCACATCCTTACCTCTTCCTGTAGCATTCGCATAAGTTTCACTTCATTGGATATGCACATACGTCGCCAGCAAAACGCTTTATCCAGTTCCTCCAAGCATAGATGACATATGAGTTGGGGCAATTCTGCATGGCTTTGCAACTTTGATGTTTAATTAGTTAAATCCTTTTGGAAGACCTTTTTATGGTATATTCCTAGCTTACTTCTATTCCAAAGCATTCCTTTATTTCTTGTACCACTACCAGTTCGTTTACTTCCTCGCCTGGATCGAATATTGGCTCCATTTCGTGTTTGGCACCATTTTTATATTCTTCTAAACATATACGACACACATTTTGCAATTGCATTCTTATTTTAGATTTCGAATTATACTTATATTTTCTTGTTTATGTAACGGAGGGATATAAAAATAAGTTTTTCCAAATTAGGAGAAATGTATTTCTATTCCTCTGGCAGTTAATTCCATTTTATACATAAAATACAACTCTGAAGTACGATGGCCCAAGTCAATCAATTACAACAACACAAGACACCATTTCCCATTAAATTTCGAATATTGCACTTAATTTACATTGAGAGTATTCGTCATAATTTCTAAGTCTATAGTAGTTGTGTTCTTTTGTAAGCGATTTCCACACAAAAAAGCACACAAATAAATTTTGATTCTCAGCACTTTCGCCAAATTCATTGCCGTACAGATTTTCAAATTTTAAAATTTCGTGGAACTAGTGTCAAGAAGAGCTTATGTGGTCTTAAGCGGGCCTTAGACGGTCAATCATTTGACGTCAAATAATGTAGATGGATTAGTTAAAAATTGGAGTATTTATCACATGGACACCGATTGATGGAATGCTTTCTGATTTATACACACATTTTTACTAATAAATCTACCGGATTGACCGTCTAGGGCACTTTTAAGGCTTTGTAAGTGTCGCAAGAACTAGTGCAGAGGAACTTCACTCATGTAGTTTTAGTTCAGTGACTTCACGTTTGCGAAGCAGTGCAGTAAAAGTTCATAATTTCAAGTTTTGTTTACAATGAACAGCTGTTTAGTTTGAGTGAAGACGAAAATTGTATATTATAATTAATAAAATGGAACAATATAAAATAATTGCAACGTTATTAAAGAGTTCTATGGTAGAAGAAGCGATATTTATTTTTAAAATTGGAAATGATAGTTATTAGTTTTTCAAATTCAAATAATAATTATTTTTATAATAATTAAATATGTTTCCGTTCTCCACCAATTTATTATAATTAAATTTAAAATTATTGAAATGGGGAAAAAAGTTGTAAATTGCAAATGGCAGTTCTGAATGTCGAAACACAATATGAACTGAGCTGCACTAGAAAAATTTCACTGCAGCTAGTTCATGAACAGAAAACGATCTTCCTTCAACCCGAACAGGAAAGTCTAAAAGATCTTGCGAAGCGAACACAGTTCAGGGTAGATGGTGCATAGTTCTTGCGACGCAAACAAACGTCTTATGTGCTCTTCTCGACAGTATGTACCTAAATTTTAGTTGAGTAACCGTTTTACTATTACCGCAGTCGTGGTGGAATCAAAGAACGCACCCCACAGCTGTCAATAACTGCATGAGAGATCGAAAAGTTCGGAGGGAAGCTGTCAATTAGCATAGTACGAACTAATAATATTTGCTAATTTTTTGACTTTGGCTCTGCAACAAAAATTAAATTGCGAAATATATAAAAGAAAACATGTATATTGCGGAAATATATAAATATATACTGAACAGTTAAAAGATGATAAAACGTTGCTCACTTATTCGACACGTTTATTACGACTGTAGTGTAAATGAAAAAAGGTGATTTAAAAAAACAACACTTAACACCATGCTGTAACAGTACTAGGTAGCCGCCTTTCAAAGCACCACTCAAAGAGAGGGTGATACGAATGAGTCATATGGAAGGAATACGCCTTCATTAAACAAAACTATAACCAGTTGGTCAAAATTTATGGAACTCAAAAAGAATTAAAGTTGAATATTGTGAACTATACTCAAAGATTTTAAAAATGGCGTTTAAACGATGTAAGAATTGTAACACTTTAACAGAGTTAGCCAGTTTCGAAATTAAAACCATTTGACAAACTTGTCAGAAATATAACTCACACTGTTGTAAATTATTCAAATGTTTTATTCAATATATTCTATAAAATATGTAAAGTTTATTGAAATTAAGAATATAACATAAAACTTACAATATTAAGTTGTTCATGTTTTAATTCTACAGGGTTAAAAGGATTACCAAACACATTCGAAGCCCCTCAGAATGATGTTTAAGGTTCGGAAATGGTTAACTCTGACTTGGTTACCTTTTAAAAATTAGAAATAAAAAAAAATTTTATCGACATATAACCACAGCGTTTCACGTCACGACCAGATGTATAACTGCAAATAGAGGATTCAATCTGCGTTCAAACTTGTCGGGCACCTCTAGAAAAGAGAACAAATTTGTGTGTGTAAAATTACAATAAATTAATACAATTAGATATCTTAATTATAAAGGCGAAAATTGGACATATAATTAAACTGATTGCATTTTTGACACTTTTTGAATTTCAAACAGTTCGAAAATTACTTTTTTCGTTAGTCTTTTACATGGTATTAATTTTGACTTTAACCACTGTGAATTTATTTAAGAGCTGGATGCATGAATAAATTAGTTATAAATTTCATAACTCGTGCGAACTATTGTTTTTTTTTTTAAATAAAATTTCCGTTTTGACAATTTCGGCGCGACAAATTTGCTAATACATACCACAGTCAATCAATTACGAAGATAAAGCGTGGACAATCGTGACTTTTTTCATTGTCATATGCACACTGTAATTGCATTATGCATTCCACCTATTAATAATTGTATTGAAATATGCACATAGAACAACAACAACTTGACAACTATTACTTATTTTTATTTGGCGCGCTTCGCAAGAGGGGGAGAACTCTTTTTGTGCTGAATTTCGTGGGAAGCTATTTCCCAATTGTACTTTAAGTTAATTGTAATAATAATCATGAGTACGTTGGAATTGTGCCAAAAATATTTTGGAACACGCGATTTGTATAAATTGCTGGAGTGTGAAAAAGATGCTCTGCCGAAGGATATTAAAAAAGCCTACTACAAATTGTCGCTCCAGGTACATCCCGATCGTGTAGGTGAATTGGAAAAGGAGGCCGCTACGGAAAAGTTTAAAGTCCTCTCAAGATTGTACCAAGTGCTTACCGATAAAGACAAACGTATTTTGTACGACGAACAAGGAATCGTCGAAGATGAAGATGACATGGAGAGCAGACTCACTTCGTGGACAGATTTATGGACAAAATTGTTTAAACCTCTCTCCGTTGAAGACATTGCCAACTATCAAAATTCTTATATCAACTCTGAATTAGAGCGCACTGACATCAAAAAGGCGTATCTCACCGGCAAGGGTTGCATAAATCATATGATGAATGAAGTTCCCTTTCTCAGAGTGGAGGACGAACCGCGTTTGCAGGAAATTGTTAAGGAGCTGATTGCCGCCAACGAAGTGCCAGAATACTCAATTTTTACGAAGGAACCTGCTCAGAAGCGCAATCGCCGCCATAAGAAGTACGCACGAGAATCTAAGGAAGCGGCAAAAATTAAGGAGGAGCTAGATGCACGCAAAAGGAATAGTGGTAGCCTGGAGCAGCAATTAATGGAGCGGCAAAGATCACGCGAATCCAACTACAATACACTTATGGACAAGCTGCTTCAAAAATATGGTGGCGAAGATGATTCGGCTGAGATTGACTTTGATACATTGGGAAAAAACTCCAAAAAGAAAAAATCAACTCCATCCGCAAAAGGCGGAAAAACTAAGGAAAAAGTTGTGAAGAATGGAAGGGTTAAAAAGGGCAAGAATTGAAGTGGGAAAATTACTCCTGCGTTCATTGCCACAATCTAAGTTTACATTATTATTTCAGATATTTTTAAAAGTGAATTTAAATGAATGGAACCAAAATATTTTGTATGTAAAATTTTATTTTTTATAAGTCACACAAGCGTGATGGGAAAAAGTGTCAATCTGGGCTTTCCAAATTAATTTACAAGTATTAAATATTAATAAAATATAAATACGATTTATTCGGATATAAACTTTGCATTCCCTCTTTGTTTGTTAGCATGGGTATCAATCAAGACGTCCCTTTTTAAGGAGGCTACCGAGAAGATCCGATATAGGCGCCCGTTCCGGTATAGGATTGCTTATGACGGGTGCTTGATTCAAGATGTTACGATGTTGTGGGAAAGAGGGCATGAGTTTCGGATCACATGGCAGTGGTGGTTCTTTAAAGTAACTGCTATGCATACATTCCTCGGCATTGGCACGCTTCTTTGGATCATACATCAATAAACAGTTGAGCAATCTTAAGCCAGCTGCAGTCAAACTTTGAAACTTAATTTTAATATTATTGTAAGGCTGCGTTTTTAATGTGAAATTCTGTATTGCTGGCAAATTTGGAAAATCAGTCCATATTGCTTCCGATGGCGTTCCCAATAAGTCAATAATTAACTCCAATTGTCCTATTTCTGTTTTACCGGGCAGTAATGGTCTCTCCAAAAGCAACTCTCCTAAAATACAGCCAAGTGCCCACATATCGACAGCTGTTGTTTGTGTACGCGATCCCAGTAAAACTTCAGGAGAGCGGTACCACAATGTTACCACCTCTGGTGTCATCGGCGTGGGAGGGTCATTAAAGAGACGCGCTAAGCCAAAATCTGCAATTTTAACGCAGCCCTTGTTGGTCATTAACAGATTGGACACTTTTAAATCGCGATGGATTATAAAGCGGGAATGCATATAATCCAGTCCATGCAGGACTTGCAGTATAATACACTTCACTTGCGATTCAGAAAACGGTTGCTTTATATTGTCAATTAGAGATGCCAAGTCGTGTTCACAGAACTCCATAGCAAGAAATATATTCTCCAAACTTTTGCCAACGACGACATCTTTTAGGTTCACTATATTTTCATGATTGCAAGACTTTAATATAATGATCTCTCTTAAGCCACTCACTGGTAGACCGTCTTGTTCTTGATGCATACGCATCTTCTTAAGAGCCACAACTTCATTGGTGCGCGTATCTCTGGCACGATCTGAAAACAAACTGGGACTAAAGAAGATACTACTTTATTATTTTCACATACTTACACACTACACCATAGGTTCCTTCTCCGACGCGATTTAATTTCTCAAATTCTGTAACAGGCCGACAGCGTCCGTACTGGAAATAAATTTGGTGTTATATACAATATACACTAGTATATATATATATATATATATATATATATATATATATATATATATATATATATATTGCGACAATTGATATACGATTTTCGGATAACTTACCATATCCCGTTCCTTAATTTCCATTGGTTCACCGGTCTTCAGGCACATCAGATATCCTTTCCGCGTAACCGGAGCCTGAGGATCCGGCATAACTTTTACCGCTTCGATTACTTCTTTGTTCATGGGTACAGCAATAAACAACAATAATGAATTGTTTTTAGATATCCTTGCCTGCTTTTGGCAAGTTAAACAGTTTATAATGAGATTTGGGTTACAATTAAAAATTTTGACGTTTGGACAATAACAACACAGCCAAAACATGGTTGGCAATACTACAGTTATAATTGACATTAGGTGTCGGCTGTGGGGTGCATTAATAGCCCTACACTTAATTGAGCTGTTAGAGCAGTGCATGGTGTATATTCCAGAGAATATACGTATCCACAAATGTCAATCAAGCATCGTTAGTACGTCCCAGAAGGCCGGTGCCAGCAACTTCACTTATTACCTGGAATTTTTGCAAGTAGCTGACGATTGCGGTAAGATCATATGGTTTGGTATTTTTATACTTATATCCTACACGGTTCTATGTTTTTGTTTTATATAACTTTGTATTTTTATTGTAATTATATGTATGTATGTACATATATAATTATATGTATCACCTGCAAAATAGTTACGTTAAAATATGCGGTTAAATAAATTAAAGTGGCTAATTTAATTACCAAAACCACCTAACAACAAACACATGTACATATGTAAAGTGACATTATTTTTCCATGGTTGTTACTCATAAAATTATTTTTGTTTTCCGCGTTGTGAAATTTAATAGTCCGCTTATTCGCAGGTAGAGTACATAAAGAACGCTTGAGAGCGGCGCAGATCTATCAAAAGTGTTCAAATTTGTTGAAGTTGTATACGAAACAGCTACCAAAAGATATAGTAAATAAGATCAACAGGCAAAATGGAACATAGCGTAATTCTAAAATGTCGCGTTTGCCTGGATGAATTCGAGGAAGAGATGATGTATGAGCTGTTCAAAGAAAGCCGCACTGGCAGTGGTGGCAAGCTGAAGCTATCGGAAAAGATTGAATATTGTTGTGGTGTGCGGGTAAGTGGATAAATGGAGGGTACATCAGCAGTGCAATTGACGGGTTATATGTTGCCATTCAACAGATACGAGAATCAGTAGAGATGCCCACCAAAATTTGTATGAAATGCTTCGAAATGACACGCATTTGGTTCACCTTTAGACAAATGTGTGTCAACTCACAAGTGTACCTGGAGAGCTTGTGCAAGGATCGAACCAAGTCAAGCGAAATTACTGAGGAAAATGGCGAAGCGGATAATCTGGAGTACCTGTTGGAAGATTTACAAACATTCCGCGCAGTTGCGCGCCACACTAATGCCTCATTTGGTATTAATATTACCGATTCGTCCACAGCGCGATCTGACAAGGATACAGAATCGGAAGAAGACTGTTTTGATTCGCTGCCTTTAGAAGTTGTCGATTCCGATAGTGACTTGGAAGACATATTGAAAAATATTAAAAAAGAAACTGAGGAAGATCAACAGGAAGAACAACCGAAAGAAAATACAAGGAAGAGGCGTTACAATTCACAGAAGAAAGCGACTAGTAGGTTTGTTTCAAAGAAGTCACGCCCGCCATCACCCCGACGGTCGTTGCCATCCTCATTAATGTGCTCTATTTGCGGGAATGTATACACCAAGAAATCCTCATTTACATACCACATGAGTCTGCATTCGAACGTGAAGCCACATGAATGCGAGTAAGTTTCCCTTTTCCGTTTTTATTAGTCGTTAATATTAATGCGTTTAACCCCATTCGCACAGAATATGCGGTAAATCCTTTCGTCAAATGTGCGAACTAAAGAATCACATAAGGCGACACACGGGCGAAAAACCCTACAAGTGTTCATACTGTGATCGACATTTCATTGATCGCAGCGAGAAGCATCGTCACGAGCGGTAATTGTCCCCATAAAATAATGTTCTTATTAATATATATTTTATTTTTAGAGTCCACACAAACACACGCCCCTATACGTGTAAGATTTGCGGCAAAAGTTTTATGTACTCGGCCATCCTGAAAAACCACAACAAACTGCATTCAGGCGAAAAGGATTTCAAGTAGGCACAAACTTTATTTTACACTTTTCTAATTTGACTTATAAATAATCACTTTATTTGTTTGTTTTCATAGCTGCCTCGTTTGCGAGAAAGCGTTCACGCTGCAGCACCAGCTCAAGGCGCACTTGCAGACGATCACACATAAACAAAAGGAGACGCAATTCATATCGGCTGGCTACGAGATTTTGTACGAATAGTATTACCTAAAAATTATAGTGAAAGCTAAAACGACTTCCTATACGACATCGAACAATAGTAAAATATGAATATACAAAAGTATTTGAAGAACTTAATACCTATGAATTTACATGAGAAGAATAAAATGGATTGGATTTTTTGTGAAGTGATCTTCTATAATTTCAACAGTTTGTTCGCGGCGGCCTGCTCCGCGGTTATGACTTTGTGTAGTTGCGTATTCTTATGGGCCTTTAACTGATGCGGCAACTTGAAGGATTTATCGCAGGACTCACATCTGTAAGGAAAGTAAGGACAATTGTTAGCATGGACTTGTACGGTTTCTGGTAGCCATACAACTTTTAGTCTACCTGAATGGCTTTTCTCCGGTATGAATTTTCTCGTGAGCTCTCAGCGTTGTCGACAGTGAAAAAGATTTGCCGCAAACATTGCAAACAAACGGCTTTTCATTGGTGTGAATGCTGTTAGGAGTAAAAACAGATATTTTCATTAAAAACATTTTTAATATAATTGTTGTTTCTTCTCAAACCGTTCATGCTTGATGTGAGTGCTGCGATCTGTAAATCTACGCCCGCAGAACTGGCACTCAAACGGTTTCTCGCCAGTGTGTACGCGCATGTGGGCCGTCAAATTGCAAATGGCATTAAAGCGCTTGAAACAAAGCCTGCAAAGATCTTAAAAATTATAATAGACATCGAATTTTACAAACTAATGTACACTTGCTCGCATTCATAATTCCGTTCATTGCGATGGATGCGCATGTGGTAATTCAGCAAGCTACGATTCGTGAAATTGTTTCCGCATATATCACAAACGAACACCATCCCTCGCCCTGTCTTACGGCGCATACTTTCCGCTTGCCGTGCTGAAAGTGGTAAAGTTGTGTTGCTTGTGTTCGGTGCTTCTAAGGTCGCTTCGAATTCCAACTGTGAATTGTCCAAGTGTTCATCCACTAGATACTCTATACATTCCAAAGCATTACTGTCCGATTTGCATTCGAATTCATCCTCTTCTGCATCTTCAATCGGTTCTATTGGTATGAATTCGATACCTTGGAACTGCCCAATGTCCGGTGATTCCGTTGCACACTCCCTTTTGATTTCATTTTCGTTTAAAATATAATACAATTCAGTATTATCACTCTTTTTATCAACTTCCGAAGCACCGGCAGATGCCTCATCATCAAATTTGCGGGATGTTACATCATCACTAGAAACCGGTTCTTTTGTGAGAGAACGTATACTGGGGGCTTCATCGATGTCAGCCTGATCTTCTTCGCTATCAACCATAATGTGCTCATCTTCTATGCTGCATTCCGATCCAAATTTGTCGATCATAACCTTTTTGTAATAATTGTCCTTCATTTTGTTATGAATATTTGCTTCTTCCTGGTGTTCATTTTCCCGTTCTGGCTCTTCGTCCATTAGAATATCAATTAAATTTTTATTTGGTTTCTTCACCACTGTGTCGCTTTTTTGTTTGTCTTCTTCTTCATCCTCCTTTGCTGTTTCCTCAGCACATTCATCACCACCGCCAGCTGCTTTCACTCGAATAATTTTCAAATTGGTTTCATCGTCATCGGCTTGTTTCTCTAAGGACTCTTTACACTTTTTGTTGATAACTCGAGGTGTGTCCTCAGAGTTTTTCGGAATGCCTTTCCTCCGCTTCTCTCCTGAACTATATTGTGTATCTGCATCATCTTCCTCACATATTTCAATAAACAATTCATTATCAATTTCTTCAGAATCCTCTCTTATTTTATCTGGATTAAAGAGGGTGGTGGCAGATTTCGTTTTATTTACCACCGATTGTAAGTACTCATCAGAGTTACGGCAGGTTTTCCGAAAGTTAGTAGCGTACTTGAGAATTGCCATGCACTTCTGACAAATTTTATTTGGCAAGCTATCGTTGGGCTTCATCTGGGGGAAAGGAATACAGAGTGTTACAATTCTCTTCAAGATTATTAATTTACCATTACTCCAGAACAATCGTATATCTGTTTGGCCAATTTATCATCGTTGAATATAGACGTCATTTGTCCTTGGTTTCCCTCGGCTGGCTGCTCCACTTCCAGGCATACCCGACATAAATTCCATTTGATACAAATTTCCATAATGATCACTTCTCCAACTACACTATATAATTTTTATGGTGCCTCGCAACACTTATGTATATTTATTTACAAAATTGTTTACAAATCTGAAAAAGTGGAAAAAATAAAAACAAATATCGCTGTCAGAAAAATAAGGAATGATAAAATGCCAAAATTAAAAATCACAATGCCTTTATTTCTCTGCAGTTGGCAACGCGGCATTGTAATCGACAAACGGCATAGAAAATGGCAATTTTCTTAATATAAATTCAAGAATATGATGTAACGACACCATATGAAATTATTGTTCAGTTAAGTGCGGGCTCCACTTTTCTGTTATGAGATGAAATAGGCTTCTAAGGCTCACTGTGACTTGGTCTAAATTGGACGAAAAATCGAAGATAGAATGTGCTAAATATTATTTACTCTATATTATTGTAAAAATTAGATTTTATTAGTATCACAATATAATACAGGATTGTTCGCACAATTTGAGTCGACTTTCGCACAGTCTTGCATTTTAGCATTAAGTACGAGAGGACATCCTTGCGTGACAATTTTAGGGCGAGTTCGAACAGTGTTTTGTCACAATAGCAACTTAATATATATTCATACTACAGAAAAAAGGAGCTTGGCCGCAACTTGTTATACAAGTCATTCATTGTCTTTAGTTCCATCATCTCTAGAAGCCGAAAGTGCATTATAAACTAGATTTATTCCTGAACACAGAAAAATTATACAACTGGAATACGGAAAGATGTAAGGATTGCATTTTTTTGCCCGGCATATGGGAATATTGAACAAAATACGTAAATTGGCAACAAAAATCGAAATGATTGCCTTACCTTGAAAATAATGATGCCCTTTTTTCCCAGGACGTATTTTGCCTTACTTGAAAAAATACGACCCTTTTATTTCTAGGACGAATTTCCATTCATAGAATTGAAAAATTAAAACTACAACAAATAACGAATACGAAATGTTAAAATGTAATTCTGAGACTACTTTGATTAGTAATAGATTTAAAATTATATTCAAATATTCTGTAATTTTCTACAGTGGATGTGGATGAGTTTTCATTCCTGTATCAAGAGTGCACTATTCAAAACAGAGAGGAAATAAATGATTACAGTTATTAAATAAGTAGCTGTACTTAGTTGCAAAGAAACGACCACTAAACACAGAACTCTTAAATAATGTGTATTGTAAATTCTGAGATAAAATATACTACACATTGCCTGTTAAGTTGTATACATAATTTCCCGTATGCATGTCTACCACATGGCTCCCGAATGTTTTACCCATTTTTAATGACCATAATATCGGATTTCGTATGAAAGAAAATAATTGACAAGTTTTTGAATGCTGTAAAAGGGAACTAACATGCTTAATTCACAGTAACTTTTTTATTAAAAGATGACATACAGCTGATGTTAGGCACTTGACAAAGTGCTGCCAAGTTAAGGTTAAACTGTCATAGCTGTTGACAACTGTCAACATTGTACAATATTGATCTCTATAAACGAAACATGAAAATTTGATTTTAGTGAGATAATTATAGAAAATCATCAATTAAGTATAAATAATTGTGTGGAAAATGCAAGTTTACAATTTGTGCCGGATTTGTCTGATAGAAGACACGAGCACGAAAATCATGCAACCACTTTTCGATGAGCACTCTGCGCGGTGCTCTGAGATTGTCCGACAAATCGAGGAATGCGGAGGAATTGAGGTAAGATGCCAGTACATACATAATACACAAAGTTGGCTGAATACCAACAACGAGCCGCCTTGGTTTTTAGTCCGTTTTTTGTCTGCTTCCTGAGGTCATGCATCAAGAGAGCTCAATCTGGCAGGTATCCTCCAACTTGATTTCATTTCAAAATTTGCATAAAGGTTTATCAATCTAATATTGAGACCGTTGCTGGTATATTTTGGAACTATAATTGATTTTAATTTCGTTTATCAAATTACAGTTAAAACCTTGCGACAAATTTCCCAAAGTGATTTGCTCACAGTGCTTGGAAGCGCTTAACGCTAGCCATAAGTTTCGTTCCATGTGTCAGGCCAGTGAATTTGCGCTGATCGATATGTTAATAAAGGTCAGTGATAATTTCAACAACCACAGTCATTATATTATTCTTTTTTAAACAGTGTGAGCCAAAGCACGAGCCGCAGGACAGTGGTGCAATTAATGTGTTGACTGTGGAATCAGCTACTGATATATTTTTCGATATGCAAACCGAATTCATTGATGCCCAGGAGGTTGATCTGGCTGACATAACAGTGCACAACGATGACCATTTAACAAATAATGATGATGATGATGATGATAATGATGATGAAGATGACAGTTACCATGACTATGTGGTCTCTACTTCGGACAGTGAATACGAGACAAGTCCGGAAGAGGAAACGAAACGGAAAATAGTGACAAAGAAAAAGAAGCCGATACCTACACATAAACCAGCTAAAAGACGGGGACGACCGCGTTTGACTACGGTATCCACATATCTGGAACGGCAGTCAAAGACGAAAAAACCCAGTAGAGGTCGGAAAAAACTAGAGGAACCACAATCCAATATCATGTGTGAAATATGCGGCAATATTTACAGTAAACGGAGCTTGCTCAAAATGCACATGCGAAGGCATTTGGCAGAGAAACCATTTGAATGCGAGTGAGTATTTTGTTTGGTAAGCCAGGCGTTAATTGAAAATTAATAAATACAATACTATTAGAATTTGTAGCAAAACGTTTGCCTGTCCCTCGGAAATATCTCGGCACATGAGGGTGCATACAGGGGAGAAACCATATGTGTGCAGATTTTGTTCGCGCACGTTTGCCGATCGTAGTACACACATCAAACATGAGAGGTATTGCACATACACCACAATAATAGTGAGTGATTATGCATTTAAATCTTTGCATTCACAGAATTCATACAAATACACGCCCTTTCTCCTGCAACACATGTGGCAAGTCATTTACATATTCGAACGTATTAAAGAATCACATGCTAGTACACACCGGAGAGAAACCATTCCCGTTTGTATTTTGTTACTTGCTTCTCTGAAACTGAAAAGGAGCATTTATTACCTTTTTTATTTTTATGTATTTCCAGTTGTGTCACCTGCAATAAAACCTTCTCCCGTAAACACCAATTGGATCAACACTGTAGCACTTTAACGCATCAGCAGACGCTGAAAAGTCTCAGTGTTAATGCGACGGTGATAAAAGAAGGCATCGAGGTGCTCCTGCAAACGTAACGCCGTTGTAGTGTGGCATCGGGTGCAGTAACAAGCACATTAATGAAAGATTTGATTGTTTATATACACAGAATTATTCATGTCTGCAATTTGAGCGGCAAATCGTTTACGTATTTAAGCTTATTGAGGAATCCTCTGATTACAAATGCAGTTGACACTCTTGCTGCTTGTATTTTATTAAATTATTGTATTTTCTTAATGCAGAGAAGAGCTCCGTACATTTTGTACAAATTCTGTACGGTGTGATTGAGAGGCCAGTGGAAGGGCAATAATGAAGCGATGCTTTATGATAATTCAAACAGTTTTCAAAAGATTTATATATTTAATTTTTAAGCATTTATTAGACAGCTGTATATTTCTTATTGAAAAATTTAGTAAGTAACTTCATAAATATTGATAATGTTCTAATATAAGTTTAGCATTGTTTGTGGGAGATTTCTTTAATTCAACCGGATTCTGAGTAAAAACTCGAGGAATGGCACGAATACTTTAAATGGCAAAGCCGAAAAATCATTGGAAAATTTTGTATTCAACATCCGAGTGAGAGCGATTTGTGGCAGATATTTATATCGATCTCAGATTTCAGTTGACGCACAATATCGTTCATTCAGCCGTCTCACAATATTATTAGGCTTAAGGTATTCTAGATATAACTACTTGCAGATTAACCAGCAACTGCTTGGATGCATGTATGGAGATATATAATTTCTAATATAATATTTAATGGGAAACGTTTTAACGTTCAAATAGGGGAGATCTACTTTTGTTTCAAGGTTTCACTACAAACTACTACAGTTCTACGGTTGACTTCAAAGGCGGTACCATGTCACCTACCTCCAAGCATATGATGGTACTGGTCTGGGCGCTATTACGAAAAGCGAAACGCTGCGTATTTGTTGGCGATTCGATTCCGGTTTGAAATTCCGTATTGCTCAATTCGCTAGTGGTGGTTTGGAATCGCGAAGAAATGCATTTTCGACATTCACATTGATCAATGGATAAAAGGGAATTGGAAATAAATTTGAAGTCGCCACCCACTGCAAGGATTTTGAACTGAATATCGCCGACTGTTAATATATTGTAAATACATATGTACACTTAAGATATCTAAATTGGCAACTAGCTGTGGTAACTTTAGTTTGCAACTGTTGGGATTTTGGCTCTTAGTTTGTGTTCTTTCTCCTCGTTTTGCTTGTGCATTATGGATCGATTGTGAACCGCGAGATGAGTTTGGCGTTGGAAGGACTTGTTGCATAAAACACATCTATAAATGGGCGGAAGAAGAGGGAAATTCAGTAAGACGGTATTCATAAGTAATTTTCTCTATGCATACCTGAAGCATCGCTCTCCGGTGTGGGTTAAGATGTGATTCTTCAAAATATAGGAAGTTGTAAATGCCTTGGTGCAGTGTTCGCAAGAAAAGGGGCGTTCATTGGTGTGTGTTCTAACGAATAAATAATAAATTATATATAAATTCGATTAAAACCAACTTGATAAAAAAAACCTTTCGTGCTTAATTCTAGTGCTGTAGTCCGTAAAACGTCGCTCACAGTGTTTGCAGGCGAATGGTCGCTCTCCCGTATGGCGGCGCATGTGGCGTTTCAATTCAGAATGCGTAAAGAACTTGCACGAACATATTCTAAAAATAATTTCAAATTGTTATGGGCACTGATCAAAAATTGCGCGCTCAACTAACTCGCATTGGAATTGCTTGTCGCCAGCGTGTCTCCTTAAATGTGTTAGAAAGTGGTGTCGGAAGCTGAAATGGTTACCGCATTGATCGCAAATAAAGTCGCTTGGTTTATTGGCTGCTTTTCGATTTCTGCTCTCGCTTCGTTTGATGCTGATCGCAGCCCTTTCTTCAGCTGCGACTACTGCGGTGATGTGTGCTGCCGCATGCAACTTTTCCTCAAATGAAAACGGATTTTCTTCTGGATCGTCGAAGTCTGCTAAGTGAGTGAAACCTCCACTGGAGTAGTCATCCACCAAAGCTAGTTCGGTCTTGCAAAGAACTTCCTCGATTTGTGGCTCCTCTTTAATAGTGCTCACATCTTTTGTGACCACCCCGTTTTCCGGCATTGCTACTACTTCTGTGTTAGTGTCTAACGGGTTTGTTCTCAGCATTCTTTTAGGTTTCAATTTAATGGTAGTGATTTCTGGTTGCATCTTCTGCCGAAGCTTCTGCTCAAAGACTGCTTGTGAGTTGATGCAGCGTTCACGAAACTCATTCGCTTGCTCCAAGTCAAATCGGCAATGCTTGCAAATAAGTTGCGGCATATCTTGGTCATCTTTTAGCTGGAATGGGGACACATTTTTAAGTAAATATATTATAATTTTTGTACTTATTCAATATTTTTACCGATAGACCCGTAAGCTGTTCTATTTGTTTGAGCAGTTTTCTTTGGGGTTTAATGAAAAGGTTGCGTGGCGTCAAATCCGAATTCGTTAATTTTCCGCATAATCTACACAATTCCATCAAGTTCATATTTATTTATTTGTTTACAGACGCAATAAACAACTTTCTTCGCCTGCTGTAAGTTTTTCCCAATCGAAAATGTTGTTAATCAGATGTTCTCTTTCTAGTCTGCTTAATAATTGTCATTCACAATAGAAATGCGAGAGCATGGTATTTTCAAGCCCAAGACGTATGCTATGGTGTTCACGGTGAATAATAGAAGAAGAATATTTAAATACTTCAAATTTATATAAATTGTATAATATAAACATTTATGCTAAGTTTCTAATAAAAATAAATTAGAATGCATAAAAATCTAGCTCAGAAATTACTTCAATACTACTGTCGGCGAAATTTGTCTTACAAATCTGTGCGTCGACCAGACAATTCGTTGCCGCAAAATGTTGCAAAAGTGCAATCGGCAGACAAGGACACCGCAAGTACCCCAACCACCACTAGTTTGGCAAAACAGATCAGGGCCAAAATTTTGGCCATCGGTCCCATTACGGTGGCCGACTACATGCGTGAAGTGCTGACGCATCCTTTGGAAGGGTATTACATGAAACGCGATGTGTTTGGATGCGGAGGCGACTTCATAACATCACCGGAAATATCTCAAATATTTGGAGAGGTAAATGAAGGCTAAGTTGACGAAATCTTCTCATAACGCATGGTAGTGATTTGTCATGTGACAGGTCATTATAATAAAAAATGTCAACAGACTCCTACGTTAGGATATGATTTCTCACGTGGCAGCTTAAGAGTCAACGCTTTTGGAGACTCCAAAGTCTGTGTTAAGCATAAAATGTACAAAATTTATATTTCTAGTTGGTTGGTATTTGGATAGTACTGGAGTGGCAAAAGATTAGCAAACCTTCGCCATTTCAATTGGTCGAATTGGGTCCCGGCAGAGGCACTCTGGCTCGTGATATACTAAAAGTGCTAGCGAAATTTAAATTAGCTGGCCAGTTCTCCATTCATTTGGTGGAGATCAGTCCGTTTTTGAGTAAAATACAAGCGCAACGGTTTTGCTATCAACACGACGAGGTCACAGACGATGCGCTGCCGTACTACCATCAAGGCGAAACGGCCACCGGTACGAAAGTATTTTGGTACAAGCGTTTGGAAGACGTGCCCCGAGAATTTTCTATAGTTGTGGCTCATGAATTTTTCGATGCTCTGCCCGTACACAAGCTGCAATTAGATGCGGGCGTTTGGAAGGAAATTCTGATCGACATGAAGGACGAGGGCAATAGAGACAAGTTCCGTTTCGTCATATCGAAATCACAAACGCCAATTTCGCGGATTTACCAACCTATTGAGGGTGAGACACGCGAGTGCTTAGAGTATTCTTTAGAAACGGACCGAATTGTGGGTATGCTGGCCGAACGCATTGAACAAGACGGTGGCATTGGTTTGATTATGGATTATGGCCATTTTGGAGACAAAACCGACACATTCAGGGTGGGGAATAGAAGTTTGGTTATGTAAAGACTGCCAACTAAATTGAATTTTTGTAGGCCTTTAAGCAGCATAAGCTGCACGAGCCTCTCGAAGACCCTGGTACAGCAGATTTGACGGCAGATGTGGACTTTAAACGACTACAGCTAGTTGCTGAACGTGCCGCTCAAGTTAAATGCTACGGACCGGTGGAACAAGGTGCCTTT
The DNA here is from genome assembly GCA_920105625.2 of Clusia tigrina. Taxonomy (NCBI): domain Eukaryota; kingdom Metazoa; phylum Arthropoda; class Insecta; order Diptera; family Clusiidae; genus Clusia; species Clusia tigrina. Next base: position 27,907,715 of record OV050031.1, on the reverse strand, counting down.
TTAAAGAGAATGGAGAGCGAAGCACGCTTAGAAGTATGTTTGGATTTGTTTTCCAATTTCCCAAAAGGACAATTACATTAATTTATTTTCAGCGATTGCTCAAACACGCCACAGCTGAGAATCAAGAGGCTCTCAAGACGGGATACAAAATGCTAACAGACCCTAGTCAAATGGGTACACGTTTTAAGTTCCTCTCCATCTTCCCCGCTGTACTCAAAGACCACCTCAGCAATTTTCCTGTCGGTGGCTTTAACTGATACAAAAACTTAGTAAATAAAAAATTGCGATATTCGATAACTGGAATATAAGAAAGTTTTATACGGGAATTTTTCAATTGCTTCAGCTACAAATACATTGATGCATCAGATGGACAGACACAATTTCGGAAAATCTAAATTACATGAGATTTCGTGTCGCACCCACAACCGCCTGAGTGTATTTCTGGCTTAGCATAACAAACTGAATATAACATGCTTTATTTTTTATGGAATGAGGCGTTGATTGTCTGTATTTCGACAGGCGTAAACTGGAGCACAGCACTAATAGCGTTCATCATGTGCCGCTTGCCATCCACATCTTTCGACTGTATGAAACTAATGATGACATTTTTCAAATACTCCAAATTGGCACCTTCACGTGTTTTACAGCGTTCGAGTCTGTGAGAAGAAAATATTCATGAGGCTTATGCAACTGCGTAGAACCGCCGCACACCTACCTGTCAACTTGCTCTTCCAATATAGCAATTCTATCGTTTAATTCCTCTTGGGCAGCCACTTTCTCCTGAATGGCTTTGCGCAACGACGTTTCCGCGGCATATTTCGATTTTCGTAGCCCAGCAATTTCGATATCCTTGCGCGCTATTTCGTTGGCATAGTGCAGCATATGACAATTGTCGCCCACAGAAAGTTTCCTGGATCTTACGGCCATCTTACTATGTGTCACGGCTGCACCCTCGTTGCTCTCCGCATCGGAGGAACCGGCCGTGAGTTCGTTATTTCCATTATTCACAACCAATGGCATTGTGGCACTATGGAATACCTCGAAAGACGTGTGCAACGTTTTGATCTCTTGTTCCTTTTCGTCGAGCAGCTGCAGCGAACGCTGTCGTTGCTTTTGCAGCTGCTGCTCCAAATCGCTTAATTTGCAGCGTCCCTCATTTTCCAATTCGGCCAGCGCATCTTTCCATTTTACCCGTTCCTGTCTAACGGCGTAGCGCATTTTTTCGGCTTGTTGCTTCAGTTCCAGTTCCTGTTCGTCGATGTTGCGATTCAACACTTTCACTTTTTCTTGCAGCGTGGAAATGTGTGACTTTTGGATTTCTAATTTTTCCTGCATTTGGTCTATTTCGATGCGATCTAAATAGGATTTAAGATTAGTTGTCGAACAGCCTTGGATGTATATATTTTAATATACCTGTTTCGCATTGTTGTTGCAAGCTATTTAACTCTTCCTGGCACTGACCATGATCAGCACCCACAGAAAATACTTTGCCCACATCAATGGGATTCGATGAACGAGCATTCTCGGTAATTAATAATTTTTTCAGTTGCACAATTTCGTCCACAATTTCTGCGATGTCATGCACTGGTATGCTGCGCCTTCTACGCCGCTGTCCGACTGCCAAGTCCTTGTCGGCAAATGCGATGGCGCCATTGTGCTGCAATTCCTGCAACTGATTCTTCAAGGCTTGTATGCTTTCCAGATCTTGCTGTCTCAGGCGATCGTACGTACCAACAATACCGCTCAGTTCGGCCAGACGTGCTTCCAAATTGGCCACACGATCCTCGTGCAGTGCCGCTTGTTTTTTGCTCTGCTCCTCTGCAAGCATAACACGCCTTTGTTCACCCTTAATGGCAACAGCGTGTTGCTCCTTCAGTTGCTGCATTTCTTGGCGCAGTTGCCGCAGCACAGCGTTACTATCGGAGAAATCCTCACCGGCGTTTTGCTTGCTAGTGGCTTGCAATTGTTTCAATTGTGATTTGGCTTCTTTCAACTGGAATTGTAGGTCACGCAGGCGGCTGTTTTCCGCCTCGTTGCTGGCGAATTGTGTTTTAAAGTTGTTTAATTGCATCTCAATATTCTCCTTAAGATGGCGTTCATCGGCATACAACTTTTGCAGTTCGCGGATCATAAGCATTTGATTGTTCGTTTCTTTTTCTCGCTCCTGCCGCTCAATAATCCATTTGGCCTTTACCTCATCCACATCTGATTTGGCTCGTACCTCGTTTCCCTTGATTTTCGCTTGCAGTTCGGCAATGTTCTGATCTTTCTGGCCCAGCTGTGCACGTAACTGTTTCTTGTCCATCTGAAAGGAAGCTTCCATGCGTGATTTCTCCGCAGAAAGAGTGGCCAATGAGTTCATTAGGGTGATTATCTGTGTCTGCAAGTTGTTTTTATCGTCAGCGTCACTTGCCAGACTGTCTGACGAGCCTTTCTTCTGTTTGACGCCATTAGCAGATCCTGCTGCTCCATCAATAAAATCATGAACAATGTTATCTTCGGTTGCCTGTGGCGTGTCTTTCTTTACCGTGATTGCGTTCAAACTCGTTTCCAGCGCCTCCTTCTCTTTCAGCAATCCCTTGTAAGCCGTCACAACATCTGTACAGATTTAATTAGATTATTAAAGTAATGAAACAATTTTGATTTACCTTTCAATCTCTTTTCGTATCGATTTAATTGCTCCTTCTGCGTCTCGACTAACGCCTCCAGATCGCGTTTCGGTCGATCCATTTCCTCACTCGTATTTTATTTTAATTGGTTTTTCTCGAAATTGGTTTTGGAATAAACAAAATTAAATCAGAAGAATTCCATTCGTGGCACAACTGCAGTAAAAAGGAAAACAAAAGTGAGAAAATTGCACAAAGCAGCTGATTTTTTAATGACACTCTTAATTAAACAGTGCGCGGAAGCAAATTATTCCATTGTGAATTGTTAGAGAAAATAGGTCTGGTTGCGACGCAAGAATTATCTGCACTTTTTGCATTATTTGTGCCCTGAACTGTGTTCGCGGCGCAAGTTTTTTGCACTTTTCTTCTTTCTTCTTCTAAATAATGGATCAGCTATTTATTCATTATAATTTACAATTATCGAATTGATTTAAACTTTAAAGGTTACAAAACTTGGTATTATGAACTTTTACAGTATTTTCTTGATCGCGTCGCAAACGTCAAATTACTGAACTGTATCTGCTCAAAGTGAACTCGGTCTGCACTAGTTCTTATGATGCGAACAAACTTTATGATAATTCTAAAATAATGAAAATAATAACCGGAAATGCACTCACTTTTTAATACGTGATTAGAAACAAATTTTTCCAATTCAACCAACATCCATACATAAAAACTATACATAACTTGCAATTTGACAATATACTCTGAAAATTTTTGGACTTAAAAGAGTGAATATGAAATGTTTTTATACTGAAAATCGATTCATAAAAGAAAGAAATATATTAAAATATGACATTGTTATGAAATACAAACGTATAAAAAAAAATAATGTTAGTAGGTATTAAAAAAGTGAACGTTACTTTAATGTCCTTTTTAGGAACATCCAAATATGTCATTGACATTCTCTGGCATAGTATATTGAAAAAAATTACATCTTATTACAACGTTACTGTCGTTCTTAATTTGAGAATTTCCTCATTTTAATACATTCTCCTACAAAAAAATTATTATTAGATTTTACTGTGGTTATTGTTTTGAATATTCCTACAACAACACTACAAAAAATTGTAATTGTTGCATACGCTGCTACCGACTCATTCTCCAAAAATTTGGACTTTTTTTGCCGAGAATGTATAAACACGAGGCCCTTCCCTTCTCAGTTTATTATTCATTAAGGTTTATATTTATTAACGGAAATAAATTAAAGCTTATTACGTTATTGACTTTCATTAAACTGTCAAAGTAGATGGTGAAATAAAGTTTGTTCGCTTCCCATGAAATTGTGTCGTGCGAGTTCACTTTCAGTTCACTTCGTGCAGTCTCAGTTCAGTAATTTGACGTTTGCAAACGTGAACAAGAAAGTGTAGTAAAAGTTCATAATATCATGTATGGTTTACAATTAAACGCTGTAGAGTTAAACTGAATTCGATAATTGTCCATTATAAATAATAAAATGGATGAAAATAATAAATAATTCGTATAAAATAAATAATTGATATATAATACATAAATAATTCTGTCGAAGAAATGATAATTATTAGTTATTTTAAATTCAGCAAGTGCGTATTTTATATATAATTCAATTTTGAATTATGGGAGTAAAGGAAAAAATTTCAAAAATGTTCGTTAATTTTCAAAATAGAACATGGACTGAGCTGCACTAGGAAAATTTGAGAGCAGCCAGTTCATGAATTGAAAGTGAACTTTCTGCGTCGCGAACAGCAAAGTGCAAATGCACTCGCGACGCGAACCCAGTTCAGGGCATATAGTGCAGCCAGAACAAAGAATTAACTTTCGCAGATAACATATTGTAACAATCTTGAATAAGAAATAGCCAACCTTTATTTTAAAAATTTTCCAATTGAATATTAAAAATTCATCAACTATTATACATAATTCTATGAAATTCACATTCAGAAAAATCTTGTTTTATATTAATTATAACATAATACACACATGCAAACATTATCTAGCACCCGCTCTATTACTGGCGCTTATCGAGTGATCCGGAGTGAGATCGTTAAATTCGATATCGAATGGAAACGAGTTACCAACGGGTTCTTGCTTAACATACTGATTAATATGATAAAAGAATGTTGAATTGTCCATACTCGCTAGTCAGTTGGGTTTCCAATTTTCTGATTCGACTATTTTAAAATGCATCCACTCACATTACTTATAAATCACCTAATAAGTGATAATTTTAGTCAAGTCTCTGCTAATAACCATAAATGGAAAACTCAACTCACCACAGTTACAGAAACTCTAAAATTGGAAACGATGTCAAGGTGTGATTCTTTACAGTGTAGAGGCAACACCAGGAAGCACTTCTTAGGTTACAAGGGAACATTACTCTTCTTCTTGATCGACTTTACGTTCGTTAGATTTTTGTTTTTTATCGATCAAGTTTTTTCACTCCAATGACAATTAAATTTTATGAAATTGTTGTTGCTGTAGACTTGTGGTCCCCTCATTAATGCTCCCTAATCTACATTCTTAATGTAAATGTTATGTGCCACTCAAATTTGGAATTATGGAGAAGTTTTGAAATAACGGGGTCGGTTTAGATAACTAGTCTGATTAAATTATACGAGCTTAGAAAATATTGGAACACTTTTAATTAGTTTTTAATTTAATTTAATTAATTTTTTTTCTAAAATTTTGAATATCTATTAAAATTGCCACTATACGCTTAACAAGCTTAAAACTCTGTGTTCTTATAAGAAGCTATATTAACATTATCTACAAAATGTTAACTATTCTCCTCCAATTGTTCATCCTCCTTCATCATTTGTTCAATAAGTCGTTTTCGCTCTTCAGCCTGCCGCAAGCCCCGTAACACCAAATTCTCATAATCCTGCGCAGATGCCGTGCTATTCGCAGTCCCAGTAGCTGTGGGTGGAGTCACCCATTCCAATTTAAGTGGGTTCTCTAGTAACCCTTTTTCATACGCCAATGCCATTTCGCCGCCTTCGAGAGTTTTGAATTCCACCAACGCGCTTCCAGATTTCTTAGACATAACGAACGCCACAATTTCTCCATATTTTTTCAAAAAGTTTTGCAGTTTATCCTGCGTGTAGCCTCCATTCGCCGTGTCCTTCTTTGACGCTTTCCACTTAATTTTAATGCGATGCTGTGCGGAGTCAAACGCCGGTGCCTGTCGTTGACTTGCGGCCATGGTGCGCGCTAATTGCTCACGCATTAAACTGTATTCTTGCTCTAGCAATTTTGAACCCTCTCGTCGAAGGCGTTCAATCTGTTCGTGCAGAACCTCCTCATCCGTTTTTTGTACTGTACTGTACGGTTGTGCAGCGTATAATTTGTGTTGTGCATCTCGTTCGCGCCGCTCCAAATCCGTCTTCAATTTCTGCCGCTTGCTATCGAGTTGCTTTGTTCGCAGTTCGGACGCTTTCTTCGCTTTAAGCACCCTATCGTAAGCAGCTCGTGCTTTCTCATCTGTAAGTATTTCCAACGCCTTCGACAATTCATGAAACAGTTCAGCCGCCTTCGGGTTGTCTGGATTTTTGTCCGGATGACATTCCAGCGCCTTTTTACGGTAGGCCTTTCTAATTTGTGCTGGTTCGGCTTCAAGATCTAAGCCCAGCAAGTCGTAAAGATTCACGTCGCTAAACTTTTTATCCGTGGTCATTTTTCTATTTTGATTTTATATACAATAAATAATTATTTGGTTTGTTTATGCTTACTCCTAAGAACACTTTTTATTCAGAAACCATAATTTCACCACACATTTCATTGTGTGGTGTGTAGGGTGGTAGAGTTATTTTAGAAATTTTTAGTAAACCATTGTTGCATTATTTTGAATGTGGTAATTTTTCAACGTAAATATATCAATTGAGACTAGGGCACAACGAGAAGACAACAATTTTATGGGATATATCTTCACTCGGCTACGCTCAGATAGGGAGATTAGTTTTTTCGTACTTACATATATCAAAAGAAAAGTCTGCATTAACGGACACAGCAGTTTTGAGCTTGTTTCAAACGAATTCTAGAGGCCGATAGGACAGATAACTTAATTTAAGTTGAGGAAGTCCGCCATGTAAAGAAATTTCAATATGAATGTATTATATCAGGGTGATTTTTCATCAGTTCTTATTCAATGATGCTTTATTTGAAATGAACTGACTTCAACCTAAATACCGAAATTATTTCTTCCCTAGCTCTTCCTAACAATTTATTTTTGTTACTGATTTTAAACCAGAATAGCAAATGAAAAGGTGCCTTACAGGACAATATCTCTTCAGATCGCACAATCGTTATTTTATATGTAGATTTCACACTATAGAATATGCGGCATCTATTTATTTGCTAATACTGTAACGAACTGAACCGTACGATACAAATTGCATACAAATTCTCTTTATATAGACACCAATTTCGATTACAGCTTTGCCATATATATCAACAGGAAACATACCTTAATTCCACAAGCAGCCCAATTCTGGCAAATACAATAACATACAAATACTTCTCATCAATGTCAATTGGTTTAAAAGCAAGAAAACAGTGAGATAGTGAACGACAGCTAGCTAGCAGAAATTATGCATATGATTGTAATTCCTGGCGTAGAAACATCCGGTAGCCTCGCATATTATATAGCAAGCCAGTCGCTGGTAACACTACGTTCTCGAGTTAACAATCTTCCACCACGGTTTAAACAATAGTCACCACAAAGTAAATTATATACAAATTAGTGCAAGGTGAATTTACTGCCATATAAGCAAATTCTCCTTTAGTCTGATTACGAAGGTGAATTTACTTACTGTAAGTAAATTCCCCTTGGTGTGATTACTATTTCGCCAAGGTGAATTTACTTACATGGTGACTTCAAGGTAAATTTCGTACCTCCGGAATTGTCAAACATAAGCAATGTTCCATTAAATACTGCTCAGCTCTTGGCTCAAACTAAGCGAAATTGAGAGGAATGGAGAAATACAATTTATATAAAATATATTTAATAGTTAAAGAGACTCATAATTTCTTCATTTTGTTTAAACTTCACAAAAATAAAAAAAAACTCTTATTCACTCAAATCAAAACTCTATTTGCAATTGTTTGCAAATTTTTTTATCGCATTTTTCTATAAATTAAACTTTGACAGACACTTCGGGAAAATTGGTTGAAAAAATTTTGTTTGTCAAATTTGAAATTACGGAAAAATGCGATCAAACAAATGTGCAAACAATTGCAAATAGAGTTTTGATTTTAGTGAATAAGTTTTTTAATTGTTATTTTTGTGAATTTGAACATTATGAAGAAATTATGAGTCCATTTAACTATTAAATATACTTTATATAAATTGTGTGCCACTTTAAGCAGGTCTTATGCATTCCTCCATTCCTCTCAATTTCGTTTATTTTGATCGCACATTGCTTATGTTTGACAATTCAGGAGGTACGAAATTCACCTTGCAGGCGCCATATAAGTAAATTCACCTTGGTGTTTACTATTTCGCTCAAACAGAGTTGCAGTTTTAAATAACGTGAATCAACAATATGAGCAATTTTGTATGCTATTCCTCTTTATTTGACGTTTCCTTTTGTGGTTGTGTTTCAACATGTGTTTACATATTTGCGATTAATTTTGCGTTTTTTTAGAATTCATTGCAATTAAAAAACAAAGTGATTATGTGAATTCATAAACAATAATGAGTATCTACCACGACGAAGTAGAAATAGAAGATTTCGAATATGATGAAGAGGAAGAAATATATTATTATCCTTGTCCGTGTGGCGACCGATTTGAGATCTCCAAGGTAACAACGCACAATGAGTAGCAAACCAACTTACTGATGTGATTCATTTCCACTTTAGGAAGAGCTAATGGAGGGAGAAGAAGTGGCTACCTGTCCGAGTTGTTCGCTGGTTGTGAAAGTCATTTACGACCCGGTAGGGGGGCTACATATTTTATTTATTTTTTAAATTATACAATTATCCACTTTTCGGTTTATTTCTAGGAAATGTTCAAAGCGGAAGACGATGATGAAACTTTGCTAAATGATAAATTAAATAAATTAAATTTGGTGACAAATTGAATGCAGGTGTAGGGTATTAGAAGTATCAAAAATGATACATACTTTTAGGCGTATACCGATATTATAATTGAAGATTTTGCAATAGTGCGATCACTCACCTCGTAGTTCTTTAATTTTTAAAACAAAAGCTTTATTTAATTATTAAATGATATATATTTTATATAAATATATGTGTTGACTAGATTAAACAATTTATAATTTTTTATCAATATTTTCATTTTTAAATTCCTTAACTTACTGTCTAAATTTAAACATTAGTGAATATTTGAATAAAAAAGGCTTCATTTGTTCTTCTTTTTGTTTGCAAATACATTTCGGTAATTTTTGTTTAGTTTACGAGTATAAATAAATACATACAATTACAATAAATGGAGTGTAAATAAATAATTGTACAGAAAGATGTATTTTATTAACAAATTCAATTGGGAGGATGCTGGTTTGTGTAGAACACTGTCGTGAATTCTTGTGTGCCTTCTTAAAGCCAATTTTTACTGTTAATGTGTCTTTACACAACTGAAACAAATATAAAAATTTATAATAAGAGAACTTTTTGTTACTAAGTACGAATGTTAGTGGTGGATGGGCTACTCCCGCCCCTCTGCTAAACAGAAAAGAGAATAGAAACATAGGTACATCAAAAATGTCAATAGAAACCATGCCAATGTCAACTGAGTTTTGAAGAACCTTGATCTAGTTTTCACTAGGTGCCGCGACTGAACCTTGGACACCCTACCCATGATCTTGCAAGTAGTCATTAAAGGCCTGGATGAGAAGGTGAACTGTCCCATTCCAACAGCCAGTACAATCGCTGTAGAACTTTGCAAGAAAAAGTATTCTGAGCAAATATTGCCACTTCCACCAGGCTTCAGAAAACGGTAAACAACTCTTCACATCTAAAATAATCCCATTAAAGTTTTGTATTTTTTCAAAAGTTTACTATAGCGAAACTCAATAGAAACGCACGAACCCCGGATACACTAACTGAGGTAGCAGAGAATTTAGCCAACAATATGATAAAAATCAAGAGTAAATGGGAGTCAGTGAGCGAATTAATAAAACGGTCGATCATCCTAAAATAAATGGTATAAAACTACTACGCAAAGAGTGGGTTCTCAAAAAATATATAGAGAATTTGTAGTAGCTTCACCAAGCAACTAATTTCACTATAAAACTGGGAAATGGGTTTCTTGAAAGAATCAGAACTTAACTCTGATGATCAAGATCATCAATAAAAACATATTTCCAACCGATAATAACCGAAAATCGGCCAAAGTGCTACTAACGTGAGGATTTGTTGCTTACTCCTGTTTTGCAGTGGTGGAAGTTTTACTGGAAGATTCTTGCTACTTTGTGGTCAAATTCCGGTACGTTTTTTCATTCTTTAAGGTTGTGTACATATTTGTTAGATCTTAAATAAATTATTTTATGTCTATAAATTGAAAAAAAAGAAATAATTATTGTGTATATATTGTTCGTGGAAGTGAGAATTATGGAAGGTTTGGGTTCTTTAATTTTACTTCTGATTTCACAGCTTCTCCTTGCAAGATGTTTGCGGTTACGATTTTCGCCAATTTTCTTCTTGCAACTTCAACTACATCTCTACAACTGTCTCTCTCGATTTTATTTCACTTCGCTAAACACCAAGTTCCACCACTGATATTATACAAACTCATATTGTTGCGAACAATACAATGATATAATTCCAACTCTAAAATGTAGCGAGAAGCATATTAAATATGTTTAAAAATCCAAAATTCATCAGTATAAAGAACAATCCAATATTACCATTACAATAAAGTTAGCATACATAAATAACTCACAAATATTACAGAAATGTGTATTAATATACTGGTATGCTTAAATGGGGGTATGAGTAAAGTAAATCTTATATACTTTAGAGAGATTAAATAATTTCGAGTTACTTGTAAGAATCGCAATGTTAAATAAACAAGGAAACGTTTCAGGCTTGTGAAAACTTAAATTAAATAAAACTATAAAGAATTTGAAGTCATTTTGTCATAAAAATATGTTCAAACAAATAACGTAAACAAGACGAGTTTCACTTTTCACTTCGCTTAGGGTTCAAACTGAGGAACTATTGTATTGGGTGGTTTTTTAGGGTAGCATTTCTCTTTTTTAGAAAAATTTGTTAGTCAAATTCTATGTTAAATACATCCATAAAAAGCTTTAAAAATACATACATACTTCTGATTTTTTTTATATATATTTATATATACGATTATTTCCCAAACTATTGACGTTTTCAGAGAGCGTCGTCAAATCAGCATTCAGCATACTCATGAATATATGGACAAATACTCGCATGGGCGCGTGTGCTTTAATTTTGCTTTCTGCTGTTACTACTGCTCTAGCCAGGAGTCTGTTCCAGTATTAGCAGCCTTTAACTAAAAAACAATCAAGACTATTAACAAAACATTTGCAAAAATTGTTGCTGCTCTTTTCCATCGCCCCCACCATTATTTACCTTTATATTAAATTGCTTTAAAGTGCTCTCCAGGGCCACTGCATTTCCCGAAAAGTAAGCGGCAATTGCATTATGCAACAACACCAATTGCTTATGCATCACTTTGATCTGTGAATTTAGGAGGGTAACTTGAGACATTCAAAGACAAATGTGTGTGTTTTTACCCTATTTTCATCGAGAAATTGCATTTTAACAGCCACATCGGTACGCAATTTCTCGTACAGTTCTTTGTGGCGTGTGTAGTTCTTCTGCGCCTCTTCGGTGGTGGGACTTTGTGGCAATTCTGGTCTAGCATTCTCCAAATCCATGCGGTACGCATCAAATTCAACTCTGTAATTAATGGAAAAATCCAAATAAGAGCTATTATTATTATATCTTACACCCTAATTAATTATGAGTGCAGGGTGTTTAGGGAATGAATACTCCCTACACGGGCCTTCGACTCGAAGAAATAAAGAGCTAATTTAGCTACAATTTCGTTAACACGATTGTGTAATGAAGGGCGTTACTTAACATTTTCGTTTTAAGGCATCTGAAACTATGCATTGTAAATTCACACACCAAATTGTAGTGCCATTGGTAGTGTAGAACATTTTCAGCAGCCTCGAGAAGATCGAAAAATTATCTCTAAGGTATTTACTGCAGATCTGCATACATTTCGAGCATGAGACAAAATCAAAATTGCCTTTGATCACATTAATTGCCTTCATCTGTCTTTTTATTGTAATTGTGATGTAGTGTAGTTTAATTCAAACTTTTTATGAGACGTTTATAAGAATAAAATCTGTTAAATTTTCAAGATATGTGAAAAATTGGCCCGTATAACTAGAATAAATAAATTATAGCCTATTTTTGGGGGCAACCATATTCTTATATCAAATGAGGCTTTCGCTATCTCTTAAAAAACCGCTGTCTACTTCTAGGGGCAACAGTACAAAAAACCTAGGTTCAAATTATAAATAAAACATATTGAAAGTTCATAAATCAGAGGCCGGAAATTAATGTGCATTATTATTAAAACAGGAATCCATATAGACCAAGCGGAACAAAGGAAAGAAACGAACCAAGCGTAAAGGGCATCATACCAGGACACTCTCTAGGAGGCAACAGTCTACGAGTAAATGAGTATCCCTGTTAGTATTTTATTCTCCACCAGTATCCCGTATTATTGTTCCAGAACTGGTTATTTATCATGATTGTCTTTTTATTGGAAACAATTCGATTATATTTAAATTATTCTACTCACCTCGCTATTTCGAATTGCCTTATGGTTAATAATGTATCATCAATTGTTTTATTGCACAGCGTATTCACAGATGAAATAAAAAAATTCAGGGCGCTCAACAACAGTTCCCCATTCTTTGTTAGATTTCGTTGGGTCTCCGAATTGCACGTGAATTCCTCCTGCAGTTCGGGACTCTTTTGTGCCAAATCGGCAAAAGCTTCGGCCAGCGCATGCTGCGTCACAACAACATGGTGAAAATGTGAGCTGAAGGCGCGTGTCAGACGCAAAATTGACAAATATTTGCGTTGCGTTTCGCGCAGCTGTTCAATTTGTGCTTCCAATTCGGAATCGACAGTGCGTTGCGATTTGCCCAGTTTCTCTAGCATAATTTGCCGCGTGCATTTATACGTTGATATGCTCCAGTTTTTTATGGTATCAATCTTTGATGCGCCCGTACGTATGAGACTGGCATCAAGACCATTTTGAGGGCTAGTCGGAGTGATCGGTGTTGCAGGTGCTATAAAATAAACGTCTTAACAAGTTTCTTTGCAATTAAATGCGCCAAATATGGTGCACTTACCCGAATGATTTCGCAGTGGCAGACTGTTTGGTGGTTTAAATGGTCCCGCAATGCCGGTATGAACGGCCCCACCGCTTTCATTCATAGCGGGTGTGTCCTTTAGCATCTCATGTATGCTACGCTCCACATGCACCGAATGCGCCATATTTAAATTGCTACAATAAAAACGGAAAATACGCAATTTCACTAAAGCTCAACAATTAAGTCTGTCTCAAATGTCAAGTCTCCGTCAGTTCTTTTCAACGTACACAAAAAATAAACAAAAATCGATTTTATGCAATTTCGTCTTTTGCTGTTGCCTCAGCGTAAGATCTTTGAATTTACTTTTCCTTGTTCCTGTGCATCTCTTAATGATATTAACCTTTTAATAACAAATTTATCAGTTTCTTTTTAACTATTGCAACTTTGTCATACAAAAAATGCAAAAAAGAAAATTTTTGCGAACTTTTTCTACCGATGAATGTATGACGATGACAGCAGAGAACAGAGGACCTGCAACAGGGCTGTCACAATGCAACTGTGGGGTGTTGCAAGGGGTTGCAGTTTTGTGGTAGTGGTGCCCAGTGGTGCCATATCTTACATACAGAGGTGCATTTAAAACTAATGTTCCTCATTGCCCACAGCTTAACTAAAAATGTATGCTTCATATTCACTTTTTTGTTTTCCAAAATCAAGGTGAATTTTCTTACATGGTGACTGCAAGAACAATTTTTTGAACCAATTTTCCCGATATAGCTGTCAAAATTGAATTTATAGAATCTAGGACTTATAAGACACTCATTTTTGGAATCAGAAAAAAAAAAAACAACAAACAAAAATGGATTTCATTTCCTCACTAATAATGTCAATAAACATATAGTAAATGTGAGAGGGTCCGTAATGAAAAAATGTTTAATTATTAAAAATCATAACGATTTGTTGGGTTTTGTTTTCAATGTAAAATTTTGTTTATCAGCTGTGCTTGTGGCTTTATATTTAAATACGTAGTTTTTTGATTTGGCTCTATTTAACAATCTTTTCGCATAATTGCAATATTTGTATTACCGTTTAACTTTTTAATGCTGCTTTATATTGTAATTTATTTTGCTTGTGCTGAAGATTTGTTGGTGAGTTCACTCAATGAGCATAAACTGATTGCATAAATTAACGAAATATGTTATTTCAAGAAATAAATGTTATACCTACATTCATTTCTGGACACCTCAGTAAGCGATCTGAGCGGATAAATAAACAGTCTAATTCTGTTCACGAGTTATTCGACCCGTCGAACACCTATTCCAAAACACATCCATGAATGAATTGTGCCATGTTGTTTGCTTCCACCTACTTACAAAAAGTACCTCTTTTCTCAGCATCGATGCTCTAATTCCAAACTCACCACGGAACACTGGGTGGGGATCAGTGTTGCACAAGTTGATACTTTCGTACCATTTAGAGTACCTATTTATATGCGAGTACTTTTTAATTTGCAACTAGTACTTTTTTATGAAATTAGTATATTTTTTTTATAATACGAAAATTTACGGGAAGTTTTAAAGAGCACATTTTCTATAACAAGGTAGGTTCTAAAAATATTAAAAATATATTCATTTTCCACAAAAAGGTAAGTGCAAAATAGTATATATTTTCGGCAACAAGGCAGGTTCTAAAAATATAATCATTTTCCGCAAAAAGGTAAGTTCTAAAGAGTATATATTTTGGACAACAAGGTAGGTTCTAAAGACTGCATTTTCTACAACAAGGTAGGTTCTAAAGACTGCATTTTCTACAGCAAGGTAGGTTCTAAAGAATATAGTTTCGAAAAATGCAAAGTTCTAAAGATGTTCTCTAAAAAGGAAAGTTGCTAAAAATTTTAGTTGGGATTGTTCTCATCTTTTTTTTTGTAAAACAAGAGTACTTTTTTATTTTTCTCTCGTGCAACACTGGTGGCGATTAGACTAGTTTGGATGTGTGTACCATAGATGGTGTGTACGATACGCAGAAAATAAATAACTTTTATTAAATACGATAATTCTTTTCAGAATAGGTAGAGAGCACCATTTTCACCTTGAGTTTTCGGAGCTGCTAACAACATCTGCTACGGAAGAGCGAACTAGCTCTAGCAAATAATTTATAAACAAATAATAGCGTTGCATAAATTTTGTAATAAAAAGACTGATCAAAATGACGATAATACACGTTATGATAGGAGTCGGTGTGGGATTGTTGGCATTGTTTGTTGCCATGCCCTTTTTCCAAAGAAAACTGGAGGCACCAAGGGCCAAAGGACACGGCTATGCAAAGTAAGTGCACTTCCTATATTCCTAGCAAATTGCTGCCAAAAGTATTTTTAAACATACAGTTCGCCAGGAGACACCTGTTCTATTTGCCGTTTTGAAATGTCCAATTATGATATGCGATATTCGCCCTGCGGCCATGCCATGCATGAGGAGTGCTACGAGCGATGCAAAAATGAGTTCAAAAAGTGCCCATTGTGCCGTCTTTCCTTGTAATTTGAAACGCAAACGATATATTGGGAAAAATATAATTCTTTTAGCGTTTTAAGTGCCTCAGTCAATAATATTAAATGTATTTTTTGTGCAATTGACTATTTGCACATAGTTTTTCTAATCATCAAAGAAGGAAAATATTATACAATTACCTATATGATATAATTAATTTAGTTTGTAAAATTGCTAACACTAATTAACTCAAAAGAATTTGATAAAAATGACTTCGGAATTTATTTACATATCACACTAATTGCAATAAATAAATGTAAAAATGTATTATAAACTTCCGTCGATTTAGCATAGTTACAAGTCAGTCGAAAACGATTCCACGATATTGAATAATAAACATACATCAATATTTTGGGATCACACTTAAATTCAAAATTTATTAAAAATGAAAATAAAAGTTTTGAAATACACATGCGTATGCATTCTTCAGAATCAGCGTAAAATAATGTGGCTTCCATTATTTAAATAAACGCACTAAAAACAGGCAACGCGGTTGCAGTCCAATTTTCACGCCAGCGCAATGCTTGAAACTCATGCAGATTTTTTCGGAATACTTCCTTTGATTCTATGAGACTAGGATTGTTGGGAAAATTCTCAAACCAGAATTTCAGTTGGTCGGCCAGTTCTTTGTGATTCTCGAATATAAACCCATTTTGACCGTGCACGACCAGTTCATTAAGGCTGCAGTAGATTGTAAAAGTCATGAATATAGTTATTTCGGTAAAGGCAAAATTTACGCAATGTACCATTTAAAATTGTATGCACACACGGGTAATCCACAGCCAAACATGTCGACGACTTTCATGGGCAGGTCCAGACCGCTGGTACTCCAATGCAAGCAAACACCCAAGTCAGCTGATGCCACAACAGTTGGGTAGTCTTCCACCTCCAGCCAAGGTGTTAGTATTGACACTTTGCTCCATTTCAGTTTGGCAATTTGTGCCTCGTACTCTTCCTTTTGCGGTCCTTTGCCGGTTATGATGCAGAGCAGCATAGGATAAGAGTTGGGCCGTTTGGACGCAGTGTTTTCATATTCTGTGCGATTGTAAAAGCATGAGAACTAAATGAATTCATATTTTTAAATGCAATTTTACCATCGAGAGCCTTAAGTAAAATGCCAAAATCTTCATCCGCTGTCCAACTGGTGCTGGAAACAAGTATGGCAAGGCGCGGATTTTTATACAGTACATTCCCATTGCTTAGTTTCTGGGTTAGAGCAGTCGATTCAATAACGCCAGATTCTTTTAAATCCGAATAGCATTTGGGTAAAAATTGAGGATACTCTTTTATTATTTTTACTGTTAATGTGTCTTTACACAACTGAAACAAATATAAAAATTTATAATAAGAGAACTTTTTGTTACTAAGTACGAATGTTAGTGGTGGATGGGCTACTCCCGCCCCTCTGCTAAACAGAAAAGAGAATAGAAACATAGGTACATCAAAAATGTCAATAGAAACCATGCCAATGTCAACTGAGTTTTGAAGAACCTTGATCTAGTTTTCACTAGGTGCCGCGACTGAACCTTGGACACCCTACCCATGATCTTGCAAGTAGTCATTAAAGGCCTGGATGAGAAGGTGAACTGTCCCATTCCAACAGCCAGTACAATCGCTGTAGAACTTTGCAAGAAAAAGTATTCTGAGCAAATATTGCCACTTCCACCAGGCTTCAGAAAACGGTAAACAACTCTTCACATCTAAAATAATCCCATTAAAGTTTTGTATTTTTTCAAAAGTTCACTATAGCGAAACTCAATAGAAACGCACGAACCCCGGATACACTAACTGAGGTAGCAGAGAATTTAGCCAACAATATGATAAAAATCAAGAGTAAATGGGAGTCAGTGAGCGAATTAATAAAACGGTCGATCATCCTAAAATAAATGGTATAAAACTACTACGCAAAGAGTGGGTTCTCAAAAAATATATAGAGAATTTGTAGTAGCTTCACCTAGCAACTAATTTCACTATAAAACTGGGAAATGGGTTTCTTGAAAGAATCAGAACTTAACTCTGATGATCAAGATCATCAATAAAAACATATTTCCAACCGATAATAACCGAAAATCGGCCAAAGTGCTACTAACGTGAGGATTTGTTGCTTACTCCTGTTTTGCAGTGGTGGAAGTTTTACTGGAAGATTCTTGCTACTTTGTGGTCAAATTCCGGTACGTTTTTTCATTCTTTAAGGTTGTGTACATATTTGTTAGATCTTAAATAAATTATTTTATGTCTATAAATTGAAAAAAAAGAAATAATTATTGTGTATATATTGTTCGTGGAAGTGAGAATTATGGAAGGTTTGGGTTCTTTAATTTTACTTCTGATTTCACAGCTTCTCCTTGCAAGATGTTTGCGGTTACGATTTTCGCCAATTTTCTTCTTGCAACTTCAACTACATCTCTACAACTGTCTCTCTCGATTTTATTTCACTTCGCTAAACACCAAGTTCCACCACTGATATTATACAAACTCATATTGTTGCGAACAATACAATGATATAATTCCAACTCTAAAATGTAGCGAGAAGCATATTAAATATGTTTAAAAATCCAAAATTCATCAGTATAAAGAACAATCCAATATTACCATTACAATAAAGTTAGCATACATAAATAACTCACAAATATTACAGAAATGTGTATTAATATACTGGTATGCTTAAATGGGGGTATGAGTAAAGTAAATCTTATATACTTTAGAGAGATTAAATAATTTCGAGTTACTTGTAAGAATCGCAATGTTAAATAAACAAGGAAACGTTTCAGGCTTGTGAAAACTTAAATTAAATAAAACTATAAAGAATTTGAAGTCATTTTGTCATAAAAATATGTTCAAACAAATAACGTAAACAAGACGAGTTTCACTTTTCACTTCGCTTAGGGTTCAAACTGAGGAACTATTGTATTGGGTGGTTTTTTAGGGTAGCATTTCTCTTTTTTAGAAAAATTTGTTAGTCAAATTCTATGTTAAATACATCCATAAAAAGCTTTAAAAATACATACATACTTCTGATTTTTTTTATATATATTTATATATACGATTATTTCCCAAACTATTGACGTTTTCGAAGAGCGTCGTCAAATCAGCATTCAGCATACTCATGAATATATGGACAAATACTCGCATGGGCGCGTGTGCTTTAATTTTGCTTTCTGCTGTTACTACTGCTCTAGCCAGGAGTCTGTTCCAGTATTAGCAGCCTTTAACTAAAAAACAATCAAGACTATTAACAAAACATTTGCAAAAATTGTTGCTGCTATTTCCATCGCCCCCACCATTATTTACCTTTATATTAAATTGCTTTAAAGTGCTCTCCAGGGCCACTGCATTTCCCGAAAAGTAAGCGGCAATTGCATTATGCAACAACACCAATTGCTTATGCATCACTTTGATCTGTGAATTTAGGAGGGTAACTTGAGACATTCAAAGACAAATGTGTGTGTTTTTACCCTATTTTCATCGAGAAATTGCATTTTAACAGCCACATCGGTACGCAATTTCTCGTACAGTTCTTTGTGGCGTGCGTAGTTCTTCTGCGCCTCTTCGGTGATGGGACTTTGTGGCAATTCTGGTCTAGCATTCTCCAAATCCATGCGGTACGCATCAAATTCAACTCTGTAATTAATGGAAAAATCCAAATAAGAGCTATTATTATTATATCTTACACCCTAATTAATTATGAGTGCAGGGTGTTTAGGGAATGAATACTCCCTACACGGGCCTTCGACTCGAAGAAATAAAGAGCTAATTTAGCTACAGTTTCGTTAACACGATTGTGTAATGAAGGGCGTTACTTAACATTTTTGTTTTAAGGCATCTGAAACTATGCATTGTAAATTCACACACCAAATTGTAGTGCCATTGGTAGTGTAGAACATTTTCAGCAGCCTCGAGAAGGTCGAAAAATTATCTCTAAGGTATTTACTGCAGATCTGCATACATTTCGAGCATGAGACAAAATCAAAATTGCCTTTGATCACATTAATTGCCTTCATCTGTCTTTTTATTGTAATTGTGATGTAGTGTAGTTTAATTCAAACTTTTTATGAGACGTTTATAAGAATAAAATCTGTTAAATTTTCAAGATATGTGAAAAATTGGCCCGTATAACTAGAATAAATAAATTATAGCCTATTTTTGGGGGCAACCATATTCTTATATCAAATGAGGCTTTCGCTATCTCCTAAAAAACCGCTGTCTACTTCTAGGGGCAACAGTACAAAAAACCTAGGTTCAAATTATAAATAAAACATATTGAAAGTTCATAAATCAGAGGCCGGAAATTAATGTGCATTATTATTAAAACAGGAATCCATATAGACCAAGCGGAACAGGAAAGAAACGAACCAAGCGTAAAGGGCATCATACCAGGACACTCTCTAGGAGGCAACAGTCTACGAGTAAATGAGTATCCCTGTTAGTATTTTATTCTCCACCAGTATCCCGTATTATTGTTCCAGAACTGGTTATTTATCATGATTGTCTTTTTATTGGAAACAATTCGATTATATTTAAATTATTCTACTCACCTCGCTATTTCGAATTGCCTTATGGTTAATAATGTATCATCAATTGTTTTATTGCACAGCGTATTCACAGATGAAATAAAAAAATTCAGGGCGCTCAACAACAGTTCCCCATTCTTTGTTAGATTTCGTTGGGTCTCCGAATTGCACGTGAATTCCTCCTGCAGTTCGGGACTCTTTTGTGCCAAATCGGCAAAAGCTTCGGCCAGCGCATGCTGCGTCACAACAACATGGTGAAAATGTGAGCTGAAGGCGCGTGTCAGACGCAAAATTGACAAATATTTGCGTTGCGTTTCGCGCAGCTGTTCAATTTGTGCTTCCAATTCGGAATCGACAGTGCGTTGCGATTTGCCCAGTTTCTCTAGCATAATTTGCCGCGTGCATTTATACGTTGATATGCTCCAGTTTTTTATGGTATCAATCTTTGATGCGCCCGTACGTATGAGACTGGCATCAATACCATTTTGAGGGCTAGTCGGAGTGATCGGTGTTGCAGGTGCTATAAAATAAACGTCTTAATAAGTTTCTTTGCAATTAAATGCGCCAAATATGGTGCACTTACCCGAATGATTTCGCAGTGGCAGACTGTTTGGTGGTTTAAATGGTCCCGCAATGCCGGTATGAACGGCCCCACCGCTTTCATTCATAGCGGGTGTGTCCTTTAGCATCTCATGTATGCTACGCTCCACATGCACCGAATGCGCCATATTTAAATTGCTACAATAAAAACGGAAAATACGCAATTTCACTAAAGCTCAACAATTAAGTCTGTCTCAAATGTCAAGTCTCCGTCAGTTCTTTGCAACGTACACAAAAAATAAACAAAAATCGATTTTATGCAATTTCGTCTTTTGCTGTTGCCTCAGCGTAAGATCTTTGAATTTACTTTTCCTTGTTCCTGTGCATCTCTTAATGATATTAACCTTTTAACAACAAATTTATCAGTTTCTTTTTAACTATTGCAACTTTGTCATACAAAAAATGCAAAAAAGAAAATTTTTGCGAACTTTTTCTACCGATGAATGTATGACGATGACAGCAGAGAACAGAGGACCTGCAACAGGGCTGTCACAATGCAACTGTGGGGTGTTGCAAGGGGTTGCAGTTTTGTGGTAGTGGTGCCCAGTGGTGCCATATCTTACATACAGAGGTGCATTTAAAACTAATGTTCCTCATTGCCCACAGCTTAACTAAAAATGTATGCTTCATATTCACTTTTTTGTTTACCAAAATCAAGGTGAATTTTCTTACATGGTGACTGCAAGAACAATTTTTTGAACCAATTTTCCCGATATAGCTGTCAAAATTGAATTTATAGAATCTAGGACTTATAAGACACTCATTTTTGGAATCAGAAAAAAAAAAAACAACAAACAAAAATGGATTTCATTTCCTCACTAATAATGTCAATAAACATATAGTAAATGTGAGAGGGTCCGTAATGAAAAAATGTTTAATTATTAAAAATCATAACGATTTGTTGGGTTTTGTTTTCAATGTAAAATTTTGTTTATCAGCTGTGCTTGTGGCTTTATATTTAAATAGGTAGTTTTTTGATTTGGCTCTATTTAACAATCTTTTCGCATAATTGCAATATTTGTATTACCGTTTAACTTTTTAATGCTGCTTTATATTGTAATTTATTTTGCTTGTGCTGAAGATTTGTTGGTGAGTTCACTCAATGAGCATAAACTGATTGCATAAATTAACGAAATATATTATTTCAAGAAATAAATGTTATACCTACATTCATTTCTGGAACCTCAGTAAGCGATCTGAGCGGATAAATAAACAGTCTAATTCTGTTCACGAGTTATTCGACCCGTCGAACACCTATTCCAAAACACATCCATGAATGAATTGTGCCATGTTGTTTGCTTCCACCTACTTACAAAAAGTACCTCTTTTCTCAGCATCGATGCTCTAATTCCAAACTCACCACGGAACACTGGGTGGGGATCAGTGTTGCACAAGTTGATACTTTCGTACCATTTAGAGTACCTTTTTATATGCGAGTACTTTTTAATTTGCAACTAGTACTTTTTTATGAAATCAGTATATTTTTTTTATAATACGAAAATTTACGGGAAGTTTTAAAGAGCACATTTTCTATAACAAGGTAGGTTCTAAAAATATTAAAAATATATTCATTTTCCACAAAAAGGTAAGTGCAAAATAGTATATATTTTCGGCAACAAGGCAGG
The DNA here is from genome assembly GCA_920105625.2 of Clusia tigrina. NCBI lineage: Eukaryota > Metazoa > Arthropoda > Insecta > Diptera > Clusiidae > Clusia > Clusia tigrina. Next base: position 27,885,464 of record OV050031.1, on the reverse strand, counting down.
TTCTAAAAATATAATCATTTTCCGCAAAAAGGTAAGTTCTAAAGAGTATATATTTTGGACAACAAGGTAGGTTCTAAAGACTGCATTTTCTACAACAAGGTAGGTTCTAAAGACTGCATTTTCTACAGCAAGGTAGGTTCTAAAGAATATAGTTTCGAAAAATGCAAAGTTCTAAAGATGTTCTCTAAAAAGGAAAGTTGCTAAAAATTTTAGTTGGGATTGTTCTCATCTTTTTTTTTGTAAAACAAGAGTACTTTTTTATTTTTCTCTCGTGCAACACTGGTGGCGATTAGACTAGTTTGGATGTGTGTACCATAGATGGTGTGTACGATACGCAGAAAATAAATAACTTTTATTAAATACGATAATTCTTTTCAGAATAGGTAGAGAGCACCATTTTCACCTTGAGTTTTCGGAGCTGCTAACAACATCTGCTACGGAAGAGCGAACTAGCTCTAGCAAATAATTTATAAACAAATAATAGCGTTGCATAAATTTTGTAATAAAAAGACTGATCAAAATGACGATAATACACGTTATGATAGGAGTCGGTGTGGGATTGTTGGCATTGTTTGTTGCCATGCCCTTTTTCCAAAGAAAACTGGAGGCACCAAGGGCCAAAGGACACGGCTATGCAAAGTAAGTGCACTTCCTATATTCCTAGCAAATTGCTGCCAAAAGTATTTTTAAACATACAGTTCGCCAGGAGACACCTGTTCTATTTGCCGTTTTGAAATGTCCAATGATGATATGCGATATTCGGCCTGCGGCCATGCCATGCATGAGGAGTGCTACGAGCGATGCAAAAATGAGTTCAAAAAGTGCCCATTGTGCCGTCTTTCCTTGTAATTTGAAACGCAAACGATATATTGGGAAAAATATAATTCTTTTAGCGTTTTAAGTGCCTCAGTCAATAATATTAAATGTATTTTTTGTGCAATTGACTATTTGCACATAGTTTTTCTAATCATCAAAGAAGGAAAATATTATACAATTACCTATATGATATAATTAATTTAGTTTGTAAAATTGCTAACACTAATTAACTCAAAAGAATTTGATAAAAATGACTTCGGAATTTATTTACATATCACACTAATTGCAATAAATAAATGTAAAAATGTATTATAAACTTCCGTCGATTTAGCATAGTTACAAGTCAGTCGAAAACGATTCCACGATATTGAATAATAAACATACATCAATATTTTGGGATCACACTTAAATTCAAAATTTATTAAAAATGAAAATAAAAGTTTTGAAATACACATGCGTATGCATTCTTCAGAATCAGCGTAAAATAATGTGGCTTCCATTATTTAAATAAACGCACTAAAAACAGGCAACGCGGTTGCAGTCCAATTTTCACGCCAGCGCAATGCTTGAAACTCATGCAGATTTTTTCGGAATACTTCCTTTGATTCTATGAGACTAGGATTGTTGGGAAAATTCTCAAACCAGAATTTCAGTTGGTCGGCCAGTTCTTTGTGATTCTCGAATATAAACCCATTTTGACCGTGCACGACCAGTTCATTAAGGCTGCAGTAGATTGTAAAAGTCATGAATATAGTTATTTCGGTAAAGGCAAAATTTACGCAATGTACCATTTAAAATTGTATGCACACACGGGTAATCCACAGCCAAACATGTCGACGACTTTCATGGGCAGGTCCAGACCGCTGGTACTCCAATGCAAGCAAACACCCAAGTCAGCTGATGCCACAACAGTTGGGTAGTCTTCCACCTCCAGCCAAGGTGTTAGTATTGACACTTTGCTCCATTTCAGTTTGGCAATTTGTGCCTCGTACTCTTCCTTTTGCGGTCCTTTGCCGGTTATGATGCACAGCAGCATAGGATAAGAGTTGGGCCGTTTGGACGCAGTGTTTTCATATTCTGTGCGATTGTAAAAGCATGAGAACTAAATGAATTCATATTTTTAAATGCAATTTTACCATCGAGAGCCTTAAGTAAAATGCCAAAATCTTCATCCGCTGTCCAACTGGTGCTGGAAACAAGTATGGCAAGGCGCGGATTTTTATACAGTACATTCCCATTGCTTAGTTTCTGGGTTAGAGCAGTCGATTCAATAACGCCAGATTCTTTTAAATCCGAATAGCATTTGGGTAAAAATTGAGGATACTCTTTGGATAGTTTCATGAATAGTTCGTGCTTCTCTGCTAGATTAATTGGACGAAATTGCGCTGGTGGTCTATCGTATAAAACAGTAGTGGGTCTGCAAGAAAATATGTAAATTGTGTGTAAAATTGGACTAGTCTGTGTAAACGGTTGGAGCGATGGACAATTAGGAACAATTGAACGCTTTGTGATTTGCCAACCCACTCCTCAGTAGACTACTGCATAATAATGTACAAGCGTTACCCAATATTCCAATTGCACAGAAGATCCTCTTTCATAGCCTTTGTAACACAAAAATGCGCATTTGCCTTGGCGCCAAAGTACCGTTCTATCCATTTGGCGATTCTGCAGAGACGACTCTTCTCACCACCTGGCATGCCAAGCGCCAATACGGTGTAGGTATAATTGTGCCAATCGATGGCAAGTTTAGTCCGCGTTAATGCACAGTATAAATAGCAAACAACTAGCGTGGGTATGCCTGGTGGATTCTGCACAAGCAGAAAATTCGGTCGGCGTATAGAAATTAATGCAATCAGCAAACTTAGTGTTTGCCAAAAGGTTTTAAAGATAAGTTTCAGTTTTGGCGTTAGGTTTGTGACTGGCACCGGCGGCAGTTCGTGAATTTTGCACTTCGGCTGCGCTACACTGAGTGATTCTAATGGCTTCGTCTCCACATAACCGATTAGATCAACGTTGAAATTTTCCTCCAATAGACTCAACGCGTGATATTGCATTCGAGGACTGCGCCCTATGTCCCCCAATACGATCACACAAGCGTTGCGGCGGCACACTTGCAACTCAACCATTGTGGTGGTGTGTTGAAGTGCTTAAATGAGCTGTGTAGAGAACATGCACGTACTCTGGCAAGTGTTTTGGATAGTTGATAAAGTATGATGTGTGTTTTTGATTCAAATTAAGTTCTATTTTGTTATTGTATGACCGATAATGCGCGTTTTGTTTTTGTCAACAAGTTACCATATACGAAATATTAAATGCAAATTGGATTTTTTTTTTGTTTTTTGTTTCTTTTTATCAAACTTCTAGATCAGCTGACACTGTGGTGAAAACCGTGGCCAGTGTGGAGGATACTTCAGTCTAATTTCTAGGAAATTGCATTAGTAGTGCAGTTATATAGGAATTTCTTATCCAAAAAACTATTGCTATTACTATAAACATTTAAGAACATTGGGCAGGACTTACTTATTTGAAGGAGTCGATGAGAAATAGTTTAAGTTCAGAGGTCAAAGGTAAATGAATTAATTACATCTTCAGTTCTATGATAGATGATTTTAAAATTCAATTCATATTTTGATTTTAAATATTTAAAGTATATCATTATAAATGCGCGCCATGGATTCTATTGTAGTATTTTCTTTTCATGTTACTTTTGATTCCTTTTATATAGGCACGCCTTCTTTTCATATTTTATATATGTTGTATATTTATTCCGACAATTTTTTTTACCTGAATAGCTGCTGGTATATATGTCGACATTTCTTATCGTAAGAGTACACCCTATCGGTGGTTGCTAATTGGTAGGAAGAAAAATGCCATTAAAATTATTGGTGAAAAATGCGGTCTATCGACATACATACATACACTTCTAGAATTCGAAGGGTATTATTAAATGAAAATGGAAAACAATTTTCTTTAAATTCAAATAACTCTACACGAGCATTACTTTGTATTCCCAGGCCCTCACAATTCGTAACCTCGAAATGCAAGATGGATTGTTTGTTACTTTTTGAACATCCCAGCAATTTCATGTTTTTGTTAATAACACGAGTACCATTTGATTTAATAATGTAGTTACTCTTACCCACGTAACAATATTACTATTTAAAATTCTTTTATTTTACAAACTGCACATTTGCCGAAAGAATAAGATATAAATGAAACAAACGTTTGATTGTTTGGTTTCCAAATCTATTAAATTTTACAAACATACATATAATAAATCTAGAATTCTCTTAACTTTCAGAAACGTATGCCACAGAAAATGGAATTTTCATATATTACTTAAAAAAAATTGTTTAAAAAAGCTTTTCAGATTACCTTTTGTTATGAGTGATTTTAGTACTTTTTAATAATTCAAACACGGCAACACTAATTGGAATCGTCTGTAAAAAATGTCAAATCAATTTCTCTGTAAAAGGCAGCAACGAATAAGGATAGAAGGGAAACATCACAACAACAACACCGCACAACAAAACGAAACCGGTGAAAAAATGGAGACGCTTATTAGCAAATTGAGGAAAAATTAAATTTTCAAAATATAACACCATAGAATTAAAAGTAAGTGTATATGAAAATAAATAAATAAACCAAACTAAAGTTTTATGGGACAGAATATCGTGGAAAATACATAAAACGCAAGTAGCGCGCCAAATAGTCTATGCAACTGCTGGTTGCCACCACAGACTCATCTGCGGATGCTACGTAAAATTATTTGAAAGGGTACAACATTTCCGGGAAAATACATAAAATGATAAATATAAAAAGAAAGCGTGGTCGTCCCCGCCATGATGAACCCCGCGAAATAAACGAATTTGATTTAACTCTTATTGAGGAGTTTCAGCGGCGTCCCGCTTTATACGATCGCACCCATCCACAGTACCGCAATCGCGAATTTCTAGAACCCCTTTGGGAGGAAATTGCTCGTTTGCTTGGCTATAAGGGTAAGCATAACATGAGCATTTTTTAAAGTAATTTGCAAAATAAATCAAATTATATAATTTTTTCATTTATATAACTTTCTCGGTATGCATGCAGTTGCATTGCTGAAAGAGCGCATGATTCAACTGCGCAACCGGTACAATCTTGAGAAGCGACGCGTGGAGCAGTTACAGGAACAATACAGTGATCCAGACATCACGTCACAATGGTTGCTATACGATAACCTGTCCTTTCTGGGTGAACACATTAAATCGCGACGTTCAATGTCGCAGCCCATGGTACAAATACATCCACGCACCGAATCTAATTCAAGGTATGTAAAATGGTATCGACGATTGCATTTATGGGTTGTGGGGTAGTGGCTCTGACGGTTTTTGTTAATTTTTTATAATTTTGTTGCTCATTGGGCTGTGGAGTTCGCCGACTATTCTAATTTGAAATGTTCCGGGCAAATTGGAAACCGACAACAAAAGATATTGGAAAATAGATTAGTTCAAGACTAATTGTACATGCAACGCTATTGTGAATATTCCTTCGAAACTTGGTTTCTCTGATTTGAACCGGATTCCAATGAAAATGTGGTTATTTCTATTTAGAATGTATTTGGAACGGAAAATTCAGTTTAGAGACTAATTTTGTACCCTTTAATTTTTTATATACATACAAAATAATGTGTTAACTACATCGAAAAGTTTAAAAATTCGGAAGATTAAATTCTTCCTCATCCAATATGTATAAATGGAAGCGTCCAAAATAATTGGCTGAAGTAAATTTGCGATAATAAAGGCCACTTTTGTCACTTTGCCACATTAGTGACATGTGAAGCCGAAGATTTTTACCACAGTCTTGAATCCTCCATATTTTCGATTTAATTATTTATTTACTTCTTAATTGTTGCACTACAGCATTCCGCTATAAAATTTATCTTATCTGATCGTTTCTAAGTGCTTCCAGTGACATGATTTAGTGACGACGTGAAAAGCTGTTTTCCTATTCCAGTGAATATAAGCAAGAGAGACACGTTGCTAGAGCCATCAAAGATTTTGCAATACAACCACATTTATTACCAGACATAATTTTGGAAAACTTATTTTTTACACTCTCTACTTTTCATAAGTTGGTGCTTTGTAATTATAATGTTAGATGACGGTGGTGAAAGGTTGCCCAAAATAGCGTCATCTAAAATTGTTTTCGAGTAGTAGCGCTTCGACTTGTTGCTTTATCTTTCTCATACACAAATAGTGATGTTCTCATGTGAAATGGTGTATATTCCGCTTTAAATGATATCTGTTGCTCATTCTTTCTAATTCGGAATTATAATGCGTCCATATTCTGTACCATTTATAACAATAGTTCCAAGTTCGATCCTCTTGTCTTCGAGCAACACATATTGCCTTATTAATATAAAACAAAACAGAGGAGTGTTTGCATTTTTTGTGTCGGATCCGTTTCATTTGCTATAACTCCAACTGTTGCCAAAAATGACTGACTGACTCTGGACTTCACACCCCTAGTTCTTTATTTAGTCCCTCTTTCCGATACTGACTGACCATCTTTCTTATGTTTTACATATTTTTTAGTCCTGACATTGATCAACAAGGCAGTGCTCTTGTGTAAGTGTTTTTATACTTTTATAGAAAAAGTCATCTCTGAATTGATGTTTGCTTTATCTTTCTGCTTCTAGCAATGGTTGTGCTACCGCCGATCCTCTACAGTCATTAGCTGTTTTACCCACCAAAACGTCAACATCGAATAACACCGCTGTTGCTACCCATAATGAAGCTACTACCAATGAGAACGACTGTGAGACGTCCAGAACTCAAGTTTCACGGCGCCAAAACTACAGCGATTGCGAAAATGGGTGTTCTCAGTCATTTATGAATATTGGCAATGAGAAATTCAAAGCTTTTGGACAGTTTCTGACCTCTTCGCTAATGGAAATGAACGAGAAGGATGCTCTGGTGTTGGTGGAGAAGTTCACATCAGATATAGTCAAGTCAATGTTGGTGGAAGTCAACAAATAACAAACCACAAACACAGCAATAGTACATAATTCCAACATAAGCAATTTAAACTTAAAAATTAACAATTAATTATCTTTAATGTAAGTTATGCTTATTAGTTGTAAAAATCTTACTTTTAAATAATTATTGATTTGTGATAAATTGAATCGATAATTTTGACGAACTGAGTGCATCGGAAAGAGTTGCTGTGCTTGTTCTTTCACTTAGGAATTTAAATTAAATGTATATGACTAGATCGAGAAAGAGAGAGAGAAGGGAAAACTTTTTGTTTTTGTAAACTGAAAAAATAAACACTATTTTCAATTCGACCAAAATGAGCACAGAAATATTATGTATAAATATTTTATTTAAATATCATTTTTTGTGTGTGAAAAGCGGAACTAAATTACTGCCATTTGGCATTATTGAGTATTGACGCCCTTTTTACACGCCTTAGTTTAGTTTTTTAGAATTTAAAGCTGCATCAATAAACTGAAAATGAGTGGGGAACAGGATTAGGCAGCTTAGAATGGCAATTCCTTAAGGCCCAATACACACTATTCGTGCCGGTCGCGGTCAGTCAAGCATCCGTCAAATATTCTTTAATGCCTTTTAATATAAAGTATTCACATTTCCGGTTACGTGCCAGTCACAGTCCAAGCAAGACCGCCGTGGTTTTTTAAAAAAGAATACTTGACCGAAGGTTGGCATTTCCGGAATTCAAGTCTTGAGCCGTACAGGCACGATCGCCGTACCTCCCCATTGCCCGGTTGGCAACTGGTGCTCATAGCACGGCTCATGTGGGTCACAGAAAGCAGCCATTAATTACCCCTTTAAAATCGGATTGAAATTGAAATCATCAGTGGAGGAGGGTTCCATAAATGCCCGAGCGTTTTTGGCAGCTCAGCCGATGAAAATCGCAAATCAATATTATAAACTGCGTGTAGTGGCTTGGAACGTGATTAACTTTTTTCTCTAAAAGTCAACAAAGATTTTGTTTGCTAACGTAATTTTTCCAGAATTTTGCTATTAACACAATTATGCTTTCAACTGCAGAAAAAATGTAGGAACATTCAGGTTGAGGAGTTGTTCTAAGCTGCACCTGACCCGTATACCGTCAGATATCACCGAGCAGAATATTATCCAAAACACTGATTGGGGTTTACTGGAAACTAGAAACCCATGCAAAAAGAATGGGACAAGACAGTCACGGAGCAGGAAACCGTTTTGTTCCTCCTCTACAATTGCTCTCTCTTCCTCTCACTTGGATCTAATCTCTGATAGCAATTATGTAAGAGAGCAGGTTGTGCTATCCTCAGGAAAATGGGACCTGCCTTTAATCCCATTAAGTTTCAATATATAATTGGTATGAGAGACGCGGGAACATAATCAATAATCTTTCACGTATCCACAATATTCGGGTTAGAGTGTCGTTTTCATCTCCTCAGGTTAGTCAGGCTGCGGGAAGTAGAGATACCATTTCCACTAATGAGAAAGAGAAGAACTCAACATGTTTTTGGACTACTTTCTAAAATTCTTCAATACTTCGGAGCGGGTGTAACATCAATTCGAAGCGCTTCCTGACTACAATGCTAAAATTCAACGCAAGACTCGAAATGGACAGGTACTGCTTTGACTTTCTTGAGTCCGTTGCTGAGCAGGACATATTTACTTTGGGGAAAATAGTCCGCCGTGTGGTATCCAAAATTCCATTGGTCCCACAACACTGGGAACAATACGTGCTTATCATTGAACCAGCGACCTGTCATTCGCCTATTTTCTGGAAGAGTAGCTCTAGTGTGCTTGGGTTCCCGGTTTTGCTGCTTTCAATATCATCCGAGAACTAAAGAAATTGTGGAAGCTTTCGTTGTGTTGATGTGGAATGTGATTTTGGTCTTCTGCAGGAATAAGGAATCACTTTTAGCATAAATTAATAAGCACAGGATAACTTTCGGATTCGAAGGCGTCAGTGGGCAAGGTCACATTGTGTACGTGTGTAGTTAGGTAGGTAAAATGGCTGACGACCTCGGGTCGCCTCAATTAGCAATATTGGCGTTTTGTTGCCATGCCCTCGCGCCTTTGTGCATTTACAACCAGCCTGAGTTGTTCACAAATTTGGATAGGTCTGAAAGTTATACTACTATATAGAGCAATGCCTTAGACTCTTCAGAAAAGGACTTCCGAGATATTTGATTCTCAAGCGAGCGAGGGCCGGGCAGTCACAAAGAAAGTGTACGACTGTTTCTCCTGTGGGTCTTTACAGCTCCTGCACTGGGCATTGAACGGAATGCCCACTTTTTCCGCGTGTGTGCCGATAGTCCAATGACCTGTGCAGAGAGCTATAAGCTAATTTTGTGTCTTGGTTTATTGAGAAGATGGTTAGTCCTTTATGCACTGTAGTCAGGTCACATCATTCTCGAAATGGCACCAGTTGAAGTGTTTTTCCACCTCTCCCGAGGCTTGCGGAGGAAGTGAGTATAAACATTTCTCTTGACAATAGTAAGGGGGACGCCCACGTCCATAAAGGAAAACACTTGACGAGCCTCTTCGTGCTAGCTCATCAGCCCTCTCGTTGCCCGCAATGTTCCTGTGTCCCGGGACCCAGACAAGGGATATTATACTATTTCCTGATAATGATTTAAATTCCTCCTTGCAGAGGCCGACCAACTTAGAGCCGGTCAAAGGTGACGCTAGCGCCTTTATTGCCGTCTGGCTGTCGGAGTAAATGGATATGTTTTTGGTCAGCTTGCGCCCCTGCAGCGCCCTGCATGCCTGCCAAATTGAAAAGACCTCTGCTTGAAAGACACTTGATGTCGATGGTAATTTGAAGGAGAGTAGAAAATTTAGAGATTCGCAAAATATTCCCGCACCCACCCCAGATTCCATCTTGGAACCATCGGTGAAAATTGACGTACCCCCTTTCGTGAGCACATTTCCTTCTTCCAGTCATTCTTACTTGGTAGAACTGTGTTAACACAGCTCGCAAAATCTAGATTGCGAACGAAGAAGTCGGTTCTCGAGGATACTATGTCTGGTGGCAGCTGTTCCAAAATGCTACCATGAGCATACAGGGTATCCCTCCAGTTACCAGAGGTACCTGTGTATTTATAATCTAAATTCTGCAGTTCAACTTAACAGAATCTGGCAATATCAGAAAATTTCTTTGGAAACATCATGACGGCTGTTGCCAGATTGATAGCAAGGCGATCTACTGATTGGCATATTGGAGTAGGCCCATCAAAGGTAAATATCCCAGCTACTAAACGCCGCTCCGATGGAAACACTGGAAAGGAGGAAGCAGTTCAACACTATTTTTGCTTTTACAGGACCAGACTTAATCGTTAGAGAGTGAAACCCAATTCTCCTGCCCGAAAGGTTTCCTAAGACCATACGATGATTTTTTAATTTAATTTTAGCTTCAGTTACGATTAAACACTCCTTTGAATTGTGAGGATTTTGAAGTTGAACATATATTAGAAATACGCCTACTTGCCTTCTTATATGGTCATGACAATCCGTTAGCGGATTATGGCCTCGCCAATCAAATAATTCCACCCCAACCGCCTCTGCTAAGCGCCCGCTGTCTCCCATTTCTGGCATCAAGTCTAAATAGGTGTGTCACCACTTTAGCCTACCAAAGGAGTTTCGGTTGTCCTCTCCAACTTCCACCTTCGACTCTCGCATCGAACACCTTTCTGGCTGGAGCATCTTCGTCCATTCTCAAGGCATTACATGCACGCGGAGTTGTACAGTGGTAATCTGCTAAGCCATATCGATGCCATTGGATAGCACATACAGCTCATAGTTCATTCTGATGGACTCGCTAGACGCGGTTAAACTGACACCCAGTTACACCCACTTAGTGGGAATACCACTCGCTACAAGCAAATTATTTCTAGCTTCCTCGAACATACCAACTAAGGGTGCCGGGAGGAAAGTACCTGTAATGCGACTAGACTTCTGTGGTCTTCTTTTGATCTCAGATGTATTAAACACTTAATTTTCTTGGGGCAGTTTTGACAGGACACTGTCTATTTGGCCGCCATGCCACCAGGCTGGATCTCGGCGTGCCGAACTTCTATCGCAGCTATCAAGATGATGAAGGGACCCTTGCCCATTTACTTTGTCACTGTCCGACCTCTCCGGGCGTAGGTGGAATACCCGAGGGTGCCCCCTCTTTAATGACCTGGATTTTAAATCAATCAACATAAAGGACTTGTTGAGATGGCTGGCGGAAGGCTCCACACAGATTCTCAGGAAGTACACTTTTTATCCCCTAAGTTGTGCATCACAATGGACTTGTTTATGGCCTATGTGTGTTTCTGGCCGAGTGTCCATGCCGTTGTCAACCACTTAAACCTATCTACCTAACTATCTATCTATGTTTCATTCTAGTGCGAAAGTTGTCTCCAATGCGCAAAGGTCCGAAGATCTTATGAAGTACTTTTCTCGAACACTCCAAGAGCGGCTGCATCTGACGCAGGCTCCCGATCCGTAAAGAAGCTTTGCTAAGATGAGCGTCTTGTAGAGTGTAATCTTTGGACGTCAATAAACGGTTCTACTCAGATTGCTTACTGACCCCCTTTTCTTAGGCCTACTTCTAAATGGCCTTTTTTTAAAATCTATATCAAGAACCAAAAGGCATATTGGACTCAAATTTTGCATACGCTCGAGTTCAAACTGTTCCAAGGAACTGCTGTATTTTGATAAGTGGGCCTGCAGATATGCCCACATTCTATATTCCTCCCTTGCGGGCTGTCTTAAAAGCCGGAAACAAGTTATAGCGCTGCAAAAGCCAATCAACCTGTTAGGCATCCTGTGCAGACACCAACCCACACATCCACACGACACACTCAGAGAGAGGTGTTGTTTAAGAGAGTCACCCCAGCAACGGAGTTACTCTTAATACGCTGTCCTCCAGGAGAGCGCCGTTGCAACACGAGAGAGTCCAACGGGGCAACCACCAACACGAAGTTGCCGAAGCGACAGCCAACCGACAGCGAGCTAGGGTCGAAAGCAGTCGTGCAGCAGACGAGCGTAGCGGCATTCGTGTCTGGTGCGTCGTAGCGTGCGGTACGTTTAGCGGCAGAATTCACTTTGCGCCACTTGGAGTAGTTCCAAAAGAGATTGCATCTGTGAGATATAATTTTGTACTGTGTTGTGCTATGCTTCCTTTTTGTGTGGCGGCGGCAAGTCAGCATTTCCATAAAGGAGTCAGTCGCTCTGACCAGCAGAGGCGTTAAGTTCGTGTTGCGAGTGTTAATGTAATAAAAAAAAATGAATTTAACAGTGAGAAATGTTTAAACAAATTGTGTACAAATTATAAAAAAATTAAAATTAATTTTTTTTTTGTAAATTTCTAAATAAAAATTGTGAGAATTACTTTTGAGAAATTTGAGACGCCGACTGGCATATTGGAGACGCGTGCCAGCGTCTGAGCAGTGATTGTGTCTACAGCAGAATTGTCGCTTCTCAACGGTAAGTGCGGAAGTAGCTGTGCGGCCGAAGCACACGTCTGGTTAATTTATCTTGCTATAATTTTATTTATATATATCCACAAATACCAGATTTGCCACTATCCGCTGGGAGTTGGGGCTTCGCGTTGAGGGCTCGCATCCAGCTGGCTGCGATGTTGAAATAGTTGCACAGAGCCGCGACCTCAGCGACATTTGCTCAATCAGTTCTTGCACGGACTTTGCCAATTTAAACTGCGAACGTTTTCAGACAAAGCGATAGAAAGGCCAACAATAACAACAATTTTAATTCCACTTGCAATTCCCCAAAGAGCCTTAGTGCGCTTATTACTTGTCTGCGCCGCCGGGTGGCTGTATCCAGCTGCTCTGCATGGAATTCTCTCAAAAGTGTCCTTTGTTTTCTGCCCTATACGTATGCAAGTGTACATGTGTGTGCGTTTGTGGCTGAGCTGCCGTTTTGTCTGCGCATTTTCTGTTTGCCGGTAAAACAAAAAAAAAAAAACATACAAACACACACACACCCAATCACACCCATTCACACCGCTTTTAACCCACAAACCCAGCCAACACAGCCTCGCCAACCAGTCAGCCTGCTAAGCGAGCGGCCGCCTGCCCGGCCCCCAAAATGAAAATTCTTTACCTCAAACATAAGCCGCAAGCTCGTAAATTCCATTGTCTGCTTGTGTGTATACGTGTATACGTGGATGTGTGTGATTCTGCAGATGAACCCAACAACAAAAATCTGAGTTTGAGTCGGGCCACTATTCAGAGAATGGCAATTTCGAGCTCTGTTCTGTCAAAAATAAAAAGCGATGTGAATGCGAGGCTGAGTTTGTGGGGTGAGGAATCGGAAAATAAAATTTATTGAGCGATTATTATTAACATATTTAACAGCATAATTAATTATGACTGCAAGGGGTTGGGAATGAGTACTAGCTACTGAGGCTTCCGACTCGAAGAGAAAACGATTTTGTAGAAATAACCAGTTTTGAGATCAAGCCAGGGACAGGCTTTGAACCTGCGACCCTCTGAGTGAGAGAAGAAGCTTCACCAACATTGAAAATAATTGACACCGGGATAAGGTAAATGAGCGCCTCTACGCAACATCCAACTAAGCTCCTAGAGTACGCACAAAGCACCCTCTAAGGACGTGTTATATTCTAGTGAAACATCTGTAAATTAGTTCGCATCCTGCCCCGGGCGTGACCTCTAAAGTGTTTTTTCTAAATATTTTTCGCTTCGATTCGAAGGTCTAAGTTGCTAGTACTCATTCCTCAAGCCCCTTGCAGATATACTTAAGTATGGGGCAAGATATGATAATAATAATAGGTAGAAGTGTGGTGAGATTGCCTCCATGATAGTGATTAGAGATGATGAGCGATCCGGTTATTTCAGAACCATGTCGTTATCAGTTAATTTTTTTTTCTTCAGAAAACCGTTCTTTTAAGTCGTTACAGTGATAACGCTTTCGTTAAATTAAATTATAGATTCTGTTTTTTTTGTAATCGATATTTATATCAGGAAATTCACTGAGTTATTTCATTGAATATAATATTTTTATAACTTTAGTCAACAACAGCGTTTAGGATCCCATGTTATAGCGGACAAGGAATTTATATACCTTGGCTTCGCCATTAGCACCGAAAACGACATTTGCCTGGAGATTAAACGAAGAATCTCGCTTGCTCATAAGTGTTATATGGGCTCAGTAAGCAAATGTGTAGTAGAATCTTCTCTCGACCGACAAAACTGACACTCTACCAGACGCTCATCCTACCCGTGCAGAAACGTGGGTCGTGTCGCAGATGGATGCAGCCGCGCTTGGGGTGTTCGAAAGGAAAATTCTTTGCAAATCTTTGGTTCTCTTCATGTCGGCGATGACTACCTTATTCGGATGAACTACGAACTGTACGAGCTCTACGCAGATATTGACATAGTCAGACGCATTACTAAACACCGTTTGCGCTGGCGTGGACATGGCGTGCCTGTGGAAGAAGAAGCTCCAGCGAAAAACTGGTTCGAAGCGGAATCCGCTGGACGATGATTTAGAGGACGACCATGCCTCCGATGGAAGGACCAAGTGGAGGAAACCCTAACCATCCTTGGTATAACGAGTTGGAGAAGACACGCTTAAAGCAGAGGTGCCTGGCGATCGCTGTTAAGTTCGGCCGTAAGCCGATATCGGGTAGTCTTCACAGATTCTGTGATTAGGCCACATAAGAAGAAGAAGTACTTCATTGAACATATCCATGAATAGTATATAAAAAATACATTTCTGGTTTCTAGACTGTTATAACGTTCTCTGATTACTTGAGTTGTCTTTGAAAAAAGTCTTTCGCATAGACCCGTTGAGGCTAAAGCATAGTTTTTATTGTGGTTCTTTTACTTTTTTTAGATCTTCCATTATTTTTAAGTACTTTGCAGCACAATTCTCCAAAATATAGCAGTGACACCCAAAAAGAAAACGGCAAGCAGCCGATTTCTGTGAAAGCTCCACATTTGAACAAACAAAGAGTTCCACCAAAATCAAAACTACTCAAGCGAAGAGATAAGAAACAACAACTTTCGAGTTGCAGACTCAGACCTAAAGAACGGGGAGACATATTTAAAGATAATCGTTATGAAGGTTTAAGTGGCTGTCAAGGACATGATCACTCGGCCCATTATAGTGAATATTTATGAGACAAAAAACTTACCTTATTTTAGTATTATTAGTTTATTACAGGAAGGGAAATAAAAGAAACTGTATTGAAAGAACGGTTAGAGAGTGTCGTTCCCAGTTATCTTTCAGTGACCGTGATTAAATCACCGGCACGGAAATATCGCTCATCACTAGTAATGATCCACGCAGACACAGAGTTGTCCTAGTTGTCCTATTTTACCACATAGGACCTTAATACCAAGCAAGTTCGCTTTGTAGCAGATTGAGATTCTATTACAAAATTCCTTCTTGAAGGAGAGATAGCCGAGATATTAAGTCCACATTTATCACAATGATCGACCATGTCGTCTTGTATGAAACTTGAGTTATGAGTAGTGGGGTATCCACTGTTTCAAAGTGCTTTATTGTTCCACACATTATTGGTATTATAGAGAGGTGGTTCGCCTGCTTAGGCCATCACAATCTCGGGATCAGAGTTTCCCTCAATTTTATTTTTACCAGAAATGAAGGTCATATAAAAAGTGGGAAGTTTTGGTTGTATGAGTTCGACTTAGAATTATTGTACACTCTTGAATATTCAACAAGTAAAATTTGATCCTAATATCTCCTTTGGTTCCTGAGTTGTGCTCTTTACAAAGGGAAATATCATGTGTGAGAAATAGCTGTATTTGAGACTCACTTTTTAGAAGCTCCATATATCTCCTTGAGTGTTCAAATAAAGAGTAGGTGTGTTTCTACCAAAATAAATCACAATATCAAACAGACCAAATATTTCAGCTCGAAAACTATTTTGGATGCTGAAATTATCTTTTCAAAAAGTTGGGAAAACAGATAGAAGAAGTGCCCTTGGAAGTGTAAATAGCGGTTATATATACCTGTCACGCCTCCGTTAGTTGTGAACATCGTCACTATAGGCGCTGGGTGCTAATGTCTTCTGAGAGTTCGTTCAGCTCCTAAACTAATTTTCTGCTGGGGTTTCCCTAGAAAGCGTCGATTACACTCATACACAGCCACACCACCGCAGCGTTGTTGCAAGTGTTTCGTTTGTTGTTTGCTGCCTGCTGCTGTGTTGTCCCGTGCTGTATTGTATCTGCGTATCTATGCAGTTATAACAAATGCCATGCCTATGCGACGGAGCCGCTATCGTAGCCGGCGTGATTTATAATTTAATGCTTTGCTATCTGAACTTGGAGGCGGCTCACAGAGACGCATTAATTGTCAATTTATTAGGGGCAACTGGACAATTTTCTGAAATTATGTTGTATGTTGTTGCATGCATTTGTAACCTGATGCAGCGTAGCAAGTGGAAATGAAATATTTTGCCGCTTCGGCGACGGGATTATCGATTTTCCTTGGTTACTTATTTGTGAATTTACATTTTTTATTTGAAAGTTTGTCGCTGCGGTAATTCTGCCTCGTGGCTTATGCACGCCCAAATGTTCAGATAAATTTGGGAAGTCTTTCAGCTGGGACAGCCTGGACATTAGGACACGCGTTCATAAACTATGTAACTTGTTGTATATGTTTAATTATACTCGTTAGAAATGTGGTTTTGCACTGGCTGCCATCCTTGATTCTTTTGGAGTGAAATGTTTTTAGCCTCGGCAACCCACCACAACAACAAACCATACTGATTCCGAGCGACGGTAGACATGCACGGTTTGCTGTTGTGGTGGGTTGCAGATGTTAAAAGCATTTCGCTCCAAAAGAATCAAGGATATCATCTCCAAAGACCCTGTATTTTGCTAGCATAGGACATTTAACGCCCTCTTCTAAAATCCCCGCAGTTCTTGCCAGAATGTGACTTCTATCTACCAATCCCAGTTATAAGATACGTCACACCGAGTTGTCCAATGTCGATTAATTTTTAATGATTACTCACAGATTGGTATCATATTACGTCAACGGGGCCTTATATAGCTTACGCCTATTTATCATTAAAAAATTCCGGACTATTTAGGCATTAAAAAGTAAAATCGACGGCAACATCATAAGACACTATCCACTATCCACAGTTTCAAGATTTTATGACCAATTCACAAATTACTTGTATAGACGGTGTTTTGGTTGCATAGACGGTGCCACGCCTACATATATATAATCTCATTAATTTTTATGGAGTTAATTAGCATTAAAGATTGGGTATTCCCTTCCAAAATTTCATCATTATACTTCACATAGTTTACTTAGATATACAATGTTTGTTTCCTATGAGATCTGGGGATTGATCAGATTGATAATTCAATATGATCACATACAAAAAGAGATCTTGGTCAGGAGAGATCTTGGTCAGGACAGATCTTCTATGAATAGTAAATAGTTTATTACAGTTTGTTTAGTGGACTGTTTAAGAATGGGAGTGGTCGATCAGAGCTTATTCTAATAGGTTCTTTATTATATTTCTTATTATATCCTTATATTGACTGGATGTTTCCATATATACTCATTACTATTTTAAATACGTGTATAACCATGAAGGAGGTTCGATGAATGGATTCTTGAGAATAAGTGGAAGCTTAGCCTGGTTGAAAATCGTAAACCATCTACCTAAATCATCTAATCTAAGACCTTTTAGGTATTGCGTATCATATTCATAGACTTCATCCTGTTGTCACGATTATTTTCTGCAAGTTCTGCTCCTGAGATTTTCGTGTTACTCCTGAGAGTGAGATAACTTTGTGCCAGTTTGTACTCCTGAGACTTTATTTCTACTATTGACACTTTCGTTCCGAATTCGCTTTTGGTCCTTTTTACATTATCTTATGCGATGTTGTAATTTTGGCTGAGAGACTTAAATTCTGCTTGTCCTTTTTATTCTCCGGGGACATTATGGGATGGAGTTATATGTCTACCAGGTGTTTTTGCAGACATATTCTTCTGGAAGTTTGTTTGTAATGTTCCTTTGTTTCTTTTCTCTGATTAATGTAATTGTGAACAAAATATTTTACAATACTGTCTCTGCTTCCGTTGCTGCTATGCTCCGGTATGGAGCTTGACTCTATCTTAGCATTTCTGTTCGACTTGTAAACCAGTTTCAATCAGATCGACTTGCCCCGCAAATATAATTCTAATAAGGTTTCTCATATTGAGCCTCCTTTTCTCTTTTACGATGATTAATGTTTCCGCTGGGAGTTCATATTGAAGGGATTGGACTCATACTTCTGCATAGTTTCTTCGAAATAGTTCTGGGTGTGAAAAGCCGGTTCGGTGTTCTATTCTATGGAGGTGTGTGTTACAATAAAGTCTTTCACAGTTCTCACACTTGGTGCGTTTTTGTTAAGTTCCCCCGATGGAGATTTTATTGATCATGTCCTTCCACTCTTTCTTTGAATGAGTTCTGGAACGTCTGTTTGAAATATTTTGTTGATTTTTTCGCTGTCTTGGATCTGGCTATGTTCTGGATTAGATTTCATCTGCCTTAAGTGGCATTCTGTTTCCTTGATCAAGTTCTACGTCTGAAAAGTTAGTCTGGAATGAGTATTTGCTTCGTTCTCTGAAGACGATGATATTTGGAATGTTGTCTCACATATGTTTTCCTGGCAAGGAGTTCACTTTGAACCAGGTATCTGCATGATATATGTACTTGAATTTTAATGCAAATCCTTCGTCCTGACGTCTGTTTAACCGGTAAGTTGCGTTGCTTCTGCGATTATGACCCTCTCATGGTTGTCTTATTTTGCCGGCCGCTGTTTACGTTCCGGCGTAGAGCTGACCACCTCTCTGTCCGCATTGTAATCCTGTTCCCTTGTCCGGCTAAGATCTGGCGAAGAGGTGGTTTGGCACTAAAGTTTGTTGTAAACATTTTAGTCTGCTGCCACTCTTGTCGCGTTAATGAACATCAGCACTCAGAAGAGGTGTATTTGGAAAAAAGTTGCTGCAAAATCAGTAAACTTTTGGAGCCGCTCAGGTTACCTGCCCCGGTAGCATGGAAATTCACTGCATGAATATCATTTTGTAATTTTCGTTGGGTGTAAATTGTTAGTTTAGACTGAAATCAACGCACGTATTTGCTTCAGCGACCCCTTTTATGGCAGGCAACTGAGTGCACAGCACAAAAACCCATTCACAGCTGAAGTTAACGAATAAACTTCAGAACTTAAGCGCAGCGGATATAACAGCACGCCGGACTTCCACACACACACACACACACACACTCTCAAGTACAGCCACCTATCTACGCACACTCATACACTCACACACGCATACACAGGAAATGCCACGGTATCCCATTACTAGACGCTATAAAATACAACGGACGACAACGTCAGACGGTGCGGACTAGCAAAAAGGAAGCTATGCATCCCTGTGGGTGCAAGGGGATGTGTCGTGCAGCTAGGAAACTGGCAGGCGCTCACAGCCTTTGCCAAAGAGGATAGTCGAAAACGACGTAAGAGGGTGGCAACAGTGTGACGTGTGACTTCTGCAGCTGAAGAGTGGCGCGGCGAAGACCATAGAGAGACGACAGCAGCAGCAGCAGCAGTAGCAGCGACGCAGACTACGCTAGATAAGGTGCAAGGATACGTTGATTTTTGGCTCGTGTTGACTTGTACGAGAGCCTTTGAGCGCAACAACAAAATCCGAAAAACAACCCACACAGCGAGGCAATAATACGGGCACATGGAAAGAAAAGGGCGCGCGTGGCTCAGCGGTTGCGGTACGCGTGACTCGAAAAATCGCTCGTATCTGCCACAAAGGAAGCATCTACGGATAGTTGCACGGATAGCAGTTGAGGGTAACAACACAAACAAAATCACGAAAAAAAGAAGAAAGTGCGCAGACGAACTTTTTCTTGGCTATAAATTTTTGGTAACGCACAAAGAGCAACGAACTAGCGAGCAAGTGAGCGTACGGACGGCCCAGCGCACAGTGGTGCCAGAGCCAAAAAATCCAGCAAAATCCTTAAAGAGAAAAGGCCGATTTCGGAAAGTGTCACCGAAAGACTGAGTAGAGGAATAATTGCGAGAGTATTGCCAAAAGAAGGAGATTATGTCAGGGGGTTAGTATTGTTAAAAGATGAAGGGGTGATGCCACCAAATTGAGTGGGGGTATGGTGAGCACCAGTACTTCCCAGAAGGTGATGCGGCACTGTTTACGAAGTAGGTAGTCGTATACTTGACACAATTGCTGCCAAGAGGGTAAGAAGGTAATAGGAGTCTTTGGAGTTTTTTCCTTCGAAGACATGAGACCGCATTGGGTGGCGTGAACATCAGTACATTTGGACGTACGCGTGGAAGGTGATGCGGTAGAGTGTACGAAGTAGATAGAGGTTCTCTTGGCACAAGGGTAGGAAGGTGATGTTTCCTTCGAAGACTTGAATCTACTGTTTTGGGTGGTGTGAACACAGGTACTTCCTAGAAGGTGATGCGGGAATTTTTACGCCAAGGTAGAGTTGTACTTGACACAATTACTGCCAAGAGGAAGAGAAGGCAATCGGAGTCTTCAAATCTTGTTTCCTTTGAAAGCGTGAGACTACCGAATTGGGTGGCGTAAACACCAGAACTTCCAAGAAGGTGATGCGGTAATGTTTCCGTAGTACGAAATTCCTGTTTTTCTCTCTTTTCTTGAACGCCTGGTCCTATCCAAGTAGTGGTAGTAGATCTAATTATATTTATTCTGTGAGATGGATTCACCTTTCGAGGTTTTTACAATATGACTTCGAATTCATAATCATTGATTCGGAAACTGCGCCAAGTTTCCTGCGAATTTCGAATTAATTGGCAATCACGTTGAATATCCAAATATTGACAAACCATGCGTCCTCGAAAATCTTCTCCGGGAACCTTTGATTTTGCTACATTTTTCGCGATTTGGCGCCACTGTGCACTGGACGGCGTAGAGCGTTGCATGAGCTTCGCACACACATTTGCATTTGACTTGCGGTCGTTGGCTGCGTTCATTGTCGTCTGAGCGCGGCGGCATTTGCGACGACATTTGACGCGCGCACAAAACGTGCAAAATATCTCGCACAAAAAGCCCAAAAAACCAAAGTGTGCAAATCAAAGCGGCTAAGAGAAAGACAAAGAGAGGGAGAGAGCAAGAGAGAATAAGAGCGGAGAATTTAGTGTGCAAGTTGGTGTCTTTTTGTTGGTTGCTCGGTCTGGCTTTGAGCAGCATCTGCAACTGGGACCGCTGCCACTGCCACTGCCGCCGAACACGACAGTTGCGGTGGATACAGTTGCAAGTATGCAATTGCAAATTTAAAATAACATGAGCAGCTGTGGCACCACTCACAAAGGAAGCAGGCGTGCATGGCATGTGCAGAAATTCTAAACATTTCTAGCACTTGTAGACGTGCGCTTAGCAGGTGCGATGCTCTTAACGGACTCTCGGTTGTTTGACCTGTGAGCAAATGGAAGTCGGAAAAATCTACACAAGTTTAGATGGGAAATTCTGTTTGACATTATGCGGGATCCATTCAATGATCATGGATGAAATTCCAACCATTTTTAATGATATCGATGCTTCTTAAACAAATTGATCCATTGGAAGGCGGATTGTTAGGAAAAGTCAGTTCAAATAAAGTGACCTTTAGATCATCCTTCCCAAGATATGGAGCATGAAATCTAGAAGGCTGTTGACATACAGAAGAAGCCTCCACTTGGAGTCTGGTTAAAAGTTTGAGTCACCATAAAATGTTTCTTGTGGTCTCATTGTACAACGACTAAATATGTTTCTCATGCAAGCTGTGAAAATATTTGTTCTTAAGAGATGATGCAAAATAGTCCCCAAATAAAATGAAATAAATCCCAAAAGAGGTCTCTGAATAATGCCTGAATATAATGAACTATCATCCAAAGATTTAAATAAAAGAAACTCGATCGTTATATAAAGCAAAACGAAATAACCGCCGAACTGAAGTAGTCTCCAACAAACATTTGATTAGGCTCGAGGTACGAGATAAAGTCCAAAGAACTCATAAACATTAGAGTAATAAAAATTCCACAAACTTATGAACACGTTTAGTTTGTGATGGGATATTAACTTAAAATTCTCGTGGTCAACAAAGTCAGGTATTCCACCAGTGTGCTACCAATTCAACCGCTGACAAATCGTTTTGATACTGTCGCTTTCACCGATAGAATCAGTGTAGGTCCTTACAGACATATCCTGGTTGACGAGGAATCCAATACGAGGTCTGTTCAAAAAGCATCGCGAATTTTGAATTTTCGCGGGCTACGGATGTTGGATTTTCTATCTTTTTATGGCGTTATGTTGGTACTCATGACCCTCACTTATGTTGACAATCTCGACCAATTTGAATGTCCTGTCAGTTTTTGACAGCTATTGTGCGTGGACGTGTTTAAGCTTCTCTTCGATTTTTGTCTATCCCGAAAAATGGATCAAAGAATTTGTATCAAATTTTGTGTGAAAAGCAACATAAAGTGGGCGGAAGTATTCCGAATGATGACTGTTGGGTTTATGGTTATGACGTAGAAACCAAAGATCAATCATCCCAATGGAAGCTGCCGCATGAGCCAAGACCGAAAAAAGCACGCCAAGTTCGGTCGAATGTGAAGGTTTTGCTGACAGTTCTGATCTGAATCTTAATCCCACTAGACCGATTGATACCATTGAAGAGGTCACTTTTGGCTGGCAGTGTCGGGCTTACAAGAGACTGGTGACCAACAGGAACTCTTTCCAAGTGAATGGGAGTTCAAATGTGGTGATGTCGTCTGTCGAAATTGAAGGAATAGAGAACAGAAGGATATTGTTTCAGTTCTCTTAGGTAGTTACAATTCTTATCACCACTGCAGCTGAGTCACAACTGAACTTAATCATTGGCTTCTATACGTTCCAGAACATTCTAGCACTTGACGACAGATTTGCCATCGTTCATCACTGATGTTATGTGGGATAAGAGAGAAAGAGACACCATCACTCATCAGTTAAACCAGCAACGAGGACGAGACAGCCACATCATTACATATTCAATGGTCTGAAAGCAATTGCATTATACTCTTATCGTTTATTCACATTTAGTCATGAAAGTGCAAATGGCTTTTCTGACACAATTTCTTCTACAAAAAGCATGCTTATTCGTTTCTTATGCCTCATGTTGATTCGATGGGGTGGAGCAAGGAGGCTTTGTTTCGGTGTGAATGATTGATTGATCCCATGTAATCATGTGCTGGTTGCCATTGACGTCACAGAGTTCCACTTGCAACGGCGGACGAGGTAGCGCAGATTTATTCCAGTGCTATTCTGGACTGCTCTCAGATTATATTTAAATATTTTAGTCATAATTTAAGCACCACTCACTCTACTTGCGGTTGTTTTTGTAGGTTTTATGCCAGCCAACACAAATTTATTTGCAGATTCTTCTCTGTACTCCCTGTTTTATACCCATTTTTTTTTGTACTTTCAGCTCTCAAACGCTCGGTTCGTGTAAATCCATAAAAAATTCTCTGGAGTGGTGGCTATAAATAAAATGGAATGAATATCGCGTCGAACAAAAAATAAATGCAAATTTTGCCCATAAACGTGGAACATATTGTTTTGAAAAAAGTGGCTTAAACTACAAAAAAACAAACAACAAACAAATAAAAATACTCTCAAATTGTAAAATTCTTTGCGATTGTTTTGGTTGAGTGCGTGTGGAGCCTGTGCAATCAGCGCGCGTAAGCTTCCAATCTGAAGAGACATCACAAAAATAAAGTATTCCAAGTACTCGCAGACTTGCATGCAAATAATACTTACATAGCCATTGAATGTACTCTACGTGGTTACTCATTGATGCAATCGCACAAACAACCTAAGCAAGAATTCGAGAATTTTGCATCCGGCAGGTGACTGTGACACTCCACCGAGCCAACTAAAGAAAATAACACACAAACTAGAGTGTGAAAATTGTGTATTCGTGTGTGGCCCGGGCACGTGTGAAATATCCTCAAATTGTGTGAACTCCACTCCAAAACACACGCTTACATCGACGCAAAAGTGTTCCAAACGAAATCTTCGAAGACACAGCAATTCTACATATCTCGCTCATAATTGGTAAGTTAGCTGGGTCCTGATAGAGACTTTGCTCCTATGTCGATTTCATAATAAGTAGGGCTCCTCTTTATGCTAACCCACCACTGGAATGGGTTTAACATCACTTGCCTTCAGAAATAGTTTGGAGTGTGTTCTTTCAGAGGTCTCACAGTGTCACAGTGATCACTTTTACCTCTCTGTAGTTCTATCTAATCACTGCATCACAACCAATTCACAACTGAACTCTTTCACCGTTAGGGTATCCTTCTGGTATCGGAAACTTTTGGTATCTAGAAAGCGATAGCATCACCGATGACTCTTACTTCATGACTCAATATACAGTGAGACAGAAACGACGATAACTTGGATATTATAAAAAATATTTACTTAATTTATGTCGAGAACAACGACACAATTCAGTACACTGTGAAATCGCCTTCAGCGTCGAGAATAGCTGCGTATCTTCTTGGCATACTGTCAACTAGTTTTTCAGCATACTCAGTGGAAAGGAAAGGCCCTATTTTTGTATTTCCCGGCAGAGGTGTTTAAAATTGTTTACAGGCTCTTCTGTAAGCTGGTTTTTCATTATTGCCATTTTCTATAGAGTTGGCATCTGGAGATTGTCACTTCATTGTGATGGCGCCATTTTGATCCTTCCACTCCCAGCAGAAAGTTCTCCGATGATTTGGGCCATTGTCATCTTGTAGAACCAAATTTTCCGTATTGGATCCAAAAATCTTCTTGGATGATTTCAGAAGGCCACGCTTGTATAATTACACCATGAATTCTGGACTCAAATTTCACGTGAAGAGGAGCAAATCCCCAAAACTGCGTTCAGACAAGTATCCCCGGACATTAACTTTTACAGGGTGTCTTACGGTTCGTTGTATAAATTATTTATTGCTGGTTAACGAGGCCTGCGTCACCGGAACCCGTATCCAAAAAGTCGATTCATCAGTAAATAGAACATTGGACCAATCGCGATTACTGTTTTTATTTGCCCAGGTCCTTCAATTTTGTGTGTGGTCTACCTTATGTTGGAGAGAGACCCTTGCCTCGTGTAAGCATTGCCTGATTGTTTTATCCTTGGCTTTTTGCAGCCGCAAAGCGGGTTTCCTGCTAGAACAGTTTCAAAACCACTTTATCCTGCCGGCTGGACGCTGCTCTCGATTTCCTGCGATGCGGAAGGTCTTCCATGTTTTTATTTCATCGTTGCGCTTCACGCATTTACTAACAAAGTATTCCGACTTTTTGATTATTTTAGCCATTATTTTGACATTTTCGGCCCTTTCGGGTGTGTGCACAAAAACACGGCCTCTATCGCTTCACGGAACTCATTTCGAGAAGTACCGCGCAATACTGTCCTGATGTGACATTGGCGTCATGGGCATATAAACAAATAATAGCAGTGTGCGGAAGAGATATTCCTTAACTATGAATTGTCGTCGTTTCTGTCGTACTGAACAGACTGTATATACAAATGAACCATGAGGGAAAGGGATGGTATCCTTAATTATTCATAATTGACGACTGAATATATATACCAATGAACTATGAGGGAACGGGATGGCATTCTTGATGACTCATAATTCGTGATTCATATCACCAGTTTGGAATGACAGAGTAATACCATGGTTAATGCGGGAGCGAGACACCAATGACAGGTATTTTGACTGCAACATATTTTTGTGTTTAGTCATTTCATGAAATAACTTTTCGCATATTAAAATTTGGTGGCCATCCAAGAACGGAGCAGTGCTTTTGGACAACTTTGCTACAGAAAAATCCATTATTAGTCCTAATGAAGTTCCCAATTCTTGTTGTATTCCATATATTGATTCAATGTGCCACTCCCATTTACGCTACTGTTCGTTCTAGAGCCAACTGTAATAATTGCCTCCCCAAATTTTCTCCACCACACACTTTAACCTTAAGAGATTTCCCATATTTGCCGTGCTGAATTCTTCCATTGCCCGGTTCTCCACTCACATCCAATCTGGGAGTATGGTTGCTACTGGCGA
Organism: Clusia tigrina; assembly: GCA_920105625.2. Lineage (NCBI taxonomy): Eukaryota > Metazoa > Arthropoda > Insecta > Diptera > Clusiidae > Clusia > Clusia tigrina. Next base: position 27,859,519 of record OV050031.1, on the reverse strand, counting down.
CTAAATTTCGTTCCTGAACCTTTATGCTTAAATCCGAAGATAGTTTCAGTTAAAAAATGCCTTTCAAGTAATTGAACCCGAGTTTTTCCCTTTTGGTGAACATCTGAACTAAAACCTTTCAGACCGTTCAGCGCGAACTTACCAAAACATCCCAATTTATTCTGCTGCCGGGATCAATCGGTGCCACCACAATCCTCGGTGGTCTGCTACATCATCTCTTGGTCATCATCATTCTGAACTGCTGCACCGGGCATTGACAAAGTTGCTGCCATTATTCCGCAATGCTTGACTAACACTGCACCACACCCCACCCCACCCCGCCACACCGCACACAGATACCGCGCCTGACCCACCCCACGTGAACGCTGCCGAACAAATCTCGTGCGATTTATGTGCGGTCTGACTTTGCCACTTAAATGTCTGATTTAACTGTAAAATATGCGCGCTTGCTGCTAATTATAGTCACGCAGATGCTCCATGCATTATTTTTCCACCGAACTTTATTGCAATTCTTTTTAATTCTGCTTCATTTTAGCGCAACAACGCGCGTTGCGGATGTCAGAGAGGAAGAAAGAGGAAAGCGCTGACTTCCAACCAGGAGCAGCGGTGAAAATCATGCTATAATTCGCAAATTTAACATTTTTCCTGCATAGACAGACGGACGGACGGACAGAGAGAGACGGACAGACAGACAGACAGACATGCATTTAAACGGAAAATGGACGCACGGACCGAGTTCGGAAAGACGTGATGTATCCATGCTCCGCAGCGCCTCTCTACGAATGTGTTTTAAGCTTCATATTTGAAAATTTCAAAAATTAAGTGCAGTTGAACTCGGCGATGAGTGCGAGGGGGGGGGGGGAGTAGTTGGGCTGGGACGAGCGTGCATAGTAAAGTTTTGCTATAGTCAAAAAATTGCAAATTCATCGGAGTTTGCGTTTACTTTGCTGTTTTTTGCACTGCTGCCGCATTCATTCATAATTCAAGCGCCTTTTACAAGTAAAACATTTGAAATATTAACATTCCGTCAGACCGATGGACTCCCGTTGGAAGTGGGCGAAGGGCGGTGGGGGGAGTAGTGCAGTTGGCAGTGTATGCATTAGTGAACTCCGTGTAGTTCAGCTGGTGAACATTTTAAAGTCAGCATTAAGTGCACTAAACATATCCTTTCCCTTCTCATAAGAAGTACGAATTCCTCCTCTTTTTTCTGTTACTCGGAAAATTGAGCTATCGTCGGCATACATAGTTCTGCTGTGATTCCTTCGTCCTTTGGTGTATTTAGAATGCTGTAGTTGTAGAAAAACGAGTGTTTTCGTAGTACCCACGAGGTGGTCGACAATTGTAGAGCGATTTTAGTTGATCATCAATCTATCTACATAAGTTGTAAGTCTTCTGTAAATGAATTCCAAATCACCTTTGATTTGCTCTCTCTTTAGTGGTTCTCATCTCTCTTATTCCCAAAAATTTGGCGAGATTAACTGGATCTGATTAACTTTCACAATTTGGTTTGCTCTCTCTTTCTCGCATTCTCTCCTTTCTTTCTCTCTCTTTCTCTCTCTCTCTCATTCTCCCTCTCTTTCTCTCTCTCTCTCTTTCTATATAGTGAGACCAGCCTGCATCCAGAACTCTGTTTTTTATCTTAAATTTTGACTTCAGATTATCTTCCCTAATTTGCTTTGCCTTCTCTTTCCCTCTCTATGTATTTTTCTCTCTCTCTATTTATATGTATGTATCTTTCTCTGTCTATAGTGAGACTAGTTCATGTGAGATTTATTATAGAGGTAATATTAGGAAGGAGAACCCCTCATATCAAGGTACCGAGCAGGATAGTAATATTTTTATCATGAGACAAGTTTGCATCCCAAACTCCGCGTTAGTCACCAATATTGGCTTCTGATCCATTTCCGAGATCTGATTTTTTGTCTCTCTATCTCTCTCTCTCTCTATGTTGAGACTAGTTTCCATCATGAGTTCTCCCGAAGCTTCCAAACGTTCCCTTCTGATTAATCTATATCTCTCTGGATAATTAGAATACTATTTAAAGTGGCGTTCGTTTATGGTTGGTGAACTTTCATACCTCCGAACTTCTTCATGGTTGGCGTTAACCTTTAAGAACAAAGATTCAGTTCACTGACTTTCCAAAACTGATATGTTAGAACTAGAGATGTGGATAGTTCCAGAAAAGACAAACTCAGAATAGAACGATTCACTCCAAATTGCTTTCGTGTAGACGGATAGTTTACTAATTGGTGAATATAAGTTATAAGATAAACTGGAACTTGAAGGCGAGTTTCTTGTTAAATATGGGATTCTCTGTGTAAGTTCCTTGCGGATGTAACAGTGCTGAAAGTCGCTCGACTTTGATTGAAAATTTTCCCACTTTTGAGGGTAACATGGGTACTGATTGGATCATTCAAACATAATGAACATAATGCTTAAGGACAAATCTAACAGTTCCTTTAAGGGAAAACTGCGAAAAATCTACTTTACGACATTTTGTTCCTCACAATTCGATACGTTACAACAACGAATGAATAAACAAATAGCCTCAGCAGACCCCCAAAGTGTATAAAGCCGTTGTTAGTGGCTGCGAATGTTTAAACACTGCCATTGTCAAGTAAATGGAAGAGGCCCATCACATCGTTCCCTCGGCTTTACCTTTAGCTGCCAATCCGCCACTGACTGCATCACTTTCCAGACTCACTCTGCCTCTTTGCGCCATCGCTTTCAACATTCTAAGCAATTGAATGTGTTCTTCTTCTGTGCAAAGTTCCGCTTGATGGCTCCTTCCTGGCAATGTCGTCGTTGTACGTTGCCACATAACGTTAATCTGCTGAAAATAGACTTGCTCCCTTCCAGAAGCATTTAAAGCAATTTAAGTACTTTCTTTCAACTTCGGTATTAAATCTTTTTCTTTGTTTCCTCGTTTTCGTTGTTGTCACGTGTTTATCATTTCCATGCATAAATCTTGAAATAAAACTCATTAACTTAAGTATTGACATTTAAGGCACCCTGAAACGAACCTGCTAACGGCAGAGCTCCTGCCAAACCATCGCCACCGTACGGGCGGCTCTGTTGCCGGCACTGCCACTAGCGAGGTAGGGAGAGCGGTGCACATAAGCACTTTGGCCTTCGTACTCAAAGACAGACGCTGTCAATTGTGTCAAGCGTTACTGGCGTACGAGTGCTCGAACATGCTCGTGTGCGACTGTCATACAGAGTGGAATTGTTGTAGCGGTAAATGTAGTGCGTGCTTTTGTATGTGTGTGTGTGTGTGTGTGTGCGTGTGTGTGTGTGTGTGCTTATGAAAATAGCAACCATTTTAGATACAATTAGGATATTGTAAGGTTGTATGCTCCCACTCCCAGAGTGTAGTGTCACAACTTCTCCCACACTTCCTCTACGGGTAAGTCAGGCATTACGAGTATGTCTCAAGTAAGCCCCCACGACAGTCTGTGTCATCAGAGACTGCTCGTAATCTGCTATCAATGAAGCGGAAGTGTTCTTATGCTAGAGGTGGGCGATTATTGTGACGTGCCGATTAGAACCGATGACGATAATGATTGCAAACCGATCAATGGGCAGCCTCCAATTAAATGACATTAGTTACTATAGATGGATTTATAGCAAATAAATGCACATTTTTTATTGTATATAATCAGTTAATCGATTAAATCGATAATTCGATTAAATTTCAATTATCAATGGTACACAGTTTATATATCCTAGCACCCGCAAGGGTCTTGGATCACATTATTTCATGAGTTCATATTGAGGTGGCATGGAACAAGGTGTTGATTACTTACGTATCTTGTATGAATTTATGGATGATTATCCTCATTAATTTAGAACAATTCAGTTCCTGTTCCTATTGAATAACAGCTGCTTTTTTCAATAATTTGGCAGCACTGTCAAGAGCAGCTGTTTGTGTCATTTCATACAAAATTCGGTTACAAACGAAGTGTTCCTGTTGCTCGTAGTTCCAGTTGTAAAATAATTAAATAACCTTATAACTAAGAGTAACACTCAAATTTAATGTGAATATAAATAAATAAATTATAATTAGCAATATTTAAATAATTTATAACTAAATGAACACACAATTTACCTCATATGATGTTGAAAAGTTTTTCTTTAAGATGTTGGATTTATATCTTGTTCAAATTTGGACGCATTCGCGTTTTTTACATTACGCCAGCCAGAAGGCATCAGGAAACTAACCGGTTCAAGCAATCCAAAAGTGTGGACACGTATATTTGGTAAGGGATTCTTTGTTGGGTGGTTTGGTACTCATTTTGATATTAGCATGAATATAGACTGGAGCCGCACATGCCCCTAGTTGATTATTTATAGGATGAGCTTTAATATTCCTCAGTTATCATCTCAAATAGTAACAATCTGCATAAGACCGTTTAAATAAATGGATTTGACTCTTTGTACAATTGATAATAATCGCACATCCCTAACTCTGTTCTATAATATTCTTTTCGCATACAAGTTCCATGGACCTCGGCACTCAAACTGCTGTTCAAATACGCTCGATTACTGCTCTAAATGTTTGCGTAGGAACTGGTTCAGTAAATATTTATTTAAATAATTTTCTTAAATTGTCAAAATGAACTATCAAATTCGTTCCTTAAATACCCGGTTGGAGAGGGGGCGAAGGCAACGGATGTGTTCGGCGTTTCCTGGCATGTACGAGTATTTAATTGTCGTGTTATTTGCCACTTTTGTTTAACTTTGGAGCCCCCCTCCCCATTCGGTTTGGTTTGACAATATTATTGCCATGAATTCTTACTTTACGGTATTTCTTATTTGAATATGTAGCTGCATGTGTGTGTGTTCAACTGTGTCTGTGTGTGTGCGTGGGTTTAATACGGTAGCGCGCCATAATGTATGCATAATATACATAACATTAATAAACGATATTGCTCGAGGTTTGGCTAGACTACTGAAAAGCATGTGTGTGTGTGTGTGTTCTGTAGACTGCTGTCTAAGCACCCAGTGGGGAAAAGTGGGAGTAGGAGGGAAAGTATACTTTGGCATTCACCAGACATTAGAATACTAGTCGCTCTTGCTGCTTTTTTTATAAAGTTACTTTTTATGAATCCTTGGAAAAGATTCTCACTTCGTTTGTAACGAATTGTATCAGTGTTTTCATCAGGGATTCCATCAGTGCGGCTACAGGAAGGTCTTCTTTAACAAGGGTGATTATGAAGACACGTCATATTGTATTAATTTATACTATAACAGTAGTTCAGAAAACATCCGGTTCTCTTCTTCTAAGAAACGCTTTAAAAATTCGTCTTAAATGGAAGGACTTCTTAGTCATGCCTGTGGGAATGTCTTATTTAATAAATTTCCCACTTAGTTTCTATGGATTGGCCTACGAGTGAGTGTGCATTTTCTACACTGTGATAATATCTGAGATCTTAGAAATATTTGGCTTTAAGTAAAGTTTCTAAAAATTCGTCTGGAACTGACAGTCTGCTTCTACATGCTTAAGGCAATGTCTTGATAATTTTCTCACTGGGTATCTGTACATCCGCCTAAGAGCGCCTTTTCCACATTGTGATAATATCAAGAAAAATCAAATTTCCTTCCCTCTAACAGTATTTTCGTTATTCCGGAAATATTGAATTTTAGAATACGAACAACAACAACAACAACAACATTGGTGATGATTACGATAATGATGATGAGCAAGTTTATCGCCTACGTAATGAGTGGGGCGTGATAATTTTATATAATAAGGTTACTTGCGTGCGTCTAATTTATAGAAAAGGCATGGGGAAAATATTCAGTTTGAGTTTAATCAAGTTTATTGGATACTCCACCAATATGGACAGGAAAAAGAGGAGGATTCGTATGTTTTATAAACTTGAGGGCAAAGTTAAGGAAATCGTCTCGTAACGTAGCCGCCAAGAAGAAATTTGCTTATCAGCATTGAAAAAGTGTAGTTAACAAATTTCTACGCTATGCACAGTGGTGGCTTTTTCTAGAAGAGTGGAAAACTGATGGACTGGTTCGACCTAAACTCCACGGTGAAATTGTTGACTCTCCTCTTCAATAAGATCCTCTCATCTTTGATCTTGGGATCATCCTAGATAAGAACTTGCACTGAAATCCACAGGTAAACAAATTGCTTTTTGCAAGAATCAGACGGTCATTTTGGAGCTGCAAATGGCACTCCCGCTACAAAGGTCCGACTAACAATGACGTATGCAGCACAAGTTTCAGTTCCTAAAACCAACCGAGGTCATAGCAATACAGCGGTTGAATAAAGTTCAAAGACTCGTCGGTGTTTGCGTCAGTTTGTTGTACTTAATCCTGTTGCAGGAGTAATCCCGACACGTCTGTGTGTCCAGAAGGATGGTTTTCTTAGTTTATCAATGAATGCCAGAGAATATCGACTCTACTCTACGGTACGTACCTCACAAGTGGCTGCAATGTCGTCACCAATTTAGCTCCAGGCGAATTTGTCAAGATTTGGAATATTCCCTCCCATCCCATTCCTCATCACCGTGTTTATTGATGAGTGCATTAAAAAATCGAACTCTGATGCCAGATACGTGTGAAGCGTCCGCCGTTAATCCACAAACAGTGCGCTTCCAACCCACCGCGCAAGTTTTTGTCGGGAATATGCAATCAATTTATGAAAATACCTCCCATTAAAAAATTTAAAAAAATAAGGAAAAGAACGTGAGCAAAATCCATTAAACCTAATACCCCCGGAACGCTGCCTCCCCATTTAAACGATGACTTCCAAGCATCTGAAATTAACGACAAATTGCGCATCATTGAGTATGAAATTGTGCAAATATGTTCTGGAATTACTGAGGACAAAAAACCACAGACAAAAACCTCCGAAAAAAATTGGGATAAAATGTCTCGAAGACAAAAGCGCCACGGCAAAAGAACAAAATGAATAAACCAATAAAGTCAACTGCGGGCTGCTCAAAAGACAGAGGAGCCAACGACGACTGACTTGACTCTAAGGTGTATTCACATGTGTGTGTGTGTGCATTTGCTTGTGACACCACCCCAGCATGAAAGCAGCACTCGAACCTTCTCATTGCCCGCTCACTTCATCACTAGTGACAGAGGAAGGACTGGAAATGGCTTCGTTCTGCCATTATTAAGATTCCAGCTTTATATTAAAGTCTACGCAACGTTGTAATGTAAATGGGTGCAGGCATTGATAGACTTCCCCGGGAATAAAGTCCACTGTGCAGTTTTCCTGCATCTCCAGATGGTTAGGACTCTAATTATTACCATTCACTTGATTTTCTGGAATTCACACATTAGTCTTCAACTGCTTTTTGAGGGATTTCACAGAACACTTGGTGAGTAGATGTTCCATTCTGACCATTCTTCAATGCCGTGTGGACCTATTAAGTTGCTGTAAGCATATGGTAATTGCATGGGTCGAGGTTTGATAGTACCACATGTAAGAGTAGGAAGTCTGGTATCTCTAGTTTTATTTTGCTTCAGAACTTCTACCGATGAGGTTATATATTTGTAAGTAGTTCGTTGTTTGCGCCCCTCTTGCTGGTTCCATTCTTCCGCTGTTTGTCAGCGCTATATTGAATTCCAAGAAATCTTGTGAGAAATCTTCCAGTAACTACAACCTTTTAAGCCACCTGCAAAGACCTTACAATGCTATTGTAAGAAAGGTATTGAACTATAACCTTAGAAACTACTTGTGAAAGACCTTACATTGGCACAGTAAGGAAGGGGTTCGTTCAAGTATTGAACTATAACCTTATAAACCACCTGGGAAAGACATTATAGTGGTACATAAGGGTAGGCATTCGAGCTAGTAGTGATCTATAACCGTATAAACCACCCGTGGAACACATTACAGTGGTACAGCAAGGAAGGTACTCACCCTAATATTGAACTATAACAATATAAACCACCTGTGAAAGACGTTACAGTAGTACAGCAATGAAGATGTTCAAAGAATAATTGAACTTTAATCTTATAAACCATCTTACAGTGTACATCAAGGAAGGTATTCGAGCTAGTATTGATCTATAACCCTATAAACCACCGGTGGAAGACCTTACATTCGAAGGTATTCGCCCAATTATTGAACTATAACAATATAAACCACCTGCAACAGACATTACAGTAGTACACTTTGGAAGGTATTCGCACTGTAATAACATCAATTTTTATACGAGCATATAATGGGTTATAAAGTGTAGGTACGTGACTGTTAATACTTTATTTATAGTTTTAGAAGAGTCTTTTTGCATGTTCATGGTGTATACTTTGGTCAAAATCTTCCACCAGTATTCGGTCAAGCTGAGTTTCATTGCTTCCTTGATCTTGCTGCTATTTTCAAAGAAGAATTACTGGATTCTGAAAGCACTACATTCAGCCAATTCCTGTTGGGTGTCTACGTAGTCGATAGGGAAAAGGACAAACGTGAAGCACGAAAAAAGCACACACACCTGGGCTGGGTGTAGTCATTTATTCGATTACATTCAACACAAAAAGTGAATAGAATTTACGACGCAATGCCAAGCCTCCAAACTCCCTCCCCACATACAGCCGCAAACATCAACGGCCACGCAACGCTTAGCATTGCCGTTAGACGCAACAACAACCACAACAGCAACAACAGGAACAGCGGTAAACTGCGAGCTTGTTATGCAGGAACAACACTCAAGGCTCCTGCCCTTGCCCATTAACATCATCAACGGGCTGGGGGACTTTTCGGGAATTTTGGTAGTAAGAGGCTCCTACTGCCAAAGGAGTGGAGGACGGTGTCGTCAAATCGCTTGGTTGCGGCGCCGCAGTTTGAGTATTTGTGGGGTCGGGGGGAGGGTACATTTTTCGGTTGCTTTGACGGCGGATGCAGAGAAATGAGTTTGCTTTGGTATTTGATGCGCTGATTTAATGAAAGCACAAATAACCAATCAAAATGTAGCCGGGAGGACGCTTACGGAGGAGAGCATTAACATTGCTGCATGACAGTATGAGTGTGTGCCCTAATAAGTGTGTGTGTTTGAGTTGTTAAAAGTTTGTAAACCGCTCAGTTGACTTCGACATAATTACATTTTTGGAAGTACCTATCTCCAAATTTTGCTTCCACAGGCACAGCCACAGCCACAGCACCTCGCAGTGTTCTGCTCCACTGTTCCTGCCGCTGCTTCTCTGCTGCCGCATACTTAAGCATAATTTCGGCACTTGTTTTTTGTGGTTGTTTATTTGGGGTTCAACACCGCAGCTGTTGGCATGTCTTCAATCAAAATTTACCCACCGCAATGTGACGATGTCGCTGGTGTTGCCGTTGCTGTTGCTGTTGCTGTTGCTGTTGCTGTTGGTGGCAGTGGTGGCGGCAGTGGTGGCAGCAGTAAATGTATCAGGAAGCTCTGCGAAACAGCATTACCGGAAATGTACAATTTAATCAGGCTTCAAACGGGTGCGAATAATTTCAGCAGACTACCAGACGTGTACTGGGTGCCTCTTATGGACGGAAATGAGACCAACCACAGAGCGGGTTGATGTCTCAAGAGACAGTAAGTGCGGGAATACAGTGCTGGACAGGGGAGGCTTTTGGGAGCACAGCTAGTACGTAATCATCTTCAATGGAAACTGAAGACACAATGCTTTCTTTCTTTGATCACCCTTTAAGTTTACGGCATGTGGTAATTGGACACAACTCCGCACTGTGTTTTAGTGCTGCCCATGAAGACAGAGATCACTGAGCTGCATTGCAGAGGCTGTTTCCATTTTGGGGCTGAAGAAGTTATGTTTATAATGCATTAAAAACACTGAATAATAAGTAACGGAGTAGAAGACAACGACACTTTTACTGCCAATGATTTTGTCCTCTGTCTTTAATTTATTTTATGAGGAACTTGTCGGTGTCTGTGTAGTCTTGCAGCGGCTTGGGATACCTCACAGCAAATGGTCCTGCTTAAGTTTATTTCTCTCTCTTCTTTTACGTCGCAATGAAGGACTTAGTTGCTGGTACTCACTGCCCCAGGTCCCTGGCGTTCTGACCAGCTTTCATAGGGCACCCTGTATGCCTCTAAGTACAAGGAGATAATCAGATATTATAAGTTTGTGTGCTTTCAATTTGGCGCAAAGTTTCTAAGCACCCTATTAAAAGGAGAAAAAGTTTTCTCAATTACTATTTAAATGGGAACGAGGCATTCTGGATTTCCACTTACTCGCCACAACACGCCCAGCCGCGCCTCCTCCCCCCTTTCCGCATTTCTGGGTAAGTGAATTCGCTCATTGCTTCCCCGGCCACATTTTAAGGCTTTAATGACTTTTGAAATTACGCCTTAAATGAAGCAGTGTGTCAAAGTCTGCTTCCTGTCACTCTCAGAGCGGCCCGGCCAGTCCGCGGCTAGGGTGCGCACTGATTTGTTATGGCAACTATTTGGCTACGCTCGGTCCTAGCGCTGGCCGCTCGGGTCCGTTTGCTGTCTGGAGTGGCACTTTTAGCAACGTCATTTTTTAATCAAAACATAATGCAAATAATGCCCACTTTTTGCTGTTTGCTGCCCGACGCTTTTGTTGCCACTTTTGTTGTTTGTTATTTGTTGTTGTTGTTGCTGCTGCTGCCTTTGTTGTTCTTGGAGGTTTCTGTTGTTGTTGTTGTTGTTGTTGTACTTCATTTTAACCATAATGGCACAATGAACGTGAGGTGCAAAATATCGCCAACGGGGGAAATTAAAAACAAAATGCGAAAACAGAAACAAATCGGAGCAGAGGAGGAAAAAAAGCCAAAGAAAGCTGACGTGGGCCGAGACGGGGTGACGGGGAAAACACAACAACTTAATAATACTCTTTGCCTGCTTGCCTTGCATAAATTTCGACTGCTGTAGTACGCGTACTCCGCGCGGTTGCTGCTGCATTCGTTATACGCGCGTATCCGTGGTCGTCCTTGCCCGTTTCTACATTTTCATTAATTTTAGTGGGCACTTCTTTTGCGCTCCTTTATTGTTGTTTTTCTTGCTGCTGTTGTTTTTTCTTGTTTTTCCTCTTTAAGCTCATTTAAATTTTAGTTGCGTGACTTTTTAATTTAAATTTTATGAGCGCACGTAATTAATTTAAGCATCATCTATCCAACGGTACTCGGACCAACAGGACCTGACATCGATATGGTTCCATGCGGTTCCCTTGTGAATGAAATAGTGGCCAAAGGAAGTGATCTGATCGGGCAAATAGGGGAAAAGTTTACGCCAGAGGAAAAACAGATCCCACAATTTCGAGATCACTCAATCTGAAGATAGAGACGATGATTCAAAAGGAGATGAAGCAGAGATAAAGATAGAATTAGACACAATTGATGTTCAAAGAGTAGAGTTCGGTATTCTACCGATAGAAGCACTCATTTTAGTGGGTTTTAGATACCTTTGAGCTCCTTCGACAAATTTCACAACCCCGGACATAAGAATAGAGTACAAAAGTGGAGAAATTCATGCTTTGATTTGTACCAATGTCTTTCGAGCTTATCTTGGCCATCACTGGCTCCACGAGCACACCAAAATTGAAGGTTTTGAAGATATTCTTTTTGCAAGAAAACGAAGTACAAAAGTTCCACTATTCTGTTCTGCATTTTCCATGTGACTACTCGAACTACATTATCCCTTCTCGGATGAGAGCGTAAAATCCTTCCAAGAAGCCAAGTCTGACTCGGAAATCGCTCATCCTTTATAAGCACAATATCATTAACTTCCAGATTAGGCCTGGATTTGGGACTTCGTTGAAGCTTATTCAAGTATTCGCAGCCGCCGCGAGGCCGAAATTGCTGTACATGATTCTGGTAGTTTTGCCAATTCTGGATAGGACAGGAAGGTTTTGGTGGTTGGGACTTTACCAATGCCTTTCAAGCTTATATCGATGACGCTTCAAAGGTACTTAAATTTTATTGTAATATCCCAATGCGTTCTTGAGATATGCTCCTTAAGCGAAGAGACAATTAGGAAAGGGTTGGGTTAAGAGTTCTATTTTTAATCAAATATTTCGCTTGGCCTGGGTACTTACTACCTCCATAATATATTTACATGTCCATACAGATATTTTTATACTCTTTACCTATAAAAAAGGTAAAAAGGATATACTAATTTTGTGTGGTTGAGAGGGTTTCCAACGCCAAGAAATGGGGTCGATCAAATAGAGGCCTCGCCACCCTCCCTTATAATAAACTCAAGGTACCGAAAATTACCATGGATATGCCCCTAACGTTGATTTATGAAGCAAACATCCCCATTGTTGAGGGAAAGGTAGAGGGTATTTCGAAGTTGGTCTAACCCGACTTCAGACCTCTTTACTCGTTTACCTTTGGCTTTGGAGACATTTTGGTTGCCTGAATTAGTACCCTATGAAATCGCCTGCCTTTCATTATTTCTTCCCAAATGTGTGCAGCATATCTCAGTCCTCACTGTATCTATTTCATTTTAAATTTCATGCCAATATCTTCTCTGGCTTATTAGGTATGCTAACTATCTACAACAAATCAGCACAGACTGACGCAGACATGACTCCAATTCTACTCGGGAAGAGGCGCTGATATAATGTGCCCATTTGGTCTTAGTTAAACGCTTATGGGGACACCTGCGGACTCACTTATTTGGCATTCCTGCAGCATGTCTCCGCGTGAGTGCCGCTCTCAACACCTAAGCACGTCGCTTATTCGTACTTTCCACAAATCACGTCCTCCGGCGATAAGATCAATAAAACGCAATTCATTATGAGTGCCTGCCAAGCATTCAGCACTCCTTTCCGCCCCCGGTTTTAGCCGCAATTGGATTCCAATTGTGGCTGCTTGCAGTCTTTTATGGCACAAACCCCGAGATTAGCATTTCAATCCATTTAAAAACAACGAAAGCTCAAAAATGCCAAAGCCGCAAATGCACTGCGGCAAGTGAGTGCGTGGAATAAGGAGAAGTGCCACAAAAAAGCCAAATCAACAAAAATGAAAACACGAACAAGAATATTAATAAAAAAGAGTGCAACAGAAGGTGCAGCGGAGTGTGCAGTGGTAATTTACTACAATGCCCCTCCCACCAGCACTCGCAGCAAAATAAATAACCAAACCGGCAGAAAGTGTTGTAAGCGGCTTTCGCAGCAATTGTTGACAGAGACAAAAACCATAATCCACTTGTAAGCATGCACCGAGCATAACTCACATGCGGCCCCGGCGCATGCAGTGCAACCGCGACTAGAGCCCACTCCGCCGCCGCTCACCGCTCGTCGCTCGGCGACTGTCATGAATGTCAAACTACGCCGAGAGTGCCTCCTGCTCGCATGCAGTCGTGGAGACAACTCGTACGGGAAGGAAATACGCCAACAAAGGAGAAAAAACCGCACAAGGAATTTGTTGTGAAGGTGGGCGCTGGGGAGGCGGTTGGGCTGACAACACTTAATTGTGTCCTTTGGCAATCGTCGTGAGTGCGGTGGTGCTGTGTGCTCACAACACAAAATGTGCAAAATTTTGCAAACACTCCGCACAAAATGCCACCATTCTTCCTTGTTGCATTCGGCAGTGTTGCTGTCTGTGCTAACCTACACCCTGAGGGCAAGTGGAATTGGGTGAGCACAACGGTTGGCTGGCAGGCTGGGGAGAGCGTCTCTGGAGCAGCAACAATAGGCGGGCAACAATAGACGTGGTGGGGGAAACGCGGCAGTGGTAGTAATAAGCGAGCCACTGAAGATGGAGCGCACAAGGGATAAACGGGTGTTGGGAGGAACTCACAGGAAGCTTCGGAGTAACTAAGAGTTTAGAGAAACAACTAATTCGGAGTCATCAGTTTGAATGTAATCCAAAGCAATGACAAACTTGTCTGACAGTTGAGCAGGGCTTAGGTTGAGTACGCGTAGAAACCGTGTTCATGATGGCATTCTTAAGTCTGGGAGAGTGTTTGAAAGCCTCCAATAGTTTCTGAACAGTCTTCCTCCAGTATACAACCGGTTTCTTGTAGTGAATTATTTTCTACAGATCTTATGGTACTGCTCCGAAGAGAGAACATTATTGGGGATATTGGCGTACTTCTTTAAATTCCTCAGAGTCTCTCATAATGGCGACGGGTTGACAACACATCGATTGAAAACTACTTTAAACCCACGTTAGTTAATTCAACGTTTTCGTCTCATAGTTATAAGAATATTGATTGTCAGTGAGTGATTGGAAGTGCCTGCTTCAAAGTGACTTTAAGGAAGTGATTTCTTGGAAGTGGCTTCTGGGAAGTGACTGTGTCAGAGGTGACAGTTGAAATAACTTTCCTGCGAATCAAAATCAGCATTGAGATAGGTGAGGTTAGGTTAGGTGGCTGTCCTTAGATTCACTTAGACCTGTTTAAGGCCCATTGTGGGTGTAGTGAGATAACTTTTCCTCTTTGTAAGAAGGGCTTTTAAGCAAGAAGGCTTAAAATGAGTGAAGCAAGTGCAACCAGAATGTGGTGAGTGGTCATTTTTGAAATCAGTCAATTTCATTTGTAGATCCCGAGAAGGTGGGAGGTAGAGAAATATATATGACTCCAATTAACATCATATTTCTCACTGTATCTCGATATTTACAAGAATATCAGCCTTAAAGGGCAAGCGAGGGACTTCCAAGTTCCATGTCCCTGTTTTGTAGGGAGAGAAGGTGTAACTAGGCAGTTGTGAAGCAGATATGGCAATGAATGAGTATAGGAATCAAATTTCACCATCTCGATTCTCACTGTATTTCGATTTATACAAGGATATTAGAGGAATGGGGTTAGAGAAGGAGTTCCATAGCCCTGGTGTGAAATAGGGAGATGTATCTAGTCAGTTATGAATTAGAGATGGCAATATATGAGTATAGGAATCAAATTACACCATCTCGACTCTCACTGTATCTCGATTTATTAGAGTATGTCAGGTAAGGGGTTAGAGAAAGAGTTCCATGTCCCTGCTTTGAAATAGGGAGAAGAAGTAACTAGTCAGTTGTGAAGCAGAGATGCCTACCAATAGGTATAGACATACAATTTTTGCTTATGTAGCGCGGATATTCTCCGTCTGGTTAAGTAAACCCGTTTAGTAATAGAATGGATCAGTGCCATTTTAGAATTATGCGTTCATACCAATCGAATTGTGCCTTTGATGACGGAAGAAGATATGAGTTTCATCAACTACTCTGCAAAAATTCACGCTTATTGGATGAGCTCCACTGAGATGATGACTGTGATTCGTTGATTGCCGCATTTAGCGCCTTCATTTGCAGTTGTGCCTTGAGTGGCACTTCACTTCTTCTCAATTTCAACTTCTCCCTGCCTGCTGCCTGCCGCATTCTGCTTAATATGTTGCGTCATGGCGCCACGCCCTGCGGTCATATGGAGTTGCATTAGCATAGCCATTGTACTCCGACTCCTTTTGCTTCCACACTTTTTGACATTGTTTGAATTTTTGTTATTCTCGTGGTGTCACTGCGAGTTTCGTGTTGTTGCCTTTTGTTTTCATTTTATTTTTATTTTTATTTTCATTATTGTTATTGCCTTTGTTGTCGTCGACGTCGTCGTCGTCGTCGTCGTCGTTGTTGGTTTAAGTTGTTGTTGTTATGCACCGCAACGCTGCAAGTTGGCTGCGGTTTAATACTCTATTTTATTTTATTTTATTTTATAACGAGTGTTCCCGTTTACGGGTCAAATGGTTTGTGGTCCGCTTCTTGCACTGCCAGCGCTCCCATTTGGGTCAGTTGGCGTTGTTTCTTGGTGCGCCAACGACGCTCCGTTCTGCAGTTGCCGTTTGCCACTTGGCTGGCGCAAGTGCACCATTAAGGGTTAATGATAATGAAGCAATCTTTATGGCTATTATTGCGGTTGTAGTGTTAAAGCGTTTTAAAGTCTTAAAAACGCTCTTTATGCATTTCTTTATTTAAATTTTAATTTTTTGCTTATAGCTGGAGGAGTAGGAGCCACTCGATAATGATGCTGCAGCAGAGTGGTTTGTTCAGTTTGTGTGTGGGAGTACATGCTTGTGTACTCGACTGATTCTCTCTTTGGTTGCGGAATTAATTAGGACTTCATGACTCGACTAAGTGCCTGCTGGCTCCTGGCCTTTGCTGATGTAATGCTTCGACTAAATACTGACCATGAGAACTATTCGGCTAAATGCCAAAGCAACTCTTAAGTACTGGAGTGGGCTGAAGGACTCCGGTCAAGTTCAAAGACTTATAAAAGGTTAGTTCAGAGACTTATAAAAAGGTTGCGCACACCAAAGTGAAGTGGGATTACATATCATAGTGAGAACTTGGGAGGAATACACGCCAAAGATGAGTGTTGGTATTGTAATGGACTCAACGCCCTTGTGAAGGTCAGTGAGAAAATTGTGAGAAAAATAAGCAATTACCCAAGAATAGTTTACAGTGCCAGACAAAAGTTTAGCCTCATTGGTTCGCTGTATCTGTCCTAAAATCGATGACATTATCTTTCCAACTGGTAGAGAAAATTATATAATTACAAAAGAGTTGCTTACAGTGCCGGACAAAAGTTGCGGCACATCAGTTTCGCTATATCACACGGAAGCAACCGTAGAGGTTGCATACCCATTTCTCTGAAAGTCTCCAGGTTCTAAAGGAATCTCTCTGCAGTTTTTATACTATGCTACAACAAATTCCAAGGCAAGTTCAGATAAAGGGGCTACTAGTGACTTATGCAGTTCGCTTCAGGCCGCTGGAAATGAACTTATTTGTTTAGGTATACTTCAAAAAAGATCGTGTTACAGGCCCTGTTCAATTAAATTTCAATTTATTCGCAACTTTGGCGGACTCTTTATCTCTTCGGTGCTTCCCATTAAGAGATACTCTTTTTACCGCCGTTACCTCACATCTTCTTTCTGTCTACTCCTCGTTTTTTGTTGTTGTTATTTTGCTGTTACTTTTTATTAATACGCGGCATTACGTTGGTCATAACGTGCTTCAATTTATGCCACCTGAAAACGTAATAACGTAATGCGTTCTTTTCTCTCTGCAAAATGAAAAAAATCATCACAAAAAATATGAAACTCCAGCAACTGCATGCAAATTAACAACTCCACACTTCTTAATTCGCAACCGTCACATGCAACACTGGCATCGTCATTTATGCATCAACGCATCAGGTCTCAAATGCTGTTAAGCTTATTGCTTTCCAGACTGTCCCAGCGGGAAACTAAGCACTGACATGATGATCGTGGAAGTGAACGGGAACATGAGTGGCTCCTGTGCTAATTGTTCTTTTCTTTTCATTCTACGCTCAGTCAGTTGAATCTTCTCTCAATACACGAAAAAAAAGAAGTGACTTACTCTTTATGTCCGCTATGCTTGAGCATATCTTGTTTCGCTGCAAATATGTCGAGGGAACAACTACGGTCGTTTAACAGTTCACTGTGCTACGGCCTCTGCTACCCTAGGATATGTATCATGCCTGACCCATTTGTTGGCAGCATTTTTGGTTTGCGAATGCTGCCAAATTTTAGTGTTGCCAACGCTGCCTGAACTTGGCAGCATTTACACATAAGCAGCTTTTAATGGCATTCATAAACAGAGCAAAATAGAAGAGACAAAACCACATTTTCTCAGAAACAGTGCTGCCAAGTTAATTCAACTACAACCATTGTTGTCCCTCTGACTTATGTTTAGATGCAAGGGACAACTTCTCCCATGAACTCTTATGACAAAGTATAAATTTCTTGGTTCTCTGAGCATTTCCTACTGGGGTATGGTGCTTTAGTTTTCTTATTGGCTTCATGTTTTTATTACACATTTAATGGGAATGTGAATGCGTTCATGCATTCATGGGTATGTGTTGATGTGGCATTGCGCTCCCCAATTTGGCCACAGTTTCGTCCGTTTGCTGAGTGCTTCCTGTGAATGTGCTACCGAAAGTTATCAGCTGGGTAAATGATGATATGTTGTCTGTCTGCCTTTTTTGCTTTACCGTTATTATGCAAATTATCTGCAGCGTCACAAGCGTGTATGTAGCCGAGTACAAATGTGTCTGTGCCTGCCTCTGTGAGTGTATTCCTCACTCCTTCCAGGTCTGCTTGGATCCGTAGTAAGCTTTCTTACGGTCGAGCTGCGTGACTTTGACAGCCACTTTGCACTCGCATAGAAATGTCATGGCTGTTGGCTGCTGATATCCTGTGCGCTGAGCCGTTCTGCTGTTGCGCCGTTGTGGTAAATGACTTTAACGACGACATCTCATGATGTTAATAATTTGATTAAAGTTATGCAATTTGCATGTTCGTGTAGCGATTCTTAACCGAGCGCAAAGCAGGAATAGTTATTCAGCTGCCAGTGTTGTGGAAACTTCTCTGCTGTTGCCTTTTTGCCAGTTGGTATCTTCTACTTACAAGTTCGCTCTGAACATTTTTCCTATCCGGCAGTGGCAAATTTTATGTGTCTTTGATACCGCAACCAACAATTTCCCAATAGTATCCATTTAAGTGGGTTGGTATGGTAATGGTAATGAGCTGAATGGTCGCCAATAAAGATTAGATTAGTCTCAGTATCCAGCAGGAATGGGCGGTTTGATGCCTTGCCGGAATTTTGATATATTCTAGAGAAAATTGTTCCACAGTGGATTGGACTTCTATGACTTTAATTACTCTCCTATATTGTTATGCTGCTGTAGTTCCGATGGCGGGCACACAGTCATCATCAATTCTTTAAGGCCTATGCCTTTTATCCTATTGCAGGTTATGGGTGTAAGTTTCCTCAAAGTTATTTTCCTCGCTCTTCTCATATGTGCGGTGCCCACCACTGTTCTAGAGCAGCGTGACCCAGCTGTAAAGAGATCCATTTTCCCATTAGGTGGAAATAATCAACAGATTTATCTTCCTGCCCTTATATGGTGTATTCCACGGTGGATTGCTGGAGATATTCAGCCTTCTATGGCTTTATTACTCTTCCTTATATAGTTATGCCTTCATGCGAATACAGGACATATGGGTAAGTTTCTTTAGGGTTATTTTCCTCGTTCTTCTCATACTTCTGGTGCCCACCACTATTCTAGAGCAGCGTTACCCAGCTGAAAAGCGATCCATTTTCGAATTAGATAGAAATAATCACCAGATGTGTTTCCTGCCCTTATGGCCCTTAGAATACTGCACTACATTGATCGATTAGAATACTGCAGTATATTGATAATAAGCAAATAGACTTCTCAATGCGGAATGTTCGTCTCAGAACAATTGACTCCTTTGGTCTAATGAACGGTGACGTTCATGTTGAATACTTCCAAACTCAGACTGTCGAGTATATTTTCCCTCCAACATTGACGATGAGCATTGTCACATGTACGTTTAGAATTCAGCACACATAGAACAAGCCAATATTATTGGCCTCGTGTCAGCAACTGCAATCTTTCAGTAAACGTCACACTTCCGGTGCTCCGTTGTTCCCAGCCCTCTATGTACGAGCCGGTAACATACTCGAATTTCCTCTAAATAGCAGGAGAGGGAAACATTTGTAATAATTACCGAAGAAGCTCCAAACTGGTGCCTTATCATGTTGCGCTGTTGCTCCATGCTTCAGTCTAAACTGTCGCTAATCTCTAATGGCGCAGTTCCGCACACTTTCGCTGCCTTATTCCATTAGAACGTTTATTGTCTATAAAATACGCAATATCCGCATTAAAAATTGTCACTGAATTGGCAGTTTCTTTAATTAAAATTCCTTACTTGCAATTTTGGCCTTGCCTTAATCCATTTTCGATAATATCGATCCTTGTTTCATGCGAGCGCAAGTTTAAGTTTTGTATGTGGGTGTGTTTCTATGGGAGTGTGCGTGTGTGTGCTGGTGCCGTCGTTCGTTGCTGTTTTGTGCAGTCATTACGTTTATTTCGTATTTGTACACATTTTCGTTTGCGACTATGTGACCCACAATGAACACGGCACGAATGTCACCCTTAAATTTGCTTTCAGTCTCCACTCCAGCCCGGCTCACCTCACTTCACTTCCGCCACATCGCAGCGCACCTCACCTCGCCACACCGCGCCACCCAACACTAAAGACAAGTAGCCAAAGTGCCAAGTTCAAGGCGTACCGTGTTATTCGACAGCGACAAACAACCGCACCAGAAATGCGGACAGAAACGACGAAGAGTGAGTAAGCGTTCCAAGAATTCAGACGGAATCGGTAGTGGGGGCAGGGTACAGCAATCTTTGCAGTCGAGCTGCTATAGTACCGTTACAATTACCACTAAAATAAAAATAGAAGAACACACACAAATATATACCAATTGTTTACTTCTTTTCCTTCGTGGGTGTATATGAGAGGCCTACATTTAAAGCGTTTCCTTGAACTCGGCATAGTGGAGTAATGTTCCACACGCCATCGACAAAATATTTTGTATAAAAAAAATGTCACTCGCACCGGGCGCCACCCCCACCATACCCCCCATGAGCACCTTTTCAGGAATAATGTCTGCCACACACACACACACACACACACATTCAGCATATTTTATGACACATTTACTTATGTTTTACGAGTGTTTCGATAAGGGCAACTGCGGAAATGAATTGTGTAGCATACTTGTAGGGGTCGCCTCATTCTGCTCAGCGGCTCTGTCGCCCAACTCCCTCCCGCACTATTGTTTGTCATTAATAAGAAATCAAAAATCGATTAAGCGTCTTGGAAAATATGTGTGGGTAATAAAAGAAATATTAATATTCGCATATAATATACACCGAAGCCTCCACAGCTTATGTCACACGTGTGCCGAAGTGGGGATGGTGGGGCGGTGAAGTCCTGGATTCCAGAGCTATGGCATATGTGCAGATATGCTGCATTTTCACACATGACAGAATAAGCTTAATTTATTGACTGTTTTTAATGAGTTTGTTGTAAATCATGGAGCAGAACACTTGAATCGGAAAACGGAATGGTTCACACGCATATTTCAATTAATTCCAGAACTTTATTTAAGGAATGCGGCTTAAGAAGTAACCATATCAACGACCGGAGATTTATTTGTATTTAGCATATATCCTTACAAGAGTTAAGAGAGGGGAGAATTAATAATAGCATATATAATATAAGTGACCAGACACGATATCAACAATCATTGGACCCACTACAGGCATTCCAATAATGACTTTTTATAGGGTGAAAGTTGACATCATTCGTATCAGGCGTAAACTTTTCTATGGTTCAAGTCAATTATTACTAATTGCCCGAAACCCTCAAAAAGAGGAGAGCAATGTTGTGTTTCGGACCATGCTTGACCAAATCGATCTTGGCCTAAAATGATTTCTGGTTGAGCTTTACTGGTGAGAATGAAGAGTGCACTCTATGCTGGAACGCTTTGTTGTTCTTTTTGTTCTTTGCAATGGAACTGATATGACACGATCAATAAACATATGTAAATAATAATATAAAATTTATCTGTTCAGACTCATACGACCTCTTTTCCCCAACGAAGTGGTCGCTTCTCTTAGCAGTGAATCATTAAGAATCTAACATCTGTCCGTTCTTCTGCTTCTCCCTTACATTGGCAAGGTTCAGTTGAGTAGCTTTTAGCGAGGATTGGTGAACATTCACCGTACTCCAGATCAGCTGACAAATTGGTCGCTTTCGCTGATATCCTTCTTGATTCTCATATTTTGGTTTGAGACCCGAGGCGTTTTTGCAGTATGATTCAAATATTCGGTTGGGTCAACATTGAAACCTACTTTATTTCTAGAACACAAATGGGAGAATGGATTTCTTCATTTGATTATTAAAGTTTAATTTGCAGACTATGAGTGCATACATTCCAAGTGTTTTCCACGGTGACTTTATTATTAATGCCTAATTTAGTTTTTGGACCACAGTAGGTTAGGTTAGGTTGCGAAGGCGTGTGCGGATACTGTATCCGCACCTCCACTCGGAGACATCTATGTTCATTGTGACTGCCTTCAAAAATGCCAAGAGGAGGTATACTCGTCCTTACCCTCGATTTCCGTATACATTTATTTCATCCTATTAAACCATTTGGTTTTCCAGATGAAAGTGAGGAGATCCGATAAGTCCACCTTCGTTATCTCTGTCAAGCTTGTGAAGAAGCACGACCCCAAACATTGAAGTCATTTCAAATGTAGTCTTGGACATTGACATAAAAAGCGATGTATCGATTCTATCTCTTCTTCACCATGGCAACTCCAGCATAGCCCGCTCGACGGAATACGCCAAAGTTGAAGCATTGGGCAATGGCCGGTATTGACCCACGTAAGCACCCTTACTGCAGGTTTGTTGAGCCCTAAGAGAACTTGTGTTCTCTTCATGTCGAACCTAGGTCATAAGGCCCGTGAGACTTCACAGGCGTCACGATTAGTTCTTAAGTTGTTTTTCACCACAGTAGTGAATTAATCTATGCTCCTAAACAGTTCACATATCGCGACTTGTATTGAGGTATCTGCTTCGTTAATGTCCATTTCAGAGCCCCTTCTGGCCATCTCGTCCGCTAATTCATTCCCTTCTATATTGCTATGTCCGGGAACCCAGCAAAGTGAGACCTTGTGGGGTCCAATGTTCAATAGTGAGGTACGACATTACATTACCAACTTCGATTTAACTGACTTGGATTCTATTGCCTTAAGTGCTGCCTGACCGATAGTGATTATCGAGGGTCGAATTCTACTACTTTGTATCAGCCTGGCCGCTGTCCCAATTTCATAGATTTCGGCCTGAAAGACGCTGCATGCGTCAGGCAGCCGATATGACTCCCGAGAAGACACCCGCCCCCGTTCCACTCTCCATGTTTGATCTTCGGACTCCAGTAAAAATTTACCCGTTTTGTTTTTCATATCGAAGAGTTGTTACGTAGACTTGATAAGATTCTTCCACCGCGAGTTTTGCATCCAACTGGTTTGCTCAGTACTTCTTGGTACCTGTTTCAATTTGGAATCTCATACTAATCATTACTATTAAGGTTGAGGGTCCCTTGTACCGCTTTATCAGTATTTCGTTCTCATCAAATCTTGCATACTGAAAATACATGATTGCCTCCATTTCTTTAGCTATGATAGTCGGCATTTTTTCTAGTTCAACTTGATATCAGTGACGAGGCTACGATGGGTGACTTCTTAATGAAGATGTCATTTGCAGAAGTGGCCCTGCCAAATTAGCAGTTAGAGGCGTATCAGAGGTAATGAGTGTGCAGAGGGCAGGGTATGAGTCACACGACTTTTTCTAGGATGCATTTTCACACACGAATAACGTTCCTTGGGTTTGTTTCGAAAGACATATAATGTTGTGCTGATGTCTTTATCTTACACAAACTTCATGAAATATTCTTTCCATTTATGTATATATCCAAAAAGATTTCACGGAGAAAGGCGACCAATGCCTTTTCCATTTCACAAGATTTGTTATAAAGCTTAGTGCTTTATTCGGAGGATAATACCGCTCCTGATTTTCATGTCTACTTAGACATCCAATTTAATAGTTGTAATTCTGTGGCTGTATTCTACGTACCCTTACTCTCTGTAATATGTCCGAGAATGTAGTCGGTTTATGGGATGTGGCAGTATTTTCCCCATTTCCACCGAAATGGACCGGTCGTCCATTTAGAATTTAGAATCGTTAGAATCTCCTTCCTTGCTTTCATCTCTTATTTCGCTCTATTTTAATTAGTTTTCTTCTAATTGCAGGCAAAAATTATCGTGCAGACTATCTCAAGACTTTTAAGGACTTCAAAATTGGTGAGTTGCTTATTCATTTCAAATAATTGTGTCTTAAATATTTGAAACACGTTTAACTGGCAAATTGCCGGAGGACGTTTTTCTTTTTCTTTTTTTGTGTGGTCTTTTTTTGCGCGTCTTGCGCTCGGTTTGGCAATTTGGAGCAAAGGAACTTCGCTGAATTCTAACAGCTGCTTCTCTTCCTGCCACTTTGCTTATAAATAATTCCAGCTAATTTCAAATGAAACGCTTAATAAACTCAACCATTGATAACCGCAAAATTTCCACCTTTAAGAAGCGAACACCGGCGAACATCGGCGTGCAAAAAATTACCGCAAGCGCTTCAGTTGCAGTTGAGAGCAAAGTTTCTTTCACTGGTTGGCAACAATGAAAGAAACGAAGCTGCCTGGTTAGAGATCTCTCCCGAAGAGGGAAAAGTTTCAATGCAGCCAGCCGCACCACATGAAAAGTGAGCAACCTTCGGCTTTAATAACGCCACTGCCACCGCTGGCACCACCTCCGCCGTCTCCTCTGCGGCCGCCTTCGCTGTTGCGCGATTAATCGTTAGCGACCTCAGCGGAATAGCTTTAAAGATGCCAGTTTCGTATGCACCCATGAACATATGTCGCCGTTTTTTTCTCGACTGCTCAAGTTACCAGGTTGCACAGCTCCTTTTTCTTTGTGTTTTTTCTTTTGCTTCTGTGTTGTTGTTGTTGTTGTGTTAAGTTTGCTTGTCTCTTTGATTTAACAGTTGATATGATGTTGGCAGGTGCAAATTTTTAGGGTTCACATCGAAATCCCAAAAGCAATAAGGAAAGAAACAGGGAAACAACACACCAGTAACAACGATAACAACAGCAACAACATGCGCAACTGTGCCGGGCCCGTCCCGTCGTCCACCACGTTGCGCGAGCGTGCAGTGCTGCGCTTGCGTATCTGATTTGCTGGCTGTGTGTGTGCGTGTGTGTGTGCAGCTGCCACCTGCTTCCAAAATTTCGTTTTACTGCTTCGTTTTTTTCAGGATCCCTTTTCTTATTGTGTCTCGCATTTAATCTGCACTCGTAGCGTCCCTTGGCCAAGCACATCGGTTCTGATTGTTTAGCTCTGCCTTTGCCGTCTGTTTTAATTCGTTTGGTGCTGCGTTGCACAGTGGGATGAATTCAATGTCGAGTTCGAAAAACTCGCATCTCCAGATACTTATTGTTTCTGCTTATCAGGTGGACCCCGCGAAGTCTTAGAGAAATATAAATTGTCGGCAATCAGCCAACGCAGAAGTTCCAAGCTCTCATTAGATAAATAGATCGCTTAGAGATGATCTGCAGACGAACCAACCTTAGACGTAAGGAAAACTGGTGTTGGATGGATAATTGGTTGTTGGCTTATAAATTTAACCGCATTCTAAACATAATAGGGTAAATAGTTCCAGAAGATTATTCAGATTGGAAATGATTATGTTGGATTAATATATAGTTTACAGATGCTCTATAGTGGCAGGTTGCTTTCGCCGTAGGAAAGACTTATGTTGAGGATAACATAATCCTTCTGTGTCCATATATTATATTAAGCCTAACTCTAAACATATTAGCATACATATCTCCCGGAGTTGGTTCAGACTGGGGATGATTATCTTATATAGTTCAGAAATGCTCTACAGTCAAAGGTTGATTTAGACGTGGGGAACTTTGATGTTGGGAATAACATAACTTGACTCAATAATAGTACCAAGCCGACAACCACCGTTGGGCCAATCCAGGATATATCTTAATGCAATGGCAATTAAATTAAGCCCTTTATTAGTATCAGGAGGTAGTAGGAACTTCAATCGTAGATTTAGTCTTAATTAACTCTCTAGATTGGTCACCATGCCGCAAGTACCGTTGGGACTAGTCAGGGGAGACCTAAATCTAATGGTACATAAAAAATGATACATAAAGTACATAAAGGGTGTTTTTTTTTAGACGTGTGGTTTTCAATCTGGCAATACTTTTTTCGGAGTTGGTCTTTTTAACAGCTGTCACTTGATTTATGCACAGTTTGGTTTGCTATTTCATAAGTTTATGGCCGAACGACCATCAAGGGCGTCGCACGTTCGGTGAATGTGCCCAAAACGAAATGGCCACCGATCCCGATTTACACAAGAAAATTTTGTTCAGCGATCAAGCTCACTTTTGGTTGGATGGGTAAATTAATAAGCAAAATTGTCGCATTTGGAGTGACGATGATCCATAAGCCATTGTTGAGACGCCGTTACATCCTCAAAAAGTCACTGTTTGGTGCGCTCTATGGGCAGAGGGAATCATTGGTCCATATTTCTTCAAAAATGAAGCCGGCCATACTGTTACAGTCAATGGGGACCGCTATAGAGTCATGATTAATGACTTTTTAGTGCCTGAATTGGATGATGTTGATGTGGACGACCTTTGGTTCCAACAAGACACCGCTACATGCCATACAGCCAACGAGACTATCAATTTATTGAAGGAAACTTTTGGTGAGCGCATTATCTCGTGTCGTAGGCCTGTGGCGTGGCCTCCAAGATAGTGCGATTTAACACCGCTGGACTATTTTTTATGAAGTTATGTGAAGTAGCTTGTCTACGCAGATAAGCCTGATACGATTGACGCCTTGGAAGAGAATATTGGGCGCGTTATTGCTTACATACGGCCCCAATTGCTGCAAAAAGTGGTCGAAAATTGGGCGTCTCGGCTGGAATTTATTCGAGGCAGCCGCGGCGGCCACTTGCCCGAAATCATTTTTAAAACATAATGGCAAGCCCTCATCTTTATAATAAAGCTAAATTCTTGGTATTGTGCCGCTTATTAAGCAATATTATGAGGATGCTCATTACCATTATCACTACTGACACTCAGCTCTCTTTCCAATGTTGCTTACTCTTACACCATTTGCACAATCTTTGTGAAAACAACAAATGTGAAAAATTGGGTTTAACAGCTCTGCAGCAAATGTGATAAACCCTCTTTTGGGTTTTAATGAGTCAAAACCAAAACAGAAAAATAATAATTAAGTGAATATTTATGTAGAGAGGTAGGTAGAAGGTTGAACGGCTGCCAAGAATCACCCTTCGGCCTGGATAGGCTCTTCGTGGCACCGCATGAGGGACAAGTCCCATTCCCTCTCAAAGTTCCAGTCATTTGATGCTTTGGATAAAGCCATTGATGGAGCTTATTTTTCGCTTGTAGTGTCCCCCAGGGAGTCCAGAAAGTAGTCGCCTAGGAAAGTGTTTCTCCATGCGTACATCATGCGTAGATCAGGTGTATGTGTTTATGTGCGCCTACATTTTATTTGGAGCATTATTTGAATGAAATGGCCTCTCACAACGGACCCAACTGGTGGTCTAAATGGCATGACTGTGTTCTTGGTGATGCGGCTCACGAACCTACCTACCTACATCAAAGAGCGATCAAATTAAAATGCTCTGGGGTGAATTGAGCAAATTGGGCACTTGCGAGTAGCTGTGACCTATATTTTGGTTGCAAAATCATATCTTTCACAAACTTGTTCCTTCACTTCTCTGTGATCTGTCGAAGGTTGTTTTTTGACTTCTTTCCTAGAGCCATTTTGTGTAGCTAGATTCGTTGTTTAGCCCACTGTGGTCTGGGCTTCGTTTTTTTATTTTGTCTTCGTTTGTGCATCCTTTAAACACTAAGCCCAACTTGGCACTCTTGGCAACATGTCCTGCAGCACAGGTACTTACCTGAAGTACTCGTATATGTCTTCGTTTTTGTTGTAGTATTTCCCTTCTACCTGCTCCTTCTTGTTGTTGCATTTGCATTTGCACTTTCCCCAGTGGTAAAACTCTGTTAATTTATTTGCGCTCCTTGCGCTCATGGCTAATCTTAAGTGGATAAATCCTGCTCATAGGCTGCGTGCATATTATCGTGTTCCTGTAGATGCGTGTCCTTTGTGTTTGCGTAGCCTGCCTGTCGACTGCCTCATGCCTGCCTGCGTTATTGGCACTTTTCATAATTCAATTTCCATGCCTTCACAGTTCTGTGGCATTCGTTTGTTGCTTGAGCATGTTACACTGGCGACACAATGCAAACTACCTGCCCCACACACTTCTTCCACACGTCTCCCTCTACGCACTTTCTCAGTTGGCCGGGGCCCATTCCGATGATCATTAACTATGCGTAGAACACTGAAAAATGTCAAAATAATTGACATAAACAGCTTTGCTATCTGCTACTGTTCATTTTTCCACTCCGCCAGGATCTGTGCCGACACCTATGTGCGAGTGCACCCTTCAGCTACACTGTCCGCAGTTGGACGGGACGGAATTGATATTTCGTAGGTAGGTTTTGTAATTAATTTCTGTTGTGTGAGAATAAATTATAAATAAATTCTTCGGCAATGATGGGGAGTGAAATAAATTTATAGCCACGGGCGAGTGTGTTGAAGGTCCGCCGCACTATTTCACACATTGTAGAACTCGCTCAGATGAATGATATTAAACTCGAGATGGCTTTTGAACTGATTATATTATCTTTATTTGAACTGATTTTATTGGGGGTTATATATTTATTGTATAAAACCAATCTCCAACAGTGAATCAATGAACCAGTGCGATGTCTTCAAAGAAAGCATATCTCGCTAGATATTGTATCTTCTTTTAATCCTCAGGAAAATGATCTCATAAGCCACTTCTGGTAATTAACGAATCTGGTGATATAACTAATGTGGATCTTTGCTATGTTGTTCATGGCTTCGGAGAATCTTTGCACAATTAGACCATGCCTCTATTCACAGTACCAATTTCGTCTTGCTATCCCTAATTCTCATTGTGTTTATCGCGAATTTTTGCACACAGACTGAACAAGTAAGGAATCAGGATAGGTAGGCAGGGAAAGCAGTCACCCGAAGGGCCATAATTGACCCCTTGTGATACCACATGAGACACAGGTCCCATCTCTTTCCAGCCATTTGGATACCACACGAGGACACAGGTTCCAGGTCCAACCATTTGGAGCTTTTGATGAAGCTAATATTTTTATTTGAAAAGGAACCAGGATACTATTGTCGATTAACAGATTGACGATAAGTAAGCTCACAGGAAAACACGCTCGTTGTTTGAGTTGGACTGACCAATTGCAGCGTATAATTCGGCAGTCCAACTCCAACAACGAGCCGTGTTTGCCTCTGATCATACAGTTTGTCAATCTACTAATCGGCAATAGTATCATAGTTCCTTTGAAATCTTCTTAAATCAATGCTCAACTATACGCGATATAAAGCAGTTGGCAGCGTTATCTCAAGCTCTATTTGTGTCGTTAATGACTCTTCATTTTCAATAGAGTTAATAATTAAAGGAATGGGTAACATTCCCGAAATGGCCAAACTATTTGTGATACCCTTCTTGAAAACTCAGAGGTCTGTTCATTCCCTTACTAGCATGGTGTCTAATAACGTAATGATCCCAACTTGTTCCAATGGAGTTGGATTGGGATCCTTAATCACCGCTTGAAAAATCGTTGCAATTTCTTATTAATTTACTTTTGGAGGGATTTCCTTCTAATCGAAAAATTGTTCGCTTTGTCCAACTTTACATCCATCTAGAAGAGATTTGTGCAAATTATTTTCAATTGCGTAAAATCGGCTCGAAGTCGTTATTAGAAAGGTTTTCAGTGATGTTACCAAAAATCGGGTTCTTAAGACAGCTTCACAGGCTACTGCGGAGCAACTTTGATGCTAATTTATGAAGCGAATTGTTAGTTCGGTTGTAGTCATCATCTGTGAGGCACAATCCCGCTATTATCCAATTTGAAATCATCCAATTTTCATGTAATTACTTATGTTTCTCCTTCATTGTCTGGTAGCCATTTGGTGTCATTCATTCGTGTCATTTATTTGCGCAATTTGTGTGCTGATGAAGCAGTCATTCATCTTATAATCTTTCACATACCTGTTATGGCTCAATCATTTCACAAGGATAAAAGAGCTCAACTACTCGCAGGAGAGTGAAGGAGATATTTCAACTTAAGAATACCTACAGTTTTTTGGGGTGTGTCGAAAGGGACGCAATGCACCAGAGACCAACCTTAGGTGACAATAAGCCGACTTATGATATTCTAAACCAATGAGTTTTAACACGAAATTACTAGTCAGGGAGAGAGATTGGGAGATTTTTCCAAGGCTGAGAAATTTTTGGCGTTATGTTTCATAAGCAGGATTAAGGACATCTTTGTTAGAAATCTACAAAGTATTCAATGAAGTGCTGAAAGTCAGTTATTAGGAAGACAGGAATTTGCGGTATCTTCTCGACGAGTCTCTTCTAGTAAAATTTAGAAGCATTCAAATTAACTTTAGTAGTGATGAAGAATCTAAGATCCTCTTCAGCTATAAAAAATAATCTTTTCCAGCACTATGTGCGTACATATTTTGAGATTGAAGGACTATTCGTATGAATTATTCGTATGAATTAGTCGTATGATTCTTTAGAGGGTTGTGGGATCACTGGAGCTTGCTCCAAGCATTTTAGAAGTGGATTTGGACTTATAATTGTTCTAGAAATGGTTGTGGCGTCAATAGAACTTGTTCCAAGCATTTTAGAAGTTGATTTGGACTTATTAATGTTCTAGAGAGACTTGTGACGTATTAATGTTCTAGAGAGAGAGAGAGTATGCAGCTTGTTCCAAGCATTGGGGGAAGGGGATTGGGACGTATGACGATTGTTCTAGAGATTGCACTGGGATCAATGGAGCTTGTTCCAAGCATTTTCGGTGGGGATTTGGACATATGATTGTTCCAGAGATGATTGCGGCGTCAATGAAGCTTGTTCCAAGCATTTTTGAACTGCATTTGGACGTATTATTGTTCTAGAGACAGTTGTGGCATCAATGGAGCTTGCTTCAAGAACTTTCGAAGGTTATTTGGATCCATGCTTGTTTTCGACACGTTTAGGGGAGGGGGTTAATTGAGCTTTGTTCCAAGCATTTTCGAAGGGTTTTGTACATTACACTTAAAGAACAATTGGACTAGATTTTGGGTTCACTTGAGGGGATCCGATTGTCCTGAGTGTTGTCCAAAACTCTAGAGTTGGGAGAATTGTGCTGTGAGCTCGTTTATAAACCACACTTTCCTTGAATACAGGCAACAATTTTTTATGAGGATAGTCTGAGGTTGGATTTTTAAGGTTTATGCACTCAGTACGAAGACTATCCACATTTTCATAGAATATCTGCATAAATAGTTAAAATTATTCAACGATGTTGCTCTAAATTCTTGTTTAATCGCCACTAAAATAAATTCTGTAGAAATAGGAAAATAAATAGAAAACCCAATTTAATTTGAGTCATATTAAAAACTACTTTAGCACAGAAAAGCAGCCGAGCGATGCCATTCCATTCAACTACCTGCGCCATTGTGGGCACAAGTGGCAGTTCCCCATCAAAGAACTTTTCTCTATTAAGATATGAACTCATCTGCTGGGACAGATTCACAAATTTCCCAGATAGAAACTTTTTGACAAAACAATCGATAGTGATAGCAATTGCAGACCAGGACGAACGGAACCGAAATAACAACAACAACACCAACCACAACAACAACCAAATACGAAACGAATTGAATGTTGTTTGTATAAATAGCAATGGCAGAAAATCAACGTCAGGACAAACGAATAAATGGAGGAAAAAAACTGGAAAAATGGAAGCGACAACAGAGCAAACAAGCAGCACTCCAGTTTCGAGTGTAAATGAGAAAAGTATTCCAAAGCAAGCAGCGGCAGCGGTGACGGACGAGCTGGCATCTGCCGGTAACTGGCAACTGGCGACTGGCAATCTAGAACTGAAAATTGTGACGGAACCAACTGACTTGGCTTCGTCGTGACAAATGAGAACGTTATCATTTCTCACTTTCATAAACACCCAGCAATCTGAGGGGCCGCGGGACGAGGCGAGTGGTGTCGGTAAGTAGGGAAGTGGGAAAATCGTGCACTGAACAGGGCTTTTAAAGATAGGAAACATTACCACTGGACAGCCAACATGCCGAAGTGTGTGCGGAGTGAGCTGAATACCACTTGTAAAGTTATTCAGCAGAAATGGGCTTAGAATCACGCAGAAAATAAGTGCTCAGTGGGAGCAGGTGAAGCCAGCAGCGCTCACGAGTAGTCGTCATCACCAACAACATCAACGTCGTTATCATCATCAGCATCATAATCATCGTCGTCAGCGTCATTATGCCATATAAATACTTTACCAAAGTGGTAAACGAAACATCCTCAGTGGAGCAGCGGGGCGAATGATGCGCCATGTCGCCTGCATTTGCGAACATTTCTCATCAGCAGCAGCAACAGCGTTTATCCATCCAGTGCGAATTCTCCGAAGTATGTCAGTCTATTTACGGATAATGTGCTTTGTATTTAAGGAATTGGGGAGGAGAAGATGGACTCACATTGTGCGCTGCTCTCACTTACCCAGCCCAGAAACAGCTCCATTACTTACACACACTTACGCAGCCACACGACGTCCTGCCCTGCAAAGCGCTGTCATCCATTCCCTGATTCAGTCGGTGTGTCGTTCATTTGTACGGAGTTACTCTTTGCTAATCCGTTTCTCAATTGCACAAATGCCGCTCATATGTGTACCTTGGCGCATTTCCACTCCACTTATTCCATATTCGTGAATGCTGTTTCAGTTACTCCATCAACATCACCAACATCCCCCATCCCCTGGTCCCGGCTGAAGTACTCGCATACTTTAGTAATGTTTCGTGTTATATTTTGCGATTTATGCGCTGGTCTAACGAAGCATGCTTGGGGTCTGGCTACACTGCGGGAGAGTGCGGATTGCTTGTGTCAGGTGTGGTCTGCTTCCTGTGCAGTTTTTGCAAGGAAGCGTTATTTAGCTGTGTGGTGGCGTAAGAAAAGTAAATAACATTATTTTGTCGGGAGTTCATTCCACAATAAAATTTCAACGGAAAATCAGATGTGAGAAAGGCACGAGAAAGAATTTCGTTATACTCCTAGAATGGTTTCAACATTGCACTGAATAATTGTAGCAAACTAGACGCTTCCATCATGCGAGTACTGCGGCAAGTTCGCTAGCTAAATGTGAAGCGCTTCCGATTCCTGAAGGGTGAATGAATACCAAGCTATCTGAACGTCCCAGGATTTCTGTGCATGTCCACTCCTTTGTCGTCTCCTCATGTTAAAGGTGGGTTTTTCAAGCGTTGGATGGAGTTAGGATATGGCTTGAGAATGTGATTTTGAATAAGAGCACCCTTGAAAAGGAATCCAGGGAGAACGCAGGATCGATCACGCTGATAATGCCAAATAATCGTATCAAATTATATATATGATATATAGATCAGAATCGCAAGAGAAAATGAAGAATCTTAAGAGAGCAAGAAGAATATCAGCGACTTCATAGATAGGTAGGTAGGTAGGTAGGTAAGGCGGCCGCCCGAAGAGACTTCATAGATGCAGCAATGATGTTCCATTTACAATCCAACACACTCTTCAAGTCAAGGCGAGCGGCAATTACCGTGGTATTAGTTCATAAAACTTATTTTGGTGGTTCCTAGGCAGCCAACAGTGATCATGGTTAAATGCTCTGTCTCCAGAAAGTAAGAACGCCCAACTTCTTCAACCCACAATTCGCAGGAAACTATAATTTCTTCCTTACACAATCGATGCTCCAACTTGTAGTTTTCGGTGGAGATCGTTCCGATTTAGTTGACAACACCTTTAGTACCCATTTTCCCCTCCATTCATTCATGTATCCATATCAATTCGTATATCGCTTTATACCGAGTATGGCCGTGGCTTGATTCGTGCTTCAAAACACTGAGAGACTTCTGGTCATAAGCAGAGAGGAGTAGGGTAGACCAACTCACGTGGCAGTGGACGAGTGTTATTCGTACCAGAAAATAGGAGGACATAATGCTCGCAGTCCTGTCATTTCCAAGTTTAATGGCCCACACTTAATGCTGAAAACGGGTACTTGCGCTAAGTATGCCTGAGACCGCTGCCAGATGCATATCAGCATATATAAATTTTGTACCATTACCCCCACCCAAAGGAGTAGCTATGTAGGTAGACACATATGCTCTACATAAGTGTGGCTGGCACTGGGGCAGACGCCGGTTCTAAGCCATGCGGTGTGGTGGTGGTGCCAACCCCCTCTTGATTAATCTCAACACTTTCCGTTCCATTAATTTCTCCACCACTGCACACACGCTGCATACAAACCGTGTGGTCTTTGGAGTACGGTGTGTGGCGCGTGGAGTGTGGAAGTTCAACGTGAAGTTGGCCGCAGTGATAAACATACGCAGTCGTCACTTGATAAGTACCATAAACGTGGTTTATGCCCAGGCACCCCCATCTGACGCCCTCGAGTGCTGAAAGGAGCACAATAAGAAAATCTCCGGGTAGTTACTT
This sequence comes from Clusia tigrina, assembly GCA_920105625.2. Classification (NCBI taxonomy): domain Eukaryota; kingdom Metazoa; phylum Arthropoda; class Insecta; order Diptera; family Clusiidae; genus Clusia; species Clusia tigrina. The sequence goes on along the minus strand of OV050031.1, from coordinate 27,825,487 downwards.
TCGTTGCTGCCGTTATTGTTGTTATTATTATCTGCGGAAGGCACTCAGCGGTGCCATATGCACTTCGACGAGCACTGCAGACAGCAACTGGAGCGGAGCAGCTGCATTAGCATTTGCTGCAACGGGGCAGGAATCTCTAAATTGGTATTAAAAATTGTGCGACTTAATGTGGCAGAAAACGAAACGCAAAGCGCAGAGAAAAAGTACCGAGAACAAGAAAAAAGTAGTGGAAAAAGTTGTGCAGCCAGCAACTGCAATGTGGAAACTTTTGCTGAAAGGGGAGATCAGCCCAATGCGCCCACTTTCCCACACCCACACCCGCACCCCCAACTTACAATGCTCATAATTTTAAACATAGACGTTTTCCTTCCTTTCTTTTTTTTGGCTGGAATAAAACAAACGTTTTTCACACCTTTCACCACCGTCAAGCGCCAGGAGAGCCAGGAGCGCCAGCTCGGCGGCCATATTGAAATCGCAATTTAGTCACGAGTGACGACAGATGCACACACTCAGCGGCACGGTTACGGGCACGGGCACGACTCTGTCACCGGCACACTCCAGTGCGTAAGCAGCAAAGGCGGTGATATATTGTTCGGGAGGTTGTCGTTGTTGTGCTTCCAACAGGCCACGAAGGAAGTGCTCAAGTTGCTGCCAGAGTCCTGTCGCCGCAAAATAGTTAATGGCAAAGGTGCCTGCTGCCGGCACATGGGTTAGTTGCGGTAACCATGGCAACTCCCTAATTTATTTTCAAGAAATTAGTGGCAAGTTTTAGTACACTCGCAGCTCTCGAGCAGGGGAGGGTGCGGTGACCACTATTTTTCTTCGTATTTATTTGTGTGCTTTAATTGATCGATATTTGGAATGTGTTGGAAACATTTTTAGCGTCCAATTGAGATTAATAATTCTTCGTGTATAATTCGTAAATGGGTCATGTGGACGGCCAGGGTGGGTAGCGAATGGCATTTAAAGGGTCATTCGAATTGGTGCTGCTTGGCCAACTGGAGAAGTGCGTGGGGAGGAATTTACAATTTATTTTAAACAGTTTCGACATTTGAACGTCCGTCTGCTGAGTGTGTGTAGTGGTAGAAGGGTCGCTTTTGCTGGGTGGTCAGTATTTATGGGAGTTCTACCACACAAGCTGCGTGCGTCTGCGAAGTGATTATAGCGGTGGTAGCACAAGTCTCGAGTGACATATGTTTGGCTCACAGAGATACGAGGATCTACTAGCACTGTGTGCTGTTAAGCAAACTACAAACTAATTGGCATTGAAAATCCAGCAGAGGGAGGAGGTTCAGTTAGTGAAATAGTATGATAGACGTAATCTGTACAAAGGGTGACGAAAATTAGTTTGCTGCTTGTAGTTTGGTCACTGGATTGGGGCCAGTGATACACAAACGAGATGGTTTTATAATTAAGTTTTACAGAATTTGGAGGAATCAATCATACTCTCAGTGAGACAGTTTCCTTCTGACTGCTGAGTTACTGGTAATGTGAGGCACTGCATGGAATTGCGAATTATGTTTGTAGACAGATTCAAAGGAAATTGTCTTCGGAATTGTCATTTAGTATTAAGATTCAAAGTTCATTAGTATATAGATTCAAAAAAGTGGCAGTATAGTATTAAAAAGTAGTAGTAGTATTGTAGACGTGTAAAAATAGTAGTGAAAAAAAGGAAGGAATATGTTTGTTGTACAAAACAATAGAAATATTGTAGGGTAATTGAGATAAAAAAGTAGTAAAGGAGTAGTAGAAAAAATTAGATAAAATAGTAGGAAACATATACGATGCATTGAAAAAGAGGAGTGGAAAAAGTAACAAGAAAAAAGTAGTAGATAAGACAGTGGAGTAAAAATGTAGCTGGAGAGGTTGTAAAGCAAATGCTGGTAATAGGTTAGATTATAGTGGCAGCCTAGACCTAGGGTTGACTCGTTGTGATACCACAGAGATCTTGGATGCTTTAAACTGAAACACCCCCGGGGACTGAAATGGAAACCAGTGGGACTCTCTGATGAAGTGAGCGATATTGCTAATGTAGGATGCCTACTTTAGAAGTACTAATGTAGGATACCTACATTAGCCGAGCGATAGGTAGGATACCTCAGTCGGAACTTCGCCCAGGCATCGATATATCCTTCCTTCAAGGGAAGGGTATTACCATACGAGGGCGGATTGATATTGAAGCTACCTAAGTAGGAAAAAAACATTTTTTTTTTTCAAAAAGCATTTATTTCTCAACATAGTCTCCTTTTACTTCGACACACTTAGTAAGACGATATTCCAACTTTATTACACCATCTGAATAATACGATTTCGGGAACCCTTCAAAATACGCGTTAGTTTCGGTAATCACTTCTTCGTTTGAGATGAATCTTTTTCCTGTGAGCCATTTTTTCAAGTTCGGAAACAGGAAAAAGTCACTAGGAGCTCAATCTGGACTATAAGGTGGATGATTAACCAATTCGAAGTGTATTTCACGTAATTTTAGCATCGTATCTAATGTTGTGTGAACCAGTGCGTTGTCTTGAAGAAAGAGCATTTTTTCTTCTTTAAATGTGGTCGTTTTTCTTTGATTGCATCAATCAATTGATCTAATAATGCACGATAATACTTTCCTGTGATTGTGGATCCTTTTTCAAGATAATCGATGAGCAATATTCCGTGGGCCATAACCTTGCCAGCCGATTTCACTGCCTTCTCCTTCTTCGGAGCACTTCCACCCGTTTCCACCCATTGTTTCGATTGATTTTTGGTTTCAGGTGTATAGTGGTGGACCCACGTTTCATCAACAGTTATTAATCGACACCAAAAATCAACAGGATTGCGCTTTATCAAGTCCAAACACCGCTGTGAAGTGGTCTGTCGAACTCGTTTTTGTTCGACACTGAGCAAACGCGGCACCCATCTTGCCGATAGCTTTTTCATATGCAAATGTTCATGCAAAATGTTGAACACACGTTCATATGATATGCTTACCATTTCAACAATCTCACGCAACTTGACTCGGCGATCATTCATAACGATATCGAGGATTTTCTTGATATTTTCTTCAGTAACCACCTCTTTTGGCCTTCCTGTTGATGGTATTGTTGCAGTGCTTGTTCGGCCGCGTTTAAATTCAGCAATCCAATATTTTACCATGTAATCTGACAGAGCAGACTCACCGTAATGTTTATCGAGCTTTTCTTTTGTCTCTTTCGCCGTTTTCCCTTTCAAATAATCGTGTTTAATCACTGCACGAAATTCGCTTTTTTCCATTTTTCACGAAACACAAAAGTTGCTTACTTCAAACGACTACAACAAATAAACTAATCGATGAATTTGGGTGAAATTTAACCAGCTGACGTTTGATAGATCGCAATTTTTGTGTTTGTGCTGCCATTTAGCGCTAGGTAGCTTCAATATCAATCCGACCTCGTATTTAGAGTTGGATGTGCTCTTTGTCCGACGACCCGCATCTGCAGCAAAAGTCATTGAAGGGTGGATTAAGCCTCTGAGCATGTCTGCCAATAACACAATGGTCTGGCAGGACTGAAACTGTTGTGTCGAAGCTGCGTCCTAGTTGCAGTAATTGCGTTCTTTTTCGGCTAAGCGAAGCCCAGGTTTCTCTGGTGATCATACATGTTTATTCCTCATACCAGAGACTGTTAACTATCCGCCTTTGTATACATACATATACTTTATGTTTGCTTGATGGTTAGGTTTACAAACGTAAGTGGAGCCCCGACGTTTTGGAAGGGTTCTTCTTGTCTGTTGCCGCTCATGACCAAATCGTCGGCTCAAATTGCCAACGATAACCCTGAGACCACCGAAACACACCGAAGTTAACCACCAGTTCATACCGCTGGGGTGTCTAGAGCAGACCGACACCTTACCACAAACTTGGAAGGGATGCAAAAAAGGTAGTAGAATGTGTACTAGATTAAATTACAAGTAATTGAAGAGAAAAGCACTCGAATTTAAACCGTTGATGAAATCGTAGTAACAAAATTAGTAGAAACGTACTTTCATGGTGTAGAAAAGGTAGTAAGAAAATTTATATTTTAAGTAGATAAAAATATGTGGACGAATTGCGTCTTCTGATAAAATATAATCATAAAAAGTACCCAAAAAAAAGGTAGTAGAATGTGCAGTAGATTAAAGAACGAGTAATAGAAGAGAGAAGCATGCGAATTTAAACAGCTGATAAAATTGTGCTTATAAAATGGCAGAAAAGTACTATTAATAAAAAGTACTATAGAAAAGTAGTAGAAAAAGGAGTATTAATGCTGCCAGTAGCGTTGCAAAAATTAGGCCTTTTTTGTACTTTACTGACTCGCAGCTGAGTTGTGGGCCCACAGAATTTCAATCACAGAACTTTCGTTTGTTTTTTGTTCATGAAGTTGATGAAGGGCCTTATCAGTGCTCCTAATCCCCGATGACATTCGCTTCAATGAATTCGAGCTGCCACAGTTTCCCTAACTAAACTTTCCATTTCATCTGCGTACTTCTTTTGCAGTACAGCGGAAAGCACTCAGCCAGGACTCAGTGCTCGTGTATTGTTGACAAGCGCAAAGTAGCCCCATCCCAGATGGCGTACTCTCCCCAAGACCATTCTCCACTAAGAAACTGCGAAAGTTTATGATTGATGACACCACTGCAAGTGAAATTCAAATGAATCCATTAATGAGGAGCTTTTATTTCGTAATTACTCGTAGCACAGCAGAGCAGCGGAATGTCATCTCATTCGGGTAATTAAATTGGCACAGATTTCACAACCTTCCTCTCTTCCTCTTTAAGTGTATAAAAATTTTCACAGCGGGATACACACTTCAAATTCGTGCAATGCCTGCGGGAATACGATGGGAAAAATATTTCTGAAAAATGAAGGCAGGTACTTTAGCGGTACTTTAGACGGTGAGGTTGCTGAAAAAAGTTTATGGGAAAATTAAAGGAACTTTGCGAGCGCAAGCAGGACACAAAAAATTTAATGTCCTTTGCAATCACGCTTGCGGCCGGGCTTCAATAAACTGTTTAAGTCATCGCTAAACCCTTTGAAATATTACGATACCCTTTTCCATCAACAATTTTTCATTAAGACTTAACCGCCAAGCGCCAAGCACCCATGGGCCTTGCACCCAAGCAACTCAAACCAACCCATCCCCAGAAATTTGTGTCCCCGAAACATAAAAATGGCAATCAATGTTGTCATGTTTTCGTTTATTTTCGACAGAAATCCTGTACAACTTTAGTCAAACCGTAAACTAAGAGGACAGAGCGGAAGCAAATCCCTGACGGAAAGTAGCGTCGTACGCGAATTAACAAGGATACTACTCGGGCAACAACAAGAACAAGCAAGGCAAAATAAAGGAACAAATAAAAAGTAAAAGCCAACCAAGCAGCCACTCATTTGATGTGTAATGTGTAAGCTGGGCATGGGTGGGGTGGTGTTTGGCCACAGCGAGCAGTGGGCCAAATCAGCGTCTACACATGCAGCGATTCACTTTCTTCTGCTGGCAAAGGGTGCTGTCTCTGCGACAGTGACTGCGAATAAAAATGCCAAAGGGGGAAAATAAAACAATAACAATTCACATTTTACGAGCATGTTTGTTGCTTGTTTGTCTACAACTCTGCCACTCTCCTAGCGCCCTACTCATGGCTCTCTCTCTGCTTCCTGCTGACTCGTTCTGGCTCCTTAATGTTTGCTTTATATGAAATAAAGATTCAAAAATTTAACTCATATATCAAAATGCATATCCTGGCATGCCCTGCTCGGCGAATGTGAATGTGGGTGGGAGTGGAAGTGTGAGCGTTTTTTGGCATGAACCTCTTTGCTTGCTTGGTCGGTGGCCCGTTTTATGGCTGAAGGCACTTTTCTTGTTGTTGCTTTTATTGCTGTTGTGTTTCTTGTTGTTGCTGTTGTTGTTGTTGTTTGGTATTTGTTGCCTGAAATGGCTTTAAAAACGAAATGACATCAGAAGTAACACAAAAAGCCAGCTGCACTGGCATTTGCGTTGGGTGGCCGCAAGGCGGTAATTAAATGCGGAGTGGGGTTGGGTGGGCACTGCGCCGCCGAGGAACGGGGTACGGGGAACTGGTGACTGGATACTGGGGCCTGTGGCTGTGGCTGGGCTGCGGCCTGGCACTTCAGGCTGCATGTCCGCCTGTGCGTCGGTGTTGGTGGTTTGCGTTAAAGCGCATTTGCATGTATAAACTTGGCTGCTGTATTTTTTGTCCTTTTTTTGTTTATATGCTTTTTTGGGGGAGTTCATTCGTTCATTCTACGCTTACTCGAGTGTGGAGGATAGCGACAGAATTGTGTACTTTTGTAAAATAACAGTAAATGTTGAAGTTTTATTGCCTCACATTCGCTTTGCAAATGGTTTCTGCTGAAATTGGGATTCCAGCGAAAATGCTTCCACTGAAAATGAAGTGTTTATTGTACATTGTTGAACTTTGCCTCATGTTGGGTGATGGTGAGAGTGGGAAAATGGGAAAAGCCCGTACTATAATAATAAATCGTGTAATTTTCTTTGTTGTCTAGCGGGGAAAGTAAACTGTCCGCAGGGCTGCATCATTGTGCAAGCTTTTATAGCACTCAGAAAGTGATTGTTTATTGTGACTGAGTTGAGCATTTCTGCGATTTGCTCAGAAAGTGTTAAAGTTAGTTCACTTTTATGTGAAAGTGGTGACCGCCACTCCAAAGGATTCTGATAATAACAGTTTTATTCACACGAGATAAACGAGAACAGAAGTTGCGGAAGAAGTTGTGCAATGACTCTAACGACTTTGACATTGATTGGTGCTACAGACTCTTGAGGGCAGAACCCACATTAATTTTCCGCAGACTATCGTTTGTGCTTCTTGCAGCCAAATTGTCGAATCATGAATCCTGTGTCCATTTATGTTTCTACGAGGAAAAATGGCGTACTTCAAGTCCAAGACAATTGCTGCTATAAATACTCGTATCCTGGCCAGTTACCTATGAGGTTTCCTCCTTACTTGCCACCATCTCTCTCATTTATAAATTGGTTCAGCCTTCAAACTTTAAAAACTTTGTCCTCATAAAACGTTAGATTTCTCACCTCCCAGTTTCCCACGATTATTCTTATGTTGTGAGCAGGTTCCTATCGGATAGTGTCAGAACCCAGATCGCTAAAGCTGTCCTGACTTTTCTTTAGAATAATTTATGTTCATATTCGTATTGATACGAAAATTAGTTTATTTATTATAGTTCGAATCACTGGATTGTGCCAGAACCCAGATCGTTGAAGTTCTCTTGAGTTTTCTTTAGATACATTCTATGTTCATATTCATATTGATACGAAAATTAGTTTATTTATTATAGTTCGAATGACTGGATTGTGCCAGAACCCAGATCGTTGAAGTTCTCTTGACTTTTCTTTAGATACATTCTATGTTCATATTCATATTGATACGAAAATTAGTTTATTTGTTATAGTTCGAATCACTGGATTGTGCCAGAACCCAGATCGTTGAAGTTCTCTTGAGTTTTCTTTAGATACATTCTATGTTCATATTCATATTGATACGAAAATTAGTTTATTTGTTATAGTTCGAATGACTGGATTGTACCAGAACCCAGATCGTTGAAGTTCTCTTGACTTTTCTTTAGATACATTCTATGTTCATATTCATATTGATACGAAAATTAGTTTATTTGTTATAGTTCGAATCACTGGATTGTGCCAGAACCCAGATCGTTGAAGTTCTCTTGAGTTTTCTTTAGATACATTCTATGTTCATATTCATATTGATACGAAAATTAGTTTATTTGTTATAGTTCGAATCACTGGATTGTGCCAGAACCCAGATCGTTGAAGTTCTCTTGAGTTTTCTTTAGATACATTCTATGTTCATATTCATATTGATACGAAAATTAGTTTATTTGTTATAGTTCGAATGACTGGATTGTGCCAGAACCCAGATCGTTGAAGTTCTCTTGACTTTTCTTTAGATACATTCTATGTTCATATTCATATTGATACGAAAATTAGTTTATTTGTTATAGTTCGAATCACTGGATTGTGCCAGAACCCAGATCGTTGAAGTTCTCTTGAGTTTTCTTTAGATACATTCTATGTTCATATTCATATTGATACGAAAATTAGTTTATTTGTTATAGTTCGAATGACTGGATTGTGCCAGAACCCAGATCGTTGAAGTTCTCTTGACTTTTCTTTAGATACATTCTATGTTCATATTCGTATTGATACGAAAATTAGTTTATTTATTATAGTTCGAATCACTGGATTGTGCCAGAACCCAGATCGTTGAAGTTCTCTTGAGTTTTCTTTAGATACATTCTATGTTCATATTCATACTGATACGAAAATTAGTTTATTTGTTATAGTTCGAATCACTGGATTGTGCCAGAACCCAGATTTCGGGAGTTTTACTGAATAATTAACAAAGTTTAATTTGGGGTAAGATTCACTTTTGATTTTTTCTGTGGCAATTGAAAGGAGTTTCTTTATAGCTACTTCCGAATGACCACTGAACCACCATAAACCGCGTCAACACCATTCATATACATACGAAAACGTTTGCTGGGAAGACCCGGCTCATGAATGATTTATTGTTTAAGACTCATTAATAGCCTTTAAGATTGGCGACAAGATATTAACAGCAGCTCGTAGCGAGTGTGGATATAACTTGAATGGGACTTTATTCTGGTCTTATACTCAGTACTTGAGGCCAGTTTGAGACTCTATTGGAGGCTCTATTGGAATCATTTAAGAGATTTGACTCATTTATCAGGGTTTTGAGTTTATGTTCTTCCAGTGCTTCCTTGTAATTACCACTGCCGTTGTATTTGATGTCTGTTCCAGCTGAAGTGGAGCGTTTAATCACTCTACCGCAGACATATTTGTGCTCTTTATATCGCTTCTTCGACGTATTGTTCTATGCTTATCCTTGTTTGAATACGCATGTTTTAATGTCTCTAATATTCTTTGCAATCTCTCTGGAGGTACTCGCACAGCTCAACATTCCTTGCACACTTAATTAAGTTTGCGCCCACTGCACATGCATGCATCACTGCTGGAATTCCAGTCTAATTAACTGCCCGCATTATGCGGCAGTTGTGGATGCCAATAAGCGAGTAATGCGCCACAATGAGCCGGTTCATGGTGCCCAGTTGATAGTTGAAAATAAAAATTAAATTAAATTCGCTTTACAGTAGCGAATGCCGGACCCACACCCCAGACGTATGTGCGCACAATTTGAACGTGCAGTTTAGCAATTTCTGCACCATGCCCGAAAAGCGTTTAATGTGTGTTGAATCCAATTAAAAGTTCCTTGACAGCCTGCAGCGGTAAACTGTGGCAGCCAGGAAAGGAACAAAACTTTTAAACACGTGAGACTTAAATGGTAAATTTCTTCCGCTTTGTTGCCACTGCTTTGCTGGTCAGGTTCAGGAACAGGGCCCTCACACACACACACACACACATAGCCAGGACGTCCTCGTAATTAATTGATATAAAACACGCCAACTAGTTTCCACTGACATGGAAGGACGATTTGTAGTGAAAAGAAAGGAAAAAGAAACGGAGGGAAAAGTGGGCATAAATTACGTGCAGTTTATTAGTATAAAATCCCGATTAGTTATGTTAACTTCAAAGGGAGTCAGGGAGTCAATCTTAATTTGGCTGTGGGACTCTTACGTGTACCCTAGGCCATACATTAATAAGACCCTCATGTCAGTGGCGTTATTCACCGAAGTATACAATTTCAATTCTCTTATTTACCACGGGATTTTTGTGGGTTGCTTTCCCTCTTCTATATTCTCCTATTCCAAAGTACTTCTTTCCCAACCACAGAGTAATTGTAATTCGTTAAAAAGAACCCTTTAAAGTATATTTAAAAAAGTCAGCAGAATTGTAGTACTTAGTTAATGCTAATGTTATGCTACTCCAAATTCTACTAATTCACTATATTTATAGTAATATGAATATACAACCCACTATAAAATTATGTGTTTCGGTAACACTCTATTATAAAAGCAATAAAAGTGGTGTACAAGTGGTTTTTTTAAGTGGTTCAGGGTCACTTGGTGAACAATACTTTTCTGGGACACTAATGCAATTCATTTTGGTTTGATTTTGTTGTTGGTTTCGCGAAGCTGCTTTATCTATAATGGTATATCACGTTCTCCTTCGATTCGCCACCCAAATCAATGCATGCCAAATAAACAACGAAGTTTCTTGGTTCTTAAGTTATACAAATTGGCAGCACTGTCACTCTTCTGTCAGTATAAAAGTATTCTCGTATATGCCAAGCATACAAAATTTGACTTGGCAGCACCTTTACAAGTAGCTCAGTCGTATAAGCGAACTAATTCTAACTCGTTTAATCGTCTCCTTGTCGACTTCGTTATGTTGTGTTGTTGTGGTTGCTCACAAGCTACAAAATACTCATAAGCGTTGATTAGCGAATGGAGCAGGTCGCATAGAAAGCGGGTACTATAGAAGAACTTACCGCGAGGATTTGTTATATGTACTCGTATATAAAGAGGGGCATAAATCGTAGAATTATTATAGTTAATGGTAGGCCCCTCTTATGCTCTGCGATCTGCGTTGGATCAACAGTTGTAATCCACCCCACAAGGGAGATTTTTTTCCATACATTTTACCAGATCAGTAGTTCAGGTATCTAAATTCCTCCTCCATACCTTGGAACAGTGTTCATTTTTGTCACTGTCGAACATTTCTATAAACACGACATGGAGTTTATAAACAGGGAGTAGAATGGGCATCAATACCTGAGTGCTTGCAGATCTCCTTCTTCGACGGCTCTCCCGCTTCACACTTCTATAAACAGGGGTCACGGATTTATGTGATTTTCGTCAGCTTTTCACAAATGCAATACGAAATATCATACTAGGAATTTTATTTTACTTATTTAAATTTACTCTGTTTGAAATGGAGCTCGAAACGGAAGTGCGTCCGGGCTGCAGGAGGTGTATTTTCATTATTACATGCGTGTTTTTGTACACATGTCTCCACTCCCTCTCCGATGATCTCTCTGGGGTGCACCTCTTTGCGCATTGGTGTTTGATGCATCAAAGGGAAAACCGGTAAAGGTAAATTTGTGCTTTGTAGTCGTATTTCGCACACAACGACTCCAGCATAGTTCAAAGGCTCCCAGCATACGCAGTGCATTTCAATTTGCTTGCCGGTAAACGCCCTTTAGACGCCGCAAAATATACTACACACTTTTGGTTCATTAAAGTTTTAGTCAGAGTGAATCCGCGTACTGCTTGAGTGCGGCGTCCCGCCTAGATTTCCGCTAAGATTTTTAGCAATTAATCATTGTGCAATCAAGCGAAACTAGCAAGATTCCTCCTGAGTCTATTTGGAGCCAACCCAACGCCCTCTATTTTAATTTATATGCCAGCTCAACGCTGATGTCTTAGCTTTTCGTTTTCTCTGCTCAACCGTGTGGAAATACCTTAATCGTTTTAACATCTACCCAAGGCAGGGTCTTAACACACGCACACACGCACACATTCAGACATGCATATACACACACATGTACACGTACGAATGACTCATGTCTAACCAAAATATTCCCCACTAAAAATTTGCAACGCCATTTTGTGGTTGCTTCCATAGCCAACTTTGAGCAGGTTTGGCTGGATGCACAGTGGGCGCAGCAGGGAGGATTTCGTTTTGGGCCACCAGCACATTTCAATGTAAAATCAAACATTCTGTGTATAGTCTTTTTAAGTATTTTTTCAAGCATGACAGTGGAGCATTGGGTAAAAAGTACAAATGCTAGTGGGACTTTAACTTGGCGGAAGAGAGCATTCTTCCTTATTGATTGTTTCTGCTCTGAAATATCGCTCTAAAGCTCCTTGAACCATAGCGTTTGCTTTACTATTGCAGTGGAGTCGTCATTATGAGGTCACATTCGTTATGGTGAGAATTGTATGGGTTAATCAAATCAATGGGGATATGCTCTGCAGAATCAACATTGCTACCCTGCTGCCTGCTGGGGTGCTTATTATAGGCACGAAAGAATGACCAATGTTAGAAAAATAAATATTTTGTATTCATGATAAAAAAAGTTGAGGATTCAATGAACCCCTCCAGGCTAGCCATCGCTAGTGGCCTTCTTGTATTCAAAATTAGACACCATAGGACATGAAAACAACAATTTTTATAACATTATTCTTCAAAGCTTGGTATGATATCTGCCTGGGTACTCATTTGAGGGCCTGGGTTACTTGAGTAGAGTAGTCCTTGTTAAGCCTCACACATTATTAATATTCTCGTTGATGGATCTCACATGGTTTGCGGTTGGGTCATTTATTTTTCAATCCTGTTTCATAATGTTGCTGCCTCCCGAGCTGATGAGTTTGTTGAGACCTTTCTATTTATACTAAACAAAAATCATGAACAACTCCGAATGATTGTAATTTATATCAAAGTAAATCACAATCTTTGGGGTCGCGTGGATATGTCATCATGACACTATTGCTAAATAGGGCGTTCCTAGAGTTGTCGAAGATTTTACCTACCTACTTACCTAAATTGTATTTATCGTTCTCTGAAATTGCTTTTCTATACAAGGTATTTCTTCTATGATTCATCTGGTAGCTCATATGGTAACAGTGAAGAGGAACTTTGAGAGAAACTCTGGGAGGAACTCTGGGAGGAACTCTGGGAGGAACTCTGGGAGGATCTCTGGGAGATGGCGCTCTTGTCATTGTTGAGGTTTAGACCCCGTTTTCGGACCTCAGACTGCGTTCTCATAACGCGCCTTCATCCACCAAAGAGTTTCATTAAAGACTCACTAATAAAATACGTGCACGTTTTACTGTCGGGATGCAGCTTTGACCGCAGACTTTGCATCACGTCATCGTGTCAAGTCGTAATCTTCCACTCTGTACGCAGCCTCGAGTTTCGCTGTGTTTGTTAGGAGTGGGGTGAGGTGTGCACCGGAGGAAATTTAATTTAATTGGAAATTTTCTGGACACGTTCATTTTATACGTACACAAATTGGCAGCATCGATGAAGCATCAGCAGAGCTATGCTCCAACACGGTGGCTGACACCAGTACAGCCACCCCTGTCCCCACCACCCTCCCGCCCAGCCAACCAGTTGTATGCAGTTCACGCGTATTAAAGCATAAATGCCGCCGCTTATTTATTTTTCCTGCTACACTCGCGCACTCTGTGCTATTGACTGGCAGCGTTGCTGGTTGGAAGGAGGCAGTGGAGTCTAAGGACGAGGGTAGGTGTGTGTGTGTGTGTGTGTGTGTTTAGGAAAATGAGCGAAATTGACAGACAAAGCGCAATTCTCGCTGCGTGTGACTACATTTTGTGCTAAGAAATTCAAGCTCATGCTGTGTCGTCAGTGAATTGACACTAACAGCCAAATTACTTATGAAAATGTCAATTGTTTGCACAGTGACAGCGCGCTGCTCGGGAGCTGTGCGGGTCCTGCCGCACGTCGGAGCATTCTCCGCGCAGTGGTGTGGCAGGCAAACAACAATCAACAACGAAGAAAGTACTTTGAACTTGTTTATTTTAATATTTTCCCTAAGTAGTCGGTACAATGGCGCGCAATACCAGCTGCAGGAGGCAGCAGGAAGCTCAAGGAAGCTGTCAGCAAATGCCGTCATTTTAAAATAAATGTTGGCAGTTCATTTCACAATAGACGCGAAATGGATTTTTTCTTCCACAACAAACAATGATGGGAATAGCATGACTGGGTCTGTGGTGGGGTGGGTTGTTAGTGCGGTTCCTATGCGGTGCACGTAGGTGGGGGTTGGCGGGCTGGGAACACAATGGTTTAAATTAGCGCAACTAAACGTTCTGTTGGAAGGCAGTTCAACTCAGTCACGAACTGATTAATCATGCTAATGAAACCTTTTGATAGTTCCAGAGCGTAAATTGCAACGTATCGGAGGTTTGTGGTGATGGGGCTGTGAGGCCTTTGAGGAAATCCGTATTTTAATCAATTTGTTCAGTAAATAACAAAACGCATTATACATTTATTTGTTTAATTTTAGATTTAAATTGTTCTATTCTTTATTTTAAATATGTTTCTTTGCTCTTTCAGGTAAGCAAAACAACTCCTTCGTAGTTATTACAGGATAGTGAGTTACTTTCTGGGCCCGGCTGGTCTAGGGACAATTCATCACTTTGAGGAACACATGAACGTGAGTTTGATCGAAAAAGAAAGTGAAAGGAGGGTTACAAACAGATAAAAAGGAGAATATAAAAAGAGAGAAAGAGGGAATAAAAAGAGAGGAAAAGGGCAATAAGAGATAAATATATAAAAACACAGTTAAAGAGAGAAAACAGAGACAAATACAAGAAAATTATGAAAGAGAGATCCAAAAAATTTTAAAATTACATTCCAAATCGATTGAAAGATAAAGGCGAAAGGAATAGGAAGAGAGAAAAGAAAGAGAAATATACGTGATTAGAGAGAGAAACAGGCATATATATCAGAGAATATATATACGAGTATATATAGAGAAAAATATAGACAAATAGAGAAAAACAGAAAAAAATAGAAAACCAAATAAAAAAGAGAAAGCAAGAATGAAAAAAAAATGTATGTAAAAAATTGATGGAAAGATTGATGGAAAGATTGAGGAAGAGGTAGAAATAGAGAGAAAGGGAGGATAGAAAGAGAGAGATATGGAGAGAAAAATGTAGACAAAGAGACAAAAACAAAGTAAAGCATAGAAAAATACAGGAAGGAGATGACATAAAAAGAGCATCAGAAAGAAAAAGAAAGTTATATAAAAAAATCGATTGAAAGATAGAGAAAAAAGGTAATAACAGAAAGAAAATGTGAAGAGAGAAATGAGAAATAGAGAGAACGGGGGAATAGGAAGAGAGAGAAATAGGGACTAGAAAGAAAGATAAGGGGTTTATGAGGAGAGATAAGGGGCATATGAAGAGAGATAAGGGGTATATGAAGAGAGATAAGGGGTATATGAAGAGAGATAAGGGGTATATGAAGAGAGATAAGGTGTATATGAAGAGAGATAAGGTGTATATGAAGAGAGATAAGGGGTATATGAAGAGAGAAAAAGAAATATATTAAGAGATAAATATATATAAAAACAGATAAAGAGAGATAAACAGCAAAAGAAAAATAAAGGAAAATATGTAAAGAGAGAACCAGAAATAATATATTCACATAAAAATATCGAGAGAAAAAAGGAGAATACACAAAAAAAATAAATTGAAAGATAGAGTAAAGAAAAAGAAAGAGAAAAATGTAGAAAAGAAATATAAATCGAGTAAACAAGAAAGAAGAAGAGAAAAATATTGGGGAAAAAGAAGAGAATGAAAGAAAAATAAATTTATATAAACAAAATTATTGAAAGAGGGAATATATGAGAAAAAATGTATGAGAGGGAAAGAGATAGAAAAAGAGAGAAACGGGAAATATCAAGAGACAGAAAGAGGGAATAGAAAGAGATGGGAATATAAACAGAGAGAAATTGGGAATAGAAAGATACAGAAAAAATATAAAGATAGATAAAAGGAGAGAAAGAGAGAAAAGTATGGATAAAGATAGATAAAGAGAGTAAAACAGAAAAAACCAGAAAAATAGCTCAAAAAAGAGATATTTTCATAAAAGAAATCGACTGAACGATAGAGAAAGTGATTAAAAGAGAAAAATGTGAATAAAGGTAATTGGGTAAACAGAGAAAAATATTTGTAAGAAAAAATAAAAGAGAACCGAAAGAAAAAGAAATTTAAATAAAAAATCTATTGAAAAATGGCAGGGAAGGGGTACAAAAAGAGAAAAGATAACAAGAAAGAACAAGAAATGTAAATAAAAGAAAACGATTGAAAGTTACAAGGGAAGAGCGAGAAAAAAGAGAACTATATGCTGCCAGTGTGGTATCAGAGTTGAGACAACAAAAGACATATTCCATCGGTTGAGCAAGTGATTACTGTGTAGTCTACACTGCTTGTACTGCCTTATGACCTAGTCTTAAACTATTTCCCCAGTAGTTCTGGGGATCCGTAACACTATGGTACTGTGCTTCAGTGCTTCCGATGTTGTCTTATTCTATCCAGAATAAGAAAACTTACACATTGGCCATAAATTTCCCATGATTGAGTATACTCGTATGTAGACGCTGCTTGCTCAGACCCCCGGTATAAATTTCCAATTGATTTATTTTAGTCACACTTTTCCCTCTGCACTTTAGTTCTACAAAGGGCCTATTTGGTTTAACTGCCCGTTTAGCCTCCTCTTATACAATTTATTGTTCCACTTTGATGCTTAGCCTTTAATTTCCTGCGCTCTTTGGTCCGAGCTGTTAATGCTGGCTGGACGGCAGATGATGGATGGTTGCTAAAATCATCACCAGAGATCGATGGTTTTTTCCACACAGCCTCGCATACACATTTTCTGCTGCGCCCAATTGCGTACTGTGTTCTGGGGCTCCCTTTCAGTGCTCCAATGTGTCCATGTTCCCCTATTAGCACAATTTTTTTGTGCTCGTCAAATTTCCCGCTACCATCACTCTTCATTTGTGGCATCAAAATACATTTTCCGCTTCATTTGACAGCTGAGCGCAATCAGTTTGACATTCACCAGGCGCAATTCCCATTGCCATGCCCCTTAGCCATGGCTAAGCTCAAGCACATGCTCCTTCCCGCTCCCCCTCCCGTTGCCGCTGCCGGTGCTGCTCTTGTTAACCATGTGCAGCCTGTGTGGTTGGGTGTTTTTTTCTGCTCCGCTGTTGAACTGTCATTGCCTTAAATTGCCCCCACTTCTGCCCCCACTTCTGCCCCCACTTCTGTTCCCATTCAGCAGCCGCCCGCATTTAGAATTTTTATTTATATTTCTATTTAAAATCTTAGAACACTTCGCCAAGAGTCGCTTTAATTTTGGAGCACTGGCAAAAGGCATGGCAACAAGCACGCTCCGCGCCATTTGGTGGATGGATTATGTGACGAATGATGATGATGATGCTGATGATGATGCCAGCCATTTCGACACCCGATAAAGTCAATAATCATTTTAAAGAATTGATTTGAATTTTTATTTGCCTCTCTATTACGTACTCGCACATTAGCCTACGCGCTGTGGAGATGCTCGTCCTGTGCCAGCAGAGGGGGGACGTGCACGAAATTCGAGTAGGAAGTAAACACTTGATTAGGGGATTTTGTGTGCGTACATTCGATATCCGCTGTGGGGGACACGCTGGAGTTGCGACACCCGGGTGCGAACTCTTTGGGAAATGGGCTTTAATGGTGGGAAGCAAAAAGTTTCAAATTCTGACTACGCCTGAAGTGAAGAAATTTGAGTAGATTTCGGCATCGCAAGTGAATGCCAAAGTTGCGTATGGAAATTTAATTTCATGACGGTGTGCCCCCGAATATGAAAGATTTTATTACGTTCATTCCGGCAACCCACACTAACAGCCGGAAGGTTTCAACGACCTTAATGCACAGCAGGAGGCAGAGGCAAGTATGCAAAAGTATCAACTGCGAACATGTTTAGACGGCAACTTGGCAATATTGCCGTAAATTAATGACTAAAATGAATTTCGGGTCATTGCAGTTCACAAATGCGAGTAGGTTGGACAACAATCTGAGATAGGATCAGACTAACACCAACTTAAAGCAGCCACTGACACAAATTGGAGAACTTGAAACGTTCCTTTTAATAATAATTACCATGATTCTAGAAATCTCATAGAGAAAGAAACAATGATATGAGTGGACAACGCAATTGTACCATCCTCTGTGTATATTCGACTGGATGGAAAAAAACATTAGAATGAGACCACGAAATCCCGAAGAATTCAATTTGATATCACGAATCTAGTATTTTGGGAGTCTTTAATAGTTTCGCTCAGTGTTCTTGATGAAAATGATTAACTGATAACTGTTAGGGAAGGAATCTAACAATCATCAGAGAAATTCACCACCAGTATCATAATCATCATAGAAATTTTCCACAGTAGTCGGACGGTTCCTTGTATGGACACATGAATCTGGTGTTCTGTCAGTAACACACTCTTTAATAGTCGCACTCAGTGTTCTTGGCGAAAATCCTAAACTGATAATTGTTAATTTGGGAAGGAATCTAACAATCATCATGGAAATTCTTTACCAGCAGTTGGACGGTTCCTTGAATTAAGACTGTAAGTTTCGAACTATGTTGTTACTCTTCTATGATGTCCTTCAATTCAGCTTTCCAAGGTGTGATTATCTGGAAGAGGTGTGTAAAAAGAATCTCCAGCACCCAATTTTGGATACTTCTCAAGAGCACTGCCATTGATATGTCCCTGTAGAGTTTAACCGTTGGGTGATGTGCTCCTTCACAAAAAATCACAAACTCCTTCTTCTGTAAATAATTGAAAAATATCTTAAAATGTATCCGCTGAGCTTTCTTCCTTCCCCTTGCGAAATGCTTACTAACTTTTAAATTTTAACTAATTCCACAAACTTCCCTAAAAGCTTGTGTGCTTCTTTCTATGCACGAGTAATTTGCAAGTCAGTGTTTCTTAGAAAATCATGCCAGAAGAGCAGCAGCACTCGGTATTCCACAACAACAACAGCTGCACAAAAAACCAACAAAACAATGACGCCAACAACATTTACAACCATTCAGACAGCGCACACGTTCAGCTCGACTTAAATTACATTTTTGTAATTAGAGAGAGGGGGAGAAAGAGAGTCATCAAACAAGTGTGCTTCATACGCAACAGTTGCAATTGCTGCATTTATTCTTCTTGTTGTTGTTGTTGTGGTTGTTGTTGTCATAAGCATTACATGCCCCTGTCGGACATGCACGTATGCATTTTACGGGAGCACCACGTTTGAGTTGCTTCAGGAACATGCCAAATTAATTCCGAATGCGTGTCACTTTTGCTATCGTATTGTTGGTCATCGATTACTATCGCATTACTATGGAATGGGAGTAACCAATTAAAACAGATATATTCTTAAAATATTCGTTGCATAAAGTTGTTACAGGAGACAAACGAGAGTTCGAATGCGCCAAGGATGGACAGAGTAAGGATTGGAACCCATTTAACGTTGACCAACAGAGTTTTATAGAAATTTGTATCACTGTTCTAGAAGATCTCTGCATTGTAATGAAATGTTTGGAAACAAATTTTATCCCTTTTTGGTAGCTCTGTGTGGGAACACTTAATGCAGTAGCTTCATATTAGAAAGCTGGGGATATATTGGAGCTGCAGCTTGTGTATACACCTGTTCTTGTGTCTCAAATGGTTAAAATGTAAGATAGTCAATTAATATTAACTCTGTGAAGGAAGAGTAAATGCAATTGCTTTATAATGGGAGGCCGGATTTATATTGAAATCTTCAGCATTTGCATATAGACCTGTTCATGTGCCTAAATGGTTAAAATGTTGCTTTAAGATAGTCAATTTAATATTAGGCGTATTCGATTCGTATCTTGTATCGAGCCCGTATCGAGTTGTGCGAATAAAACAGCAAACGAGTAAGTGGTTAAGGTAAGACTGAAAAATAAAAATCCAAGGGATATTTTCATGGGTAATATTTAATCTCGTTCGGTTTCAAGCAATTTTCAATTTCGAAGCAGTTTCTATCGCGGATAGAAAAACTCGCTCGTTTCATCCGAGTATAATTTGCTCGATAGCTTTTTCCATACAAAAGTCTGCTCTATCCTCGATAGAGTGGTGAATCGAATACGCCTATTATTGCCATACCATGTTCTTGTTTTAGGGTAGAACTCGTTGTCTCTCAGGTGCTCTAAAGATACTGATTACTTTGGGTTATCCTTATCAATTCACTTTTGAGGTTAAAGTTAAAGTAAATATTCATTATATCGAATTGACGACGCATCTTGGATTGTTTCTAGTTTTAGTTGGACGTACTCATATCTTAGCTGTGGAAAATACTTTAAACAGGGTACGGTCGAGTTGTTACTTTGTTTTAATATTATACGAAAATAATTCTGATGGCTTTGCAATTATATACATACTCGTAGTATATGACCCCCTTCAATGTAAGTGATTTAAGAGTAAAAATTCAAGAAAATCATATCTGCGGTTCTTCAGAATCTGACAGGCACATGTATATACAAGCACAGTATTAAGTTTGTATATAATAAAATACTTTAGAATTTGACATAAAAATTTTTATTTTTTATTTTTATTTAATAAATTTGTAAATTAATTACAAATTATCTTAATGCAGCTGAAGCATCTAAGGCGTTATATGAGCACGATTTTTAGTTTCTGTATAATATTTAAATAGACTGCTAAATCACATGCCAATCGTCTTAGAAAGTAGTGTAAGACTCTTTCCCCCAAATGATACTTGTATGAATTCGTCATTAATCTTTGGCGCTGCTGCAGAAAGTTTCTACCGGGGCAGACGGGAGCGAGAGTGTGAGCGCGTGAATGTGAGCGAAAGTAAATTGTCAACATTAAAATTAATATAGACAAATAGCGGAGTAAAAGCATAGAAGAAGAGTTTGTTGAACCTTTGGTTTTGCTTATTTGCATGTGTGTGTGTGTGAGTGGGTGTGTGTGTGTGGTGTGAGTTGGTTCGTTTGTGTCTCGGAGTGACACGTTGCAATATTTAATTGCGACACAATTACTCACAGAGTTCCACAGTTCTGCCACAGTGTTTTGCCCACCAAGTGCAGGCAAAGAAAACTGTGAAATAGTGTTTGAAATGAATGAAAATATCCCTGGAAATATGCAATGAAATATTTTGTCCTGCTGCTGGTTTTGCCGGTTTCAAGTGTTTTTTTGTTCGTTTTTGCTTTTGCGGCTATTATGCTGTGGCTATTATGCGCCCTGTTATTGTTGTTTTTGTGTGGTAATTGAATTTTCATTTCTTGTTTTTGTGCTAATGAAAACTGAAAACCTTTTAAAAACAGTCAAACGCACACGCTTACAACATAGCTAGCCAGCCTCACTCGTCACTCTCATATATTCTGTACACCCAGAACAGTACTTCCCCCCTCTCGAAATAAGTTACTTCTGCAATGCGCATTGAACTGTGGCATTGCGAGTGTAACCATTGCGTACCCTGCCCCTACTCCGCTATGGACTTTGTGAGCTGCGTGATGGGGTGAGAAGCAAATGGGTCCGTTTCGGTACACATTTCCTTTTGGGGGTTTTCCGTCTCCCTTTTTAATGGGTATTAAAATTTTTCTATGTGCTGCTGTATTTTATGGCCGAAACGCTGCCGTTGTACACTAGAGGAGTTGCCTGAAGCCGCTCTGCTGAGTGAGTGGACTGAAGTGAAGTGGCGTGGCGTCGAGTACTTGTACAATATTTTATGTTGCATTACATACACATCAGTGTGCCATCTGTGCGTTGTCAAGCATTTGGAACTGCCTGCTGGCTTGCCTGCCTGTAACTGCCGCATGTTTAATGCTGTGCTGCTGCTGCTGCCCGCTTCCCCCACCAGCTGCTCCATTTTCCGGTAAGTGTTGCCTTATTTTAAGTAATTCAATTCAATTCAGTTCAATTTCTTCGGTACCAATGGCACAAAAAAGGCTTTTCTTTTGTTCCCTTTTTTGTTGCTGTTGCATTTAAGCATTTCACTAGTTTTCCTTTTTTGAGCACATGGATACACTTAAGTGTGTTTGTGTGAGTGTGTGTTTGAGAGTGTGTGAGAGTCCTGTATCTTTTTGTGCCTGCTGATTTTAACTCAACTTCCACAAGATGCCGCTGCTTTTATCTGCAACCAGCAACCGAGTCCTCCCTGTTACGAGTACTTAAATATTTGATGCTGTTTGTGCGTTTTTCGGCAAATACTTCAAACTTTATGTGTGTGTTTGCCAGTCGGAGACTGTGTGTGTGTGTGAGTATATGCCTATTCCTATTTTCTATCTCCCACCAGAGAATTTGGATGCTTCATAGAGCAGTCACGGTCCACGGTACACGGTGTAGGACAATGTAAAGAGGACTTTTTGAAAATAGGTGTTTTTAGTGGGGCCATTTAGTGGCAATTGAACTGCCAACCACTCCTCGTATTCGCCTGATTTGGCACCGAGGGACGTTTACCTTTTCGGAAAAATGCATTTGTCGGTTGAAGGGCAGCGTTTTGAAGCCATTCAAAAGCGATCTCCTGTAGGCCATCCCGACGATCCTGTAGGCTGACGAACTAAAGCACTCATTCGACATGCTTTGGACAGTACTTTATTGAGTCGAAAGATAACTATTTTGAATAAATCGGTTTTGATAAGAAACTTTTAATTGTTCTTATATTTAAAACGTCATATTCTCTTTGGAATGCATCTTGTGAATTGAATAAGGAGAAAGAAAAATCCGCATCGAACAGATCAAAAAAGCTGTGTTGGATTCGTCACTCAAGTTCATTCTTTCCCCAAAAATATCAACGAATTTGGCAGCACTAAAAATAAAAGTACTGCCAGTATTCATATCTTTAATCGGAAAAGTTTTATTCTATGCCCAAATGATTTGTTATCACAGTCCACATCTCAAGTCGTTAAAAAGTAACGATCTCGAAAACTTTTCTTCTCGTCATTCCATACGAACTTCAATATAAGCTACATTTAGCGAGTTGAGGCTAATTGAAATTAGTGTTGCCAACCTCCAGCAAAATCTGACACTCCAGAGCGAACCGTGATCTTAGCGGTTTGGAGTGCTGATCCTTCCACTCACATATAATTTGTACCATCACTTCGCTCCTGTCACCTCAGACTCATACTGCACTGATACCAATTTTTCAGTGAATATCATGATGCATGACATGTCATTGACAATTGATTCAAAACTTTCAAATCGTAAATTTACGTGAAAATACCGACTGACATTCTTGATGAGAACGATGTCAATGTCTGCCACTTTTCTGCTGGGTGCGTGCTCTGTGAGCTGTTTCAGTGAGCTTCCTCTACTTCACGCAACCATTTCCTCCACACACACACATACACATACACTTGTGGGGAAACTGCTATGCTTGTAGGCATGCAAGCGGGTGAGTGTGTGTGGGTGTGGGTTGTTTGCTTGCGTTTAAATGCTTTTAAGTGTTGTTTTCTGGGTTTTTTGGTTTTCCAAACTCATTTGTTGCAAGTTTTCCAAAGTTTTTGTAAAATATTTTTATTTTATTTCTTTTCTGTTTTCATTTTTGGGAAATTTCAAATTGAAACTTGAGTGCAAAAGTAAAGTAAACAAATTGTTCGTTGCTTTTGTTATTCTTCTGCGTGCCTTTAGATTTGATATTCCAAATATGCTTGAATAAATTGAATAGAAATTGTAGAACGTGAAAGGGTTTTCAAAACGAATGCGATTACTTTGGGCCATTCGTATTCAGTTAGTGTGCAATCGCCATTGGACAATTTACCCAATGACCACTCGGAGGCAGATGCTCGGCCAATTCCAATTCCAACTTTGAAGTATTTACGCTGGACGCACTTAATTTTGACACAGCTGTGAAACAGCATTTGAGAGGTCTTCTATCAACCTACAAATCAGTCACCACAATGACATTCGGTTCGTGAGCCTTATACCACCAACCAGTGGAGCTTCCAAGTAAGAGGAGTTTCCAAGCGAAGTCTGAAACAGAAGATTTAAATGGTCTCTGATACTCGTATACCAGATTCTCTTGCAGTACACCCATAATGGGTGGAACTGGTTAGTTTTTCAGCCCTATAACTGAGCTGGCATTTTTGTGTCAGAGGTGCATATAAGTTAGATCAGTGTTGGTGAGTTAGATCAATGGTGGTGAATTAGAATAATAGTGGTGAGTTGAATGGTGGTACGTAACATCAGTGGTGGTGTGTTATATCAGTGGTGGTGAGTTAGATTAATCGTGGTGAGTTAGATCAATGGTGATGAGTTACAGCAATGGTGGTGAATTAGAATAGTAGTGTTGAGTTGAGTGGTGGTACGTAACATCAGTGGTGGTGTGTTATATCAGTGGTGGTGAGTTAGATTAATCGTGGTGAGTTAGATCAATGGTGATGAGTTACAGCAATGGTGGTGCGTTAGATGAGTGGTGGTGAGTTAGATTAGAGGTGGTAAGTTAGATGAGTGTTGGTGAGTTAGATCAATGGTGGTGAGTTACAATAGTAGTGGTGAGTTGAATGGTGGTACGGTACATCAGTGGTGGTGTGTTATATCAGTGGTGGTGAGTTAGATCAATCGTGGTGAGTTAGATCAATGGTGATGAGTTACAGCAATGGTGGTGAATTAGAATAGTAGTGTTGAGTTGAGTGGTGGTACGTAACATCAGGGGTGGTGTGTTATATCAGTGGTGGTGAGTTAGATTAATCGTGGTGAGTTATTTCAATGGTGATGAGTTACAGCAATGGTGGTGCGTTAGATGAGTGGTGGTGAGTTAGATTAGAGGTGGTAAGTTAGATCAGTGTTGGTGAGTTATGTAGATCAATGGTGGTGAATTACAATAGTAGTGGTGAATTACAATAGTAGTGGTGAGTTGAATGGTGGTACGTTACATCAGTGGTGGTGTGTTATATCAGTGGTGGTGAGTTAGATCAATCGTGGTGAGTTAGATCAATGGGGGTGAGTTAGATCAGAGGTGGTGAGTTAGGTCAGTGGTGGTGACCTAGCCCAATGGTAATGAGTTTCAACAATGGTGCTGAGTTAGATCAATGTTGATGTGTTAGATCAGTCCTTGTGCGTTAGATCAGTGGTGGTGCGTTAGATCAGTGGTGGTGAGAGCAGATTAGAAGAGTGGATAGCAATGAATAGCGTGCTCAAATCCAAGTTTGAGTTTGAGAAAATTTACATTAGAGCTTTGGAGGATGGTGAATTTAAGATTTGGAAGTGGATTTAAGTTATAGCGTGATACAAAACAGAGGTGAATTGGTATCTTTCTCTACAGTTTCATTTGAGATTCTCAACTATAGCTTCAAATTACTATCTCTGCACCCTATAAGCAAAATAGGGCCTCTCGAATTGTATCGATAGATTCTCCCTGGGGTGGTTGATATCAAAGTTTGCCCTTCGCACCGTTTGAGGCTGTCCTCGTACGTGAATAAGCAAAAAAAATTTAGCTCGTTTCTTTGATTCTTGTGGGTATAACGACACAGCTTTCAGGTAACACACAAAGAGAATATTCTTGCCATTTATTTGTCTAGGCTACTTAGAAGAAGAACTGCATTATTTGGGAAGCACTTATCAACTTTTGCTCCAACACAATACGCGCACTTCAGTCACAATATGGCAAAATCGTCGTAGTGCCCATGCATTACCAAGAAGCCAACTGAGCTCTCTTGTGCATAAGAATAATTTATTTCGAATCCTTTGCAAGACTTCCTTACATTTCACAATTTCACAATGTTTGTTGCTTCCTTTGTCGCTGGTACTCGTGCCAACATTGGCAAGAAAGTATTTTCTCTAATTTGACATGAGCAGCGCAGAGAGAAAAGGCAACATTTTGCCGCATCATTGCGAGTGAGTGGCCAAATGCTGTAAAATTGCATACATGCAACATAACGCAACTTGACGTAAATGGAAGGAATAAACTTGACCAGGACCAGGGAGCCAGGGAAGCAAAGCCGGCAAGGAAGCAAGGAAGTAAAGAAGTTTACAAATAACGAACTCATATTTCACATTTCATTATATGCGCAAAGTGCGGTCACATAAGCAAGGATACGAGTACATGCAATTGTTATTTTATATACGTATATGGTGTAGTAGACCCAGTAGGGAATGTGGGCATATAGAAGTACTCCCTGAGCGAAGGTTTGGGATCGATTCAGGAACATTTCAAGCAGACTTTTGTGTTCTTTCAGAAATGTATTCATTTAGTTGTTAAAATAGAGTTTCCCCTTTTTAACCTAACAAAAGAATAAGAATTAATTCTTGGTTCATAATTTATTATTGTTATTATTATTACTATTATTATTATTATTATTATTATTATTATTATTAAACCTTGCACCATAATTAATTACGGCTGCAAGGGGTGTGGAGGACTGAGTACTAGCAACTAAGGTCTTCGACTTGATGAGAAAGAGGTGTAGAAAAAAGCTTTCTTCAGACTATGCCCCGGACAGGATTCCTACTTCATGACTTAGAATTCTTATAAGAATATAGATCCATACAATTCGGTACTGTCCTGCAAATTACTACACTGTGGTTTTTTCTGCCTCTCAATTGGAGACTTGCTCAGTACAGATGTGAATATAGTGCTTTTGTCAACATTGTTGCTAGAGTCAATTTCACCATGTCCTTGTATATTCTTCCGTTGGGATCAAAACTCACCAAACCAACATATGTAGAAATCATATTGGACCACGGCCTGCCAAATGGGGTTTTGAAGTAAAATGTTAGGGTATAATCTCCCTTGCGATAATTTTGTCTCTCTCTACATTTGTGCCTGAATGGGATTACTCTACTTCTGCTGCTCCATAAAGCAGTCGTGTTAAATTTTCCAAGTGGGCTCATCCTTGAGTGATTACGTGTGTGCTTGGCCGGACTCGTACGCGCGCCTGCGTTTGCATTAAATTGCTTAAGAAGCTTAGTTCCAGTTTGGCCTTTTAAGCTTTGCAAACAAATTATTTGAGGATTTTGTAAACTTTATTGAAAAAAAACAATATAAATAATATGAATAAAAGAATAGATAACCACGAATGGGGTCTGAAGGAAGAACTAATTAAGAGGAATTTTCGTTTTAGGATTTAGGTTAAAATTATCTTAAAGAAACAAGTAAAGAAGGCTTACGCCTGGTCAGGGCTCAGTATACTATTTTCTCATAGATAATTTAACAAACTACTCATATAGACATAAAGTGGGCGTTCCAGTTAACCCATAGCTATATTAGATCTACTCGTATGTAACTTAATACTAGATACTCGTATTGCTTTTTGTGGGAACGTTGTTCAGACTGCAAAAGTCATTTTACATATTGCTAAAGGAATTTTATGCATTGCTCTATGGATTATAAAGGAATTCTGAAGGAATTCTAACGGAAGGAAGAATATTACGCCACTAAATATTGGCTCACTACAAATCTATACCATTATATTAAAGTTTGTAAAGATATCTTATATAGATCTTCAGTTATTCGACTTCCCGCTCTTCACGTGAGGCAGGTAGATGTCAAGCAAAAGCACCTGCCGTTACCGTCATTTCTTGGTCCAAATCGACGGAACGGTTTTGTGGTTTGAAGTCGGCGCACAAGGTTTGTCACATCCAAAGGTTTGATTATAGTATGGTAGCAATGACCATGAACACGCATATGTAGCTTGCCAGCGAAGTTTGGAATTTCCCTCTTGTACGGTGGTTATTCCTAAGTCTCTGTGGATATCACTGTTTCCAATATACCACGGAGCATTTACGATTGCTCCTATAACTTTATTTTGGAATGATTGTACAAAATGTGTATTGCTAAGTTTGGTACAGCCCCAGAGTTGGATATCGTATGTCCACCCAGGTTTAACCTAGTATAGAAGCAGTTTGTGATACATACTTAGCTCGGATTATCTTCCAAGTAGCCAATACATTTCTCTATGTCTATTTTCAACTTTATTGCGTTTCTTTGTCATGCGCGGCTTCTACTTTTGCGTCTAGTGTCATTCCCAGATATTTAGCATCATTTGTATACGGTATCTGGACCGAGCTAATGAATAATGGTAGGTTGATGGTTTTCTTGTTAGCGGAGTTAATATACTGTTACGAAATTGCCTTCCTGGCAATTTATATTAACTTTCAATACTCGAATTTGTACCACTGGATTGTATAGAAATCAAACAATCGCTTGGTTTAATTAAAATAATTACCTTTATTTAATTATTGCAATTTACACACTTAATCTTAATCATAATGAATAGAGGGTACCCTAAAAGTATGCAATCATTTATGCTTCCTTTGGCTTCCTTGAGAGCAAAGCACCAAATTGTTGTCCACTCGCAGATTTTGCCCACAGCTCTAGTTTCTCAGTAGGTAACACGATCGCACTTTCCGTTGCCAGAATAGCCATGTCGTCCGAGAACGAGCTACCACAGATCCTTCAAGTTGAGGTATGTCCCGAGTAGGCATAAGATACGGTATATAGGGCAATTACAAAATACTTCCAAGAACACTTCCTTCCCGAACTTTTTATAAAGAAAGATAATTTTTACAAGAGAAAGATAAGAATCAATTTTTATCCTACATACAATATTTAGGAGCACTAGCTGCCAGGGCTTCCAGCTCTAATATATTTTTATTTAATTTGTTGCTATTTATTTGTTTTCTAATATCCCAACGGGTGAAGCGTCAACGTCGACGGTAGAGAATTCCTTTTTGAATAAGAGATTTAAAATAAAGGGAAAGAGTAGTGCGTCTATTCTATGGTCACAGCCATTATTACGAATATTGCTGTGTTTTTCTTCATACGCGTACTTGGTCTTTGAAGCCGTCTGGAGGAAGATTTTGTCTTTGAAGACCAAGTTTCCAACTGGGCATATTCTTTTTAATCATACAACCGTGCCTACATACAAGAACAAGCACTAATACTAAAAGGGTAATTGTAGCTTACAAAACCAACTGTTTCACGTGTGGGTGTACTTTAAGTCCAACGAAGAGCTGCATTGCATTCATCATCAGATGATGATGATGATGATGATGGTTTCAATAATTCATCCAACATTCTTTTAGCCACAACAATCACTTCTCTATTTAACGCCATTTGCATTCATGGACATAGCTGCTCCACTGCTATGCTGAAGGCTTTGGATGATGTCCGGATTGAGTATGATAAGGAATTTTGCACATTGTTGTATTTTCTTGACTCCCTTAAGCCTTTGGACAGTGTTAATCACTTTCTTTTGTGTGGCATACTTTGGTTTTAGTGACTGTGCTGTGGGCCTTATGTGCAACTACCTTGGTGGTCGAATGCAGAGAGTTAAAGTCGATGATATTTGATGTAGGTGTACCGCAGCGGTCTGTTCTTGGCACTCTTCTCTTCTCCATGTCCATCTATGATATTTCCCAGTTTGTGACAAAAGTACGATTTTTGCATATGCCGATGAGATCCAGATTTTCTTTCCAGACGTATTGGATGAGCTGTGCTGTACAGTTAATGAGGACCTTGGCAAGATTGGTCGGTGGGCAGTTGAAATTACTTTGTTTATAAATCCTCTAAAGTCATATGTCCTACCTATATATAAACAAACTATTCATTTTGATGAGATTCCTCCTGTACGAGTGTCCAGTTGGCGTTCGTTTCTAAGGTTTGCTGCTGGGGTTCTACTGTCAATTCCAGCTTAACTTGTGTTGATCATGTTCACAATGTACTCAGCTCTATTGATACATGTCTAAAACTAAAAAACTTTGGTAATATGCCAAATTTTTGGACCAAATTTTATATGAATTAGTATATTGACTCTACAAAGCCATACACAAGAAATGGGGTTGATCAGGTAGTTGTAACTGCAGGTGGTGAACTCACTGATCAAATTCTGTCCATGTACTGTGTCAGTCCACCGTACTGCACACTACTGTGGTTCATTATTACCCCTCATTTCTTTCGTTAAGTTGCTCTCTCTTTTTTATTACATTTAAGTTGGGTCGTAGGGCATTACTTTACATAGTTGCAGTTTGCATATGTGAGTACAATAGCTGAGGCCCAGGTGCGATTCCTGGCAGGCTTCATTGTTGGTGTGCTGTTGATATCTAAGACATAATAAATACTTAGGAAAAACTGCCTTTCATTGAAACATCTCTGATGAGGACAAGTGGCGTGTCCGCGATAGCTAAAAGATCTGCCAAAATGCTTCAATAATACTCTTTCTGTCATAACCACACATTTCCATCTGCCGTGTGCAACTTGGCTGTCAATAAATGCGAGAGATTTTTATATATTTTTATTTACAAACAAAAGTTTTTGTTTGATATTTGTTAAAGCTTTATTCGTAATCCTTATAATTCCTGCAATACAAATGTAAATAATCGCATATAAAGAAACTAATGTGGAAATCCACTCACACAAGCATTGTGTCGAAAATTGCTACTTTAATATGTCTTCATTAAGGACACTCGTGCGCTGTTTCTGCTTCCCTTAGTCCCTACTTCCTTCCTCCTCCGCTTTCTGGCAGCCTTTTCGGCACTTCGTAGTTGCGCTGCCAAACTTCAGTAGCTTATAAAATTATGTATTTTCCAATGATGATGATTAATTGACAATCATCTTTTGGCAGAGCGCTCCCCCACTTCCACGCCAACCTAACCCTAAATCGCTCATATAACTTACATGGATGGCCCGAGGCATTCTCAGCCCACTAACGACTTGCCACATGAGCACTTTGCTGCGTATAATTTCGCTTTTCCTTTCTTACATGTTTATTATATTTATTTCTTTTCTTTTCATATTTTCTTTTCCAATTCTATCATTTTCCATTTTTGCGCATTCATCATGGCAAAGATTTGCGTGACCTCCAACAAACAATTTTTTGCTATGCCGCACACACTCCCAGGATGCACGCACACAGCCCCCGAACATGCCCATAGTTGAGTTGAGCCGTGGAGTAATCCTTTATATACGAGTAGTTTTGTTTGTGGTGTGTCGCCGCTTATGTGTGTGAGAGCGTGTGAGTGTGTGTGTTTGTGTGTGTGGCGGTATATCCGCTGCTGATTATGGCATGAACTCGTGTGCCAAGTTAGATCCTTCCACCAATCCTTTTTCCTTTTTTTTTTTGGTTAACGTTTTGCTGCACTGCACCACCGACTGCCTCTGACTACCTCTGGCTGCCACTGCCTGCCTGCTGCCGGCTGCTTGCTGCCTGGTTTGGAGTCTTGTATGTGTGCGTATAACGGAAATACATATTTTATATTTTACCCAGCGCGCTGCTGGCTCCGACACTGCCCTCTTCGCTCCTCGCCGGTCTGCTCCTTGGGCCTTGGGTTGTGCTCTGCTGGTGTATATTTTATTTCCGCTTCCGCTTGTTCAGTTTCCTGAGCTTGTTTTCTTCTGCTGCTGGTGGGTTGTCGTGGTTGCTTCTTCAGTGTTGTTGTTGTTGTAGTTATTCCTGCCGCTGTGTTTGTTGTATTCCTCTCTAGTTTTTTATATTTTTTTGTTGGGAATTTAACTTTTTGCATTGTGCATGATTTGAGAACTTCTCGAACTCAATTATTCATGCATGTCACGTGAAGCCGTTGTGAAATAGGCAAAATTGCAAATGCCGCTGAAATGTTTGGAATATTTTCTCTCCAACAGGCCTGTCCCTAGCACCACTACCACCACTACCACCACTACTGCCACCGCTAAACCCAAAGCCACACCGGCACCGCACCGCACTGCCGCTGCCTCTGCCTGGCGTGCCTCTCTCGGTGAGGACTGTGCATATTTTTACCGGAGCTGCTTTGGTATGCAGCCATCTTCGCAGTGTGGCGTATTGTTGGCGTAGGCTGCCAGCACATCCAGTGTTTTTGCGTTAAATTTCCAAATACTGGTATAATTTTTTCACACCCCGCCCCTTAAATTTCCACAACTGCCCCTAAAGTTGCGGCAAATGATGTACTTCATGGGAAGCGTAAAAATTCTTTTTTCGTGCGTTTTGATTGATTTACGTTGTCACGCAGCAGATACGAGTACACGCATATTCTAAATTGTGGTTCCCCTCGCTCCCCACTCATGTGTTGCTGTTGTTTCTGTTATGGCTGCCTCTGCTGCTGCTCCTGCTGGTGTGGTGTTTAATTGAATTGTAATCTTAGACATGACATTCGGAATTCTATAAAAGATTCCTGACACTTTAATGCCTGGCAATAATGCCGCTTGCGAACTTTCGTGTCTGGCAGGCATGTAAATGTGTGTCCTTTGGTGGGGTTGGTGGGGGCTGATTGATAAGTATGCGAAAACAAATTGCTCAAATTCATTGCATGAATTTATAATTTATTAAAATATTTGTTGAGCACATTTTAAGATTGACGAGGAATTTTAAATGAAAACGCCTCCAATAATTAAATTAAATTTGAAATTGAGTATGAAGCGCACACGCCACGCATGGCTTGCGGTGATGGATTCGTACTGATGAACTGAGAGAGCAACAAGCAACCAGAGCTGGTGGAAGTGGTGGAGTTGTAAAGGGTTCTAACCATACGCTCTCAGTAGTGAATAGACCAACTGATGAGACTGAAACAGGAGAGTGGGGAAAGGTCATTATTTGCTCCTGGACATAAATTATACTGTAATAATGTTAAATTCATACTGTAGTTTAGTTTATGCCGCCCCTAATCGGATGATAGGGCGCCATCAAACTCCTTTCAACGCCTCTTATATCGAGCGATATTTCTTATCTCCTTCCATGATGCTCGATGTAGGCTTTCTGCTAGGAGTGTTCTCATACATGTTTGCCTTGGACGACCTCGGCGCCTGCTGCTTTGCGGGTTTCACTGGAATGCCATTTTTGCCATGTTGCCATCTTCTTTTCGCAAAGTGTGACCTATCCAGTTCCACTTCCTTCTCTTGATCTCCGCGTTCACCGGTTGGTGAGAGCTGGCAAATCTTCATTGGAGATGATAGCTGGCCAGTGGATGCGGCATATGGACCTCAGACACTTGTTAACGAATGTCTGGAGCTTATAACAGATAACGTTTGGAACTATCCAAGTCTCTGATTCATATAACAACACTGGCTTTACGCTGCAGCCTACTTTTCAGGGACAATTCCCGCGATCGGCACTTCTTTTGTAGCTTGTGGAAGGCTGCTCTAGCTTTGTTTACTCGAACCAACACATCATTTGTGGTCCACCAAACTTGGCTGCCAAGATGGAAGAACTCTTCAACGTCTCCTACGCTGACAACGTTGCCATCACTGCACAGAGTAAGTGGGAGCTGGTTTGATGTTTCCACTCTCATCAGCTTGGTCTTCTTCATGTTGATCTCCAGACCGACTGCTTCAGCGTTTTCTGGGAGGCAGGACAGTTTATCCCTAGCTTCTTCCAAAGTGTGTGTCATAAAATAGATGTCATCTGCGTAGTCTAGATCGCTTAGTTTCTGGTGCGGTCGCTATTGCAAGGCGTCTGGAGCTTCAATGTTAGCTTTCTTCAGTACGCTGTGCAGTACCACAATGAATTGAAGCGGAGAGAGAGTGCATCCCTGCCTCACATCAGTCGGTATCGACAATTTTGACGCTGCCCTCACCTTCAGTTTTTCAGATCTTGTATGATCTCGATAATTTTTTCTGGTACCCTCCGGGCGCGAACTAGTTACTCTTCTGTGCGCTTCTTTGAATCGTGTCGAAATCCCGGTATAGAGGAGAACTCCACTCTGCCGACTGATCTATGATGATTCGGAGGGTGTTAATATGGTCAATAGAAGAGGGTGTTGGTCGTCAGCCGTTTTATATTTGTCGGAAGGTCAAATTGTGATACTATATAACTACTGAGAGTAATGACTTTGGAGCAAGGACGAATACTTACGTGACCAGAGAAAGAGGCAAACTTACGTTAGCCTCTAAAGCGGTAGCGTGATCATAAGGAACTGTCTAGAAGGTGGTTACTAGTCTATGAAAGGCTGTAGTTCACCTACTTCTAGTAAAATTGAAAGGCCTTCCAGACATGAGTCACGGTCATTGACATTTGTCGAATAGTTTCGCAGATTATAACTCCCACAGCAACGCTATTGATTCCTCTTTCCACAAAAGAAATCAAATTTTCTATTTTCTATTGCTCTTTGGCTCGGGTTAGCATCCTTACTCACATCTTCACACCGGGAGCACATTCCTGAAAACATCTGCAATCTCCGGAACTGTGAAAATCTAATTAACAAATTGAATTATCCGCATAACACGCTCAGTGCAAGAGCCAGAACGAGGATGAAATCAATTCCCAATTGGAAGTTGGAAAACAAAATCAAACAAATACCCGAGTAAGCCCACTTGGCAGCCAGCAAGCGGGCCTTCGACTCTGGATATTACAGAGACACGAGACTGCGGCAAAGTAGACAGAGAACTGTACAATATGAAATTTAAAGGATATTCGCTCACAAATACATACACGCTTATGCCAGGACACTCGGCACACACGTACATGATTAGCCATGACAGCAATTGTGAGTGGCACGACAATATGAGGAACCAAAGCAAACATTGGAAAAGCAAAGAAGCAGCACAGCAGCTTATTAGAGTGCAGTGAAGTTGTACACACTCACACATGTACACACACACAATCACAAGCACAAACACAAGTATATACCTGCCCATGCATATGAAAGTTATGAAAGAAAGAGCTCTGAGATACGGAGTAATACCGTTGAATCAATAAACGAAACAGATACTTTCAATACACATGCCAGTTTACGAGATGCTCCTCGTACGAACACTCGCACTCTATAATAATGCAATTTATAGTGCAGCCACACTACGAGTACAGCTGGGCCCTCTGCCGTGCCTCGTCATACGAGTAGGTGCTCTACGAGCGCTCGAAATGCGCCGAGGATTATGGCGCACACCAAACAAACAGTCGCTAAAGTGCCGTTAGATGAAGTGGAAAATTCCCTGCATATGCATGAGGAAGGAAGAGCCTCATACGCAACACTCAGCCGAGTGTGTGCACACACAGCACACACACATGGCTGCACGAGTACATTTTGGAGCCTTTACAATAGATACTTGCATGAGTACTTTGGCATATTTGCATGCAACTTTGGAGAAAAAGTGCAGCTGCGTAAGCAACCGCAATCAAAAGGCAGCAAAAAAGTGCAAGGAAAAAACTGCAAAAAGTGGTGGAAAGGACCAACAAAAAACGGGAAAAAGGAGGAGACCGGCAGCGGTAAAGGAGTAGCAAAAAACTTACTCATGCTGAATGTGCGCGATAAGACGTTCCTCTGCGGCAGCAAGTATTGAAAAAGTATGAAGGCGAAAAAAGAAAAAAACGAAAATATCGGTGTGTGTGGAACAGGAACGAAGTTACGAGTATTCCGTGTATTCCGGCACAATGGCTCTGTTTTCACACGTCTGCCTTTGTGTGCGTGCTTGTGTGGCTGTCGAGTGCGTTCGTGTGTGTGCGCCCAATAAAGCAATATTTTTCTTATGTGCTATGTTTGCCTGCCCCCTCCCCTCACCTCCCCTCCTCATATATTGCTTAAGCTAAGCACACGAATTCGCAAGTAAAATCGTACTTTGTATGTTTTAAGTGTGCCACGGACTCTCCTCTTTGATTATGATCCATGAATAGCAAAATTGTGGAGCTCAGTTCAAAAACCGCAAAATTTCATTTTTATGAGGTTGGCGTGTGAAGCCACAAAAAATATGACAAACGCGTGCCCCAGCTGCCTGCGGTATCAACGAGTAACAGTTGATTTGGTTGCGCCAGGACCACTCTGGCCCTGTTGGCAGCTTAAGTGAGAATTCATTCTTAAACAGTGAAGAAGAAAACAAAAAAAAAACTAAATAAAAGGAACAAAGAGGAAAGAGTTGACACTTGAGCAATTTACCTTCATAACCCACATTGTCACTCCACCGTGAACATCATCAACGAGATTAACTTAAAGAAGAGAAAGAACATTATTGCAACTTAACCTGATTAACCTCATAAAACACTACAAATACACGAACAACCACAAACTTGATAGGAGTGATAAGCATCTTGCAGTCCCTTAACTTCAGGATAATAGATGGCATTTAAAACATCATTCAAATCATCATTAAAAGGAACATGATTGACTCTTTAAACATCATGACCGTTGTTACTCTTAAACCATATTATGGATTCGCGGACTCATGGACATTAACTTCATGAGTACAGTCTCATGTTATACACATTATTAACACAAGATTATGCTAAGCATCCCGAACTACATCTCGTATCTTGAAGAGCCACGAAAATGGAGCACACGTCTATTGCCATCGAGAACATCATGATGAATTATAACTTTAAATTAAATATTAAAAATATCATCACATTATTACTCGTGACATTCCGAGCTGAATCAATACCGTTGAAATAGTGAGCATAATCAACACTCTAAGAATCACCTAAACGTTATATATGTTGTTCCCATTAGGACCATGATCGCTCTTAATTAATACAATATCCTTAGGTGTAGCGGCCGGGTGCTGGTCTGAAGGTACAGGATGCAAAATAGCTAGACAAACCTGGCCAGAAATAAATGTCAAACACTCAAAGGAATTAGTGTCTCTAAACAGACTATGTAAAGGTTCCGTAATTAGTGTCCTAACGGGACAATACACGGCTGGGGATTGCCTCTAACGACTTCTGCAAGAGTTGCATGGACGAAGAGGAGCAAGAGTCCCATTGAATACCAGCGCTGTCCAGATTGAGTCGCACTTTCCTGGGCGACGACTTTCTGGACTCTTTGGGAGATATTTCAAACAAAAAAAATTAGCTCCATCATCTGCTCTAAATGGGTTGGTCATTGAAAGGGATGGTACTTGTGTCTCATGCGGTATCACAAAGGGTCAATGATGGCCTAAGTGCGCTCTTCGGGTGGCCGATTCACCTACCTACCTACCCTAGGAACATTCATCATAGATATATTAAATATGGAGCATTAGGAACATGAGGACCATAAGGAAGATTAGAAACATTAGGAACATTGGAAATATAAGTAACATTTCTAACATCATCAAGAACATGATAAAAATATCAAGGACATCATCAAGACGATTACCATTAAACACATCATCAAGACATATAACACACCACAAGAACAGGAGTTACATCCTGATTCATGTTATGAAAAATAACACTATCATTTCCTAGAGTATTTTGGGCTCCTAAACGCAAATCTGCCGCCAAAAAATGTAGGTCCGATTGTTTCTGAGATATTGCAAAAATGCTTATTTTGAACTTATACAGAAAAAATGACATTAATTCCCGTGGAAACTGAAGTTTATTTTCGTTTAGTGATTTCTCTGGTATACACTCCGATTGGTATCGCGTATCAGTGCCCAACCATAGACTCCGAGCATATTTTCGCCCTAATATCTTTGATAACGATCCTCCATTGCTCTCTCATTTACTTCTCCTCATTTATTCCTTGACTGTATTTCCAACATCGAAATATCTCAGAATCGATCGGACCTACATTTTTTCTTATGGTAAAATGGTTTATAGGATGCCAGAAAGAATCGGGCATGTACTTTGTTTATAGCAAATTGGGTTTTACGATTCCAACATTCTTTAGAAAATTATATTAGTACTTTGTAACAAAATCCTTATAAACTATTGTAATCAGTCTAAACTTGATAATATTGCGAACAATGGGAACATATTGTCACTATATTAAATATTCTAATTATGAAGTTTTATAATCAATATCGTGCACAAAAACATCATCAACATTTGGAGCACTATACCCTGACCTTGGAAACACCATGACCGCCATTCACTTAGTGAGTACCAAAACCATGAACATCATCGATATTGTGGTTTAAGATGAAGATGAACATCAGGAACGTATTCACTGATATTATAATTAAACATACAAAGTACTGAATTTGTTTAAAAGGATCATGAATATCATCCTTTGCTAGGCTCCAACAACTACAAAATCATAATAACCTGGTCTACTCGCATCAGTGTAAGCATATCAGTCATCACTCAAGAAGGACATTAACCTCCACAACATGTTTAACTGCTTCATTATCAGTTACCAACAAGATTACCACTCACAATGGGGAGACTATGAAACAAGCGTTATGAGTATGTCCTGTGTTATCTAGAACATAATACGAATGGTCAAAGGAAGGAGTTCCATTTAAGACATCTTCTAAAACGTGAGGCCCCCAAGCAGTCTTTAGATTCGCTAAAAGCGCAGACATCTTAGAGGATGCGTACTATAAATTTACGCACAGGTCTAGCTCCATCTGGTACCGTTAAGGACCAGTCCCCAACCAGACCAATAGGTTTATGTGTGGCCTACAGCTAGCCAGATAAACCTGACATGTACGGGAGTAAGGGCAGCATCAAGAGCAACACCAAGAACATTTGCTTACACTTGATGAGTGAGCATATTCAACAATTGACTACAAGTAAAGCCAACATCTTCATCAGCTGTTCAGCTCAGTATGACTGGTAAATTGGACCACGTTTCCAATTGGCTTTTTTTAAATTGTTCCTTGTTATTTACGGGAGTATACTCTGATGATTTTGTGACTTGATGCTACTCGTAGTAGTAGTCATAAATTGCTACTCGCTTACGTTTCTATGGTTGCACTTGCAATGGCTTTCCATATACTCTTATACCCATCACGCGATGTCTTCATTACTTGCTACGCATAATGTCCTTTCAGCTGGCCCCCTCCAACTGTTCCAATGGCATGCCTTGTATTAATTTGTATTATGCTGTTATATTATATTCGTCCTTTGTGGGCTTTTATTGCTTCCTTTTGGAAATCGCCTTTTCTCCGCTTCAAGCTAAAATCACTGTCAGTTTGCATTATCATCGTTTGTGGCTTCATTCTGCGGCATTCTGTTCCAGGTCCTTGGGCTTTTTTTGTTTTTAGTTTTAAAGCTGTTGTCTATGAAGTCCTCCTCTGTGGCAAAGTGAGCAACATTTTGCCAACAACAGCAAACTTGATTATTATGACATACAAGATTTCTGATAAACAACAGAACACTCTTTGAAGCTCCCGCCCACTCCCCGGCACCCGTTCGCTTTGATGTTCTGCGCCCGCTTTATGCTCATATTTACGGCTTATTATTTTAAATTTTCTCCAACATTTTACAACATAAGAGATAACAATATTTTCCACTGACGGCGCTGCCTCTGCTT
The DNA here is from genome assembly GCA_920105625.2 of Clusia tigrina. Lineage (NCBI taxonomy): Eukaryota > Metazoa > Arthropoda > Insecta > Diptera > Clusiidae > Clusia > Clusia tigrina. Next base: position 27,786,841 of record OV050031.1, on the reverse strand, counting down.
TTGTGCGGCTATATTTAAACTTCGCTGCAGGCGAAAACAAGGATTATCTATCCAGAAACGAAATTTATGTTAATCTACTCGGGGGAAACTTTCACCGAGCATTCCAACTACACGACTTTCCTTCCAACTACTCGTATAAATTTAGTCAGCCTTTCAACAAGCTTAGCAGCTGCGCTTGTGACCTTTAAACTTTGTCACTCAGCGCCACATGCAAACAAGCAGTGCGTACGGCACCCTACAGCGCGTATTTAAATTGAGTAGATGCGCGTACGACGGAGTAGTGTGGGTCTGGAATGTGGGCGGTGCAATGCGAATGGCAATGGAAATGGTTATTTGAATTTACTCGTGTATGGAGCAAATTCAAATAAGGACTGCAAAAGGATCCTTAACTCCTGAGCCTGATTGATTAACAAACGGCAGATTAACTCTCGCATGCTTCACAGAAAAAACAATAACAAAAAGAAAGAGGAATGAAGTAAAAGAAAAAAGGAAGAAGAAGTAATAAATTGACAGTTAATTAGCGCGCCGATTGACGGGAGTCACTTTAATGACGTATGCTCGGTGTGGCCGTGCGCCTATTATCGCTTTGCTGCGAGTATTTTGTACAGAGGAAGTCCTCCCTGGAACACTCTTGACATGTAAGCTCATTATCAGAAGTACTTTGAGCTGTCATTGTGCCGAGGCATATCCTGTCACTGATTGTTATAAACTTGAGGCGGAGTCTTTTGTTGTTCCCGTCCTGTTGCTGGCCTGGTATTAAATTGATGTGCTCTTTGCTCGAGTGTGCCCGAGTTGTGTACAAGTTTTAAGAACTTCCTGGGAATAGAACGTCACTGCAAACTGGCGCGTTGATGGGCATTGCAGGACGAATACGATGGATATTCGCTCCAAGGTAACAGCCACATTGGGTTGAACGACAATAAAGAGAAATTCGGTGAAAAAGACATCAACCAGAGCATCATGAATGGAATGGAGGCGAGTGACAATGGAGAGTGAAGAAATATAATTATCCAGTGATGTAACGCAGTGGCGAAGCAAGCAAGGATTTAAAAGTGCTATCTATTTCTGAGTAACTTGGAAGAAAGCCTCCAGCAATGGAGCACGGTGATGAATGGATTCAGTGCAATGAAATGGAAGTCTCAAAAATATGAAGTTGGGGTTCAAACCATGAAAACCGATGGAGTCCTCAACAACCTGAAATATAAGCGTTAAAGAAGAATAGAGTAGAGTAAGAGTAAGAAGTAATTAATGAAGAGTAAGTCAGAGCAATATGGAGTAACTGCTTCAGGATTCATCAGTTGAAGTTTAAAAGGTGTAATGCCGCAACTCACGGCATCACTTTGACGGTTGAAAGTGGAGTGAAGAAGAAGGGAACCAACAAAACTAAATGAAATGGAATTTTTAACCACATGAAATCAGGGCTCCAAAGATGAAAATCTGTTGAGAATGAATACAAGGAATCATTAATGAAATATAGTTCTCAAGATATTGAAGAAGTGGTACAGAAATTTGAACGTGAAGATTGAGTATCGGGAACAATTGCAGTGAAACAACTGGGAAGAAATCATCATCAATATGGTGTATACTACAATATAATTCTCAATAGTTCGGAGTGAGCTAAAGATTAGTTGAGTGGTGTGACTAATGCATTCTGGGGAACAGCTGGGAGTAAATTTTTCGAGACAGCCGCAGATAGGTTTGCTATCTATCTCCGGCTGTCTCGAAACATCTGATTTATCACAAATCCGAATATGTAAAAATCGTCGAGCAAAGGTTAAACGATAGTGGAGAAGAAGCTCATGAGAAGTACTGTTGAAGTATGGAAAGGTATTCTCATAGAATTTTGTTAGCAACTGGAAACTTAGGTCCCTCAGGTACGGTAGGAAATGACCGAGTCTACGTTATCTGTGATTGGGAGACCATAAAAGTTTCAAGCAGGCGTTTCCAATGCGATATCAGATCCGGCTCGGGAATAATTCTTTTAATATTTATCAAGACGGTGAGATGACCTTGTACTAAAATGGAGATGGCACTAAATACATCTTAGGTTGCAGTGGCTGATCACAGGGACCTTTCATACTCTTACCTATTATACATATAATAGTTGAATCGTCAGCCCCAGTTGGCTTTAGATTAAGTTTGTGTGGTCGGGGTTCGAAAGCATTATTTAACTACAATTTAGTTTGTCACCATTATGGTATCGAAAGTGGTCTCTCCAGTTACCACTAAATCCTCTTTACTCTGCGTATGACAAGCAGTATACCACGTTTATATTGGTACTTCCACGGAAATATTGCAATTTGATGATAGCTACTGACAGGCCGATGATAGGTGGAGGAAATGCGGAGGAACACACTCCTATGTTACTGTCCATCAATCGCTAGAGCACTCTTAAAATACTTAGGGGCTCTCTGGTTTGGGGGACTAAAAGAGGTTTCTACCCTAGGACTGGCTCCACTTATAAGGATAGCAAAAAATACCTACATAGTTTGGGGGACTAAAAGAGGTTGTAGCCCTGGTACTAGATCCACTTATAAGGCTAGCAATTGATCTCTACTTCCGCCTATTCAATGATCTGTACTTCTGCGAGTTCTAAATGGATATGGTATCTGGTATCGCTAAGGACTTAACAGGTCTATGAGTAGCCTATTCGGTCAGCCAGTCTAACCTGATCTAACCTAATCTCTTTACTCTCTCTCTATCTCTGGCTGGAAGTTCCGGAATCGCGGCACCTACCACATTTTGTGATCATAACTGGTGATTCCTTGGGTCAGTACTTGTTGATGCTTGCGCGAAGGGCTTCTTGAGAGGGATTGCTAGAATCGTAGGTTGTGTAGATATGATTTAGCTCAACCCACTGGAGCCCAGGACAGCCGTATTCTAGAAGTGAGAAACATGCACTATTGGATATTTTATACATTAGTGAGGGAGATCAGGGGTGTGCTCTGGCACATCAATTTAATTTACCACGACGGCATACGATCTACTTTGTTTATAACTGCAGTGGTGTTATCTGTAGCCCCTCACCTCCTTGAGTGATAACTTGGAAATTATTCATCAAATGTCAAAAAAAGTAATTAAGCCTTCGGAGAAAAGTGTGACAACAAGAATAATTAGCAGATGAATCATCGAAGGAGCGGTGGGGGGATGGAAGTGCTAACAGAATGAAAACAAAAACAGACTTACGAGTAATAAGGAAACTATTTTGAAACCAAAACTTTGGGAAAATTCACTGCGAAAATGCGAATGGAAAGAAAATGCTGCATAATTCATGGAGTTGGGCCCGGCCAGGCCAGGAAGTGGTTTGGCTGCAAACACAACACCATCAAAAGAAGAAGACAAATACCCAGCGCAACTTGCGACTAAGCCAGCTGTTAAACTACGTTGACAAACTGTCTGCCAGTCAGTCACTCATTCCGCCAGTCAGCCCGGCTGGATGGGAAGCAAATCGCAGGACGAACTCTTGACACCCGCCTTTGTTGTTGCCGCTGCTGCGTAAAAGTTTAATTGAAAATTAATGGAAATAGAGGCGCGGCGGAGCGAGTGAGGCGATGCCAGGAGACCGACTTTGGATTGGTTTGGTACACGAATTTGCATAAAGTGAGGGATCAGCGGGAAGGGACGGCGGGCGCTGGGTGCTTGTTCTGCGGTGCGTAAAAGCACACATTTTATGATTAATCGGGGGAATTCCAGGTTGTGTGTGGCAGCAATGAAATTTTTAATGAAAATTTCAATTAATTTTCGTATTTACGAGAATTGGTTTTTTTGGTTTTTTCAATTTTTTCCAAATTTTTCTGGTGGCGTCGGTCTCCCGGGTGCTCTGGGTGCTCTGTGTGCCTGCCTGCTCCGGCCTCGTTTTGATTTGAATGGTTTTTTTCGCTTAATTATGCACTTGACAATTTAAATGGGAGAAATACTCAAGTGTTTGTGCCCTGCCGGTTCCAGTCCGGCCCGTTTGAATGATTCTTACTTAAGCACAACCCTCTCCCCTCTCTCTTTCTCTCGCTCCCGCTGCATGACTCCCTTTCCGCACATATTCCGAAAAGAAGGAAAAAGTTGCCTAATCCAATTATTGCGCCTGTTTGAACCGCTTTAAAAGCACTTTGAGTGGGTGCTGGTTGCGCTCTGGTGCTCCATGCTCCGTGCTCCATGCTCCGTGCCCAGCCCTGCGCTGCGCTGCACTTTAGACGTGATTCTTTGAAGATTTCACTTGTTATGCCGCTTGTCTAGAAACTTTGTTTAATTTTACACGTTGTTGTTCGTTCCGTTTTTTTTCCTTTCTTCCCTCTTTATTTTTGTCTTTTTGCGTGGAGTGGAGTTGATTTAACTTCACAATTCATCCTTCCACTTGGCGAGTGGCATCGATGTAGAAGGAATAAACTAAATTTACATGTTAAGCACTTCAGATGAATTGTTACAGCAACGGGGCAGCAAGCATTTTAGTTATTAACGCCAGACCAGGAGGCATGAAGAAGGTAGATGGGGATGGTGTGCAGGTGTGCAGGAAGCGCTGTGAATGGTAGAGCCACAGCAAGGAGTGATGAACACACTACATCATAGTTACAGATGTTGGTGGTTGGGTTAAGATGGTGCCGCCGATATCTGAGCTGTTAGTCCAATTAGTTCAATGGAGCAGAAACTTTTGTGAGCCTGTACGTCAAAGGTCGCAGAACTGTTAGGATATCACATCCATTTAAGGGACAAGAATAGTGAATGCCTGCAGAACCCGAGGAAGGTAGAACCATTTGGTAACCAAATATCGTTAGGAATGTAAATTATTATATTATTATACCTTGCAGCATAATTCATTATGTCTAGAAGGGGTTGGAGACATAATGAATTAGTCAATTCTTCGACTTGAAGAGACAGAGATTTAGAAAGAAGTATTTTTCAGACCATGCGCAGGGCACGATTCGAAACAACGACCCCCGAGTGTGAGTCTAGCATGCTTACTACTGGACTACGGGGGCCGGCAGGAAGTTAAATATTTTCATGGGTATTCATGGATCATTTGAGTTAATCTTTTGGCAATATGTTCTGATGATGCATGCTTCGATCTAGGAATGTTGCTGTCAATCTTTGAGTCAGGCATCTTCTGAGAACAGGCCAAGGATGTTTTGTCTAGTGGACCATGTCGGGTTGCTATGCCGTACAATATCATCCCATAGAAGAAGTACCTGCTTACTTTGCTTGATTTCTTGTGAGGGTGTGTTTAAAAGTTGCCTCTCAACTGCTGCCACGCCGAAACTAACGAGTTAAATTTCGCTCCGAGCGAATTGCACACTCTTTATTAAAAAGACTCTTCTCGTTGTGAAGAAGCATCAAAGTTTCACCAGATCTCTTTCTGTTGTTCCTGATACGTTCTTGTTTACTGTCATGTTGCTCGCACGTTTCTCCCATAAGTTTGCTTATTTTGGCGCGCTGTGAATACTCTTTTTGATATTTTGAGTAACTTTTTGCAAAGTTTCTTCATCAAGTCAAAAATTGTTCCAAGCGCGCGGGAGCAGGGTGAAATTACGAGTGCGCTTCCCATTTATTTGCACAGTAATTCTACATGACAAAAAGTTACAAATTAAAATTTCGTTGCGGCAGCGGGTATTTACATTTCCACCATAAATGCTCACAAATTATATTAGCATAATTATTGTACCCGCACTCGTGGAGGAAGTTGTGCCTAGAAAGAGTGGGGCGACAGTGGGAGAGACAGAAGCGATGGTAGCGTAGCTTTTTTCTGTCATCTTGAAATGGATTCGTAGATTTTAATCCTTAAGATTGAGTTCATGAGCTGCAATTGCTAGAGATGTGCGAATCGTTTAAAATTAATCGATACTATTGTGATTAATGCTGAGAGATTGCTTGAAATCAATCGATCGCTTGGAACCACAGTAAAATGTGAAACAGCAAGTTCTAAGAAACGCTTGGTGAAGACGGTAGTGCTCGAGGAGTGTGCAGTCACTGATATGGAAATATTGGCTTGGTAGCCATTAGGATCGGACTGAATTTCCAATCGGTTCTTACTAAACGCTGCTAGAAGCTCATTCTGATACATTAGCATTAAGATACAATGCGAAAAATTATTGTTATAATAACTTACAGCATAATTAATCATGTGTGTCAGGGCTTAGGAGAATGAGTACTAGTAAAGAAGGCTTTCGACTTCGAGAGAAAACAAATATATGAAAGACCATTTCGAGACCCAGAGAATACAGAGAAACGTCTCTCGTTTTGCCTACACTTCCACTTGCGCAACAATGTAGTAGTGTGGCTGATTTTCTTCAGAACCAATGATAAACTAATCAATCCAGATTGCCCACCAATGATACACAAGGTATTTTCTTAAGCGTTCAAAATTTGACGTTTAAGCGCCGCTTCTCTGTGTTCTCTGTCGAGACCACTACTGCGAGATTATACCATGAACTGAGATACGAACAATATTTCCTTAAAGATTAGAAAATGTCAACGTAAATTGCAGTCACAAGGACATACTTTCAGATAAAGGAATATTAGCGAAATAGAAACCTAACCACCTATAGAGAGATATGTGGGTCTTAAGATTCAGCGCTTTTGTTGGGATCTTACATCACAATTAATGATATTCAGCGCTATTCTATGAATAAACACAAAGAACGGAATTAACTTTAGCAATGAGGAGTTCAAGTGAACATTATTAAAAGGCCATGCACAGTTTCCACTCCCTTCGTCTCTATACATAGAGTAAATATTTCCATAGACAACCCCTACATAGGACCATGCCCAATGTTCGGATTCAATAAGCATGGTCTTAAGCTGGATCTAAAAAACTGGGCGACGCAGCAGAAAAATGAGTACTGGAACAGCTTAGAGGGTCTGAGGCACTCGAAGAGGTTGCTGTGTTTCAACGCAGAAAGGGCTGAATTGGCTCTATCACTAATAAGAAATCAACTGAGGATACTGTGCGGTGCGTTGACGGGTTACTTTCCCTGCAATGAGCACCTGCACAGAACGGGCGTCGCTGATACCAAATTATGTAGATTTTGCCTAGAAGACGATGAGTCTATGGGGCATCTAATCGCCAGTTGCCCGGCTCTTGCACGAACAAGAGTAAGACACCTCGGCAATTATTTTCTGGGAAATGACGACCTGATGCAAACATCGCAGACTGGTCTGATTCAATTCCTGAGCACAGTAATCACTAACTGAATGAATGGGCTGGCACAATAGATCTCTGGGGTCGCAGTGCCTAAGGGCGATGGCCCAACCCTTAAAATTACATTACAAATACTTCCATTGAAACTTATTCAAATAATCACTCACAATATGTATGTGTCCAGCGCTCTCCGAACGAAGATACACTTTCCTGGGTGACTACATTCTGGACTCCTTGGGAGACATACCAAGGAAAAAAATTAGCTCGCTCAACTGCTTCATAAAAAGGCCCAAACGGCTGCGATTGGGACTTGTGTCTCATGTGGTATTACAAAGGGTCAATCAGGGATTAAGTGTCTGCTCAAGCCACCTTCCTAACTAACTAACAAATGAAATTGACTTCATTTTAGAGATTTCTAGTATTGCTGCGATAATTAACTTTATAGTAATAATTTGGATCACAGGATTGTGCCGATCAAAACCATGCTTTGATTATTAAATTTCAATCAAAATTAAGCGTATGTATTTCAATACACAGAAAGAGTCTCTAAGTTAGATTAGATTACATTTATTTAGGGGTGTTATGCACGGCGACCTGAAAGATCTATTGTGATGCCCCTCTTTATTTGAAATATGAGGATAGTCTAATCTACAGTTCTTCTGTCAGGTTGATTTCCGACAGGAATTCATATATTTATTCTCTAAGCTAAGTGGGTTATTTGTAAAAGATATCGCTTGATTGTTTATTTATGATTGAATAATATCGCCGCGTAGGCTGCCACTGCTTTGTTTCGAGCTACGTTTACAGCTGGCCAGGTTTCTATGATATTTTTCGATTAAATAAATTGGTAAGTGTGCTAGACTCACACTCAATGGGATCGTGGGATCAAATTCTGCCCCGAACATGGTCTCAAAAATGTTTCTTTCTATAATAGTTTACTCTCTCCAAGGCCTTAGCTGCTAGTACTCATTCCCCTCCTACCCATGGTAGACTTAATTATTATAATAATAATATTTTCCAAGTAAGAATAATAAATTGCTAGCTTCGCTTTTATTTTGAATTAATTTTTTCTTCACTGTTATCACAGCTGCAACCAAAACGCAAATAATCTCAACCGTTGCTCCCTCTTCCCTTTTATAAACGTAGTTCGTTGACTCATTTTGAGGTGTTTCCAGCATACTTTTTATCATCATCATCATCATCATCATCATTGTTGGCTCGACGGACCTAGAACCTTGATCTCCCATACTTTTCATACCGTGTGGTAATTAAGGCCACTAATGCGAAAAAGACCTCTCATCATTGATTCCCTTCTGATAGAAAGTTACAGCGTGATTGTTGACTCCTTGTTAGAGTCAAAACTAAACCAGTAATGACTTACGGCAGAAGCCAGCACATGAAACAGGAACTGGCGACTTTCTACTATTTCTTTGAACTCTATTCATACGTAGTCATGAATATTGAAATTTTAATATATAAAAAAGTTAGCACAATTATTGGTACCAATTTTCCACAAATAATTTTGCCAAAATTTCCAAAGATCGAAAGGAATATTATCTATATAAATATACGAGTATTATGCTTATTATTAGTTGCACCATAATTAATTATGGCTGCAAGGGGTTGGGGGAATACGTAGTAGCAACTAACGCCTTCGACTCCAAGAGGCAAACATTTTGAAAGAAGCACTTTTGAGACCATGCCTGGTTCAGAATTCGAACGAGTCATATAATTATATGTACTCGTACCATGTATCTTAGTTCATCGTTCGAAGAATTTACATTTTCCACGTTTCCATGAGGTGGAAGTGGCGGCTGATATGTAACGCCCACTATGATCACCAAGATATAGAATATAATTGTGTGCCTTGATGACGAACTTTTTATAAAGAACTCAAGTTATTCATATACTTTACAAGTGGGCGTGGTATTGGATTTAACCCACCCATTCTACTGGTATCTTGTCTGCGCATTCGAATACTCGAAATGGATAATCGCACATCTCTACCGCAAATTCCTATGCTCCTTCTTGCGCCGCCACATACCCACACAGCCACACGCATACAAACACACTCTCCCACGACGCATCCTTTAGCCTCGGGGTATAATGAGAAAAGAAGCATGAATTATAAATTTCTTGCATATATAAAAACGCATGAGGCTTGCCTCGCAAAACTCATTATCATCTGCCATATTCGCCCAAGTGGTTGAGCCCAGGACATGGCAGGGGGCAGGGCGGGGAGCTGGCGCAAGAGCACAGCACTGCAGAGAAGCGAGCAACACGCAAAAGTTTAAGACTTCTTCAACAAATGTGCAAATTAAAAGTTGTGCCTTAAGTGGCACAAAGAGAGCGATAAGAGCATAATTAAGTGTTAGAAGAGTTCATGGAGGCGGAGGAGCCGCAAGGAAAACACGAAAAATTCAAAGAATAAAAATGGCAAAATTGCAGAAAATGGCAAAAAGGCGAAAAGGCAAAACGAAATTTAAATTGCTAAATTGGCAGAACGAATTTTCTCGTGATTATTTTTGTATCAAATTGAAATGTCTGCGAGCATTGCAGGCATTCAGCATATTCCACACCCACGCGCAGCCCCTATTTACCCATGTCGAAGGCGCTCCTTTGTGTTCGATTTCTTTTTCTTTGTGTTCTTCTGTTTTTTCTTACGAGCGATATTTTTATAAAGTCCTTAAAATTTTCCACCTTATCAGCTGCTCCGATAGCGAAAATTTATATGCGCTTGTCGCACTTACTTAGCCACTGACTTGGTTGTCCGGGGGGAGGGGGTGATTCGCTTCCCTGGGATTCTCCACATACCTCACAGCACTCATATCGAACTCGCACAATCACAGCTGGCTGTGAAAGAATGCGCTGCTTATCTCATTCTTTGGTATCCTTTTATAGCAAATACCGTCCGCTCCCCTTCTGTTTCACTTCGGCTGCAACTCCCCACGGTAGCACCAGAGCCGTGCTCCATTTCGTTTCAGTTCGTTTTCACTTTGCCACCCTTCTCAGCCCTCACCCGTTCCCCACTGAAAGTCCCATAGTTTTCTTAATGCGCTCATAATCCTTTTTTATTGAAAACTTGCTACTATTTGATTTTGGTGGCTCTGTTGTGCATCTCGTCGCCCTCCTCCCTTGGGGGAGACCGATGCCGATACCGACACCGACACTGAGTACGAGACCGATATAAAAGCACGAAAGGAGTGTGGGGCGTTGTTAAAAATCTGACATGAAATTTATTACTTGATTACTAGAGTTGGTTGGTTGGCTGCTTCGTCGGTTGGTTCGTTGGTGGGTTCGATGGCACTCTGGCGTTCAGTGCTGTCAGAGTGGCATTATCGCCGGATATAAATCTCATATCGCCTGTTGTGAGAGCGTAATAAATTGCAAAGAAAATAACAATCATCATAAAATATTTCAATTTTATTTAATTTAATTTGCCGCTTGAAGAGGATTTCCACACACACGCACGCAGGACATACAGGGCCACAGCTGAGCTCTTCAAGTGGGTAGTTAGTTTTTGGTGTCGCAGGGGAAGACTCAATGAATGACTCAACGGGCAGCATTTCACGTATTCCGGAGAGAGGTAACCAACTGGAAGCATACGCTTAGGTATTTATTGTGGAAATAACTCGGCAGGACACTAAGTCCTGCGAATTGACATGAAATTAATGGTCTTCTGGGCGGGCATCACAATCTTACTTGTATAATAGTTACAGCTGGTTCTTCCTCCAAATAATTGTGCCATAACAATTGCTGAAATAGTTCAGAGTAGATGCTGAAACATAACATCAACGGAAGACTGCAGAGCATTTCGGGAAGTGAAACTAGTTCCGCAGATATCCAGAGATGAGGAGCCATATTAGACTCAAATATCCATATCCTCTCAGAGTCATATATAATCCATCTCTCAGCTGAAAGGCGAAGCAGTTTAATACGTTCAGAAATCTGTGGTGTTATTTAAGACAAACCTGGAAACTCTTCATTAGATAGTTGGGACAAGAACTCCGAGGTACACTCACTATCTAGAAGCTTACACTTTATACGATCTACATTTCAATATTACTTACCTACAACATAATTTTGATGGTCAGCAACATCATCGGTTAAATCTCTCTTATGGGCGATTGAAAAAATACCGGAAACCCACTTTCACTCAATACGTTAAATATGATGAAATAGCCAATTCACTAAATAAATTGTGAGAGTCAATTCTAAACGTAATTTTGAATTTCGATCCATAACAAGTGACATGCGAACAATCACACAATCCAGTGTTGGAACTATTAGCAAAGACGCTAATTTCGTAATATTCGATTACACTGTTCTGAACAATAATTTAGAAGTAATTCGGCTAAATCTCGATATGACAGGATTTGTGCAGAAGTTGCGTTATGAGTTCTGGTTTCATCTCGCAGGAACGTACTCTACTCAGTTCAAAAGACGCAACTATCATCACGCCTTAGGGTCTTTGACTTTACTGGCTAAACCGATCTATTGGTAAATAAATAATATCCTCACATGTCGATTTGCACTCTTGTGTAAGAATATTTAACGATGTGTGTACCTTTCGATGGTTAGATCCGGCAAAAGCCACTGCTAAAATCGTATCAAGTGCCTTTGTGGTTATAACGGAATTACTCTCGTTGAGGTAGCCACAGAGCTACCTGGTCTATTCCCGATTTTTTCAGAGGTGATGCAGATTCCCATTCATATGTTCACTCCCAATTTAGTTTGAGCCAAATTTATATATGTTGGGATTGGTGGAAATCGCATCAAAATGTACACAGAGAATTTCTCAAGAATACCCTAAATAGATTCAGAGACAAAATTCACACGTTACTTGATACTTTTGATATAATGTTTAGGTAGAAGTTTGAATCTTATGTTCCCTTAATACTATTCTCCACAGCAGAAGATTGTTAATGGACTTTGTATCGTATATCAATATATAAAACAGAGGAGAATGAACTGCCAACAGTCGCAATTAGAGTCTGAGCTAAATACCATTCATGCGGTTCGTTGAGTCGAACGTGGTTTTCCACTACTCCGCCTGTATTCATTTGTTTCCGCCGTGCTACCAAACAAATTTGCGCCTGCCTTCCTAAAAGTATGCTATGCTCTTCTTTGAAACTATGCAGTAACAAAAAATGGAAATATGCTTCATCAGGCATTCCTTTTGTCATAGCCTTCCCTTAGCTCGCTTTCTCTCTCTCTCTCTCTCTCTCTCTGTCTCTCTTTCTCGCAATACATTAAAAACTATTTGCTTGGGAAATATGCGAGTTTACTGATTGCTGCTGGAATTCCGTTTCAACTGTTACACATGCCAACCATGGCAATACAGAAATTCTTTTGTTACCCTGTAGTAGGGTAAGCACACGTTCGTACGTACGTTCCGTTGCAGCACGTACGCCCCCACTCCCCGATCGTCACACACCCGGATCATACGTAATGACCCATTTAAACGAAATGAACAAACCAATTCTCTGCCATTATTAACAATTGAATGGTTGGGCATTATTGCCATGCACTTGTCTTGTACTCCTTTTTGGACGGTGAAGGCGCGCTTTTATATTTTCCATTGTGTATGGCGCATCCCAGCAGGAAAACGGACAGTGAGTAGTTGGGAAGTAAAGTTAAACTAGTTCTTAGGGCACTATATTTGGAATTGTTAGATCTTATTTCATCTGGAAGTAGACCTGACTAGTGTATTTGTTTTTAGTTCGGCCGTACGTTTTAGTGAGTGGCTGTTTTATGCATAACTATTAAACTAGTTTGAAACTAGTACAACGTGAACCAGTGGGTGAAACGGTGAAATGAGTACTGAGATGAATTTTCATTATATGTATATCAATTGTTACTAGTCTTTGGCTACAATATAAGCTTCTCGCTGATAACTAGTTCATTATCAGTTCAGTTAGAACTTGGCTAGAAACTTCCCAAAATAGATTTAATAATTGTTTGTTGACATATTGACAGCAAATGAGTGTAAATCTTCAGAAATAACCTGAAAATTCAAAGAAATTCTGAATATTCCTCAACGTTGATGAGAACACAATCACTGATGAGGCACAACATTAATAAGGATAGTGGCCTCAAAATGTAGCAAGCTTTCGCAAAGCCAGTATCAATGTAATGTAAGTTGCAGAACGAGTCGGAAGAAGTGTCTTGAGTTTTTAACCAAAGCTCTGTTTGCGTTGTGTCCAATATAAATGACGTCATTCTTACCTCCATCAGGGATTATAATAAATTGAGAATAGATGAACCACTGAACAATGTGGTTATCGTTTCGGATAAATACGGAGAAATACACATGAATACTATGGAGTATGGAGCGATATCAGCGAATCTCAATTTGAAGCATTTTGGTTAAACAAGCGCAGAAAAAAGCAAACAAATCATAGAAATTCTAGTCTAAACCGGATTCGTTTGCACCCTTAGCCGATTTGTGTTCTCTTCACAGTTTTGTGGTCGCAACCTACTTAGGTGACTAGTTTAGGCACTCTTTGGGAGATATTCCAAATAAAAAATAAGCTCCATCAACTGGTTCATAAAAGCTCCAAATGGCTACACATTTGAAAGGTATTGGGACTTGTGTCTCATGCGGTGTAACAAAGGGGCAATCATGGTCTAAGGGATTGGGACTTGTGCCTCATGCGGTATAACAAAGGGGAAATCATGGTTTAAGTGTGGCTTTCTGGCGACCGCTAAACCTACCTACCTACTCCCTGGTGGCAAACAATATTTTTACCGTCCCTTCTCTCACCGCCTGAGTAGCTGCACTAATCTGTATTAAGCCAAAGCCTCCAAGCTATTATCTTTTTCAATAATATATGATATTTCGATTGTTCGATATTTCCTTTTCAGGTCCAGAGGGGGTTGACAAGTATAACAAGTGATGACACCGAATAATGACATTCGTGGTACAACTGCTCATATTTTTCGTGACGAATCATAGATCACCTGATTCAGCCACTGTTTTCAACCTGATCGTGGTGGGACCATAACAAAAAGGTAGTATTCAAGTTGTTCAACTCCAGTGCTTCCCGTTCTAGGTAGGTAAAATAGGTCAATTGGCAATAGTACCGTTTTGTTCTTCCCGTTCTAAAAGCGTTGAGATTATTCGCTCTCCAGCTTCACACTGAATCTCGTGTTTACTTTTGCTGTGAGCACTACCACAGTTTTGAAGGACCTTCCAAACTGTCCTTAATATAAGGCGGGCATAAACTTATCACTCAAAAAACGGCACCAAGCTTTGCAACTTGTACTCAACCACCTCAATTTCTTTTTAGCACTAATTCCATCTTTCCCTGCAGGGATGCAGGCAGAAATCAGCGAGTATGTGTGTGTCTGTGTGCATGCATCAGCGCTGGTATGCGGCAGTGTGCGAATATGCCAATTAGGAGGGAAAAAATAAGACGGGCGCTTTCAAATAAATACGATTTTCTCTCAGTATTTTTTTTGTAAAGCAATTTTCCATTATTTTTCTCTTTTTAATAAATATTTCGTTTCCGCACTATCTCTCTCTCTTGCTCTCGCTGTGTCTCTCCCTGTCTGTCTGTCCCCTTCTCTAGCATTTTAATTAAAAAAATACCAATTCGCCAGTGTTGCAAAACGCATAAAATGCAACTCAGCTCAGCTCAACTGAAGCGGAAATCTTGCTTCAAATCAAAAGCTTTTAATTTGTTTTGTTTTTTGCTGCGGCTTTTGTTGCTGTTGTTGTTGCTTCAATTTATTTGCTGCTATTATTACTGTTGTTGTTGTTCTGGTTGTAGTAGGTGTTGCTGCTTTTATTGCCCGCACACATCCAAACGAATTTCTGCTGTAAATTGAAAACAACGCAATGGGGGAATTTTCTATTTACATTTTTTGCAAAACTTTTTTACCCCTTCACGTCTGCAGCAGAAGGATAATGCGAAGGATGCGTTAAAAAAGGGTAGCAACTTTAAGTAAAAATCGTGTAGCAGTGCCCACGAAAGTGCCGAACACAAAATACGGCAAAAAGTGGCGGCAACTATTAAAAGGACCCTACTGAATGCACCGAATGCCGGCAGTCAGAGCTCTTTGTTTGTGGTCGGGGGGGTGTGTGTGTGTGCCTGTTTGTTGGGGTGGCGTGGTTGCCTAACGCCCCGGGTATTTTCTGTTTATGCGTGTTGGGAATTACTTAAATGTGCTACGGGTGCGCTGCTCAACTTTTGCCCTCCCGTATCGATTTTCTCCATACGCAACCGATTGACGAAATAGCTGAGGGGGTGGGTGCGTTGTTTGTTGGGTTATTTGCGTTGTTATAGCATTCGAACTCTCCCCCCGGGGTCGTGTTTAAAAATCTCAAATCCATCTAATAGCAATAAATTCCGGCATTTCTGTGTGTGTACGAGTATGACTTCCAAATGCCGGCATGCAGCACACACGCACACCGCAGCCAACGTATCTGACTGCCTCCCCTCCGCATGTGCCATGCCGTTGCCGAGTCCTTGGGGGGTTGTTCGCCCGGTGCTGTTGCTGCTGCTGCTGCTGCTGTTGCATGCATCAAGGGGTGGTGGTGTCTCTAACGCAATTTAAGCCTTCAAAATTGGCGCATTTTCCTGCCGTCACTCTCGTCGTGAGTGCTCTGCGCGCATATTTGAAAGCATTTTGTCAAATCGTCATGTGCTGGAATTGTAACGGAAGTGACAGTGTTGTAAAAGGCAAAAAACCGCCACATTTGATGCAAAATCACAAAGTTGCAACCAAATACACGAGAGCTCTTCTACACATATACGAGCGTTTTTACATGCAGCTGAGCGTCGCATTATCCTCGATTGATGGCCATCTTTCCAGAACTTTTCCAAAGGAGTTTAATATTACTTTGGCGGGTTAAAAATGGCTTCCTGAGAGATTTCTCCTGTGCAGGCGAAATTTTTCACATATCATATATCAAGGCATTTGATATATATCCTCATATTATTTGGTAACAGTTACTGAAGGAGATTTATAGTCATAAACCACGGATGTTGAAGTGAAAATATGTGATACGGCAACTGGCGTAGGGACCGACCAATAGGACCAGCCATGTCCTTCCTCGTTGTACTATTTTATCGCCATGTGCTCTTTCCCAATGACTTTCGATGACTTCGCCACTGAATTGAAAAGTTGCCTTGATAGTGAATTGGCAAAGTAGGAAAATGTTAGGTGAAAAGTGGAGGGCACTATTAAAAGAGGACGCAAGTGGTTGTGTTGCCAGTACTGCCCCTGAACTGTACTCATTCAGGTCAGTAGTCAGTCAGTGCTGAGCCAATGCGAAATACAAATGAAGTACGAGGACAATCTCAAAAGGTGGACCGGAATTTTCATCTTTCGGTTGTATAACGCTATCTTGCAAATAACTTCGGATCATTTATTATCCTTATCTGATCTTCTTAGATACCTAAAAGCTACTAAAAATCCTGAGTGGGAGGGAAAAGTATGTTATCATAAGCATCTAACCCCTTAAAACTCATCCTTTCTTAGCCGCCTACGAACTGAGTGCTATGAGAAGTCAATCCTGACCACCCCCAAATCAATCAAAACCACTGTGAGACAGGAAAACAATCGCCTTCCTCAGAGAAAACGTGGCAGAATGTCAAATCACTAGAAACAGAGACAAACAACCGCCTCCACACCAGCTTCTATTCCAAACATTTTATGACAATAACTCCAACATTTTTCTTAACTATAGGATATCTAATCCCATGACATAATAAGAAGGTAGCGAGCTGCCTGGAAAATACATCAATAACAGAATGCAAGGAAATGAGAAAGATCCCTGCAGGAAAGTTCAACTCCTGAATACCATCGAGGAGGAGAACAGTAAACGGTAGAATAATCTTCATTACGATAGTGGTGGAGCACTTGTGGCTACTAAGAGTGCCTCCGGTTGATATGGCGAGACCGAGGAATTGTTGGAGCCTTCGCCACATAATTTTGACTCTCCATTTGGCAAGATGCGGCATTTTCTTGCTCCCAAAAATTGAGCTTAATCTGTGTGGGAAACGGTTTGCGATGCCAGAAGAGTTCAGAGAAGCCTACGAACGATTTTATGCGTGTATTCCAGGAACTGGCAGACCTTATTCCCGACCTAGTTGCCAATTATGGATAAGTTTATGCCATATCTTCCAGAGAAATTGTTGTAAACAATTATATTTTGACTGCTTCTACGCCACCAACCTTCAAATTTGTCAACTGAGTCTTAAAAATGTATGCTCATGATCCCATCCATTTCCGACTGGGTGCGAGTAGTTACGGCGAAGGAAATATGAGCGAGCTCCTTGGAAAATTGTTACCTTTGTTACTTTATCGCAGTTTAAAGCAATTTATTGCCAAGTTGAATAAGTGCCAGAAGAAACCGCTTTCCAACACTGCCCCCGTCGCTCACTATCAGTGCATTTTTGAACTCCTGCTCGTAGTTGGGTAAAACTTGGGGTTGATTTGACTGATTAGAATGGGTTCAGGACACTTCAGGCAACACCATTTACATCCACCACAGCAATAGCAACAACAACAAGAACAACTGCATGGCGTATAGAAACAACAACAATTGCTATTACTAGATATGTATTAATCCTGTATCCTGTTCGTTAGTGAAATCCAAATGTGTTGAGTCGTTGCAGTGCCACGCCAAATGCCATTTGCTTAAGACGGAGGCTGATGCTGAGACAGTGAATGTAACTGCCACTGAGGTTGTGAGGGGGAGCAGCTCTCTCCCTCCCTGGCAGCTAGCTCCCTTTTTGCTGCTGTTGCCAAAAACCAACGCCGCTGGCTGCCACTCAAGCATTAACGCAGGACATTTTAAGCACAACCCAAAAGTGTACGGCGCTCCGCTGCTGTGTGCGCCAAATTCAGATTCCAAGTGAAGTGTGCGCCTCCTGCTTCCAATTTGTTTTTCCTATTTTCAGTGCTTTCATTTGCTTTTCTTTCCGCTTTTTTTGTTTGCTTTTGCAATTTCTGTAATTTTTGTAATTTTTGTGCTTTTTGGGGTTCATTAAACTGCAGCGCAGCAGCGACTCAAGATGCCGGGGCTGCTTTGCTCCGCCTGGCAAAATGCCTGCCTGCCTGCCTTCCTCTTAAATACTGTATGAGCGGAGTGGCATTTTATTGGTGAAGAATGTTTTTGATTTTAAAATTGTTGTCGTCGTTAAGCGCTGCAACAATTTCCTTGCTGGTGTTGTTGTTGCTGTTGTTTGTGTTGTTACAGCAACAAAGTAGCCCAGCAATTTGTTGCTGCTGTGCTCCGCTCCCCCATCTCAGTTACAAGGCTGCTTGGCAGTTGGCAGTCAAGACAGCAGAAAGAAGCGGCAACGCAGTAAAATTTTCTGATCCTTGGGACTGGTAAAAAATGGCGCTGATGTGTGCGTGCTGGCATGCGTGTGTGTATGTGTGAGTGTGTTTTTTTTTCTTTCCTTAGTTGGAAAACATCATACGCCGAAGTGGCCCTTTGTTTGCTTTAGAAAACAGTTAAAGTTGCCTTAATTTCCAAAGACAAACAAACACGCAAATACGGAGCGGCATTCCTTCGCGTTCGGCGCTCTCTTCACTTGCAGTAATGACTTTCATTTAATGGTAATTACGTTGCTACTTGTAATTATCGCCGCTCGGAACAAGTGTCTGTCGAGCGTGAGTGCGTGTGAGAGCGCGTGTGTCAGCATGTAAATGGGGATGAAGGCAACGCGTTGCAGGCTGCAGGAATATGTGAATCCCATGTACCAAGGAGTCTGTGCTTACATAAGCGTGTGTGTGTGTGTGTTGGGTTATTCATTTATTCTTCTTTGGGGGTTTTTGAGTGTTTCCTTGTGTGTGTGTGTGTGTGTTGTGTGCGTGTCCTTAAGGACTTCTTGACATCAAATAATTTGCTGCAAGCGCATAAATGCAGCTGTTGGGATATCTACACACCCC
Organism: Clusia tigrina; assembly: GCA_920105625.2. NCBI lineage: Eukaryota > Metazoa > Arthropoda > Insecta > Diptera > Clusiidae > Clusia > Clusia tigrina. The sequence continues at coordinate 27,767,805 of OV050031.1, read as the reverse complement.
TCATATTCCGCCTCCAATTTGGGGGAAGACAGAAGAAATTGCTTCGGGGTAAAGCCGCTGCTCGTGCCTGATGGAAAATGAAAATGCGTTCACTCAATCTCTGCAGTGAGTGTGCTGAACTCTGTCAAACTCCTGCCTGTATTCTTATTATAAAATGGGTCTACAAGAATACTTGGATTTTTTGCTGCTTTTATGCCCTCCGTTAGAGAACAGGAAAAGCGGAAGTGACTACCTGAGATGTGGTTTTCTTGTTCTACTCCAGGATCTCTTAGACTGCATCGTTTGTTTTCAAAGCTGATCTCAATCTTGCTCTATTCATTCGCTGTCATTTTTCCTCGCTTTCTAGTTGGATCCAAGGAGCCTTGCAAAGTGACTTTCTGTCCTTTCGAAAGCAATTCTGAGACTGCAAACACCACGACAGTCAACAAGATGTTAATGTTCCAGTGGCGTGGATGTATATGCACGCCTTCGTCTTCGGACACATTATCAAAGATCCTATGCGAAGCTTTGTGCAAGCGAAAATCATAGAACCAAGTCTTGGTTCTCCTTGTGTATTGTTTCATAAATCTTTGAATCAACTTTGCTTATTCATGTATGTCTTCAGTAGCTTGTCCGCTCTGACCTTCTTTGTGGAAAATTCAACTCCTTGGGAATAAACCGTGTTGCTCACCCAAAACAGCAACTAAAATCCTGACAACAGATTCGTGACACAGGTCCAAATCTTCAACCATATCTTATTAGATTGAATGACGATTCTCCATCACCATTTCCTTCACTTCTCATTTGATGTGGTCATCAGACGAAAATGTTGAGGGTTGACAGTTAAGAACCGTCGTCAATCACATCTCTGTGCGGCGCCCACTCTCGTTCTTGTCAATGGCAGAAGTTTGTTTAGGGATGTGATAGGATCACAGTACTGGTACTCGTAGTAAAGTTCCGCCAGGATTTAACAGAGAGAATTTTAGTTTGAGTTTTAAAATATGAATAGATTCAGTATATTGTGAGGATCTCGGTACTGAGGTGTTTTGAAAACACTTCATACCTATTCAAAGCACAGGTTTATGTGATTGCCGTCACTTTTTTGGGTCGTGAATTTATACAAAATTACAGGAACAAGTGAATCAATTTCTAAGGAGCATAAAACAATCTCCCACAAATTGAGTTTTTTTAATCATAAAATCTCACAATTTTTGAGGATCCAACATTTTTCTTCTCGGACACTTTCATAGAAGCCTACCTGATCAACCTACTCGTCTCCGTTTGCGTTTGATTCATTCATATTTAAATGTCTTTCACCCAAAGATGTATGCCTCGTCCAGACTCCCTGCAGAGTCTTCTGCTTGTCACATGTTCTACCAGCAAGGGTTCTGCTATGGTACTCGTACTGTGTCGCTTCCATGGCCATGTGTCTTGCATGAATCCTTGCTGCCACTTTCTAATTGCCAGTAGGGGCAATTTGGTGTCTCTCAATGCGTCTGTGAGCATGTGCGAACGTGGGCGAATATAAATGAGCAAATTTCCTACGACTTCAATCATGTTTCCAATGCATATAAAATGACAAACAGTGTTTATTAAAGCACGCATGCCACCTGAGCATTGTGACACCTGGGCAACAATGAAAACGACATTAATAAAAGTGCAAACAATGTCGCAACCGGAATAAGTGTCCCTGCGTGGAAATAGACTAGTTCTGGCACTAGTTTTTAGTAAATTCGCAAAGGATCGTAACTACTCTCACTGCCATCTCTTTGCATGAATCGAAGAAAAGTCGCACACGGATTGAACAAGGCCCGACGAAAGGCAAAGGATTATGAATAACCTTATCTATATTCGCCATTATTCTACTAGTATAGAAATAGTTCTAGGCTTGCTAGTTTAGCCACGAGTCAGCCGACAATTGAAATCTTCTGTGATCGGAAGTGATTTCGAAGTAGAAATTGAACTTATTTAACAGTTGCAGTGAATTAAAGCTTATCAAGTATTTCTTAACAGAATTGCTGTTAACCACACAATCCAGTGATCGATATATGAGTAATTTTCGTAACACTATTATGGTTCTTTACTTGCTTACTTAGGTGGCCATTGTCGAGTTACGGCCGAGTTCTTCAATAAAATCTAAGCTTTAACTTAGTAAGTCAGCGAAGCAAAGCAATTTCGGGAGAAGCCACTCACCGCAGGGTTGGAATATTATCAACTTCTCTGACTCAGTGAGATTGTGGCCCTCTGGAAAGCTTAGAAATATTCAAAGCCCTAGTAGAATTTAAATTTAACTTGGGTTCGAATGTTAATCATGTCTGCGATAGCATTTGGATTTCGCAATGAATGCATGTGTATTCCGTTCACTCGTCACCTTATGCCACATCAATTTATGGCCACAAAAGAGGTACAAATACGACAAAACTAACAAAAACTTGCTATACTTCTTACCAACCATTGATCTCTATTATAGAATAGACCTTCAGTTCATTTCAAGTAAGTTGAGCAACTGCAACACTCACATAGAAGCATTTTCCGATTGCCGCCTCTTATTGGGCGGTGGTTGTGTGCCTCAGTACCCAGTGCCGCGGCATGTTAAGCACTCACGAAATGAAGTATTCTGTTTCTTCCACTAAGCACGCATCTACTCGTAGATTTCTTTGGAAGGTGGCTGCAAATTTTCCCGCTGGGCTGGTGTGAATTTGTGTGCTTGTTCGTTATACGTGTCAACCTCTCCGCCTGCTCCGCAGCCGCAAGGCAATTTGTTTAAATTAAAATTTTAATAATAATGTTGCAAGTGTTTTGTTGCAATTTGTCGTGTGGCGCTCATTTCATTCCATTTCGGCTCAGTTCATGCGTGTGCTTGTTACGTTTTGTGGCGTACACTTTTAGCAAAGCACGTAGCGGAGCTGGGTTGTTTCGTTGTGGTTGTTGCTGCTGCTGCTGGTGTTGTTGTTGTTATTGGTGTTCTTGTCATGCTTGTAGCAAGCATAATTATGTTGGCTGCAATATTTGTGATGTGGTGTGAATTGAAATTATGTGCATAACTCTACGAGTGTGTGTGTGTGTGTGTGTGTGTGAGCGCGCGTTCTAGTGTGTTATTTGTGTGTGCATGCGTGCAAACACTCGATTTGCGCTGCATGCCAAGCAAGCATTTGCATTCATATTTGCAAAATTTATTAAATTTAATAATCTTCCATATTCACGAGAGTGCCGCTTAATTGCGCAGAAATCAGACTTAATTAGGGGCGTAACTATGCAGCCATTGAAATGTAATCATGCGGATTACGCTACACATTGAGAGCCCTTGCATGCACTTAACTAAATTCAGCGTATAAACATGCACGCGCGTGGGCAGAGCACTGCGGAGTATGAGGTATGAGTGGCATCCGACTCGTTGCGGCGGAGAGGCGCTGTGAGTATGTAAAGTGATACTTGTAATGGAATGTGGCATTAAATATTATATTCAATTTAAAAGTTTTGCAAGCGGACCCTTTGACCCACAGAGGCATTGGTGGGAATGAAGTTGTCAGTGCAACGGCATGTATCAGATCCAGTGAAAGATATTTCTCTGAACACGACCCATAGAAATAAAGGCGGATTTGTGGCAGCGTGGCTGAAGAATAAATACCCATCAACCTCTCGACTATAGACAAGGACAACTGGCGTCATTATTGTATACCAATGCACAAGATGTAGGCTAATTTTCTTGGCAGTTAAGAATATAAAAAGCCTTCAGTTGTCAATTCAAATTATAATGTATTCGATGATAAAATAATTATCTTTTCAAGGCAGTATAAATTATGTTCTGCCGTCTGGTTTACCGAAGTGGAATTCCTTTCTAAGAAAAGGAATTTAAAGAGAGCGATAATTTTCATATCTGTACGTGTCGAAGTGGCATTCCTTTTTATGGGAAGCAACTTAAAGAGAACGAAGAATTTGGTCCCTGTACCGTAGAAATTTAGAAGATTTTGTTTCTTTTATTAGTAAATCTTACACCATAATTAATTATTAGTGCAAGGTGTTGGGGGAATGAGTACTAGCTGCAGAGGCTTTCGACTCGAAGAGAAAAGGATTTTATAGAAAGAAGCATTTTGGAGATCAAGCCCGTGGCAGGATTCGAACCTGTGAGTCTAGCATGCTTACCACTAGACCACAGAAGGCGGCTGAGAAGACTTTATATACGAGACAAGGAGGACCTACTTAATAAATTCTCCTTGAACAAAGTACTTGCAAGTCTTCTATGAAAGTTATGCTAAGTTGAAATTTGAAAGTATGAGCATAAAATCATTGCCTACTTTTAGGGTACACAAGTATTGCGAGCGAAACTATTCCCATAATATTGTCACTTGTTCATCAATTTCCCACATGTACAAATGTAATTTTTTTAATGCTTTTTTATTAATAATATTGTTGATTTTTTCTTTTATTTACAGTTACATATTAATTTGCAAAGTCAACGCGACACTAAATGCAAACAAACGCAATAATGTGGAACCGGAATCATATCAAGAACATTTTGACCAATACCAACACCAGCATAATCAGCAACGTAAACAACATCATGGAACAGCAACTGTATCAACATAATTAAAACAGCAACAGCAGCGTCAACAACAACAACAACATTAACAGCAATTGCAACAGCAACATCGGCTGCAAATGTTTTAATTGAACGCAAATATAACAAAACTTAGCAACGAGTTCATTGCGTGGAGGTGAAGACAACTCGCAAACCATCCACCAGACCTCCACATACATAGAGGGGGTGGGCCCCAAATCATGTCCATTACTGGTTCCATAGTTGGCTACGAAAATAACAACGAGATTGGCAGCAACAAACGGAAGCGACGTTCGATACTCCCACTGCACAATTGCAGCGCGTCCAGCGCTCACAACTCCATGGGTAAAAATTGTACGCCCAGTCTAAATTCGAGCATATCGAATTCGGTTATAACCACTGCCAGCAGCAGTCTGAGCCAACAGCAGCAACACCACCAGCACCAGCAGCACATGCAGCAGCAGCAGCTGCAACAACAGAAATACATGAACTCGAAACGAAAGCATGCCAAATACAGCAGCATGATGATGCATCCGTCGCACATGGACCACAACAACTATTTGCATCTGAATTCGCTGTGGTCGATTTGGTACGGCGTGTTGCTGACACTCTTTCAAGGCTACTTGGCCGTGCATGGCGCTTATCGATTTTTGGGTAAGTCAACTAAATGTGTCAGAACAGCGGCGGTTTGCTCTTCCCAAAACATAAACTGTGGCTGGTGAAGGAAAGTTCTTTGGATTGTGCACTCTTAAAAGGATAGTAAGGATAATTTAACTGGTAGATGGAATAGGAGAAGGGTGCTAGAACCATTTGGAGTTCTATGGGCAAATTAGTCCAAGAAAAACCTTCAATAATTCTTCGGGCTCTAGAGAGGAGATCAGTTAATAGTCCTCTTTAAATACTTGATTCCATTTTCCACGAGATCAGGGCTATATAAACTTTTCTCTTCTGTTTGCTTTGTTTCCGTTCACTGGCATCTTTGTTGCAACCAAACCTTGAACAGAAAGCAATCTTTAGTAGATGAGTTGAGAGCCGCGGAACCACGGATTTTGGAATTCACAATTTTCGATAAAATCCCTTTAGTAAGAAAGTCAACGAGATAACTAACGTTGATAGAAAAACAGTCCCGGAAAGGACTTATTTGAGAGTTTCGTAATTCCTTGTTACTGCACCAATTAACTTGTCTTCATTTCGGAGCCTCCTTTTAGTTGGTTGCTCAGTGCTCAGCAAGAGCCGTTTGGTGTAGTTACTCGGCAATTATTTTCTAGGGTAATTGTATGCATCAATGCATTCCAGTTTCCATGAGCACTGCTGCTCTTTCATTGTCTTTTGTGTCCACACGTGAACGATCACTTTGAATGTGTCCATAAGATATCTTCAACTTTTTAGAGCAGTGAAAACCCAGCAACATTTATTTCACTTTCTGAGATCTTCAAACTGGGTAAGTGATTATTTCATGCATTACCATACATTATGGGTAATGTGTATACGGAAGAACAGCAACACAAAACACGAACAAAAACCAATGACAACTGTGGACAACAATACAGAAAGGGCAACGAGTAATTTCAACTGTTGTGGAAGGCTCCCCTCTTGCTTGGCTGTAATATAATAAAAAAATAGAGATGAAATTTAATTATAGCACCTGTTTCACAACCATATCAGCACCCGATTACGTTTGGCAACTACTCAAATATCCTTAGGAGTGTCTGGCATCAAACACCAGGACTGCATTACGTATGCTCTGCTTCCACCATGCCACGAGTATTGATATCCTTATCTCTTAATATCTGCATGTATTCATACGACAGTTTTTTTCTATTAACGCCATCTTTTTCTTCCTTTGTATAAACTGCAGGAAGTACGGTTGGAAATTGTATATATGCACAAGCATTTACGAGTACACACCTTGAAGTGTAACTTCCCTGAATTTATCCTCCGCTCCCTCTGTCCACATTTACACCACTATTAAAATTCCGCAAGCAACCTTTCCCAGAATTCACTTCCAAATAGTTTGGCTGCAATTTGTGAATCTTTGAAACTTCTCGTGCATTGCGCTCAAGTGCCTTGTAGTTGGTCGTTTTTGCAGCTTTTGCTCCTTTGCCATCTTCAGCCAAATTAAGGACATTTTATTTACATTTTCATTAAATTCAAGTGCTAAGTTTTTGCCCTGCCTGCAAAGCCAAACTCAATTACGTTCCGTAGTAGAGCCGCACATAACGCTCCGCCCACCCAGACTAACACACAATTACACACACAGACTTTACACAGTACAGTCGGACCGGTGTGGGAGTGGGTATCGGAGCTGGGGCATTTTGTAATTGATTTAAAATATATCCTTCTTACCCGAGGAGAGCCCACACACTGCTGCATTAAATTTTACTATTTATACGACTTTTTGCTCACTTATTTCCGGCGTTCGTTCTGCTCCTTTTGTAGGCTGCTCGCTGATACCCTGGAAAATCGAGCCGGTGGCCGAGCTGAATTTGCAAATTGTGCTCTCTGGTGTGGTTTTCATATTGCTGCCGCTCTTCTTTACTTCAGCAGTTTTCAAAGTAAGTATTTTTTAACGAAATTTCTACAACTCTTGTTTTTTCTTACCATTTTTCCTTATTTACAACTTTTTTGTTGCTATTTTTTGCTATTTTTGCTCGGTTTTTGCGCTCTGCTCACTTAGTTAAACCAGTGCAAATCCTTAAAGCGCAGAACAAGCCCATGCTGTGTCCTGTTTTAAAAAAGCTGCGCGCAATAAAAGAAATTAAATTTAAAAAGAACATAAATGCAGTGCTTTATTATGCCGTTAGTTCTATTTTTATTTATGTTTTTTTAGTTTAATATTTAAGTGAAAAAGGAGGAGCATTGCACTTACCACCCAAGTAGTGAGCACTGCCTCGGCTGGCACTGCTGCTGCTGCTGCTGCTGCTGCTGCTGCCACTACTCGTACTTGCTTTCAACTTGCCGAGTGTGCCGTAGTGCGGCATTTACCGCCAACGAGCGTTGCTCTTATTTCTTGTCCTGCCCTGCCCTGCCCTACCCTACCCTGTCTTGCCCAGCAGTGCAATGCACTCACTCGCTCAGTGTGACTTAATTTCAGTGAACAACAACACCAACAGCAGAAGCAGAAGCAGTAGCACCAGCAACAACAACAACAACGAGCCACCATATTGCAGCCGCCATATTGCATTGTGCATATAGTTACGTATGGCAGCAGGACTCTGTGTGTGTGTGTGTGTGAGTGTGGCTGTGTGAGTGCGGAGTGGTAATTTAATTGTTTTTGTTTTTCACTTATTATCAATGTTTATTACTTTATTATTATTAAATTCATTTGCAACAAACAATGCACTTTCTGCCCCGCCGCGCTCCTCGCCCACTTTACTGTCGCCAGCTCAACAAAGGCTCTAAAATGGCGTTCAGACATGGTCCAACTAGCATCGACAGTGCCACTATCACTGCTCCTGCTGCCGCCACTGCCGCTGGTGCTACTTGTGCTGATGCTTCTGCTACTCTGTCGCTTGGTCATGCCCATTGAAGCTTGTGCTATCATTTACGAGCATGCTTCATGCAGTGTTGCCGCGATTTCGCGGTGTGCCTCTTTCCTGTTTTCATTGTTTAAGTAGTCTTCTGTCTGTGCAGCTCTGCCGCGCATGTGTTTGTATGGTGTGTCATCCGTTTTATCAGTATAATAAATGCAATTATGGGTTTTCATATTTCGCTTTTTGTTTATCATCTCCGAGTATTTTACTGAAGCATCCTTAACAGAGCCCGGCAGTCTGTGTACGGTAAAAGTAGCCCGCAGTGCCAAGCATTCGATATTGAAATTTAATTAAATATATGTAAGCCGCCAAGCACTCTTAAATGAAGTTAATTGCTATATACTCGTACTATATGCAACGATGAACCTGTGGGGAAAAGACTAGAAAGATGATGGAAGAAAACTAGAAAGATGCTCCAAATAGAGGATGACAGACGATGCTCAGAAGTGCAGGGCTACAAAGGTGAAATAGGGCTCTAAAAGATCGTATGCATAAAAATAAAAATATAAGCGCAGTCGGGAAAATATCAATCGACAAGACTCTAAAGCTAACTTAAACATATCCTGAAAAAACCAGGACCGTTTGGTTTGGTAGCAAATGAAGCTGCATCCACAATTTCCAATGGGATAGCTTTTCAGTGCTAAATTCACTGCCAGATAACAATTGGTTTGTATGCTGGGACTTAGGGAACATCATCACAATCAAGGCTATGAGGAGGCGGTTTATATTTAAAAAAAAACGGAGTTGAGGAACCATTTATAAGACGGCATTATATAAAATGATGTAACTTTGTTCTACTTTATCGTCTGTTCGAATGAAGAATTTATATGCCTTGCCTAAAGATGCTCAAGGACCAAACACTTTACTCCAATGGTAAAGTCTTGGATGTCAAAATGGAAACTTAAGCAAACTTTGAAAATTCCTGCAGATACTGGGCACCCATAAATAGATAATTTCATACATTTATTCCACATAACACTTAGAATATAATTTCCCTTAAACCGTAGACACATTTTAGAGGAAAACGAGAAAGCTGGAAATCGAGGATTTTAAATGAGTCCCGGTTTTCTCTCATTTTTGTGGGATTATGGGATAATATACAAGGACCTGAGCAAGATACTTCAATATGAGTCTTGTTCGGTTTCTTATTTTTAAAAGATTGCAGCGTCAACACCACAGCCAACAGGTGACTTTTGGACAAATCAGATTAAATGGGTGAGTTACGAGTACCACTGATGATATTTGCACTCAATTTCACTTGTGGCCCCAAATATTGAACTGATTCAACGAACTTCTGTACAAAATCGACCTTCGAGTTTGGACTTTGAAACCTGGTTAGGAGTGCAATCCAAGCAAAATAGAAACCGGTCACCGGTATCTATCTCTCTATGGCAATCAGAGCTGAGTGGCAAATGAAATATAAGTTGCTTCTATATACACAACAGCTTCTATATATAAGCAGCGAATACCATCACGAATTCAGCGAATATATATGCAGTGAATACATTCACGAGGCGCTAACGTCACCTTCTACCAGCTCTAAGTTACTCGGCCTTCGCAAGGAGAAATTTAAATCATTATCAGAAAATAGTATAATATCCCTTGTGTAGGTTTCGGCGGGACACAGGAATATTGAGTGCAACGAGAGGGCTGATGAGCTAGCACAAAGAGGTCAAGTATTTTCCTTTATGGACGTGGGCGTCCTCCTAACTGTTGTTAAGGGAAATATTTATAATCAATTCCTCCGCAAGGCACTGCGACATTTCTAGAATGATGTGGCCTGATTACAGTGCAAAAAGACCTAACCACCTTCTCAATAAAGCAAGACACAAAATTAGCAACCTTATAGCTGTCTGCACAGGTCATTGGACTATCGGCACACACGCGGAAAAAGTGGGCATTCCCTTCAATGCCCATTGCAGGAGCTGTAAAGACCCACAGGAGAAAGAAACAGTCGTACACTTTCTTTGTGACTGCCCGGCCCTCGCTCGCTTGAGACTCAAATATCTCGGAAGTCATTTTCTGCAGAGTCTAGGGCATTGCTCTAGAGTATAACTTTCAGACCTATCCAAATTTGTGAACAACTCAGGCTGATTGTAAATGCAGAAAGGTATATTACCATTTTATTTAGGCTCGCGAGGACATGGCAAAAAAAAGCGCCAATATTGCTAATTGACCCGAGGTCGTCAGCCATTTTACCTACCTACCTACATTCACGAGCCTTTCTTTTACTTTCTGAGTTCCCCTGAAAATATGCTACACATTTTACATGCCAATTACACCTAAAATTTTGCCTGAGTGATTGGTGTGCAAAGATCACATTCCGGTGACTCTAGAAAGCTCGGAAAATGCCCTCTTATATGTAATTAAAATGACTGGCACAATTTGACCACAGTTCTGCACCTTCACCGTATAAAAAGCGCCAGTAGTTGGTATGAAAAAAGACCATTTAGTCAGGAGTCTGGACCCAGACACAAAATAAAATAAATATAGGAAAATGAAAAGGCAAAACAACACACACACAAACACGTTCTCTTTCGCACACACATGTTCACACAAACTTATCCATACTCAAGCATACACACACATACACGTAGAAGCGGATCCGTATGTTTAATTGCATATCACTCAAAACACAGCTATTTGGTAAATTAAAAGCTTAATGAACGTTTGCTGTGCCATCTCAACAAAGAAACGTGTCTATGCCGGCTGCTGCACTGAGCCAACTGAGCTGAATGAAAGAGCAGCGCTCGCTTCCTGACTGCCTGGGTTCAATAGTTGCTGATAGCAGGCGGCGGCCAAAGCGTTTCCAACTACTCCTGCTGCTGCTGTGGCGCTATTTCCTCTATAGTTTTGGTAACATTCGGCAACATTGTGCAATTATGTGTAATTCTGATAACAAATATTATGGCAGAATGGTCGGGGCATGCTCCCATGCTCGCTTCATTCCGCAATCGGCAACCGCATCCACAACCGGCAGCAACAAATACAACGAAAATGTTTAATGAAAAACAAAAGCATGCAAAAGGCATAAAAGCGCAGTTAAAATTAAGTGAAGCTCGAACAAAATGGCTGGCTGTGAAAAGCCACAGCTCCACAGATGCAGTGCGGTGCGGCGTAGTGGAGTTCCGGATGACACGGGGAGGACGGCATGGACTGCGGCATATTGTTGGGGCCTGACTGGTGCGAGCGGCTGCCTGCAACGGTTTCGGCATTCGGTTTTGGTTTTAATAGTTGAATTAAAATTGCAGCCATTCTGTATGCCGCCGCCGCCGCTGCTCTCAATATTTAAATGAATTTGCCTCGACAGCACTCGGTGCTCTTTGTCATCATTGATTGCGCTGATTTTTTGTGACTATTTGTTTTATCCTTTTTTGGAATTCTCATGACTGTGATTTTTGCAATAAATTCCTACAAAAGCCTGCCAAACCAGACGTCTTTGTTGGTAAATAAATTCAGTTTTGCTTGTTTTTTTAAATATATTTATTTTTTTGTTTATTTGCACGTAGTCTTTTTTCGCTTTCCTTTGGCGTTGAAAACGGGCTTTGTGGTTGCAGTTGCCTGTCGTAGGACAAACATGGCGCTACTATGGAGACACACACACTGATGCCCTGTGACCTTAATTATCAGCGATATAAATGTTCTGAACACTTAATACGATGACGACTATGATAAGCAAAGCTCATGTATGCAATGCCAAATGAACTCAACTGCAGATATGGACATAGGGACAAAAATAAAAAGTCTAATAAAACTACTTCTGGTCTTACAACTGGAGTTGTGCGATATGTGTGTGCCTCATTTAGCCGTGCATTTATATATAAAAGGTTGCATACTTATAGGGTATACTCCATTCATCATTTTCACCACAAATACACATGTGTGGAGGCATGCTCTGGAATCTTCTAAGCGATTGTTAGATTACTATACAATCCAGTGGTACGAATTCGGGTATTGAGAGTTAGTATAAATTGTTAGGAGGGCAGTTTCGTAACAATATGTTTCCTTTATATGTGCGATACCAGCATCCAGACTATAAGGCCGAGATTGTCCGGCTTATTGAAAAAGTGGACTGTTTTCAGCGTTAAGTGAAACAGAAAATACACAACTACTCTTATCATTAGTCTATAAATATCTTTTTAAACGCCTTTGAGCATAATTGTAAAATTTATTATAGGGAGAGAGAGAGAGAGAGAGAGAGAGAGGGAGAATAGACGATAAACATAAGTCTGAAAAAGATGTGTATATCTAGGCAATCATGAACAAAACTATACAAGAAACGTACTCCAAAAGAGTAAAAAGGTTTAAGAATTTCGACAGCCCACCTCACAGGCCACTGTCATTTAAATAGCCACCTCATGAAGCTGTGTGTCACCAATAAGTAGGTGTAGATTCTGCACGGGGGCAGAAGAATCCCCAGAGCACCTTCTAATGAACTGCGAAGCCTTAGCTCGCAGTAGGAAGAACTATCTGGGTCATTACTGGCCCGAGGGCAGAGATTAGAGGAATGGACCCCAACTCAATACTAAGTTTCCTTAGATCTGTTGGACTAATAGAAGACCCTTACTAGGTGCATACAGGAAAAGTATAATAGATCAAATTGGTCGAGGAACATTTTCCCTCTTTGTTTCATTAATTCATTCATTAATTCCATATGAAAAGTTTATCACTTCCAATAATTCACAGAATAAGCAGCTAGACTGGAATGCTAGACTGGAATGGTAGTGAATATAATCGAAAATGGAGTTATTAAAGCAGGTTGACTCTTTCTCGGAACAATCCATACATACACACTATAACAAAAGGTTTTCCCATCTTATTTTGAAGCATTATATCAAAAATTCTCTCAAATGGTTCACATAACATTCTTCGCTGTGATCCTTCCCTATATTTCTTGGTAAGGATACTCTGTCATCAGTTGGAAAACTACTATATTTATGTGAAAAGAGTGTATTAATATCAACGAAGCCTCAGTGGATTGATCCAGTTTCTAATGTGCCGGACTACAGAACAGAAACTGCTTAAAAATAGAGGTCAAACTATATATCATGAGGCGATGATGAGCCCGCCAATGACAGGCACCCAACATATTGCCAATTGCAAGGGCATCAGCGATACCAGAACAATTTGCCTACCGGAAAATGTGCTATTATCGTTCTTCAGTCCATACAAATCTGCAGGGCAAGATGACATCCAACCTTGTCTCTTACATCAAGGGATGGATGTATTGGTACCTGCCATCTGAAGGATACTCAAATCTAGGCCACATATCCCAAAGTTGATCTGTCGTAAAGGTGGTGTTCATACCTGTAATAAACTCAGCCTTTTTTCAAGTTAAACAGTTTAGAGTTTATTATATTTGTTATTTTCTTTATTTTAACTTCTTTTGAAAGGGAATGAGCTTAAAGAATAAAAGTAATACATACAATGCTCTCTTGCAGTCGTTGTTCATGAAATGTATACATACAAGATTCTCTATCTGCAGTTGTAGTTACTGAAATGCATACACACAAGCTTCTGTTCATTTCATGACAAGAGCTGTTAATACGGTTTATTTTACTCATAAGAGATGGTAAGGGTAATGATCTGTACAATAAGTGAATATCCTACAATACCAAAGGCAGACAAGAAGCCCGACTAATCGTCAAAGTCGTATCGACCCATCGGCCTCAGTTCTTTTATCAAAACGATGGAGAAATTATTGGATCTACAAATCAGGGATTAAAGGGAGCTTTCTTCACAGATTCCAATTTACCCGTCAAAGAGGCAAATCTACGATAGCAGCAACACACACCCTAACAAAAATAATTGAACGGACTTTAGATGCATTGACACTGAAGGCGCATTTGACAACACATCCTTCACAGCCATTAAAAACTCAATGAGGAAAAATATAAACCCAATGATCACTTCGTGCATACTTGCCATATTGGAAACTAGTGTGGTCAGCAATGAGATGGGAGGCAACTCCAGAAATATTGGCTAACTCCCAGTGGCGACCAAGAAGGGGGCTACTGTTTTCTATACTGTAGACTCCGGTAATCGATGAACTTCTTAATAGACTAAACACCTTTGGTTTCAATATCCTAGGATATGCGGAAGATGTGATATCTATTACAGGCTGGGATGACTGCACCATATCGAGTCAAGTGCAAAAAGCATCAAATTTGGTACAAGGATAAGGGACTATCCTTCAACCCAATGCAAACTGCACTTGCACCATAAACCAGAAGAAGTCATGTCTTTAAAAATGTTACCAAACTAAAGAAATTGCAAGAATGCTGCTGTAATTTTTTGCGCCTCCTTTCTTTCTATCAATTACCTGCAGATCCTTGATAAAATTCACATCTGAACAGTGCAATCAATAAAGCCATGTGGAACAATGTATGCATATCAAAGGCTGTATGGAAAACAAGGACGATACGATCGACAATGGTATACTGGTGATATAAAAGTATCGACAAACAGATTATCACCTACACCTCCTCAATATGGTGACAGAAGGTTGAACAGAAGCCTGCAACAAACAAACTAAACAAATTGCAACGTATGTCGAGCATAGTTATAAGAGGGGCAATGAAAACATGTCCCACAACGGCACTGCAGGTACTACTAGGAATACAACCATTACGCTTTGCCAACTTTGCCTTGCTCTCAGGCTCTCAGGCCTAGCTCTCAGACTCTGGGGCCAACGAACTCCTTAGAATTCAAGAATTCAAAAGCGGGGACCTAACGGGTCACATGAATATACTCAAAATGCTCGAAAATTACCCAATCCTAAAGTCCCCGGCAAAATTCCCTCATGGTGGAAGTCTACAAGAAATACATAGATACATACTTTATCTCAGACAGAGAATCTTCGAGAACGCTTGAATTCATTCCTGAACCAGGCTCACAAGTGTGGTACACGGGTGGATCCAAAGTGTGGGAGCTGGGATTTATGGCAAGGATAGATTCCAAAAAGCCTTGGCCATGGGTAGGCAAGCTATTATCTTCCTGGCAGAAACCTATACCATCGAGGCATGCACAAGGGAATGATTATGCAGGAGAATCTCTGATGCACATATATAAATACTATCTGACAGTCAGGAGGACTTAAAGGCGTTACAGGCCTTTATGGTCACATCAAGACTACTCAAGGATTGCTGATACTTTTTATATAAACTGGTTATCATAATAGGATAGAGTTACATTGGATTCCAGGGCATGACAGACACGAAGGCAACGAACAAGTCGACCAATTGGCCAAAAAAGAAGCAATGAGCCCTCTAATGAACAACATTCTGTGGACTACCAATAGTCCACAATCAAGAACTGTTATGTATAACGAAATTTTTCCGGACAATGGAGGATCAGGCTAAAATATTTTTGATTCCAGATACATGAGTATCTAGAAAGCTGCTGATGCTAAAAAGGAAGGGCCCCTGAATCCTCAGCGGATACCTGAGGGGCCACTACTTGGTCATACTTGATCTCTAAAAATTGCGAATTTCGTCACAGGATATCTGCATATTATGCAACCAGGAACCAGAAACATCTGTGCACGTTATCTGTTAATGCCCTGCAGTCTGCAGAAGGCGATTCCTACAGTTGGGGCTGCTAGTATAGCACCCGAAACTATCACGAACACGAAGCGTTATAAATTGCTAATATTTCTAAAGACCCTCAATATGGATGGTCAAATTAAAGCTTAGCACAAAATGTCAATTTGGTCGAAGTCAAGCCAATGTTCATAATAAAATATCGGCAAATATCGAGAACTGCAAACCGTACTGAAAAAATTTTAATATTCCAAACTTATGCTGGAAAGATAGGAAGAAGACAGTAGCCATGAAAGTTTGCTGGCCCTCGGATTCATTGTTGTCTTGGCTGCAATGTGCTATCTCAAAGTAACTCGTCTACCGAGGTGCACTCCTAGATGTTTAACCTCAGTCGAGGTACACTCCTAGATGTTTAACCTCTGTTGACTGGGGGATTGTGCCATCATCAAGTTTGATAGAAGGACATGTTATTTTCCTAAGAGTAAAAGTAATTTGAACGCCTTTGGTTTCATTAACCTTTATTATCCATTTGGTGAGCCAGAGTTCGAGACGTTCTGTGTAAGTGGTTAAGTTATATATTCAAATGAAAAGTCCGATTTTATAGTGAGATTAATTAGTGTTTTGATTAAGCAAAATTCCGTTTAAATTGTCTGTGTTGGTTTTCCATAAGCAAAAGCGTTTTTGCTTGCAGAGTTCATTCAATCTTCTTTTCCCTGAGTATATCATTATTGTACTTAAAACGCAATCATAACTCTTTATTAACGGGCAACACTGCCTGATCCTGTTTCATTCACACCGGAGGATTCTGTAGTCTGTTAATTAATTCAACTTATTAAGGACCGATTGTTAAAGTTAACTCTTGAAATGCCAGAGGCCGATTGACTGTCGGAGTATAACATTTGTTCACATCATTTATGTCCATGATGCGTTGAGTGTAAAGTAGTTGGCTGGCTCACTGGTAATAAGCCGGCTGAGAGATGGCGAAGCAACAGGGCAATAATGCTCGGAGGTGGTATGTAATAACAAAAGGAGTGAAGTCACTTGATGTGCTTTCATGTTGAAAATGAGCCACCGAATCGATACCAATTTCGTTGGCTGCCAAATCCATTGAGACAACTGCTCAATTTGATGACTACTGAGGACCTGATCAGGGCTTCAAATTGCATTCCAACACCAGAGATGCAACAGAAATGGGTCATATTTGGTCTACATATGCACTGCATCTCCACAGTGGAGGCCATTAAAAAACGCTTCTGTGCGGAAATACTTAAAATACACACTCACGCTGAAATAAATAAATGCAACGGCACAGATTACATTAAAATATTTTGCGCAAATATTTGCATGGCGCACCTTAAGCCCCAAACTAATTTCAAATATTTTCCAACATCAACTAAGCGGAATTTGCAGAGTATTAAAAAATATATTTTGTAATACTTTGAGGCTGTGGAAACTCCGTTCAATATGGCCACATTCTAAGCTGTACTTTTTGTTTTCCATTTTCCTATTTCCCCCCTCCTACAGTCCCTCCCCCAAATAAACTCTTTCAGGCAAATGTAAAGTCCTGAACTGCAGTGTGTGGTCCTGCATGCAATAACCGAGTAAAGTGAAATGAGCAAACACCCACACGTAAACACAGTTATGCACACCCACACCCAAACAAACACACACATACACCCACATATGTGCCGAGCACATATACAAACAAAAGCAAGCGCAAAGGGAATAGCAACAAAAAATAGTTATTTAAATATGTGTGCACTAAGTCAACTTAACTTGATTTTTTCACTACCGTCTGTTTGCTGCTCTCTTTCACAGGTGGGAAACTTGGCCAACGATGGCATCAAGCTGGCTACCGGCTCCAAGGAGCGCCGCTGTTCCATGGCCCCGCACGACGGTCTTGAGGAGGAGGCACGAGGCGGCACTTTGCGCGCCCTATGGACGCATGGCGGCCCGACAGCCGCTTTTGTACACATCGTGATTGCGTTGTGTTTACTGATGCCGCGCCTGCTCTTGGAGGCCAGGATAATTGAAAATGGACTACTGCCGAGAGGTAATTAAACTGTGGGAAACCTAGGTAAACACACACACACACACACACACACATGGGTATACATGAGTTATTGTACATCAATGAGTGTCTGTGTTTGTGTGTGTGTTTGATAAGTCGTCTGGTTGGCTGGCCACCAGTCGGCAGGAGTAGTTGCTCCCACTACCACTGCCAGTGTGGCCAACTGCAAACGCATATTTTGAATTCAGCAGGAACCACATTTGCCAGAAATACTGTGGTGGCAACCCTGCCGTTGCCCTGAGAGACATTTGAGTGACGGCAATTTACTTTTCCATATTTTTCACTTATTTTGTGAATTTCTGTCAACAACGAAATCGCTTCAGTTTGTTTTATTTTTGCTTTCCAATTAAATCTTGCATTGTTTTACACCCTTTTTTAAAATGAATTTCCATTTGCAGAGTTGCCAATGTTTGTTTACGGAATACAATTTTTAATCACCAGTGGCACTACGCCGCGCCGCCCACTACCGCGCCTCCGCTCACATGCAAATTTAATTTGAGATTCGCTTTGAAATATGTGGAATTGTGGTATATCTGCTTTTGCTCGTATGTTCGAGCAATTTGTGGCGTTTCCATTGTTCGGCGCGGGTGAGACGGGCGTGTTCCGATTGACACTATTAATTCAATTAAATGGACATTTTAAGTTGATGAATATGGAAGTGCACTAATTACGTTTTTAATGAATTTTGTGGTGCGGTTGTAATTGCAGTTGTAGGTCAGGTGGTATGCTGGCAACACACACACTTGCATACATATTCTGTGCATGTGTGTTTGAGCTTTAACTCAGTTACTGGTCAAATTGAAACCGAAAAGTGGAATTCTCTAGCAATTTACAAAATATATTTTCATTTTTATAGCATACTTTTCAGCGCCCGATATCAAATTGAAACCGAAAAGTGGAATTCTCCTTGCAACTTACAAAATATATTTTCATTTTTATAGCATACTTTTCAGCGCCCGATATCAAAGTGAAACCGAAAAGTGGAATTCTCCTTGCAATTTAGTAATCAATTTTTTAGTTTTATAGCATACTTTTTAGCGCCAGATATATTTCGTTGATTTCCTATTTTGACTGTTTTATTTATTACACGATTTTTATTTTTACTTTCTATTTATTTTCGGTTTCGATACCAACCATCATTCCGAAATTTATTATCTTGGAGGCCATAAGTCTTTTGTCTCGACTTAAGAAGCCTCTATGATTATAATGAATTATAATCAAACTTTTTGAACACATTCCTTAGAGATTTTTTCACAATTTTTGCGAAGGTAGGTAAAATTGCACCATATTTTCACCATATATCCACAGGAATTATTGATTTTCTTAAAGTTGGGGTCAAAGCCGAAGTTGGCCTTGTTTGTAGTCGTAAATTGTAACCTATCCCTAAGAAAGGGAAGATTTGTGAATATTGCAGAGATATCCGAAATCTTAATGACGCATACCAAATCCTTTCCTGCTGTATATGGGAGCGATTAAAGTCAATTATTAGCAATCTCAGTACTCCATTGTGACTTCGCACAGTTAAATCTATTACTGGTCTAATCCTCTATAGGACTTCTAAGGATCAAGTAAGAACAAATCATATTTTCATGGAATTCATAAATCATAAGAGATCTGACCTTTTATGAACCAAGGAGCCTTGCCGACTTACCTTCAAAAGTAGTCAAGTGTCATGAATGTATTCACTTCACACATCTGTGTAAGTACCTCGCACGCAACTCGAGTTTTGCACATTGAATCACACTTTACGGATTCCCCTTCATATCCTATTCATACTTTCCATTCGCCAACCAAACATTTTTAATGATGTGCAAATATTGTATTTCTGCACAGGACTGCAACAACTCCTATGATTAATAATAATTTACATTTTATTATAATTTTTACCGCTTGCGTCATAAAAAGATAACATAAAAACGCCCATAAAACCCCCGAAACCCTTCAAGCCAGCAAAGTAAGAAAAACTCTCAAAATTACTCATTTCGTGCTTGAAATTTGCTCTGCTAAGACAGTCATAAAATAATTCATGCCCGAAAGCTACACCAAGGCTGCCAGGATACAGCCAGGCACTTTCATTTATGCCGAGTCGAGTTCTCCCCCATCCCAACCCAGTCACCAGCAACAAACTCAACTCTTCAAGTTAAAAGCCGCGCCGCACCGCCGGCAAAGCAAAGAAACGAAATTAACATTTATTTTAGTGGCACTCAGAAGAGCAAAGAGAGTGGAAAAGAAAACAATAAAAGGGAAACAGCGTAAACTGGCAACGCCGGCAAGTGGCTCGTAAAAACCGCCAAATCTGCAGTTCAAGCAAAACGAAAACAAACGGCGAAGCACCAAAAAATCCCACACAAAAAAGCACAAAATGAAGAAATAGAAAGAAATGCCGAACAATATTTGCCTCGTCTTCTTCCTCTGCTCTTCCTTCGTCTGCCGGCCACACTTCTGTTGATTTTCTTGCCAGTGCCTCTTCTTCGTCTCCGTCTCCTTCTTCTACTATTCGTAGTGGGCGCTGCTGTGCTGTGCGAACAAACTCGTTAAGTCTTTAGGATGAATAATGATGGGGTTTCATAATTTTCTATGTTTACACAGCTACTTACTTAGGCGCAGACCGCTTACGTGGCGCTGCCAGCATTGTGAGGCAGTCGGGCTTCCGTTTCCTGTACGACAGGCAGCTCCCTGGGTGTGGGGGCTGGCGTCTACTCCGTTTATACGCTCAATAGGGCGTATAAATTCCATCAAATGGGTTAAATTAATTATTTATGCAGCCAGCGATGAGTGAGAAGTGCTGCGAAACTCATTGATATACGGCGCTTAGCGTTGCCACTTAATTATATTTATTTGTATACGTACTCGTACTTCTTTAGAGCACACTCTACGACCGAATGCGAAACTGGTGGGGACAACTGTGCGTAAGTAGGAATGGCGCAATAGGTACGCAGTCAGCCTCAGTTAATTTATCTGTATATCTGCACCCTACAACCAAAGGTCAGGCTAGATAGATATACTGACGTTGTGCATCATATGCTAATAACAAGGCGTGGCAGGAACACTCATCTATAAACTTAAATCAGCAGCTTCCGTGAGATGAGCGATATTAGTCTCTCCCTGCAGGTCCTATTCCACTTTACCTTTTCACTTAGCAACTCTCCACTTTTCTCAAGGAGCTGTTATCCCATCAAATTGCCAATATTACAATGTGGATTTGAGAAGAGAATTTCAAATGGTATTTAGAAAAGGGAAACATATTTACTCATAACACAATATTAACCCACAAACTATCCAGATCTGTGGAAATTATAGGCGAAATCTTTGCATACCTCTCATATGTCATACCTCATCTACCTCTGATCCAAATATGGGGGTAGCCAAAATAAGCTCCTGCAGACCAACTCTGAAAACAATGCCTTCAATTACCAATTCCCAGCTTGGATGATTCTGAACGTTGAAATTCCGCGTGCAGTGTGCTTCGCTGTCTGATTTGGTCGACTGAAACTGCCTTGCAGACTTTTGTTAATTGAAAGCGGCTTTGGTGGCATTAACGAATTATACTGACTGATAAATGTAATTGAATAATAAGAGCAGACATCCTCGTACAAGACACACTCAAGCAGGACAATAGCAAGGGAGCCACTGCCAGCTAGGATCATGGGAGTCCGGCGCCTGCTGCCACGGCTAGCAGCATCTTCTTTCTTTTATTGCCTCATTGTAAATTTGATTTTGGTATTATTGAAAAGTTTCCTTTAAGCTCTTTCGCAGGGGGTTTGTTGTTGCTTTAAGTGGCTACTTAAGAGCTGGCAAAGTCGTAAACATGTCAACATGAATGTTAATTTCGCTCAAGGATAAGAAATTTTAATTGCCTTCACATTTGCAAGCGCTTAGTGCAATTTCCGCAGTACTAGAGTACAGCATTAATGCTTAACGACCTGAGTAATCAAGAAGATTTCAGATACACAGGAACAGAGCAACAAAATGAGCAAGAGATGCAGACAGAGCAACATAAGGAGTAGGAATTAGGAATTGAAAGGGCAAAGGCAGTGGGGAAAATGCTTCTTTCTTTAAGTGGAAGCCTCCAAATTTTGAGTGAAGGACCTCAATCTCGAAACGCACTATCATTCGATAATACCCCGCAGCAGTACCGATTCAAAATTTGTTCGCATGTGAATATAGTTTATGATCACATCTCCCCGTCTTTGTGACCATCTTCTGTGGCTGTATCCTTAGGCTGCGAAGGTTTCTGCAGCATCTTTACCGCACCCTCACTAAATAAGTCCCCACTTTTAGTCAGGTTTCATCATCACTCTGCTCGTATTTAAAGCACGTAGGCCAAGTCAACAGACCTTATAATGAACTTTTAAAGGTTCCAAGGTCTTAGCCTAGGAGAACAGGCGAACAAAGTGAGTTTTCTCGGTATCTACACACGACAGAGGATTGGCGGCCCTGAAGAAAACTGAAGAGAATTTATAGAACATTTTCCTAGACATGTTCCCCTGGGAAGTGACCACAACAATAATCAGACTGCTACCGTGACTCATGAACCGATATCTAAAAGACATATTTCAAATATTATACTAGATATTTACCGAAAAGTCGGTCTATATACTGAATTGTATATGTCTGGGTAAGAAGAGAAACTCCGAGTAAAGAAGTCCCGAATACTGGAAAAATGATGTATGCTTAAAGGAAGAAGAGACTAGGAAATACGGCGTGAATCAATGATCAACGATCCATCCCAGTCTATATTAGAAGCAGCTGTTCCACTACAAATTGATGGCAGATTAGGAGAAATCCAAAAAGTTGAGTCAAGGATCAGATTTGAATCGACCAAGAAACGATCCAACCCGGTCTATATTATTTCAAAAAACTATTCCACTAAGAAAGGTGCGCCCTAAAAGTATGCTGCTATCTCGTACGCAAGAACATTTAAATAGACACACCTACTTTCGTTGCCCACTTTTAGGATGCATCACTATCGAGTGTTAAACAACACAAAGAATGGATTAGTTCACAGAATTATTTCAATTTGATGAAACATCACAATGCATGTGCACGTTCTGCAAATGCAATCCGCTAAGGACAACAGAACGGGCTGCTGCGAAAACTGTGCCACAAGCAAGAAAGCGCGTAGATATAACTAAGAATTGATTCCTCCTGAGTGGCGTGTGCACCGTGGCGGTAAACCCGCAGACCAACAGCAAGTCCCACATACGAGGCAAGTGCAGGAATAGGCAAAATCAATCAGCAAAACGGACAGTCCAAACCGCTACAAAGGGCCAACCACACATTTACCTGAAAGCGTTAAACATGCCTTCAATGATTTTCTATTCGGTCCTCTTGCAGCATTTGTACTTTTGTAGTTGTGAATTGGAGCCTGCCACCGGAGCAAACAAATCGAAATGTGCACCAATCGAAGCGAGCACGGAATTGTGGCCAATTCGGAAACAAACAGGCACACACGCGGCGACAGAGGCGCTCACATTAAGCTTACTCTATCAACCAACAGCCAGCAGCCAACTGCTAATGGGCTGTGGGGCCTTGTCGCACACTCAGACCCACTCAGTGGCAATGCGGCACGTCCTCCGCTGCTCCACAGTAATGCAGCAAGCACAAAGTTGATTGTAAACAGAAAATGAAATCTGTTTTAGACGCTCTGGCAGGGCACAGTGGTGCAGGGTAATCCATCGTGTGGTCAAAAGTGGGTAGAAATACTCGTGGTACTGGTAGTAATGCTATTATACTGGATGATTTGGTGCAGATGCATATATCATCTCTAGAAGTCTACTGCATCTTGTGATGTGACGAAATGAGATCGGGATTCGTAATATATTGAAGTACTCGTTATAAAGCCCCCATATGTGTTTTGGCTTATCCAGTGAGTAAACAATCTGAGACTAAACAATTTCACTCACAATTTTGGAATTTTTGTATTCTTTCACAAAAGAAAGCTCAATATTTGTGTATCCCTCCACTGCTAAATTTAGTAATTAATTTAAAAAATTCAGTAGTGCTTCTCCAGAAGACTCGTTGCGGACATTCAAACTACCCGCGTCAATGGAACAACTTTATGTTCTAGCCCCCAATTTCATAATTTCAAACAGCTCTTCAATTGACCTCGTTAATTTTCTCCCTGGACAGAAAATGTCGATCTCGTTTAAAGGGCGGCAAGACGACTTTTTAGGGTTGATTTCCGGTCAGTGCAAATTTCTGTGAATAATCTTATATAACTCTTTGGGGTTCTTCCAGACTTTCCCTCGACTAAGAAGTGTGATTTTCTGACTAAAATAATAAAAATAACTGAGGAATCAGGGCCCTTAAAAATTAAGGTTTTACCAGCAAATCACTTACTAGAGAACCACTTTCAGTTTACGACCGTTATTTACGAATTATAGCCGCAATAATGCCAACATGGCATCGAACCTTTCCCAGAAAGTTAACCATTTGTCTGCAACTGCCTGCACGGGTAATGGGACTATCGACAATTCCCTTAAGGGGAGCTGCAAGAACTCATAAGAGAATGAAACAGTTGTCCACATTCTTTGTGATTGCCCACCCATGGCTTGCATGAGATTTCAGAACTCCTTTTTTGGACAGTCTGGGGCATTGTTCTAGTTTAGAACTTTCAGACCTAACAAAATTTACAAACAACTCCAGCTAATTGTAATTTATAGGATATCATCATTATGAAGCTCGTGAGGATGTGGCAACAAAACGGCACTATTGCTAATTGGGACGATCCTAGGCTTCGTCAGCTAGTTTACCTACCCACCTACCTAACCTTTTGTAAGATGACTGCAACCGACCGCTTCGCAGAGAAATACCTTACCAAAACACATCTTGATTCTATTTATTTCAACTGTTTAAGAGGTCAGTCCGAGGTCGTACCAGCAATGAGTTCATTAGAGCAAAAGAGTAGTCACATGTATGACTTGTTGTTTATGACTCGCTGTTTATGACCTTCCACTAACGACATTTTATTAGAGCCTGCTAAGTAATGGGCACTCACCTAACTACGCCTTTTAATAGATTTTGAAGTCTTTCCACATCCCCTTCAAATTAGTGAAAAGACTATTTCATCACAATTGTATGTTCAGAAAATATTTCCGATTTTTCTCACTACTCGTAAAGCTTTGATGCTAAATCTGCGTAAAGAATAGAATATAATGGAATAAAATATAAAAGGGGTAGGCCAAAGAAATGCCGAAGAAGGAGGTTTCCAAGCACTATGCCCATTGTACTATAAGCCTGGACACATTTGATGGAAGGGGAAGATAGATAGAGGATTGTGAATGGGAAGTTACATATTTTCAAAATTCTTTCACTATTTTATAAATCTCAGAAGTCTGTCCAGGGATAAGGAATGTACGTTGTCCATTCCCAAAGCATCTGCCTCTCATTCTGGCGAGGGCAGGGCAAGCGCAGAGGAGATGCTCTGAGCCGTCCCGTTCTACCTCCAGACAACAGACGTAGTTCGAACTCTCGATGATGCCTATGGATTATGCCCCTTGATTATCCTAATCCAATGATCACAGATCTTTCCTTCGTAATGTTAGAAGAAAATCTCCAATTGTCTTGCTCGGGCTCTCTAGGAAGCACTTGGTTGCTTTGCAGGCACCTGACCTCAGACCTTCTGAATATTATTCACATGGCCCTTGATTCAATAGCCTTGGTAAACTCATACCGATAAATGGCTCTGGTCCTATTGGCGCTCCCTGCTTACGTGAGATTTAAGTTTTTTATTTGTTTCTTTGTTAAATTTGGCCACTGTGCAGCATCAACAGCACGGCACTGCACAGCCGAAGCCATCTTCACCGGCGAGCGGGGCGAAAGGGCGCTGCTGCTCCGGCTGCTGAAGCTACGAGTCTCATCGTCTCCATGTTGATTGCAAAACTTTTCAACGTTCATTTCATTCCGGTTGCAGCTCTATCTGCTTATTTCAAATTTGTCCAATTTTTTCCTATTTTTGTTGTTTGTTTTTGTGAAACTGCGCTTATATACGAGCACATGAACAAACGTGCCGTATTTACGAGTAATTCATGGAGTTTTTGATTTTTTCATTTTGTTTTTGTTTTTCAGTTTGTTTTTGTTTTGGTTGTGTCTTCCTTCGATTTTCTTGTTTGTTTGTTTGTTTGCTTTTAGTTTGTTTTTGTTTTCATTTCAGTTGTTTTCTTTTCATTCTCCATTTTGTTTTTCATCTAATTTTGCTTTATATTCCGCCCGCTTTGCATTTGGTTTAGTGGGATAGAAATATTGAAACACGCAAACACAAACACGCACACAAACACACACACACACACACAAACACACACACACACAAATAGCTTCGCATGCAATCGCATACACGTAAACCCAAATAAGCTTTCTTTCTAAGCCCGCACACACACCAACAAACACACCCACCCATATGTATAAATTTATCCGCCGGTGTTAGTTTTCCCCCAGCTTTCTGTGATTCCTTCCACGTCTGCTTGGTGTGTTTATGTGTGCGTGTTCCTTTGTTTGTTTGTTTGTTTGTTTGCTTGTGTTGCTGCTGTGCTAATATGACATGAGATAGTTTTGTGATAGCGCTCGTGGTGAGCGCCAGAAATTTCCCCAATGATTCTTTGCCTCCTGGTTCTTTGGCTCTTCTGTTCGCTCGTTCGTTCGTTGGTTCACTGGTTGGTTGGTGTTTAGCATCATTTATTATGATCGCAGATAAGCTGTGTGGCTTTAATATTGTGACCGCATTTTTATTCGTATTAGCCAACCACGAGAGGGAGGCAGTCTGTGTCTGGGAAGCACAGAACTTTCCGTTTTAGGTATAATAAACATTTTGCACTGGCATTTTCTTTTGTCTTCAACTCCCACAGCTCGGCTGGCGGACCAGAGCTTATTATATGTTCATGGGATATAATTACCCCCAACTCTGTTCCGTTATTTTTCATTAGAATTGTTGTTGGAATTTAGCTGTACACAGCTTTATACTCATGAGATTTATCGGATTGACTTCGTTCTATACCCCTGAGCATTCTTCTACTTGTGTCATTTCATTGTGTATCCTCTCAAAATGGATATTTCTGAAAAATCCCTGTAATAGAGAAATTTAGGTCAGCAGAACTGGGCTCCTTAACGAAAGTGTCCAAGCAGTGCAAGAGGCAACGACATGAGTTCTGAAGGCAATTTGCAGAGGTCAAACCAATAAGTCGTTGCTATCCTTATGGGTAGGGACATGGAAAAAACACATTGTCCACCGTGTAATCCTTCGAGAGGGCCAATGGTCAGGGCATCTTCTTATCTACAAAGTTTTTCGTCTTATCAAAGTCGATAAGAATAATAGTCGCCTAAAGTTCTAATAAATCGATACTCGTATCTTTGATTTCTGGCACTGCAACTCCTCCAGAAAGTTTGATGTCTTCCGAAAGTCCATATAACTAATCGTTCAGAGTTCCAACAAATCGATACTCGTAGCTTCGATTCTTGGCAATACAACTTCGCTTTTCAGGAGTTTTTCAGCAGAATCAACTATTGTTCTTTGGATCATCAATCTACATTTAAGTTATTCGCATGGCTCTGTGCATTTATTTAATACACCCCAAATAATGGAGTGTGATGGGAGGTGGAAAGCATGGAAGCAACGAGGGTAGAGTACTCGATACTGAGCTTCAATTATCTCGGAATGTTACATTTTGTGTTGTACTGTAATACTAAATAGTCTAGGAGTTATTTTGTAATGTCAGAGGAAAACCTCGACTAAAGCATCTCTGTCTGTGTCGTAGTTCTGTGGACTCAAGTGATGCACTAACTGTGAGAAATAAGACTTTCATACGTCGTATGATGGTCATATTGAGACTAGAATACCTTAATAGATAGAAATGGGTTAGGCCGGCGAACCGCCGAAGAAGGGGGTATCCAAGCACTCAGGCAAGGGATGCCCATTGTACTATAAGCCTGGAAATATAAGGGGGGAGGATAGATAGCGGATTGTGAAAGGGAACTTACATATTTTCAAACTTCTTTGACTCTGTTATGAAACTCAGAAGTGTGTCCAGGGATAAGCAATGGACATTCATTCTCAATACATCTGACCCTAATATGCGCCTCTTCATTTTCCCAAAGGCAGGACAAACTACAATACTTTCGTCCGCCAAAATTAGGGGAAATACCGCCTAAAGGACTATCAAGAATTGTTATTCCTTCTTATTCTAGACTGAATATAATCGTGAGCCCCAGTTATTTAGGTATATCAGAAAGAAAAGTATGGTATGGACTTAATCTTGCAAAGCACCATCATGCCACTGCCAACAGTCCACTCGTTATGCATGTGCTTTGCCCCACCTCACTCGCCTTCCCGCTGATGGTCTCCAGTGGTGCTTGTGCAGTCATTATTTCCTCTTCAAACCTCAAAGCCTTTAAGCATGATGCAAGTGTGCGGTGCCGAGCTGGTTAAGTACACGTGACTCCATCTAATCCTGGCTAATAAAATTCTTGTTTACATGCCAACAGACAAATTACACCCATACAGACACACATACACACATACACATACGAATGCAGACACAGTTTTTCACCTTTGCTAGCCACGTGACTGCGGTGGTATCGTTTTCGGTTTTGATTTATACACGTGATTGCGTAGTTTGTAGGTGCTCCTAAGTGTGTGTGTGTGTGTGCTTCTGTGGTGCTTGTAACTATTATCCTGCTATCCTTAATAGAAATACCACTTTTAATTAAGTGAATCCCTCGTAACACGGCAATGAGTGCTGAGCCATTTTCTCTTTTATATTTATGTTCACTGCCGACTAAGCTACACGCTCATAAAAGTAGCCGTAAACTGCAATACTCGTGAGTCCTGTTGGCAGGTCTTGGTTGTATTTATAGTCCGTACAAGTTGCAATTAAAAGTAGCTCAAATGTGTGTGTGGTAATAATTACACAAAGCGTTTGACACTGTTTGCTGGGCACAAACGTTGCTTATCAATCAATTCCTGGATGCCCAATAAGAGCAGCCGTTCATGCATAACAAATAAGAGCTCATCCCATCAACTGTGCGAATCACAGTGTGGTTGGGAAAAGACTCACACGATGACCCACATGATTGCCTTCCTGCCGGCATACACATTCATTCATTTATCCATTCACTAATTTATTGTCTTCCTTTCAGAGAACATTTGGCAGACCGAATTGGATTTTATTGCAGTCAATCGACGCAATTTGGTGGTGCTTTCCGTTGTAACGTCGCCATATCAAAACATATCGTCCAATATCGAGGATGAGGACTATTACAATGACACCATGTTCACGGCACTGGGCAACGTCAACAGCAACATAAACAATAATTTGCTGGAGACCAGCACAAAGCTGGAAAAACAAGCTCCCAAGACAAGATTCTTTGAAGTACCCGATTTAATTAATAGAGAAAGCACAGAGGATACGAACTACGAGGACATAACGGCGCGCGCGGGTGCCGGGCCTACAAACAGTGTGGAGGAAAACACAAGCGGTCGTATCAGTGTGGAGCAATTTGACTCTAATGAATTCCTGTTGGCAAAATCATTGAACCCGCAAACGACAACAAGCACCACAACAACCACGACTGGCAGCAGCAGCAGCAGCGCCCCCACCACGACCACCACAAGCACCACTACAACAGCAGCAGGGGGCAACAATCGTGTAGTGCACAGGAATTATGACAAGACTTGGGACAAGTTGGCCACACTAGACAAAGGAAATAGTTTGCCTGAACCAGAGTTGCCAGCGTTCACGTCGCTGACAACTTCCAGCACGGCTGACAAGACGACAAGCACCAGTACAGCTGGCAGCACAACAACGTCCACCACAACAACAAATCTAGGTACTAAGGCCACGACAAGCACCACAACCGGAGCGACAAGTACAACAACAGCGGAGACATCTTCAGCAACAGCAGTGGTAATAAGCAGCACTGACATCAGCAGCAGCAGCAGCAGCACCACCACCACCACCACCACCACTGACAATGCAGCTCCTTCTTCTACCAGCACACAGACCATTTACGCTCCACCGACTAAGCTGCACTCTCCGCATCAGCATCAGCACCACCAACATCAGCATCACTCCCACTCTTCCTCGCACTCTCACGCTGGGAAGGCCACGCGCAAGCACGTCAATCGTCAGCACCGTCAACGCGGTCAGCATCATCGCCGCCACCACACCACAGCCACGGCCACATCAGCCGGCTCACGTTCGGAAGAAGCACGCTCCTCTCGCTCGGAGGAGTTCGAGCGCGCCACGGAACTGCGACCCTTAAAGCCAGTCGATTTTAATCGTCTCGACGACATCGATATGAGTACCGTATTCGAGCACACCGCCAGCGGCTCGTTTCCACACACCAAAACGTCCACGTTGGCCGGCAATCGCGACCCGTCGTCTGCCGGTTCCTACGAAGAGCTGGACTCCGTGCGCCGCACACCCCACCCCAAGTCCACATCGACCATCAGCACCACGACCCGCGACAGCAATATACACATTGTCAAGCCAGAAATGCTGCCCGAAATCATCCCCTCCACTCCCGTCTCCAGCAATTCGAAAATCATCGAAATCAAAACGAAAGCAAAGATGGTTAAACGCATGGCGGACGATGAGCTGCAGGTGGAGATCGAACCCGAGTATCTAATTGGCGACTTGCCCAATAACGATTCCAGCGAATACAGCATGACAGCTGCAGCCACCCCGGCTCCTCCAGCCGCGCCGGCAGTCGTCGCCAACAGCGACCCATCCACGGCCGCCACAACGGACGAGGCCAACTCGCAAGCGTCTGGCCTGGTGCGATTGGACGGTTTCGCCGGCATGCTGCAGATTTTCTTTGGCATCGAGAAGCCCATCGACGTGGCCGTCTTCGCCCACCCACCCAGCGCTGAATTTATAAATCTACTCTTCGCTCTG
Source organism: Clusia tigrina (assembly GCA_920105625.2). Classification (NCBI taxonomy): domain Eukaryota; kingdom Metazoa; phylum Arthropoda; class Insecta; order Diptera; family Clusiidae; genus Clusia; species Clusia tigrina. The sequence goes on along the minus strand of OV050031.1, from coordinate 27,737,233 downwards.
CTGGTGTGGTGCGTCCGCTATCCGGCCGTCTTCTGGGCGACCACCAAACCATTCGCCACCATTTTCAGCATACAAATGATTGCCGCCGCCTTGGATATCATTTTCAGCTACATCGGCGCATCGAACCTCTACAAACTGCAGGTGTACAGCGAGGCGATGCCCATCGTAAATCCCGGCCTCATACTGAATGGCGTCGTGACGTTGGCGCTCTTTCTGCTGTCAACGGCGCTGCTGATTGCCTCGTCGATGATTATGTACTTGTACGGACACGGACGGTTGGCAGCGAAAATGCGTGATCGCTCATTAATCACCATGAAATCGAGTGAGACGTGGATTTATTTTGCACACTGTGCATCGCTGTGCTTCGTGCTGGCGCTGGCGGTGGTGAAGGCGCCGCTGCTAAACGATTTAAGTGCAACGTACAGAAATAATTTACACTGTCCGACATTCTTATCGGGTAAGTACCTACCATGTAAGTGCGTTGGGGACGGTGTATGCAAATGTGCAGCAGTGCAATTGAAATGTCAGCGGCATCTGGCTGGGTGGAAGCTCGAGTATCACGTGCGGACGCCATCTGGCGGACGGCGTGCTTTCAATTCCATTGAAATGTACATTCAATTCCATTCAATTCTGTACAAATTGAATGCGTCAACGTCGTCGCCGGCAATCGAAGCATTGAACACTAAGTTCTCCTGGGGCATGGTCTTCTAATGAATTTGTGCTTTGAATGACTACTTCCTAAATTAATTTTCACTTATAGTCAGACCAAATTAGCCAGAGGGAGAACTGTAGTAGAAGTCGAGACTATTGAAGCACATCAAGAGCTTGAAGTCCGTGCTGTTTCTCTTCTTCATCTTTGAGCTGAATCCCTAGTGGTAGAGTACCCTCAAACCAATTCTTACGAGGTCTATGGCACCCGAGTCTTTTAGAGCCCTAAGGTCAGGCAGCACATGGTCTCCTAAATAAATATGTTTGTCCTATATTTGTCTTCAGATAAGTTTTCGAAAATCGTGGAGAAGAGGGAAAATAGTCTCATTTTCTTTCTCCCCGTAGCTTCTTCAATAATGTGTCCCAAGTCCTTAATTGCTACAATGAATCCCTACAAAGCCTTTCCTGGGAAATTTATCATGGTGGTTATTAATGGGCTACAGATGATTCATTGTATATATGCTCAGTATATGAAGTCACGGGTTCCAAATTCAAGTGCTGATAGGGAGCCCTATAGAAAATATCTTTGCCCTGAAATATCATTGGAAATTGTTGCAATGCTGAAGATTTTGCACCCTGTAAGATTGATGATCCAACATATTGTCCAATGATATCAATATATTGATGTTTTAACGAAATGGCACCTAAGACAGGTCAATATGGTTGAAGGAAATGTTCGGGTTCTTATCCTGCCGTGGGAATAACACGACTTTCACCTCAGTCCTCCAATAATACTGTACGAGTGTCAAATCTATATACAAAATTTGAAGATTCAGAAAGATTCATATTTAAATTCTATCGAAGAGAGTCAAGCTCTTCGTAATTCCAGTCAATCATTGGGAAGTCCCATGCTATGTGGCGCGATAAACGTCCTCCGCGTTCCCACAGCCCAATGTATGCTTCTCTTGCAACGCAGTTCCACGCTTCCTTCTTTGATACCACCTGTGAGGGGTGCGGTTATCAACGAATTATTATACCCCCAACCTTGGTTGATGCACACATTCACCTTGAGTCGAATATTCTTGTAATCCGCTGACAACAATTTGTATATTTCACAAGCAATGTCCAGACAATAGAGGGAGGCATAAACGGTGCAATCAGGGCTCACATTTCACTTAAATCACACCTGACCAATCCGTTCTTCCACTTGATTCAACTCAACCAATGCATTGATTTCTACCTCGTTGGATTCTCTGTTTCCAGAGGATGTTCAGAGTCTCTAAGAAATTCCTCTTTGTGAAGCTCGTCCGCTTTTATACACAGCTGCGCTCCCTACTTCCAGCCATCTCTCCTCAACTTCCCCTTTTGTATATGTCATACATATATTAGGTTTCCTAACAGCTACAGCGCCAGACTCGCCTTACCTGCCACTCTATTGTTAATATAATATGATAATATCTGCAACCAAACACAAAATCCTTTAAGCCTCGTTAGTGCTATTTGTGGATTGTTGTGCCACCGCATTCACTGCCATGCCATGCAACTGAATCAATACAATTAAACGAGGAGCTCCAAAGTGGAATTCCAGAGCGGAAATCTCATTATCTGTAGCCTCCAATAAAATATCAGCTAACACTTGAGCGGCTTTGTGGCAATCAGCCTAGAAAGCACACAAAGCACCCACTCTGCCACCTGCCCCACACTGCCAGGTCGTGTCCGGTTGCACGTACCCATACGGCCGGGCATTTAACACCAGCGCCAATGCCGCCAACATTTGCACAATTGCAAATTGATTTTAATTACAAAGCACGCTTTCGACTGTTAAACCTTTCCTCTCTGTTTATTTTCACACACACATACACACCCTCACACACTCACACGCCCACTCACACACCCATTTACACACCACAGCTCTAATCAGCGTCGTCCACCTACTGCTCTGGATTGTTATTTGGCTCGGGCTCACAGCGAAGCGTCGTTGGACATTCAAATTGCCACCTGTGGACACGTACGGCATCACGAAGGCCACCACCCAACCACTGCTGATGCCCAATCGCAACAGCATACCGAGCTCCGGCGGTGGCGGTGGCGGCGGCAGCGTTACCGGCATAGGAGGCGGCTGCGGCAGCATTGACCAGAAGGGCGTCATTAGCAATGCTTCGAGCATTGATGGGGGCGGCAGCGGCGGCGGCGGCGTCGAGGACATCTATTGGCCAAAATTGGCACCGAACTCGCCCAAATTAAAAGTCACCTTCAATGAGGTTACGAGTACGTCTGATGATGTCCTTCTAATTGGTGACCATGAACAAACCGATGGCAAGCGGTAAAAAAATCGTTTTTTTCTTTGATAACATAACCTAAAAAAATACAAAAATCAAGTCAAAAAAAATTCCAAAAAACCAAAAAAAATTAACGAGGAATCACACACGTACACGTTTGATGAAGTTTTGTTGTTTTGAGTTGCTTTTATCGTTAAAACAGTTTTCTTTCTCTCAGCCAGTGGCGTCGTAGGTGGGAGTTTGGGAACAGCTCCAAAGAGGCAAAGACAGCGACTGACTTGCCCACACGTACTCGTAGCAAGGGGAAGATAAGTAATTGCATTGTATACATTTTCAAAAACATGTTTTCTCATTATTTTGAAAGGAATTTTTAAAATATTTTATATAAATAAAATGTTGAAACCTTAGCAGCACAGACCGACGGACAGAGACCAGAGACCCCCCACACACAACTAGACCTCTCCGGTGACCAGAATTTCGATTAGCATTCATATGATTTAAGGAGACGCCACAGAAAAGATGTTCATCATTCATATGACTTAAAGTGACCCGACTGGAAAGATGTTAAAGTGGCCATAAAGGAAAGATGATCATCATTCATAAGACTTGAAGTGGCCCTACAGGAAAGACGATTAACATTCGTATGACTTCAAATGACCCTACAGAAAAGATGATTATCAATCAAATAACTTCAAGTGACCCGACAAAAAAGACGATTGACAATCATATATCTTAAAGTAGCCCTAGAGAAAAGATGATTAATATTCCTATGACTTAAAGTGACCCGACTGGAAAGATGTTCTTCATTCATATGGCTTCAATTGGTTATAAAGGAAAGATGATCATCATTCATATGACTTAAACGATGATTATCATTCATATTACTACGAGATAAACGATGAGTATCATTCATATTACTTAAAGTGGCCCTACAGAAAAGATGATCAATATTCATATGACTTCAAGTGACCCAACAGGAAAGATGATTAACATTCATATGACTTGAAGTGGCCCTACAGGAAAGACGATTAACATTCGTATGACTTCAAATGACCCTACAGAAAAGATGATCATTATTCATATGACTTAAAGTGCCCTTCAGAAAATATTATTATCAATCACATAATTTCAAGTGACCCGACAGAAAAGATGATCATCATTCATATGACTTGAAGTGGCCCTACAGGAAAGACGATTAACATTCGTATGACTTCAAATGACCCTACAGAAAAGATGATCATTATACATATGACTTAAAGTGACCCTACAGAAAAAATGATTATCATTCATATGACTTAAAGTGGCCATTAAGGAAAGATGATCATCATTCATACGTCTTACAGTGACCCACAGAAAAGATGTTCATCATTCATATGACTTAAAGTGGGCATACAGGAAAGATGATCATAATTCATATGAGTGAAAGTGACCCCACAGAAAAGATGATTATCAATCACATAACTTCAAGTGACCCGACAGAAAAAACGATTAACATTCGTATGACTTCAAGTGACCCCACAGAAAATATGATCATAATTCATATGATTGAAAGTGACCCTACAGAAAAGATGATCATTATTCATAGAACTTAAAGTGACCCTACAGAAAAGATGATCATTATTCATAGGATGTGACCCCACAGTAAAAATTATCATCATTCATAAGACTTGAAATAACCCGACAGAAAAGACGATTAACATTTATATAACTTAAAGTGACTTTTCAGACGACAAAGATCTCCACATGTTACATGACACGAACTCCATTTATTGCAACTGTTTCGTGAAATCAAATGCCCAAGGGCCACGATGACGTCACTTGTATGTCACAGCGGCATCGTATAGTACAGAAATAACCTTGGAGCTTCTTATCAAGCAAACGGGGGCACCAAAAAACTTTACACCCAATCTCTTCGAGTATTGATGGTGTTCATCTCCTTGTCACTAACATCCTTTGTTGTTGTGAATCGGTGACTTTGACAGCAGGACTCTAGAATAGACCAGACCAGAACAGACCAGACCACACAAAGACCGCATTGAGTATAATCTACAACTCACTTACAAACACCGATCTTTTATATAAGAGGCTATTTGGAGAAATTAAGTATGAAAGGAGATAACTGAACAGACTGTGGAACAAGTGCCATTCATCCCCTCATGGGTCCATGGTAGCTTCCACTATAAAACACAAAAACTGAATTACCACTGCCATAGTCATTTGGTGGTTCAAAGTAATTGTGCACAGTGGGGAACACCACTGACCTGCCATACCACTTGATACGCCGGAGAATAGCGGAAGTGTTCGGTGGAACTGTTTACAAACCCCACCAACTGTTCGCACGCCACTGGTTATATTTGTTTAATGTTTATATTTAGAATTAATTAACTGAGCGCCTGCGTTAAGTTCTCATTTGTTTGTTCACTAAAATCCGTTTTGCACGTGTTTGAAACGTTATTTATGCATATTTTAATCTAAACTAAAATGTTCCAAAATCATCACATTTCACTCAATTTTTACCTACTCACATTTGAAAATTTATATAGAAAATTCTTCTTTAAAATTCACCTTAATACGTCAGAAACGCACTTCAGTCGTTGCCATTACCACCATTTTAGCTGAATTGAAATAATTTTTAATTTTTTTTAATTTTTGTATTCCAATTTTTAGTTTATAGTGACGTCATAAGATGTTTTTTGTTATATAATTCAATTCGAAGTATACACGAAAATTAGTGGAAAGTGTAAAATTGCGTTTGTTGTCAGATGAGAAACCATTTTGTTCCGCTTGTCGCCTGTTTTTCTTTTACTTAATATTTTTATCATTATTATTTTTCATTTCGTATCGAGTAATTCAATTTGTAACTAACAATCTAACTAGAGAATAATCCCTGTAACACCAACAACTGCATAACTCACTTGAACTGTCTTTCTCCCTCCCTGCCTCTCTCTATCACTCTCTCTAACACACTCACTAACTGCACTAATTTGTTAAAAACTGCATGCCTGCATGCACATGGACGTCATTTTGTGCCATGGTGTTACTCCGCACAGAGCTCTGCCTCAGCCACCGCCTCATTAGCCGAGGTCAACTGAGTGGAGTTTAATTCCACTTAATTTTAGGAAATTTTGTTGCGGCCGTGCCGCATTAAATGTTAGCAAGGGTGACTGTGATTATTTTAGAGGGGCTTATAGAAGAAAAGTTGTTAGCGAGTCCTGATAGCAGGAAATTGCAAGCATTCCATTAGGGAAGTGGGGAATAAAGGGTGCTTTTGCAGATTGTCACCCCCCGAGCATTGTTGACATACATCGGAACAGAAGAACTCGAAACAAGCAGGAAATTAGATCTTGGAGTAGATTTATAAAATATAGAAAATTATATAAGACTCCTATATCCAATATGGGCAGGGAAATAAAGCATTAGGTATTCATCACTAATAAAGTGATTGCAGAACTACCTAATTTGTTGGGACTTCCGATAGGAAAGTTATCTATTTAATGCTATATTTAGAGTAGAACACCTTCCAATTATGGACGATAAAACAGATGTCAAACCCCCAAACACAGCTACTCCAGTTTATTTTGGTGGACTTGTCCTCTCAAGACTTTTCGATATCCTTTCAACCCTCTTGGATGGTCCCTCAGCACTCTTCGATAACTCGTCTCAACCCACTTTGATGGTCTCTCAACACTCTTCGATGGTCCATCAGCACTCTTCATTATCTCCTCTTAACCCCCTTTGATGGTCTCTCAACACTCTTCGATGGTCTCTCAACACTCTTCGATTGTCTCTCAACACTCTTCGATGTCTCTCAACACTCTTCGATGTCCTCTCAACACTCTTCCAAACAGCCTTTATTTTGAAATCCATAACACAATTTCTTCACATCCATTTGTCTGCGGAATGAAACGTTCCTTGAAGGAACAAGTTAATCAAATAACAATGGAGCTTAGAGGAGGATTTGAATATCGAGTATAAAAAGACTGTTCTACAATATTCCCCGATATAGCCAAGTAACTTTTAGAACTCTTGTCATGGTTACTTTACATTGATAAATAAACTGCCAACTGGATCGGAAAGGAAATTCTGGGAAACAAAATTAATAGTGAAACACGATGAATTGACTACAAAAGTGTAGAATAGATTATCAAAGGAAGGGCCATAGGCCCGGCGTTTACGTGTATTTCCTGCATGCATTCGATCCATCAATGTCTGACAACATAGTTCCGTCAACATTTTCTAATGGCACTGATCTTTGGACTGGAATCTGAGTGGCCACACAAATTTAAGAACATTTTGGCAGTCAGACAGCAAGAGAACTGTCGCTTTGTTGATACAGACTTGGTTTATGGCTTGTTTGATGACTTGTTTGAACATTCGGTGGATGACTTGGTTGATGACTTGTTTGATGACTTGGTTGATGCCTTCTTTGATGACTTGTTTGATGACTTGGTTGATGACTTGTTTGATGACTTGTTTGAATGCTTGGTGGATGACTTGGTTGGTAACTTGTTTGACACAGACTGGTTTGATGACTTGGTTTTATGATTGTTTTGATGACTTAGTTGATGACCTGGTTGATGACTTGTTTGATGACTTTTTTGATGACTTGGTTGGTGACTTGTTTGACACAGACTTGTTAGATGACTTGGTTGATGACTGGTTTGATGACTTAGTTGATGACCTGGTTGATGACTGGTGTGATGACTTAGTTGATGACCTGTTTGATGGCTTGACTGGAAAGAATACTCGAATAATTAAAGAAGTCTCATTGCGTCATTGGACGGTCGTATTTTGCTGGTGCAGAGAATGAAGTGAGTGACAAAATTGTAACCCAAGTTCAGTTTTAAAACAATATGATTTGGAAACTTGTTTTTCATGACCTTGATTTGACATAGAACATATTAAAGCTACCCTGTCAGGTAATGCAAATAGGGTGACCAAAAAAGTTTGAGCCCATATTATTCAATAGAAAGTGCAAGGACCATAAATGATGAGATGAGAGCCCATCAAGAGGGACGTAGTGAGAATTTCTGTGATAAAGATCTTGATCAGCATTTCTTCAGAGTGGGCGTCATTTATTTAGGTACGAATGTAGTCTAAGATCCCACAGAGAGACGGACACTTGTTCGATGAGTTTCGAAGTGAGCAGCTTAGAGTCCTTTTTGCACTATCGCACTTTTTCCAGAATTCTTTGCTGCCGACCAGATAACAAAATTGATTTCCATATTTTTCTTTCTATTGAAACACTCACACTAACATTTTCATTGAGATCGTAGCATTCATTCATTCAGTAGCGTAAACCTAACAAACTAATCTAGGAGCACTTTTGCTTCTTGTTACTAATTTGCAAGGACTTTAACTAACAAATTTAAACGTACTTAGTTGACAAAGCTAAACACGAAATCCTCTCCTGCAAATTGAATGCGCCACTGTAAAGCTGAATCCCCCTTTCATTTCCTTTCCTCACAGCAATTCGCCCCGTGGAACCGCGGTATGTTTTGCCAGTGCTCCGGGGGAAATTGACGACGGAGAGTACGCGACACTAAGGGCCGCCACTGCTGCCACAGTAGTGGGCATTGGCATGGGCGGAGGTGGCGCTGGTGGTTTACTGATTGGTGGCGGCAACACGCCCACTGGCAATGTCAGTGTCATTGGCAGTGGCAGTGTAAAAATCCTACATCTCAGTGAGTACGATGAGCTGCCACCACCACCGCCGCCACAACTGATGTCAACGGCAGCAACACACAACGCTGGCGCCCATATCAACAACAACAATAATAAAAACAACAAGAGCACAACTTCCGGTAGCATCTCCTTTGCCGATTACGCCAACTGCATCGGCCTGTGCGACGACAACACTTCGGAAGAAGGCAAGCTGCTGGCTTGTGTGCGAGACGACAGCGTCACATATGCATCGACACGAGATTTGGAGCCACCACACCCGCCACCACCACCGCCGCCACCATTGACAGACGACACCTCGCCCACCATATGCAGCAACAGCAGCAACAGCGGCCGCCGGGCTCCACACGCAATGCCCGAAATAATGCAGCTATCATCATCGCCCGAGCATCTAGTCAGCCCACTGGCCCCAGTTTCCGTGACCGTGCACACCAACGAGGCTCATGTAAGTACCAAAGAGCAACCGTGATTCCATGTTGTGGGAGAGGCCACGGTCCGTTTGATTTGCATGCCGGTGCCAGCGAGTGGAAGATTTATGTGCATGTGGTGAGGTGTCATAAATCTCTGCAACACAGGCAGCAGCAGCAGCCGTAGGAGCAGCAACCGAGCTGAGGCTGCTGCAGCATTAATCCTGATTTGATTTCAATTATTCTATGGTCGGGTGACAGTGTAATGGCTTGGACAGTTTGCCTTTGCTCTCCTACACATGTGTGGGAGTAGCATGTGGCGTTGATGGCGCAAAGGTAGCACTGTTCACTGGAGTGATAAATCCCTGGCTAGACACCACCAGCAGCCCGTCTGTCTTCAGGACGCCTGTGGCTAGTAAAGCTGCAACTCTAATATAATTACCAATCCTCACTGACAGCTCGGAATTATGGCCCGAAGTCATTGATAGATATGTTCAGCTTCCTGCTCCTTTATTCACTCACTTTATTTTTTTCCATTCCAGATTGCCTCCAGCTCCACACCGCGCTGCTTGAGACGGGCGGACTCGGGTGTGCCGAACGAAGCATTAACACCACGTAGCGATACAACTTCGACCACGGAGAGCACTACATCCCCACCCGAACGTGCGCCATCCGAGTCATCGAGTGGCGTACACTCGGGCGAGGAACGTGACGTTGAAGTTGTCATCCGGCCACGTGCTGCATGCAAACCGCCACCAAAACCACCACAGCCACCCATACAGGAGGAACCCTACGGCCGCTGCACCAACATGCGCATGTCCAGTTTCGTGGCCGAACCGGTGCGGGCCTCCAACAGCGCCACGCTGCCGCTAACACGCAGCGCACCCGAACAGAGATTCGACTACAGCCACTGCAGCACCATGCCACTGCCGGTGGGCTGCCACAGCCAACAGCAGCAGCACCAGCAGCAGCAACAACACGCATTGATGACAGGCAGCAGTATTGGTTACTCCACCTCCTCAGGGCTCTCCATGCATCCCCAGTCGCACATGTCGAGCTTCAAGACACAAGTCTACGCCAACTCAGCGGTGGCCATGGCAGGTGCTCATGCGGCCCGACAACAACAATTGGCCCAGTTGCTACAGCAGCAGCAAGGCATGCACACCACGCTGCCGAACGGAGTGCGCTACTCAAATCCGCACTTCCTGCGCCGCCTGCCGCACGTCACCAAGGCTGCAGAATCCCCGTACGGTCACTTGGGACTCGGCGCCGGTCATCACACTTTCTCCAAATTGCTACACGATCCGCTACAAGGCAGCCTAGCGAACTCCTCCATTCCCGAAGATCGCGATTCCGCAAATTACTCCATGTCCTCGGATCAGGACTGCAACTTGTACGCGACGGCGAATCACTTGAACTGAAGTTGGCTGCAGCAATTTAGTTAATTTCCCTCTCCACTCTAGCTTTGCAAGCGTGCAACTCGGTACAAATTTCAGTTGCACACCCCTCCCCCGTAATGCACCTAAGTAAGTTTTTATGTACATTTGAAACATAGTTTTAAGTTTTAATTCAATAGATGGGGTTATGTTCCAATACTAGGTTCTGTATATTAGTGGGTAAACCACTCGTATCCTCATGGTAAACTAGCTTATATATAAATAACTGTCTAAAGTACTCGTCTACACCCTGCTTTGTTGACCCATATACATAATCTTAAGATAACTTTTATATATATAAATAATCTCTCATATCCTTAGGCATACTTTGTATCAGGATCCCTACAAATAGGGTTATCTAGCTTCTCTCTTTCTGTCTATATATATATATATATATATATATATATATATATATATATATATATATATATATATATATATATATATATATATATATATATATATATATACATATATTTATATATCTATCAAAGTGAAATATGTGGAGAGTGTGTGTGTGGCAATCAGTAAAGCGTATTACATATCAGAATTTGATCATTAGGATATAAGGGGAGTTCTGTTGATTACTCAAACTCAATATTTACAAAGAACAAATGTACATAAATTTAGTTATTTCTCTTAATAGATAATACTAATTGTCCAAGTAAGGCTCTGGTGGACTAAGTATACGAAATTAAAGTCGTACTCTCGAATAGAATGAAAAGATAGGAAGAATCATTACTCAATAGCGAACAATACTCGAAGTCACGACCTCATGACGGCAATACCATCACAATACGATTGGGTCCCAGAGGCGCCTAAATACATATATTTTAATTGGTACTTGTTTCAATTCTGCCACCAAGCTGTGAAAGAGCGAATAATGGCCTCTAAAGTATTTTTTGGGTTCTTTCCGTTAGAATTACAAGAAACTCACTGCCCACTGTATGCAGTTGTGGCTGATGTAGTGCTGCCCAAAAGTATGCAACCATTCCGCTATTGTGATTAACTTTGTATTAGTACCTTATATCTTTTGTGTTCGGTCCTCATCAATCAGCTTTTGTTGTTAGTTTTCTTAGCGCAATATAAAATGGGCCCTGCTGGTGAGAGCGCTAGAATGATAATGGCGATCTGCTTTCTCTATCACGTTCATTTGACCCACAATTGGTGACTCTGTAAACAGGGGTTTGCCAAGCTGCTCTATCAGCATGAATGCTATTCTTGGAGCGTGTCCTTTACAATAGAAAGGTCACAGGAGCGGAAGAGCAATGCATTTGAACGCTTAAAGTATGTTTAGTTTAACCTATTGTAGCTTGAGGCAATTGTACTGCGTACTCAATTTATCAGGGCCACCGCCAGCTAAGCCGAATCAGCTTATTGAACGGAGGAGCTTCTGAGCTCTCCTCCTGACAACATTTTCTTTCGCCCTGACTGGTCCACACTTTACTTTAGATGCATATTTAAGTTATCTGATATACCATGCCATACCAGAGCCAATTTTACTCATCTAATCTCCTATCCAATATATTTTGAAATATTGTTAATATATTTGTATTAATTTTTAATGCTTCGAGCTTTTCCATAATCTCTCTTCCCTCAGCTTAAATGACATTCAATTAATCTAATTAAAAATGCATAAAAGCAATTTTGGAAGTAATTTACCAAATTTCGCTTACAGGATCAAAGTAGCCCCCAACATAGCCCGCACGCACCTGCACCCACACACGCACACACTCTCCTCAGATCCGCTGATGCTATTGTCATGTAAATAGATACATGAAAATTGTACGTATGAAAACAAAATGAAGCTGCTTCCTCATAATTTAAGAGCAGTTTTGCAATAAGTGTGCATGTAGTTGTGTTTTTAGTAGTGTGTGACGTTTATGCAAATTTAAAAACACAGCCTTTAGACACGGGCACACACACACCAACGCATATGCATACATACATAAATACAAATAAACACATGCACGCCTAAACCAATGCATAGAATAATAGAAACCCCCAAAAATGTGATTGTATTAGTAAAGACCATAAAATAGCACAAAAGTCATAGTGAAAATAATATAGAAGAACACACACTCACACATATATATATATACACACACACAAAGCCCACACACTCGCATACCCACTCGCACTTGCATTCATGCAAATAGGCAAGAGTACCCATATCGTAAATCATAGTTGAAATTTATATAATGGCATAATGTGGCCGCATTTAATACACACTCAACACACACACACACACACACACTCTCTCTCCCATACCATATTCAATGCAATTTAAAGCCATACATAAATGAAACTAGGAGCCATTAAACAAAGAGAACGCCTTTCATTGCACTGAAATTACGGAAACAAAATGAACAAAAATCCGAACTAAAATCATAGCAAAATGAAGTCCAAAATCTTAATAAAAATATATATAAAAAAGAAATTAAATATGCATAAATATAAAATAAAATAATGAAATCGGAAGAAACAATTTTAAAATAATTATTAATGAATCTGAAGCATCATATCAATAAAAAAATTTTAGTTCTAATTTAGTATTTAATTAAATTAAAAACAAAAAACACAAATGCAGCTTTTTAAATAAAAACACGAATAAAATAAAATTCAAACAAGTTTATTAATAATTTTCATTTATAAATTTAAGTTAATTGAATAATTTGTTATTTCCCACATAATTTGGTCAGCGTAGATTTGTATAAAACTATTTTGTTTACAATTTATTGTTAATAACTTTTATACAAAAAAAAACATGAAACAAGTTGCAAACTTAGAGGTGTAGTAACCCTATAAAGCCTATATAAGCATAAAACTCGGTTTAATTCAATATCATTCTCGTGGCTATCAGCGGGAGTTCCTGCTTCGATAACATGATAACAAAAATAGAAGAGTTGGTTGCAGTGTTTGCATATGTAATTTGGAGGACCTTCATTTCAGGAAAGAAGTCAGTTCCATTGTGCATTTAATTTCCAACAACTTTTAAGAAGCATAGTAGAAAAATTCGTGGCTAAATTGTAGTCCATTTTAATTGTTGACAACTTTCAGCTTTGGACATTTTAAAAATGAACACTTAAGGGCTCCAAGGAATTTGGTTTTGTGACCTTCTTCTCATTCAACCCAACAACAACCCTAAAACTTAGCATACTTTAAGGGATTATTCGTATCACAGCTCCGATCAAGTTTTAAGCTTATGCCACAATTATGAGAATGCTGTATTCCGATCTTAGAACCAACACTACTTCCACTCTATGGAAGATCCCTTCGGCATTACCCTCAACATCCCGTAACAAGCGGCATTGAAGTAGTAACATTTGATGTGTCCTAGTCTGACATTTTGCACTAGTATGCATGGTTATGAGGAGCCTAAACAATATCAGGAGAATAGAAGCTCCCAGTGTAATGAAGAAACAGAAACAGACGTCTGCCAGAAAAACACCGCTAGAGAATAATTCTTTTAATTTACTTTATTAAAATCCATTTATTTTTCAATAATTTTCCACTTTCTTCCATCAAATTTGTTTTGAGTTTAATATAAACAAATAATAAATATATCAATCATCTCACAACCAGCGAATTTAAAAATGAAATGAAATGGTTTTTAAGACAAACACAAATAACAAATAAGCGTCAAACATTGACGTCGGAGACGGGAGAAGAAATCATTGAGAACTTAGTTAAGAGAAACCAAAAATTGAAAAGAAAATATCATTGTAACTAAAAGAATATAAAAGAATAGAAGGCTATCTATCAAAACCCACACACCTAAACACCCACAAAACAGATTAATACATACATGATTATGTCAAAGTAAAGAAAAATAAATTAAATCGCTTTCGCTAGACGAGTCTAAACGCTTAATGGCCATATCAGTCAGATTCACTCTAACTATTGTATATTTGTTCAGACCTCCTCCTCTTAACCACAAAGCCCCACAATTGACAATTTATGTACTTGTATACCCACGATTTTCCTTACTCAGTAATCAGTCGTTCAAGAAAGTGACTTCCGAATGCTCTAAGCAGAGAAATCGCTCATATTTTACACTCTTGTTAATAATTCTGCGAATTTGTCAAACTAAAAAATGCTTTAAATGTAAAAAATTTGTATGTTGAAAATTAAAAAGGAAAAAAAAGCTTTGTTGAAACTTAAATTTAAATATAAAAGTAAAATTACAAAATACTCAAATAAAACACCCGCAGCACTCAATCGGAGATGAGCACAACTGAGCCTGCTACGGAACAGCACAGAGAATGAAACCAGAGAGAGAGGCTCTCATTTAACTTAAGCCTTATTAAAAAAAGCATTTATCACAACAACAACAGTGACAGCAACACTATAAATGTACGCACAGAAAACCAAGACGAATTTAAAGAGGTGCACTCACCACACCACTCATATCTATTCAAAACATAACATTCATCCACTGCTGGCAAAAACAGCTGTTAAGAATGAGGGAGTGGTGTATGCGGTAGAAAGTGGGGAGGCGCCAAGGAATGTTAAGGTCCCGCCTTTTTCCCCCCTGGATAGTGTGCTGCATAATCATAGATTATGTTTGCTATGTTTCATAAGACAAGATCTCCTTATATATTACGCAACCTGGTGATCTCTTCCATCTGCAAACATTGATTTTCTGCCAGGGAATGAATTGCCTTCGGGGCAGAACTGATTTTTAGGAAAAGACACGGTCCCTCCTTGATCATCGCCTTCTCATCGCTGACTATCTTAACAGCCACATCGCCTTCGGTTATCCTGTGGTGGCGACAGAAACCAGTACTAGATCATGGCTGGATCTCAAATGTTCAATAACCAGGCTGGGACATGTATAAATGACCAGGCTGGGACATGTATGAATGATGAAAAACCAAAGAGTATCCATACAAAGAGATTGAATCACTCAAAATTTTGTGTAATGGAAGTGAAGGAGATTTCACAAAAATCGGTAAGCGGCAAGTGGAAGCGAGATGCAAGGCGTGTGTTTATGTTTATGTTTACTAGAAAACC
Source organism: Clusia tigrina (assembly GCA_920105625.2). Lineage (NCBI taxonomy): Eukaryota > Metazoa > Arthropoda > Insecta > Diptera > Clusiidae > Clusia > Clusia tigrina. The sequence goes on along the minus strand of OV050031.1, from coordinate 27,721,765 downwards.
CCTCGAACAACATTCTTGCACAATAACTTCGCTCGTCATGCGAGCTCTATAAATGTATACTCTTTGCCTAACCACTTATGACTTTTAACTTGAACTTTACCTTAACTTAAAGTTTTGTTTTCGGTGAGCGAGTACTCATGACTTTGATATATTAAGCAAATGTCATGAGAGACGAAAGCTGTTTTTCAACTTTCGTACTCATGACTTTGATTTAATGAACAAATTAATCAGCTGTTTTTGAACTTTTGCAGACTTTCCGTAGTGAATCTAATTTCAATAAGTTGGCAAGTCACGAAAGTTTACGTCAAGTCATGCATACTTGCAAACACCACGCTTCATATGTTTGGTCGAAACAGCTGATTGATGAAAGTCAAAGGTTTAAGTCCAAAGTCATAAGGGGTCATGTACAGGGCCTTAATCGCCGCCTGACCGCCTGACATTTTCAATCGATTCTAATTCTCAATCAGTCAGGTAGTTATATATATTCAAGTTTTTGGTGATTTAACAGTCTGCCAACTCCATCTTGGATCAGGGTGACTAACTCTCCGAAAGATTCAGATAAGTTCAACTCACCTCTCTCACACCTGGTCACTGACACCGTGTGACTAGTACTGTCATTTAACGCCACTGCTGTGCTGATTTTTCTATGGAAAACTTGTGATTGGAAATCAAATTGTTTACGATGGAAATCATATTAGCATGGCCGTAAATTCACCAAAGCTTAGGGGTGAAACCATCAGTGAAATGTGCATCTATCTCACTACTTCTCCTCTCTTTGGTTCTGAGCACTCTCTCTTCATCTGTCAGTACTGAGTTCACCAGGGCAGATCCGATTCGGTAGCGGGAGATCTACGCTTGACCTTTTGCGTTGCCTTCAAACCTTTGCCAGTCTCAATTCGCACTGGAATTTAGTACTAAAAAATCTAAAATATGTTAAATGTGTTAAATAATTTCTATAATAATTAAATTTCAACTCCTTGAAGCAATTTACACCTTTTTGACTTTAAACTAACATATCCAAAAAAGAAAATAAATCAATATAAAAGAAAACTTAAATTAAAACTAAGCATAATTTAAAAGTTGCAAATTTATAAAAGCGAAAAAATACTATTTAAATGCTTAAAAGTTTATCATAAAAGAAACATAACAAATTTTCAGTAAAACCTATTTTAAATAAGAAAAAATTATATTTATTCTCTGAGCCCACACTTTGTAAGCAAACCCAACGCACACTTTAAACTTAAAATATTTAAATATCAATTTATGAAAAAATGAAATCATCAACAAAGAAAAAGAAAACAAATGCTAATTGTGCAACTCAATTTATGAAATAATACATTTAAAAAATTCCTTCAAGTTTATCTAACGATTTTGTTTATTTTTTAGAGAAGACTGATTAGCGTACTAAAAATGGGAATAACATAAAAATGGCAACTAAACAAACATAAACCGTGGACACTTGAAGCAAAGGACAGCAAAATTCTTGCATACAAATATAAATAATAATTTAAAAAATTAAATATCGGAACAAAAATTTGTATTCTACGCTCCTCTCATTCTCTCACTCTCTGCTTGAATTTTCATAATTTTCTCTGAACGCTTAAAACTAAAAATATAAATATAAAATATATTGAACACATAAGAACAAAACTATCAAAACCCAGGCACGATAGTCCAGCACTGCTACAAGTAGGTTCCGACTCCTTGAAGGGGTCCATGAATTTCCCCTTGAATCTGTTTATGTTAAGTTGTGACCCCCAAAAGCAATAGCCCTGAAGTATTCCATAGTGGAGACCACCGTTGATTAATAGACTCGTGGAATTGTTGTCAGCGACGCGAGCAAAGGTGTGGCTTCTATGAGTATACTTGTATTATCACATATGTGGTCCTTTAACGCCTTTTGGAGCCTAGGCCGTCAATTGTATTCTATTGTATTATCAGATCGATATCGACTATCGGTCTGATACTCAGGTCTCGAGCTAAACACTTCAGTACATATACGGTTCGGTAACAAATTATAGATATTTATATCTGACAATCACAGAGTTTGTTTGGAGCCGAAAAGTATGCAACATAAATTAATAATGAGGTAAATTAGCTTATTGCTAATAGTTCGTTCACGGGATAGTGGTAAGAAGCACATAGTTTTGTGCTGCTTAATTAAGCGTCCATCAAAGTGGTTAATAAAACAGCAACTCACTTAATCAATAGTTAACAATATTTAGTTTAATTACTTTAACAAAATTTATTCCAACTTCATCTCGTACGATAGCGATACTATTTATCAACCGTTTTTCCGTTATAACGTACTTCATTTTAATACTGACATCAAATCCAATCAATGTTTTATTAATATGTCCACAAGTATGTGCAAAATTAGTCACTCCTTCTCAGGATCGGCGTATAAAGTTCTTGGGACATTTTGGAGCATAACTTTCGATACACTTGAGATATTGTTAAGAAATTGTCATACCAAATAGATGGTAATAATCCATATTGTGGGAAATGAAACACTCCAAACTATCTCATTCTCCTTCGAGTCATATTCTCATTCGACTTGGAATACTGCTGCACGCTCCACCTATAGATTTATTGAATTGCCAAATGTCCTGATATATTAAATCCCTAAACCACATTCTCTGAAAACGATCGATATCATGAATTCAATGGTCCCGACTTCTGAATTATTCATAGGTAGGAAAAGTGGCTAAAAATCAATACTCGGGTCTCCCCAATTAGCACTAGTTTCATTTTGATGCCACATTATCGCGAGCCTAAAGATGGTGATATAATTTGTTAAAATTACAACCATCTGGAGTGGTTTTTGAATTTTGTTAGGTCTGAAAAATCTAACTAGAGCAATGCCCCAGACTCTCTGGAAAGGGGCTTCTGAAATAGTTCAGTCTCATGCGAGCAAGGGCTGAGCAATCACATATAAAGTGGACGACTGTGGATCTTTACAGCTCCTCCAAAAGAGCATTAAATGGAAGCCCATTTTTTCAGCGTGAGTACCGATAAACCAATATGACCCGTGCAGACCGCTATAAGATTGCTAAAGACAAAGCTTGTTTTATTAGGAAATTGATTCGTTCTTCTTGCACTGTAATCAGGCCACATTATTCTCGAAATGGCGTATGTCGCAGGGGTTTTCCACCTCTCCTGTGATTAGATTCCCTTAACAACGGTTAGAGGGACGTCCACATCCATGGAATTATTCATAACTACTTTTAATTTATTTTCTTTCTTTATCACCGAAGCTGTCAAGTTCTATAAAATTTACAATAAAACCTCGAAACAATATTTAAGAAACATACTTTTAAAGTTCCTCTGGAGTTCATGTTTATTTTGTGTGCCATGCACGCCCACACACTTACAGGGATGGGCGCATCACAATGGCAGCAGCAGAAGAACATGAGCTGCCGGAGCGCAAGACGCTTGTGAGCTGCGGTCATCCTCGTAATTATGCTAAAATTTGATTTATTCTGATGAACTACAATAAAAAGCAAAAGTCTAAGGGAAGTAAAATACATATGTCGAAAAGTAAAATGCATACGTAGAAAAGTAAAATGCATATGTAGAAAAGTAAAATACATATGTATATGTAAAAGTAAAATACATATGTAGAAAAGTAAAATACATACATATGTAGCAAAGTAAAATACATATGTAGAAAAGTAAAATACATATGTAGAAAAGTAACATACATATGTATAAAAGTAAATACATATGTAGAAAAGTAACATACATATGTAGAAAAGTAAAATACTTATGCAGAAAAGTAAAATACATACTTGTATGTAGAAAAGTAAAATACATACTCGTATGTAGAAAAGTAAAATGCATATGTAGAAAAGTAAAATACATATGTATAAAAGTAAAATACATATGTAGAAAAATAAAATACATATGTATAAAAGTAAAATACATATGTAGAAAAGTAAAATACATATGTAAGAACTAAAATACATATGTTGAAAAGTAAAATACATATGTAGAAAAGTAAAATACATATGTAGAAAAGTAAAATACATATGTAGAAAAGTAACATACATATGCAAAAAAAGGGGAGCATAAAGTTTATTATATGGATGTGTAAATTATATAATTATATGATAATAAATATGTAATAAAAATTATTAAAAAATATTTATACAAATTTATGTTCCTTACTATTAGAAACTTAAAATTACTTCAGCAAGAATACGAGGATAAATATGCATTTGCTTCAATTGAAAAGCGGGAAAAAATCCCACTGCCAAGAGAACTCGTATACAATACACGTAGAAAATCAAGGAACACTATACTCATCTAGTATAGTCACCTTGATAGCATAATAAACATAAAAAGTTCCCTCATTCTTGCTTACCGTGTCATTGGAAGCGCTCTTATTGGAGGAGTGTGAATATATTTATAAAAAATATTAAACAAAAACGCATGCAGCTAATTCTATTGTTAAATAATTTAATTTTCAACTTTTGTAACATAATTTTCCATACTCACTTTTATACGCATAAAGTAACTCTCTCTTTTATTTGTAATTAAATATTATAAAATAATAACAATTCAAATTCCACAAAAGAGTGTTTCAAAATAATTGCATGCAATTTTGTTTGTTTGTGTGCAACAAAAAGGCAACAACAACAACCAAACCAGCCCGTAGTAGTACTCGTATACTCGTATGCTCCATTAAATATTATATATAAATATTATGTAAATGTAAATTAATTACAAAGGAAAAAAAACAAATACACTTAATCACTCATATAAATTATGATATTAAATATTAATTATGACTAATATACGAAAAGCAAAACAAGCGTAATGACAACAACAACAACAGCAACAAAAAGAACAAAAACAAAGTGCATACAAAGCAGAAATTTACAATATTATACATACAATAAATATATGCATTATTATTTATTTCAAATTCATTGAAGGTAAATAAAAAATACCACCGCTTTATGTAAAAAAAAACAAAAACAAAACTCGCGCGTTTCATTTCATTGTTAATTAGCGAGGGTGTTGCAACTGGGCCACTGAGGCCGCCACACGCGGACACCAATTCCCTGCTCTACTTAGCTGGTGCGGTGATGGTTGTGTGGCGGAATTCCGAGCTTGAAGGGGGTGCATGTGAGGTGGTGCGTGGGAGGCAACGCACCTGGTGAACCATTGACAGACAGTGCTTTGTTTCTGTACAACGAGTTGGCTTAAATATTGGGTTATTAGGAAATATACTTCCGGTCACTGGATTGTGGCAAGTAATACAAACGCCATTATAGGCCAAGTGTGATTTGCAGTCTGTTCCAGTGCATTCGCGAAGGTCGTCCATTAATGGAATTGCATCGCTTAAAGGTGAATTGTGACATAAAACAGAAACGGCTACAGAAACAGAATAGAAAATTGATATTTCTGGAGTAAATTCTGTTTCTGTTTGCGTTGCAGTCACATAAAACAGAAACCGATTCAGAGATAGAAGCAGAATTCACAAGAAATTATGCAAAGTTGTATGTCATTTCTAGAGGGGACGAAAGAGAATTTCTATCATTATATTTATTGAAAAGGTAAATAAATTATAACGCAGACATGGTAACAGAATTGGAGGTGTATAGTGGAAGCGGACAAGCTACAGGGATAATAAGCTACCATTTCATTTCCTAACCCAAATCAAAGGGGAACAAATTTGCTGTAATATGTTGCCAACTAATTTTCATTAAAATTTTTATTATTATTATTATTATTATACCTTCTCACACCATAATTAATTATGAGGGCAAGATGTTGGGGGAATGAGTACTAGCTACAGAGGCTTTCGACTCGAAGAGAAAAAGATTTTATAGAAGGAAGCCTGCGACCCTCGGGGTGTGAGTCTAGCATGCTTACCACTAGACCACAGAGGGTGGCCAATTTTTATTAATATCCAACATTTAATTATAAATATTTTGCATTTAATGTTATTAAATAAAAATGTTCCATTTGCTGCCGGGAAATTCTGTTGTCCTCGAAGTTGAGTTTTCCAAATAAGGTTAGGAAAGTGTGAATATTGCATTGAATATTGGAAATAATTTGCTAATTATTAAAATACATTATTAACAAATCATAATTATTACAGACTGCAAATTTTAAATCATTAAAAGCGTTTCTGTAGCTGGCACCAACTTTCATATATCATCCTATTCCTGCTACAGAAACAACACTCGATGAGTTGTTTCTGTTATGTCCGTAAATGCTTGTTTTCTGCCATTTAACTCTGTAGCTATTCTGTTACTAATCCGGTTGTTGATTTTGTTTCTGTTCCAAATAAAACTGGATTCTGTTTCTGTGGTCGTTTCTGTTTTATGTCATTCTGGACCTTAATACACATACCATTCCATTAATTGCCTTTGCGAATTAAGCCACAAAGGCTCATGTTATGAAAGAAAGAAACAACACCATTTTGGTTTTATCCTTACTGTCTTCAGCTGGTGTAGCAGGGACCGTTCTGCTTGGAAGTTCTAATTTGAATATTAAATAGATTCATGCTTAGTCAGGCATATCGAAATAGCTATGCTATCTCAATATATTAGTACATTTTCAGTTCCTGATTTCAGAAAATTTATAAACGCCTTTCTTTATAAGTGAGTATGGAAAGCAACGAAGCGAGGTGAACAAACGCCAAGTTCACTTGTATGCGGTTGAAGGAAGAAACGGGGTAACGTGTTCCTTTAATGTATCGACTCGGATGGGATGGCTTGCGGCGAGTCCAAGGCTATTCAAACGATCCCATCTGTGTACGAGGGTTGGTCAACAAGTGCCTGAAAATTACAACAGATGGCAGTTCAAACCCAACATTATACTTGTCAAGAAGCATCTTTTAAAAGAACGCAACCTAATTTTCTAACTCATCTGTCGATTAGTTTAAAATAAGCATATAAAGTAAAAATGGAAAAAGTGAATTTCGTGTGCTCATCTTTTGCACGAAAAACTATCACGCAAACCATCAAAAGCTTGAAAAGTATTATGGAGACGCTTCACCACCGATTGAACCATCCACCACTGGTTTACTCAATTGCGCTCCGGGGACACCAGCACAACTGACGCCGAAGGTTTTGACGCCACCACACCAGAAATGGTCGATAACATCCATGGTATGATATTGGACGATCGGCGATTGAAGGTGCGGCAACTAGAAGAGGAAACAGGCTTTTCACCTGGATCAGTGATTTCAATTTTGTGTAAATTTTTGGATATGAAAAAGCTACCCGCAATATGGTAACCGCGCTTGCTCACAATTAACAACAAACAACGTTTGACAACTTCAAAGGAGTGTTTGGCCATGTTCAATCGCAATCCGAATGATTTTTAAACCATTTCAAAACCGTGCAGGAATCGTGAATTCATCACAACACACCAGAGAACAAAGAACAGTCGAAACAGAGGACTTTTCCTGGTGAATCAGAGCCGAAGATGGCCAAGGTGGCTCTGTCGGGCAACAAGGTCATGGCGACGTTTTTTGAGCTGCGCGCAGTGTCATTCACATCGATTACCTTCAAAAGGGTAAAACGATCAAAGGCACATATTATGCAGAGGTGTTGGATCAAGTCGACTCCGATTTGATGCATAAACGACCGCATTTGGCGAGGAAAAAAGTTCTATTCTACCAGGACAACGCACCGGTGCACAAGTCCGCAGTCGCAATGGCAAAATTGCATGAATTAAGACACGAATGTGTCCTCATCCAGCGCATTCTCCAGATTTAATCTACTGTAACTATTTCCTGTTTCCAAATATGAAGAAATGGCTCGGCGGTAAGAGATTTGGGTCGAATGAAGAGGTCATCGATGAAAAAATTTGGAGGGCCTCGATAAATCGTTTTATTTGGCGGGCATCAAAAATTGGTGAAACGTTTAATGGATACACTTCAATCTAAGGTAAAAGGAGACTATGTTGAAAAATTTAATTTTCAGCGAATTATTGACCCAACCTCGTATTTGCCTTACCTCATAGCCGATCATGCTCAAATGAGTAAGTGCCGTTATACAATTGCAATTCATAATCGTAATTCATCCAAGCACAGGGTTACCGAAATTACACCAGTTTATTGCCCTATGTCCCTGCGTGCATAGTTGAAGTTATGAATAGATCTGTACATCCTTATTAACAGGATGATCCAAAAGGATTGGCAGAGTGCTGAAGTGCTCGATTTCAAATATAATAAATGAAATAAAACAATTTTACCTCCTCTCCTTACGCAAATGGAAGTTGGTAAATTAATAAGAAACAAATTAAAAACAAAATTCATCCCCCAAACTCTTGCAGACAGAATTAATTATAGTGTAAGATATAATAATAATAATAATAATAATAAACAAAACTAGAAAACAGAATTATTTCTTTTAAAAATGCTCCCTAAAAGTATGCACCGAATATGGTTTCATGACAATCCCAAAGTATGCCACACGAAATTAAAATTAAATACAAATTGATTAGTAAAATTGAAGTAAACTCCCACATATCTTATAGTTTATAATTACAAACTTATAATTCCACCAATGGTAAATAATATTAAAATAATTGTCCCAAGCCATTGATCAACAACTCTTTAAATAAAAAATAATAGAAATCTTCTCTATCAATCTTGTCTTTAAATATCGTCAAACAAAAACCGCATTGCCAACTAATTGCATTCATGGCTATGCGCTAGAATGTAAACGAGTAGAAAAGAGAGCTAGCGCAGAGAGAGAGCGCATCTTTGACAGCTAAAGCGACAGCGAAGCAGACAAGCAGCTCGCGTCTGCGCTTCGTAAACATTTTTGAAAGCAAGATTAAAACAAAAGAATGGTTTTCTTTTAAATAAAAACAAGCAAAACACAGAATTAAATTAATACTGCAATCAGAAAAGTGCATGAGTGTAGATAAAACGTGCGTGTAAGCAAAACAATGCCAACGGAAATGCCCCACTCTTATCAAGTTGTGCGAAAATAAGTGAACCAAAACAGTTTCCAAGCAATTATTAAATTGCAATTCAGTAAAATATTGTAACAGTTTTTTGTTTTGTAGTTTTAAACAGATTTGTGTTCAATTTTAAGAAAAACAATTCATATCCAGTTTGTTATTTTATCATTGAATGTGGCAACAGAAATTCCGTTTTGGAAAATTGACAATTTTCTCAATGAAAACTGGCTTCGCTGCTGCGAACCAACAAAACAACGAAACAAAAAAGGCAACAACAACAACAACGGCAGTAGCAGCAGCACAAAAGAAATATTTGAAAACTGGATTTCTACCTGTCCCCGTTGCTGCTCTACAGTTGTTTATCGCATTCCACAGTGGAAAACAGATACGCAACGCCCCGCAGCAAGAATGCCAGTTGCTGCCTACGACCACTGCCACAGTCGCGGCGCCGTAGAAAATTCCACTTGAAGGTCTAATTACGCCAGAATCGATATTTGATCTTAATAAAATAAAATTAGGCTATTAAGTGTTTCAAAGAGTCAACTGGAAGAGCTGATTGTAGCTAATCTTCGAGGATAGAGCACTTTCGACTGCTGCTGAGGTAGCAAACTTGTCTTAAACCAAACTTCTCTGTAGCTGTATATTAATTTCCCTTTCTATTCACAGTGGTCATTAACCGAAAATGCATCACCATCATCCGCCTGCTGCTGTGGCAAACGGTGGTGGCACCACGCAACATGCGCACCAACGGCGTCGTAAGAAACGTCCAAATTATGGCACACGCACTGTGGAAGTACGCCGCGGGTACAATGGTTTCGGATTCACCATTTCCGGCCAACAGCCTTGTCGCTTGTCTTGCATAGTGACGAATTCACCAGCGGATCAGGCCGGATTGCGCGCTGGTGATTTTCTGATTTCAGTCAATGGACTGAATGTGTCCAAAATGCCACACGAAACTGTGGTGCAGCTGATTGGGAACTCCTTCGGCAGCATACGCATGCAAATAGCCGAGAACTACTACTTGGACAGTTCGGACGAGGAGAATGCTGTGTTAATGTTGCAGCAGCAGCAAACGGCCGTGGGCATCTTGTCGGGCCAACTGAACTTCGGGGCTGGCGGTGCACGCGCAAAGCCTCGCTATTTGCACCACAAAACGAAAATGAATCGTTTGCGCAATTCACCGCAGAAGAAGCGCGTTGCCCAGCGTCCAGCTTTGGCTAGCGCAAGCATCGCCGTAAAGCCATTGGAGTTGCAAACACTGCGACCACTGATAGAGGATCTGCCACTGGGGTTGCAGAATGGCTCCGGTGTCAGTAGCTATAAACCCGTTGTTTCTCACAACAACTCGCCCAAAGCGCCGGTGGTGTCTTCAGATGTGGCCAACGTAAGCGCCATGGTGCGAGTACCCACTGCCGCCCTGGAATATCGAGCTATTGTCGGTTATTTAGGCACTATCGAAATGCCAAAGCAAATCTCGCACAGCTCCAAACTGCAAACGGTGCGTTCGTGCATACGCAAGCTGCGACAGGAGAAGCGCCAACCGACTACTGTGCTGATCACTATACTGCCGGACTGTTTGCGACTGCAGGCGGCCAACGGCAGCGTTTTAGCCAGCTACGCCTCCGAGCGTTTGAACTATGTGAGCTCTTCGTCAGAAAGTGAAAATCGGTTCTTTGGTCTGGTGACTAGCGCTGTGCACACATCGCAAGTGGATGAGGAGGAGGAAGAGGAAGAGATCGAACGTGCCAATGAACTACCCATGTATGCCAGCTCCACTACGGGGCACATCAGCATCTCGAATAGTTGTCATGTCTTCGTCATTGACACCAAGCTGTGTGAGCACCAGGCACATGTGGCGCGTGCCAACGAATTTCGCATTCACTGCACAAAGGATCCCATCTCCAGTCTGTGCCTAGAGTTTCCGAACAACTCGGAGTACGTGGTGAACCTCATACGCAGCATGTACACCATGCGCATACTGCCGCCTGCTACACGTAATGCCGCCGAAGATATGGCACACGGCGCACCAGGGGGACTCGCGGCCGCCGCTCACTCTCCACAGCCCAGCAATCACAGCGAAATCTCCACGACCACCTCCAACTCCGATTCGGGTATTGGCTTTCACAACGACTGCACCAACATATCGGATCGCATTTTGGTGGTGGACTTTCCAGGCGCCCCGGAAGTGCGTATGCGACCTGTTGGTGCGATGCGTCCGCTGGGCATTTTCAACCACTTCGATGCGGGCGCCGATAAGCGTCTAACAGTGCGTGCCATGCCAGATCCAAAGACGCCAAACGCCACCGCCAATAGTCGCTCCAATTTACTGGCAAGTTTCAATTTGATTCAGAGTCCTGCATCCAGTCTCACTGCCACCCGCTCCTGTGATGATGTGCTTACCTTAATGGAGCACGACTCTGAGCATCTGCTGATGCCACACGCCTCAATGGACGACATCTCCATGCATTCGGCTGCGCTCACTGTCACAGCCGTGGAGCACCCATTTCTCCATCCGTCCTGTCTGGCAGCAGTAGGCAATGGGCGAAAACTCCCCGTTACTACAGACACGTATGCTCTGTTAAAAGATTGCCACTCAGGTACGCGCAATTCAAGGCATTCATTGCAAACGAGTGTGCCCAACAAATTGAGTCCACAAGTTTACACGCCCACCAAAGCGATCACCAACGCCACAACCACCACCAGCACTCCCACTTCCTCGGCCCTAGCAAGAGTTCAGCAAGTAGCTAGTTTCGAAGCCATTGACACCACAGCATTCACCTGTTCCGGTCCAGCCGCTATGCTGGCCTCAAATTTCGATATGGACACTTGCCGCAGTCTGCAGGATTTGCACTCCACTGTGCAGCAGTATGAACTGGAAGCCACCAACAGTGAACCGGAATTCGGGGTGAGTTGATATTTTATCATGTTTACAAAATGTAACCAACAATTAAGTAAAATTATTCCATGTTCTCAGAATAATTAAGGAAATTTTGAGCTTTCTTGTTCCGGGGCTTAGTGGTCGCCTCCAAATTTCCTCTACTTTTTTTAGTCGCCATAGAAATATGTAATGATCCAAAGTAAATAACCAAAGTTCATCTAAAGGAGTCAATAGTGGGTCGGAGTTAATCACTCAACCAATAGAAACCACGCTGATAAAGAACGAACTCGTTGAAAGACACCTGTTCCACATGTTTAGTGTCATTCGATATACCCAAGTTCACAGAGGTCGAAACAGCAATCGACCATAGACTCAAGCTGTGAAATCGAACCGAGTAGATTAATTTCCTTCTACGTTCATTAATATCACATTCAATTGCCATGTTGTGTGGTTCTGATCCCAACATGTATTGACGATAATTATCAATGTGGAAGTCTTACCCAGCGTGTGGATGACTTAAATATCAGTTCAAGCGATAACACTGGGAAGGCGAAAATATTGTTAATATTATTATGAATTATTGTCGATAGTGAGTAATTTTATAAATTGTTTGGAACAAAACACCAAAAGTGCGACTGACTGTAATAAGTTTGGTATATATATTTTAATATATGATCCTTCGATACGATTATAATAATCTGGGTCACCTGCATAGGCCGTCTATAAGAATTCTCCCTCGTGGTTTGTTCAGCTTTTCCAACCAACCTTTAACTTTTCTTACAACTCTCATAAGTTGTTTTACTGTTTATTATCAACGCTAGAGTTGACTTCAGCCACGTGGACTCCCTGCAGATGGCCTTTCTGTTCACTTCTTCGATTTTATTAAGGATTATTAACAAGAGTGCCGTATTCAATGGAGCTCTAGCATGATTCACAGCTAGTCAAACTTTCTCAAGTCCATTTTAATGTTCAATCCCGGATTTTCTCTAACTTCCAAAGATCATCATGTCAGCGTGTGTTGAACCCAAACACCGCCTAGGATTGGCAGCGATAATAGCGTACATAATTTCTGAATCCCCGATTATCAAATACCAAATGGAAGCAGTCTTAAACAAGCGTGTTACGAGTATTTATGGCATATCTCAATGGGCCTCCACAAGGCCTCAGTATATATTATGGCCCATTATATGTGGCATAGAGAGCCACTTAATCCATGACTCAGTTATATGCCGTCTCATTATAAGTCTTTCTGCTATTACTATTGATTGATTTGCAGAGAGCTGGAATACCTTCCATATCACTCAGCCCTTCGGCCTTTGATATAACTGACCTTCCTTTAACTCTGTCATTTTGACTCACTCTGAACATATTTATGCGCTAAGTGAACCATTTTTACCTTCGATCCCTTACACTATGAAGACAGCTCTGACGATTTTTGCAGTAGCCCCCAGGATATCGAAAATGTTGTTCCATTGTTTACATATTGACAGAATGTACTTTGTTTTACCCTCATTTACCACCAGACCCACTTTTACTGCTTTTCTGTTTATAGCTGCAAAAGCCCAAGATACATCAGGCTCTGTCCTCCCTATGATAATAATATCAGCATCTGCACGCTCTTATAAAAGACTGTGTCAATTCGTTGAACACCAAACTTCTGTAGTACACTCTCGAGGATCAGGTTGAAGAGTACACATTATAAGGGGTCGTCGCTTGTTGAGATTGTTCAGTATGTCAGTCCATCCATTGGATCTACGTAGATTCCAGCCAATAATACTTCATTATCAATTAGAAGACTCTCTGGACTTTTTTTGACAAGAAAAGGATAGCGTGGTATGGTTTCGATTACTCAAAAAACCTTAAAAGGCTGGGTTCCACCCAAGGATACACTTTTAAATTATAATGAACAATATAAAGGAAACATGTAAAGATTATTTGATTTGTTTTTTAAGATGTGTGTATTATATACATAAATTTTACTAAGTAATTTATTACTTTAAGTTAATTTAATAACTGATTACATTATATTCGTGACAATTTACTCGATTGTCCTCTTAAATATTAAAATTTTATATCCTTTAATTATTTTTTAAATTATTTACAAATTTTTTCTTACGCAAATATGAAGATGCTCTTGAGGCGTCATTCAAATTATTCCGACTCCAACTCTTACCCAAAAAAAAAATCCTCGACTCCAACTCCACAGCTCTAGTTTTCCCACCGATATCTTCGTTGTAACTCTTTACAACAACGTCAAGTTTGTGGTGTTCCTCGCATGTTTCCTCCCTTCAATTATTTATTCTACAATTTTCTGTTGTTCAATTATTTATTTGATTAATTAATTTTGTATTCTTCAACACCGAAACGTTGTTGTTTTTTCGGTGATTGTTTCTCTGCCTGATGGTGTTGTTGTTGGTCCGCTCCAAGCATATATTCACTGGGCACTGCTGGTTTCTTCCATTTTACTATTCGTGTGGCATAGTCTTCAAATATACGAGTACACAAATGTCTTTATGCTGCTCCATCCTTCTGTTGCATATCTAATTATTCCATTTACGAATCTCTGCCGCTGATTATTTGCATACTCGTACTCGAGTAGAACTATTAATGAAGACCTTGTTCTTCGCTTCTATTCAGGCCCATTTTCTCGAGTTATTCGAGGTCGATTATGTTTTGCTATACACGTGAAGTGGAGGCTTTTCCAGCTTCTTTCGCTGGTAACCATTTAGGACTTTGTCAGGGCGCTCCAAACGGGAGTTCTATATATAATTTTTTATTAAACCGATAATTTTTTTTCCTTTAAATATAATTATTGTACATAAATAAGTTTACTCCAAAGATTATGATTGATGATTCCAAGAGATCGGAGTTATTGAGCATAGACGCTTATATAATCGTACGATTACTCTAACAGAATATATAGAAAATGTTATAGAAACGTTGATTTGTGGGTACTGACCTGGAGTAAAATGTCGCTTTCTAATATTTACCCTACTTTAGGCAATACCCCAATTTGGATCGACGAAGTTTTACGAATCACGTTCGGCAAAAGATTGTTCGTCCCAGACAGAGGAGTATCCCGAAAGCCCCTCCTGCTAAACAAACAGGACCTCCGTATCCTCAACGTATACCTGACGGGTCACTGCAAACTCAGTATCATCTCAATTGGGAATTTCCTCTATTGATATCTGCAGATTGTGCAACCAGGAACCAGACACTTCTGCAACTGCCCTGAATGATTGTTAATTTCTGAATATCAGTATTGAAATTAATTACTTGATTGCAGAAATGACTTGGAACGGACGTGTTTCAGCTCCCTAGGCTAACTACTAACCTAACCATCTGCTCCCTATCAAAATGTTCAATCAGTGTACATTTTGGCATATTTATCTTATAATTCTCAAACAGTCTCTCTGGGGCAATGCGGAAATGTGAACACCATCAAATGGGGTGGATGTGAACATGAAAACTTCCTCCAGTACCCTCGCCATGGCATTGCATCATCGTCAATGTGATTAGACTGCGTCATGGGTTAATAACAAAAGCGCCCTTATCCTGACAACTATGGTGCAATCAGTCCAGACTGTAGCCATATGGAGACGGCTTATCAGCATGATGCAATATTTTAAAATGGTGCTGACGATTGGTAGCTCGACAGTCTCCCGCACTACCCCAAAGCAGTCATCACTACCCCAGGTATGCAGCGAAGCAACCGAAAAAAAGAGCAGCGTCCGAGCCCCTCAAATGTAGCTGCTGACGAGTGCTAAATTATTAGGTGAGGCAGTTGATAAGATAAGAAAGTTCCACTCAAACATGTGCGAGAGTGAAGAGCTGAAACAAAAACCAAGAGCTCAGCTAGAATCACGCTTGCCAGGCAATTGCCTCCCGGTGGGCATTTTAGTATGAAAATTGAAGTGACAACCAAAGCAAGTGACTAGAACTACACATTTCCAGAACTACTCGCGACAGCAGAGGCACGCGTACACACGCACACGTTACGTCGGCTGCGTCGCGCACCGTGACCCTTACGGCCGCTGGGGTCAGCCGATGCCTCCCAAGTGGGCCGGCGGAGGCAACAATCTATAAGCAATAAATTTCACCACGATTGTGTTTATTGCGATGGTTATGATTCCGCTACACCACCCGTTCACAAGTGAAGCGTCGTAGTGCCCGGGCTGCGCGTACAGCACCAGTGAAGTGTCTCGCTATGACGTCATGCCGCCTCATGCGTCTATCGTGAGCGTAATAATTCGTGCATGCATTCATTCATGGAATCGGAGGCTTTTGTGTGCTTTGCTGCTGCTGCTGCTTCTGTTGTCTCTGTTGTTGTTATTGGGATGTTTAATTGCGCCAATTAAATTCCGAGCAATTGATGTGAGCTTGGAGCAGTACGGACATTTCTGACGCATTGTCACCGAGTGACCTTTTCCCCCTCTACTCGCAGTGTGTGTGTGTGTGTGTGTGCGCGATTGTGTTTTTAATTAGTTCATTATCGCGTGTTTCTGAATTGAGATTTTTCTGTTCTGTTTTCTCGTTTTTAAATCAAAGGCTCTTAGTTTATTATTGTTCGTAAACGCGAGTCGTGGCGAACTTTTACTACGACGAAACACACTCAGTTCAGCTCCCTGAGCACACTTCCTCAATAACAATTTTTATTATCAAATTAACAACAATAAACTTACGCATAATTAAAGTTAAAAAAGAAAACAGCTCCATAAAAAGTTCGAACTCTGGTAAAGAGTTTGCTTCGCATCCGTGTCCGCGTCCGCGTCGGTGTCCGCGTTCGTCCTGTTCATGGTCGTTCACACCGCCACGCGCACTCATCGCTCATTTAAGTTCAGCCGCCCTAAATAAAAATTCAATTACACCGCGTAAAATAAGTTTTTTATGCCAATTTTGTGTAATTTTGACAAATTTCGGACTTGTCACAAAATATTTAAACTGTGCTAAATTGAAAACAACAACAAATACGACAACAACATCAACAACTCCAACAACCACAATGTCTCTCAACAGCATGTTGGAACTGGTTTGTGGCTTGTACTCGGAGGATAATGTATCGGTAAGGGCGAAACAATAATTTAAACTTCATTAAAATATTTCATTAAACACGAACATGAACATTGAATTTATTATATAAGCAATGAAACAACAACAACGAGGAATAAGAGGCATGATAATTTGTTCTCTTCATCCTGAATGGTTAATCAAAATTGACTGCTCAGCTGATTGCATAAGCTCTGAAAGGCAATTCGACCGTCAGTCTACAGACAGGGATGCCAACTCCTCATTTCAGATTTCTCTCAAATAAATCCTTAGTTGTCTGTGCACTCCCCAAAACCCCAAAACATTTCTGAAGTAATTAAATCCAAGGCAATTCATTTGGAACGCGTCTCGAGAACCACATTTTGGGCAATCTTTTATAGTACTATATCATTTATTCATGATAGTGCCTCCTATAGAAGCCGGACATATCTTTTGGTCCGCCGATGTTCACAGGGAGCCTGTATGTATTTTCGGACATGGTTTACTTGGCGCCGGAAGTGATTCTGATAAAGTATATTTTTATGCGATTATATACCGATCCTTCTTACTGATATCTTACCAACACTTTCATGAGTAATTATACTTCATACCAGACACATGAGTCACCTCTCAGGTTTGGGTCACGTATGGCTAAAGCGAAGTATACATACATAAAATAAACATAACTTGAGAGCGAGCAACGTCGAACAATGGGGCTTAAAAGCAGCCTCAAACCTTCCTCTGACAGTACGCCGTATCCATAAATTCCCACAGACTCGTGTCGAAGAGTATTCATTGGTCACTTTTGCCACTTGATCGTCCGTATCTGAGCACGTACATGTGCTCCCATCACGTAATCGTTGTGTCTCGTACGAATTGATACCTAAATGTAGGCTCGGCCTGGTGTGACACATTTGATAAGCTACTAAGATGAACTGAACCTCAGCAGAGGTTACATACGAGACTGATACCTGGTAAAGTTGTAAATGCTACCCAGCCGATAAGTAAACTCTGGGAGCAGGATATGCGGAACTCCATGCTTCAGTATACTGGTATATAGACAGTTCAGTTTTCTTATACTGGTCTAAATTTGTGTTGGCGAAGTGGACCTACAGTACTTGCGAACAAGAATGATAATTCAGAACAAGAATGATACTTCAGAATAAGAATGATCCAAAGTAAGGTATTTTTAAAATTAATACGTTTTCTGGCAAACCCGATTTCTTTTATTCAAAGTAGTTCCCTTCCAACTCAATACAGCGATTTACTCGGTCCAAAAGCATGCCGAATGAGTGTTTTACATCTTCGGCTGGGATGTCCTTCGGGATGGTTGGTACAAGGAATAGCTTTCTTTTCATCAGCAAATGCATTTTTCCGAAAAGGTAAAAGTTGCACGGTGCCAAATCAGGCGAACACGGGGAGTAAATGGGGATTAAAATGCGATTTTTTTGTCAAAAAAATGGGTCAAGTGTCGATAGAAGAGATTCCAGCTTCCTTCTTTGTGGTTAATGACCTTGGAATCGTAAAAGCAGATCAATAATGACTTCACTTTTGACTTCTCGAAATGAGATTTTTTGGGTTTTGGCTCGTCTGGCGCTTTCCACTCAGCACTTGGCGCTTGGTTGAATGAATGAATGATTGAAATGAAGAAGGAAAATGTACCTCGACCAATTTGATCTATTGCACTCCTGCTGCATGTACCTATTAAAGGTCTTCTATTAGTCCAACAGATCTAAGGAAGCTTAGTACTGATTTGGGGCTCATTGCTCTAATGTCTCTGCCCTCGGGCCAGTAATGCCCCAGATATTTCTTCCTACTGCGAGCTAAGGCTTCGCAGTTCATTAGAAGGTGCTCTGGTGTTTCTTCTGTCTCCGTGCAGAACCTACACGTGTTTACTGGTGAGAGTCCCAGTTTCATGAGGTGGTTCCTTAAACAAGAGTGGCCTGTGAGGTGAGCTGTCAGAGTTCTTAAATTGTGTTTGCTTAATTGTAGACATAAAGCTGCACGTGGCGCTTGGTTTCTAGATCATATTGAAAACACCAAGTTAAATCACCTCTCCTTTTGGGCCTCCTTGATGATGTCCTTCAAAAATTGAATTCTGAGCAATTTTGGTCTTCAGTCAACCTTGCAAACGCTTCTCGGTAGACCAAATGTTTGCTCAAAATACGATAAATTGATGTTCTCGAGACGTTCAATTCCAACTCCATAAATCTAAATGGAGATTTTGGCTGAACTTTGATGTATTCACACACGGAATTTGCGGTGAGCGGTTGGCCAGCATATTGCTTATAATGTATGTCCTTACGACCGTTTTTAAACCGCGTATACCACGCACGAACTTTGCTAGGGTATAAACTATCATCAACATGAACTTGGTTCATTAATTGAAACGTTTTGGTAAAAGTTTTACCAAGTTTAAAACAAAAGTTAAGCTTAGATCTGTGTTCGAGGCTCATTTTTGGACGGATGACACAAATATACTGTAAATTTAGACGCAATAACTCCGCTTCTATTAGTCCAACTTCCAGTCAGGGATATACCTTTTTTTAAAGATCCTCTACGGATTAGATTATGTAAAGGGTGCGATCCTAATATTTATTGCGAAGCCTCTGTTTATTCCTCAATGATTAGGTTAAGTGACTGTCCTTAGCCTCACTTAGGCCTGTTTAAGGTCCATTATGGCACCACTGGAGCATTTCCTTTACAACTCTAGATCCTCTTTAAACCATCCTTTTGATAAAGGTAGCCACTTTAATTCGAGTCAGCAGAGATGCCTCCTCAATATTGCCAAGAAAGCGAACCCAAGTGTGGAAACCCCTTTTCTTTATAGAGTCATGCATACAGGCAGGTATCCCATGGTTTCCTCTTCCTCGATATCTTGACAGCTCCTACAAAAGTCACAATGTGGTACCCCACATTGGCATGTCTACCAATCAAACAATGGCCTGTCAGTACCCCTATCGCATTTTTTATGTCCTGCCTATTAAATTTCAACAGCAGTTGCGGTTCCACTCTGACCAGGTTTGCCTACTCATTAGATTTTATCTCCAGCGGACATTTGCAACTTCCTCTATAAATATAGTCTACGAACTTTCTTTCTAACCTTGCTTCATGAATTTATCTTCCCGACTCTTTTCACCTCTCTCCTTATCCTCGATCCAAAACAAAAATTATCTTCATCCAAGGTCTCAGCTACTTTCTTTCTTCTGTTGTCAGCTGCTTTGCCTACCATTCAACCTGCACATAATCCAGCTGGATTTTGGAGTCGGCCCCACCACTCCTGTACTGACTGGAATCTAACACAAAACTGGCCAAGTTCAAAAAGGAACAATCTACAAAATTGCCGCAATTTCACTTGCTTGGGCACGAATATGTTGCGCCCCACTGCCGCACTTGCTCCTTCCAGGCTTCGCACTCACTGTGTGCCACAATTTTTCCATATAAAGTAACAGTTTCGCTTGTTTCGTCTCGCATGCCTCCCTCCTTCACCCTCTGCTAGAGCATTTGTTCATTGAATTTTCTAGACTCACCCGCCAAAAAAACTCCAGAGTCACTCCTGTGTCGGAATTTCGTGCTAGCACAGTCCAACGTTTGGCGGCAACAGCAGCGAAACAGGTTGCATGTGCAGTGACCGTGGCACATGCCAACGGAACAGGTGCATTCCTCACAGGTACTCGTGCCTGTGCTGCGCCAGTCTAAGAGGAAAAATACGTTATATTTTTACATTAATTCCCTGCCTTCGGCTCTGGAGCGTGCAGCCAGGGTTGAGAGTGTTTCAGTTCGGTGCAAAGGTCTGCTGCTAAGCAGTTCGCAGTGGCAGCGTTAATTAACTTTTGTGACTTTTAAATTGGCCGCTCTTCCAGCGCAGCAGGTTGAAGTACACATTAGATTAACCGTGTTTGCTCCGTTGAGGGGGAAACTACGAGGCGGTAAACCACGCTGTGGTTGATCTGTGCTGAATTGCTGGCTGTTTCCCACGCAACAGCCCTCGCCATATGGTTATAATTTACATACATTTCACACGCTAGGATCAGGGCTCACAACTAATTCCATAGGCAGAGTGGAGCAGCCGGGCATCAATTTGCCGTATAAAATTAGCATTTCCCGCATATTCACCAAAATCAAGCGACGATATGTTGAGGAGTGTAGTGGAATTTATTTAAATTATTAGCAAATTTAATACGAAACTGGTATAGGCGGCTCAAGTCTGAGGTTAAGGCGACTGCCGTATACCCTACACTCGAGAAGTGGGTATTCCTCATAGCAATAAAGTGGGCAAGGAAGTTAAAAGGATGACCAAATTGACCGTTTATAACTTTAATACTGAATAATATTCAGATGATAGCAACTCTGCTATTATGTTAGAGATTCCTATGTTCGGGTGGGCGTGGCAATTTTAAGGTGTGCTTATACAGAGCAGAGGGATTTTTATTCCCATTATTTGGTATTATGAGAAATTGTGTTTATAATTTTTATAGGCATCTCCAGATAGGAATATGTGAGTTGAAAGCAGGGCAGGGCCCAGTTTTCCATGGTGCTTTATAATGCCACTATGACCTTTGTTAGAAAATATTAACCAATTTCTAGGGTACCATTACCTACTCACTATTATATTGTAGTTTCATATGTTCTAGTGGGCATGGCAACTTGAAGTTAACACACACATTTCTATTATGAGAAATGTTTTCCTTTTTTTAATTGCATCTCGTGATAAGAATTGAAGGCATGGCAGGGGCATTATAACGTCCAGTTTTGCCACTATGATGCTTCATAGAATATATCCACCTAAGGTACAATTACCTCACTCACTATCCTATTGTAGAGGAGTGCCCATATTGAATACAGATATTTCTATTAAGAGAAATTTTATTTCTAATTTTTATATGCAGCTCAAAATTTGTGTGTTTGAAGGCATGGCAGGGGAATAATACCAATTACTGGGGTACAATTACCTGCTCAATTTTGTACAACCCTTGATTTGTACTTCGTTTGGAATTATAGCTCTTAATACCACATCATTGGCACCTGTACAACTGGAGGTGTTTATACTGGGAGATTATTCCGACTAAGTCCTAGCCTAAGTGGGGACCTGCTTACAGTATAACCACACAATATTTTTGTGTGGAAGTCTCGGGGGTTCCACGTTCTTCCACAAAGATCATTTCTTAATGATGTTAAGTTTTGTTTGGTTCTTCAATACTCTTCAACCAAATAGAAGGTAATCGGTCCGTTCAAATGTCTGGGAGCCTCCACAACTGAAGCCTGCAAAGACTACCAACCTAGTTGCCACATGCCGCAAAGAGTTCAAGACTAAACCGCAGGGCATCGTGAGACTTATCTGGAGGCAAATTGAGAGCTGCTCGTGGCCATGTGACAACTGTCGATGATATGCGGAACCAAAGCGTAGAGCGAAAACGCAATTCGGCTGTAATTAAAACGGCAGCTTGGCTACAGCTGGGCTTCGATTGGTGTGGTGCGTTTCGTTTACGCGCGATTTGTAATGTAACATTACACAACAACAACAACAACAGAGACAGCAGCACCAGCAACACACACGTACGCACGCAAAACACCTGATACTGTATCTCAAGGTGTGCCGAGCTGTGCTGCGGCGGTGGTGAGTAACCAGCCAGCGGACTAACTAAACACATTTCATTAAAACTTCGATTATGCCTTTGTCGCTCAACTTTCTGCTGGTGATGACGGTGGTGCTGCCGCTGCCACTGCCACTGCCGCTTCTGAGCCCAGTTGGAATGTCGCTGTTGAGTCAGTCGGAAAGTGAAGCTCAAACGTGGTTCATTCGTTAAGAAAGACGCGCTTTTACACTTTTTGGTTTAGTTTCGATTCGAGTTGACTTGGAATTTGCAAATTGCAACCAAGTTTCGTGGAACTGGAGCCCCACCGCCGCACCACATACTCGGAATTTCTTCATTTCAATTCGTTTGAATGAGCACAAAATAAACAATTAATTAATTGAAAATTGGCGCCCCAAATAAATTGTTTTTTTTTAAACAATTTTCAATCGAATTTCCTCGTGCAGCCTCTGACGCTGAACAACATAAACAGTTTCGTCCTGATGAACAATTAATTAAGCGTAAAAACCGGCTGCAAATAAAACAGATTTTTTCAAGTGAACACCATTTGCCTGCTGAGAGCAGACGGACGGACGGACACACCAACAATTTAAATGAACAACAACAAAATAAAAAAATTTTATTTAACAAAAAATTCGCTGCCTGCGTACGTTGATCCGCGCGCCTAACCGCCCCGTTGAATGACGAACAATAACAAAATATAAAATAAAAATAACAACAACAACAGAAAACAACATTTTTATTGTGCAAAATTTCTGCTCTTATTTTAATTTACAAACTCAAAATAATTGAACGCAGTTTTTAAATATTTACAAATCATAAAATCGGAAACAAATAAACAGACTTGCGTTTTACGTTTTGCTCGGAGCATCTCCAAAACGGTTTTAAAAGTGGAATAAAAATTACGTGAAAATCTATTTTTAAACAATTGAAATCAAACTTCTTTGAAAAAGATCGCCACAATCTCCCCGAAGAAGTCTTGGGTGGGAATTTCCTATAAAACAAATTTTCCAACAGTTATTAAAATTTATGAGCCTCGAAACGTGTGCGCGCAAAAATCCCCAAGAAAATAAAACCAAACGAGAAACTGAGATGTGTAAGTAGTGCTGCCAGGGACACCGTGGTCTACGTGCTGCCTCCACCGACTCACTGCAGTGATTCTCAAGCCAGTCAGTAACGGGGGAAAACACATTGGGATAGGTCAAGTAGGAGGTTGAAGGTGGATAGATTAGTTTATATAAGTTTCAAGTTTCAAGTAGGATAGATTAGTTTATATGAATGATGCTATACACTGCATTATAGAAGACCTATTATGATACCCCTACTTATTGAAACCATGAGGATAGTCTTATCTATAGCTCTTCTGGTAGGTTTATTGCATACAGCAACTTATGTATGTTTCCAGTAGTATAAAGTTACAATAAACTTATTCTCTGTGAGAGACATTTCCGATCACTCCTTGCAGTTGTATCTTAATATCCTTCTAGTGGACCGAGCAATTCCCTTGCATGTGATAATAAATACAATATTGACAATTGGTGAATCTGCCTGATGTTGCCGTGAACAATGGTTCGTTGAGTTAATACGCACACACCAGAGATTTCTCGCTTTGACGGGCCCACCAGTCTCCAGTGCTCTGTACTCTCTCCACCATCTCCAGTATTCGTATTAAAATTATTATAGTAATTAAATACTGTTCCATTTTTAGCTTTCGCTAATTGCTCACCATTTCGTCTAATACACGATCAGACTCTTGGCGCTAGCACTACAACAACTGTTGTGGAAACTTTCCATACACTTTCTTACACAAATATACCGCTTGTATGAATGTGTCACATACAGCGAACAACGGGCTACTTCCGGACCATCTGTCTCGGTCAGAACATTGATCATGAACACATTCATGATTGCCTCAAATTGGCTATGATTGCCAGAGAGATTGAGTTGTGGAGAACTGGCAACTTGTTGGTTAAGCAGAGTCTTCCATGTCAGTTGTTTCAGTGGACAAGATAATTGGAGTTGTTTGGCTTGAATGCTTCAGTAACGAAGCAGTGACCATAGAAATAAATACCAGCAACTCTATTTAGGAGGAGTTGTTACAACTCCATTCCAATGACGACAATAGAAATAAATAAGAGCAACTTTGTTTATGCTATGAAAGAGGTAGTACCATTCCATAGCATTTTAATACACAAAACAACAATGCCACAACCTCACATGCAACTGAATATTGATATGTTCCACGTAGCATATTCTCTGAATGTAATTTACTCAGTTCACTATTCATTTGACTTCCCAGTTGTATTCGTATTGTAGCGAAAGAGCGCTATCTAAGCATATATTGCTAACCTTCAGGTATGAACGGATCCAGACGCAAAATCTACCATCGAACACTGTTGACATTTTTATCTGAGTTTCCATATAACATTCCTAGATCATGTTCATAGAATCGTTCACTAACGATCCAGTGTTCCGAAATCACACGCTATAAACTCTCGCTTTTTTCCTACTTCTTCATGAAATGAGCAAAGCCCATCGAAAGCCTTTTGTGCTCAAATCGCCCTTGGGAGGGCTTATGTCAGATATCCCTGTACTCATATCCTAGCTTGAGAATCACTGCACTGAGTTGTGTTTATAAATAAAGACCAAATAAGAATTATTTACATTTAATTGCAATGAATTCGCAAATTCGTATTCAATATTCTTTCTATTAATATGTGAGATTTTTCGAATTCCATTGAATTTTATTACACTCAACCCTCAACCCTGCCCCTCCCCTCTCCCCGGGCAGTATTTTAGGAAAATTCGGACAATTATTTCCAATGAGAAATTTATGACTTGTTCGCACTTAAGCGCGCTCGCATTTTAGCAGGTTATTTAGAGTAATTTCCCAAGTAATTAAAATATTAAAGAGTTTATTTTAGAACGGAAACAAACTTTTTCCGGGTATTACGCTACGCTTCAAATAAGACGTCATATTAGTTTAGTTGGGAGCAAATATGCATTGATAAAGTGGAAGCAAATATTGGCATCAATATTATCACAGAAGATTTAATTGTCAACTAACTGAATTCTGCACCCGAAAGGAGGCACGTTCAGAATCTAAGTTAAAAGTGGAAATTAGCCCATACTCGGAATGAATTGTGAGCAGCCCTCATACAAGTTTAAACCACGCTATAGGGGAATATAATTCTCAGCTGAGTTTGTGCCGCCCTACAAAATGTGTGCCTACACTTCCTTCTGTAGGAATACTATTAATAAACCATGTGAACATATACTTCGGTATCCATCCTTTGATATTGCCAACTTCGCTTTGGCGGTTTTGAACCCCAGTTCAGTTAGGCTCAAAAAGGTGCGAAATAGGCCACATTTGCACAAAATTGTGAGCAACCCTTCATGGCATAGTTTTGTAATGCTCTGTGAAATCAACTTCACTCCTGCTTTGCCGCCACCAGCGGACACTTTTCCCTTCTGGAATACGGTTTTCGTATTAAGAGTATGCAATTGCCCTTTTACAACATCCCCATTTACTCCCTGATGTTTCCACACTTAACACGAGTATCAGCAGCACATGCTCCGGCATAGTATCTACGCATCTAGGTGTGAATTTGCTCTGGATGTGCAAAATCAAGCGTAAAGTGAATCTTCTATTTGCCTTAGGGTGGCTCACAATTAATTGCCAATACTCGTGTGGGGTTTTTCCACTTTAACAGTAGTTTGTGAATTGTCCCACTCTTGGGGGGTGCTCCAATTTCAGCTTTCCTGCCAGTAAAAACACCAGCATATTATTAGAGTGTGCCAATTTTTCATTAACACCGAGGGAAACTGCTTCGCACTGGCCGACAAATTATTTGGAAATCATTCAACGTTCGCGAAATTAGCACTAATTAGCGTCTGTCTTATCTAATCATGTCTTCTTAATTAAACCGTTTCTTCATGCATGTTGATCAATCAAATCGAGCAGATTTGTTAGTCTTTAGAGTGGGAACCGCATTTTGATAACACGAGTAGCTCGAAGATGGTATTTTGTATAAAGTGGCTCGAGCTGTGTGTGGGTTGAAAGTAAGCTTCTTATTATTAACCTCATGCAACAAACGCGTGGAGTGGACGGACCCCTTCTGTAGTAGGTATGCTGATTGATTTGCCTTTAACAACAAAATGAAGAAGTTAGAATAAGAAGTTATCTTTAGTGGGGTTTTGTGTGTGACGTGGACAGCCAAAAGTTGTAGGTACGACTCCTCCAGTGAACCATATTTCCTTAATTATTAAAAAAGTTTTGAGCACCTCTTTTATGAATACTCGACCCCATCGACCCTGAGCTGCTTCTTTAGATGTTCTGTTAAATGCCTTCAAGAACGTGTTATTTCGTCTGCCAATTGTTCAAAGTTGGGTTTATGCAAGCTGCCAGAATACGTACTAACTATACAAATATCTCGTGCTCTTCCATTTAACATTATTTGGGGAGATACTAAAAATATTTATTTGTTTATTTTGTTGCTTTAACAAACTGCTGCTCAAACTTCCCTGAGTGCCCGTTTCATGTATTGCGCGGTAGGTACGAGCAAATAGTGTGCAGTTTCTACCCAACTTTCTTCAACGTGCTTACTCTTTATCGACGACCGCGTTGACGACATTGCTGGGTTTATTTTGATGTTGTTTCGTTATTTACGTTTGTTCTGATGTCACTCTCGCGATCAGATTAGACCTTTAAATGAAAGCTAACTATAAAATGGCATTAGTCATTAAGACTAACAATTTTTCCATTTACGCCAATACACTCGCGGCGTACGTTTTATATTTTTACCATAATCGTGACTTGAAACAATTTTGCCCCTCCCTCAGTCTTCCAAGTGTTCGTTTGCATACATAGTAGTCTGGTCGGGCTGTGACGTTAATTGCATATTAACCAGGCAAAAATGAAATAACGCTTTCAAATTGAAACCTGTTTTTATTCACTCGCTGAGCGTTTTCATTTCCATTTCAATTTTGTTTTTGTAATGCTAATTTCTCATATTCAATGAACGCACTTCAGTGGTGGATTGGATGCCTGCTTGCATCGTCCACCGAAATGCCATTTCAAAAATGTCAGCCACATTGCTCTCCAGACACTCCCCCTGACTAATATTGCCAGAAATTTCAACTCCCTTACAGTAAATTGTTTCGCACAATGTTTCTAAGAAGGGTTTGGAATTTTTTTTAACTCTGCTCTAAGAAATTTATTTCTCTTTCCTAGAATCTGGGAATGAATTCGAAGACACTGAAATGAAAACTAGGAAACTTTAGTTCATTTTCATATAATCAGTAATTTGAAGACACTGAAAACTTGGAGAGATTTAGATAATTTTCTGATAACCAGTTGAACGAATTTGAAGACACTGAAAACTTGGAGGGATTTAGTTAATTTTCTGATAATCAGGGAACGAGTTTAACAACGTTGAAGACTTGGAGAACTTTAGTTAATCTTCTTATTTCAGACGAATTCGAAGACACAGAAAACTTGTAGAGCATTCGGTACTTTTCTTATAATCATGGAACGAATTCGAGGACACTGAAAACTGGGAAGCTGTAGGCCGCCCTGATATCAGAATTTCTGTCTGAAGAATTTAAAGGATACAAGTAGAACCAAAGCGAGTAGCAACAATACTATTTTTGTTGGAAGATCTTATATATCGATCCCCGCAGCAGTTGTGTTAGAAACAAGCTCTGAAATTTCGAGCCTCTTCATTCCATCTTTGCCTATAATTCTAAATACTTGGTCTATTTTATCTCTCTCATCTCTCATAAGAAATATTTTCAAATTTTTGTATCTCCAAATTGCTCTTCTCTCAACTAATTGAACAGAAATATATTCCTCCCTTTCCCCTTCCTCATCTCGCTAGGGAAATATTTAAACATTTGCGTTTTAGTCTTCAACTGTGGAGAGGAAATTTACTAATTTTTCCCCTTGCTCGTTACCAAGGTATCGAAAACTGAAGGTCAATTCTTGAACTGATTAGAAGGAGATTACGAGTATGTTATTTTCTCCTTACTTCCCACTCAGATGTTCTAGTAATTAAAACATATGAAAGCTTTGGATTGTGGGTTTAAGTGACTGTCTAGGCCACATACATATAATCAGCCAGAAGACACACTGTCCCATCTAGAGAACTATTGTTATAATGGGATAGTTCTAAGGATAATTTTTCTTAGACCTAATTCCATTCTTTTTGATATTTATTAATAACTGAAATCTGCTCCTCGCCCCCTAATTTTCACACTATTTTGAGCTTCTTTAGTCTTAGTTCGGTCACTTTATTTGCATAGAATCAAATATTCAACGTTGGCCAAGAAGACAGAACCCACCCCAAATGGTCCTGGATATTTCTGTGTATAGAATTATTTTGGCAATTTAAGTTATTCGTGCATACGAGTATTTTCATTTTATTTGTTATCACAACATCTCCATTTTCTTAGAAGTAGTTCTTTCCCATTTAAGAAACCTTTCTTAGTCATTTGTAGTTTGTCCTAACCAACCATTTTATTCCCGATTGTGGTGGTCTTCTATAAATTAGCTTAAAAATACAGGTCTAATTGTGTAGATTGAACATTTGCCTCGTCTTTTCTGGAATTGCAGGGCTTTTAGTATTCCTCCCCGATCTAGACAATAAATTTGAGGCTATCGGTCCCGGAGTGTGCCATTCCCAAGATAATAGCGACTGAAGAGTGATGCTAAATGAGCATAGTTTCAAAATGGAGGCATCCACCTTTTCCTGTGGATCGAATCTATTGCATCCCGCAGATTGAGATATATTCTCTGCTGCCAAGTTCCAGAACTTCAATTGGACCTATCTGGGTTTAAAGAGAATCGTTTAATTTCGCGATTTTTGTACTTAACTCACTTTCTTGAAAAAGTTAGACATACCCCAATCCTGGTACAAGTTAATCGATAATGGATTCGGGGGATTCGAGCAAATATCTTGCTAATATATAAACGAAAATCAATCAATTAACCACTGAGAGAAAGGTTTTGTGCTTGCGATGAAAGAACTGCACTCGTAAGTCCTGAGGGCATGTTCAGGGGTTTTACTTACGAATTCATTATATTATTCGTATAATACACGATCTGCATTACGGCCAAAACTTCAACCGCCACAATACTGTACGATCTCTTCTCAATTGCGTAGGCACACCCGATCATATATGATTGTATTTATGTGTGTGCCGGGCACTGATTTATATTAGACCCATCTTTAATTTGGGACTAGTGATTAGTAGACTGGTGTTTCAGGTCTTAGGTTCTAACTAAGAGGCTACAGTTAACCCAGCTCTACATCTCTATATGAGGAGCTGCCTTTTGATATTTCTATATGAGTGGTTGACATTTGCGGCACAGTAGTTCTGCTCCCTCCCCACTGATGACCTATCAGTCGCGCTTCCACACAAGGCTGCTCACTGATTAATAGAACAGTTTATAAGTATAACTGCCATAAATCTCAGAAATATCCACAACTTTGCTGCAATGCCGAAACACGTATGAGGCGAGTCTGTGTCACATTCGTCCACGATCCCCTCAGCTCACCGCACCTACTCAAGTTTCAGGGAACAAGAAAACTGCATACAAATTAAGGAAATGACGATTATAGCGACGTGCAAACAATTCTGCTGCGCTAGTCACACACAAAAAATTGCAAAAGCAAAAAGGAGCATCCGTTGTCACTCCCCAGGGATTCATATTCATAGCGTTAGGATTGCGAAAAAATGAGCGAAAAATGAATGAAATCGTTTTGCGAAAGGGTTCCCGGAATGCATGCGAAATTGCGCCAAAGGAAACGGAAGCAGGCACAAACGGTAACAGGTTTTCACTGCACACGCGCAGGGGGACTGCGCGATGTCCATAGAAATGCGTTTCCAGGCGACAATGCGCGCATTGAATTTTGTGTGCCGAGCACATTTGTTCGGTTTCATTATTAGGAAAATACTCATCGCCCGGCTATGAGTGTGAGTAAGTCTGAAAGCCGCCGAAACGATCGATGCGGTTGATATCTACGCACGTGTTTACGTTAATAAGCACACCAACAAGCGGCGCATGAGTAATTCCCATAGCCGAACAATCGGCATGAAGAGGGGCGGGTCCCACACAGCCAGCCACTTAGGTCGCGATTGATTGTGCATAGGAATTAGAATCAGAGTAGAGCGCTGGGGTTCTACCGATTGGCATTTTAATTGCAGTAGCACGTTTCTGCATACACTGCCAGGAACTCCAGCAGAGAGGAAAACCGGGTGGGACAGACAGTGTGAGAGAGAGGGAGAGGGTTATTGAGAGAGAGAGGGAACGTGCTACCAAGCACACTGCTACCTTTGGCCCCGGCCACAGCAGGAAAGTTTACATTTTCCGTTGAGGTGCTTTAGAAAATTCAGTACAACGCAAGCAAGCATTGCGAGCAGACCAAGCGACGAATAGAAATTTGCGAATTCTCAATCTCAGCACTTTGCGATTCATTGCAATTCTTTGAACATTTCCTTTCCTTCTGACAGTTTGTTGAACGCGACGCCACCACAGATCATGGTAAAGAGATCGAAATCAGATCCGAAGCAGCAAAAGGCCTACGTGAATAAAATTAGAAAATTTAAAGACTTTAATATTGAGGGCGACACTCAGCCACCAGCAATATCCATCATGGTGGAACGTTTCGTGCAGTCCATCAGTCAAATCAACGATTCGGGCAGCTTCGACACCAGCCTGGAGGTGAAGCACATTCAGAGTCCACAGCGCGTGCGACATCGTTGTGTCACCGAGCTGGATCGGGCGCAGTTAATGGAGTTTGTGCGCGAACTGGAGACACGGAAGACAACTCCGAGCAGCAGCGCTAAGGGCACACCGAAAAGCTCTCCCTACCTGTGTCGCAAAGCGAAGGCCATCTACCAGCACGCTTTCGTGAAGAGCAGAAGCTCGTCGCCGCAGTCCACGGGCACCGCAGACTCCTCCGAGACCATCTCAGTGGGGAGCAGCTATGAGCCTATGTCGCTGACAGTAATGCGCGCTCCGGCCGCGCCACCCTCAGGTCTGGAACGAGCTCACCCCGAGCGCTCCAGCTACCGTTCTGCCGCCAAAGTGCTGCAGTTTTTCTCGGCCAAGAAGAAGAGCCAACAATTGCAAATCAGCGCCGGCGTCGGCGACGCCACACAGCGCTCCAGCACCACCAGCAGCAGCACTGCATCACCGGTACTAATGCGCGCTCAGTTCGGCTGTGAGCCGCTTGCCATGTCCGATGCCGAAGACGATGAGCATGACGACGGCATCTCTTCGGCCGGCTCCAACTTCACTCAGTCCAGCTGCAGCCGCAATTCCTCACCAGACACCTCATTCGAGCTGCACGCACCGCTGGTGCCCAGCTACAAAGTGACGCCGCCGCAAATGCTGAAGAGCAGCAAAAATCCAGCGTACGAGTTTGCACGCTTTCTGCGCGGCTCATTTCACGCCAAACGCGCTTCGATCACCACACTGCGCCGCTCCATGAGCGACCCGGATGCATTCCAAAACATGGACTTCAAGCAGAAGCAGGGCGCCCAGAGATCCGCCGCCGCGCCAAAGCCAACGAAGCTGGCCAAGTGCGCCGTCGCTGCACGCATCTGTGCCGCCAAGTCGACGGGCGTGAAGAAGGTGGCGCCACCGCCACTGGTCTTGGCCGATACCACCAACTTCAAGCGTGCGGATGCCATACGCGTGAGTCACTTCTAATGTTGTCAATACTACTCTTCTCCTCCTATCCACTTAGTATTTATCTATGTTTGTCTACCTACCATGTAAGCATTTCGAGCTACGCATTGTTGCCGTGAGGTTGTTGTTGTTGTTGTTGTTAGTGGAGCGTCTCGCCCCCATACCGCTTAGCAACGGACTTCCGTTTTTATTGTTAACTTGTTTAGCGTCTCATAACTCGAGTCCCGCGTTGGGTTTCTCCGGAATTATTGTTTAATAATGCAAATTTATTGTTCGGAACGCGTGGCACTTTACAAGTATTTTGCGAATATCAAACAAACTCGGCTGTTTCCTCCAAGTTTGTATTCCAACTATTTTAAACTTTTTCTAAATTTAAGTCGTTTACTATTTAATAAAAATATGAAACTATAAACTTGAATTGTTGTATTTTTATTAAGTTGCATTGAGTTGGCAGTGACGAGGAGTGTTCGAAAAGTACACGTAAATGATGCGTCGTTCTCGGCGCCCGCACTTCTTGAGGGACCAGTTTGTAAACTCGTTCCTAAGTGTTTGCGTGGCTCGAACTTTACATAACATTTATGCAAAGGTCCATCAAAAAACACCGCGAGAGATCGCTCTGAATGCTTTGAGTGAGTGATGGGAATACCAGTTGAGATTTCCATAAAAAAAACCCCCCTAATCGGGTATGAATGGATTTTCATAGTGCTCGAATCACAGATGAGTGCTTCCCCCGATTCAAGCCGAAATTTTATGAATGCTGAAATCGTAGCGGAATTTTCCATGCATAATTCCCGCAATTCTCGCCTTGAAGTCTTAAGTTAGTACTGAAATCACAGCTAAATTTAGCACAAAAGACTCCCGATTCAGACCTAGATAATCTAACATATGAAGTGGTGAAATCACTGCTGAATTTGGTACAAAACACTCCCGATTCCGACCTAGATATCCTAACATATGTAGTGGTGAAATCACTGCTGAATTTGGTACATAAGACTCCCGACTCAAGGTTGAATAAAAATAAAAAAAACGCCCAATTCAGGTCTGAGCTTCGTTTCTGTTTTCATGCCTCATTTGTGGTTTTGATGCCCTCCCGCACTCTGATCATATCGGATGTCTGCGAACGGCAATCGACTTTTTGCTTCTACACAGTATAAGGAGCTTTTTATCTGTCATGATTCGACCGCTGAATTCAGTGCTGAACCAGTCCGTTCGTACGAATCTAGATATGTGTGTTTATACGAGACTCCTCTTAAACAGTCCTCAATGGAGTCCTGAATAAATATCAAAAGTAAACAAGAATCATTACTTTAGGTAAAGTAAACAAGAATCATTACTTTAGGAGAACTAAAGCTGTGAGCAAAGTTGTCGTTATATTCTTCAATACCTTTTAGCAATCCAGTCGGGCAAAGCGGATCATTAAAATATTGGAATAAATGAGTTGCAATTTTGATTCCGTGACTGAAATTGATAAATTATCCACTTCCTCGGAATAAGAACTATAACTGAAATGTACCCGTAGTGGAATTTCTTCAGGTTTGTTAGAGAAGAGCTGTGATCTTTTGTCACATTAGCGTCACAGGAGTCTGGCGATCACATGAGAGTAAAATTCGTCCAGAATTAAAATTTCTTGTGCTTCTGTTTTTTCCTTGAGAACATATTGAAAGAAGTGCGAGTATGATTTCTGTGATTAACATATTGGACTCTTTAGTCCAGGAATCCCCAAAACAATCCATGCAACAAAAACATTTTCTTCCAATATATTTCCAGTTATAATTTAACTTTCATCAGATATATTCTATATATAAATTTGTATGCAAATAAAACAGTCTTGGTACTCAGGTTTCCCCAATCCAAGACAGCATTTTGATATTTTAAATTATGACCTCTGATTAAAACATTTTTTGAGTTAACTGATCGTGCCAAATTTTCAAAGTTTAGTTACCGAGATAAAAAAATCTGCCATTTTATATCTCCAATATGGACATATCTTTTCTCATCTTATTTGAATATAAAAGCAAAAAGCCACAACATATTTTCACAAAGTCTCCAAAACCTCTGCATTTCGAGTGGTATTAGTATTAAAAAACCCTCTATAATTGTTATATAGGGTTTCCTCTACAATTTTTATAGAGGGTTTTCCGTTTCCCGATGAAAAAAGGATCCGGATCAGAACTACCAGTAAAACCGATCAGAACTAAAGTTACTTTTCGATTGTACCTTGTAATACACTGCAGTTCCCTTCAAAAAGCGTCATTATCTCCAAACAGCGACATTCTCTGCAAACAGCGTCATTATCTTCAAACAGCGACATTCTCGCCAGTCAGTGATATTCTCTCCAAACAGTGACATTCTCTCCAACAAGCTACATCCTCTCCAAACAGCGATATTCTCTCCAACAAGGAACATCCTCCTCAAACAGTGACATTGTACCCAAACAGAAACATTGTTCCAAACAGCGACATTTTAAATAGCGACATTCTCTCCAAACAGTGACATTCTCCAAATAGCGTCATTCTCTCCAAACACCGACATTCTCTCCAACAAGCGACATCCTCTCCAAACAGCGACATTGTACCCAAACAGAAACATTCCTCCAAACAGCGGCATTCTCTCCAAATAGCGACATTTTCTCCAAACAACGACATTCTCTCCAACAAGCGACATTTTTCCCAAACAGCGTTATTCCTTTCAAACAGCGACATTCTCTCCAAACACCACTTGCAACTACTAAAGAGGTAAACTGTTTCTTCCCCACTCGAGTGTATATGGAAATCACATTCCATTGTCTTTCTCCACATATTCCAAGAAGTCAACGCAACGTGGTACTTTCGTTTTCTCCGTCTTTGCTTGTTAAACTTTCTAATCAATATTTTTTATATTTTGCATATCAATTTATCGATGCAAAAAACGTTTCACAGTGCCACCAACTCGGATGTGTCGGAACATTTTTTATGGTCCGCAAGTAGGCATAAGCAGACTGAATTTCATTATACAAACAATAAAACTGACAATAATATCAACCCATATTGTCCTCTTTTGGAGGCAATGCCTTATAAAGCCGGACCATAATTGCGCCCCTCCGCCGTTATGTGATTTGTGTGTGTGTGTGCGGGCACATAAAAGTACATTTTGTGGATATTATATAAAAATAAAGCATGTAATCATTATATTCCAAGTTCTGGAAATTCATTTCTTATTTCCTATCTATGTTTCGGTCGTTTTGTTCAGAAGCAAATGACACTGATGTAACATAATCGAAACCTAGTTTTTCCAGAACATAATCGCCATCTCTTGTTAAGGATTGAGTTTGGTATATGTCCAAATTAACGCCATCTTTTGATATGGATTGAGTTTGGTACATGTGCAAATTATCGCTTGATATGGATACATGTACCGAATATATACGAGGTTTACTACCCTATCCACAGTTATTCCAGAACTATAACCAAAAGTATTTCAGTCAATAGCCCCCTCTGAACTCCTCATAACCTTACATGTAAGCCTCTGCAGCTGAGTTTTGAAAACGTTCCACTTAGTCGGAATAGATCTTTACCTTGTGGTATTCCTCTGCTCGCCAGTTTTGGGAAGAGAGGATTGGCCCATCTCAGGACAGACAACTGTACGTTGTAGAGTAGTGGTTGCCTAACGGCACACCCAGACCCAGATCGACCCATTGTAGTATTGAAGATATTGAAACTAAACTATAAACTGGATGGTTATTCCCCCCACGCTTGACTCTTATTTCCCCTTTACACTCAAGGAAAAACTTGATTAAGGCCTTGTCTACACCACAATTTGAATGCTCCATAATGACAGCTGTGCTGCAATCACCTTCTCAGCGATAATGCCCACCTTTCCTGAACTTATTTATTCCCTATCACCCTACATTATTTTCTATTATCATACCACACTAAGTTATCTCAAACACCCTGTATTTTTTAAATTTATACATATTCAATTGATGAAATTCCAAAAGGCGAACAGATAATAAAACAAAGAAATAAACAACAACAGACAACAATAAAAACAACATATTGTAATTGAACGACGGCTTGACAACAACAACAGCAACACCGACAACAGCAACAACAACAATAGCTGCAACACCATCAAGAAGAGGAAGAAAAGAATGCGGGCTGCCAAAGTCGCATACGCGGACGTGAACGTGAACGCGAACGAGCGGGCGTCAATTAAATAAAATTAAGCTATAAAGTGAAATTCAACCCACTCCACTCCAGATACTTTTCGAATTGAAAATTTTCAGCAATTGCGCCTCGGAACCAGTGCTCGCAGACTACAATTAACAGGCCGACTGTCGGGAGCGTCAGCGTTGCGCTCTTATATAATTGTTGTCGGAAGCTGCGCAGCGTTCGGTTCCTTTTGGGTCGTACGCCTTCTTGTTCCTCAGATCTTTGTGCGCAGTTTTGTCTCTTGTTGAAGTCCAAAGAGCTGATTCATCTTCACTGCATTTAATTTCCGGCATTATTTTTCAATTAATAGTTGTATAAAAAATAGGTTAAAAAACAACGAAATCAAAACTGCGGGTATCGGAGATAAGCGGAAGCATGCGTCAAACTGGAGCCCCCACCCCTTCTACTCACTACAGTAATTAAAGAGCCATTTGACGCGTGCTGGTGAAAAGTCACCAAGTCGACAGTTGCCGACAAGATAAGACCCCAAAATGCACATTTTAATCGCTTCGAGATTCTGTGGTTTAAGAATGCTGGCCACAAGAATTAACCTACTATTGAATAAAACTGGAACCTGGTCACCTGATTTTAGCCTAATTGCAATTCATTTTGGCGCTTTTGCGGTCGTGTATCATCTTCTTAGCTTATCAGATACAAATCCGAAAAGCCGACAGATCGTTCCACAAAAACTGATGCGAGTAAATGAGAAGGTCGGTTGTGACGACACTCAAATTACCCTACACCAGAGCAGATGTTAGAAAAACCCTCGTTTATTTCCATATGATGAACGGGTCATGATTTCGGACACCGAACAGAGCTTGGTTAGCGTAGTTTTTCTCGAATACTTCTACCTCTCATAGTCCGCGACTGCGCATCTCTGAGTATAACTCAGTCTGCTCCCATTGTCTTTCAAACAGACTCGTACATATCTGTGATCAATAACATTTTCATTGGCTGTGTCTGACACGCCTACTTCGAATGGTTGTAAGAACTTCATTTATCACAATTGTATAGATATATTTATTAATTACATATTCAATGGCTATCTGCCACGCCTTCTTCGAAACTTTGTATGAACTTCATTTACCAAATGTGCATTGGCTTTATCAGCCACGCCTACTTTGACATGTTGTATGAACTTTATTTAGCAAATTTGTTTACCTTCATTTATTAATTACATTTTCACTGGATTAACTGCCACGCCTACTTCGATAAGTATGAAATTCATTTGGCATACTTGCATACCTACATTTAATAATATCGTTTTCTTTGGCTTTAATTGCCACGCCTACATCGTCATATTGTTTGAATTTCATTTAGCACAGTTGCATACCTATGTACATGTGTCAATAACATTTTCGTTAGCTTTGGCTGCCACGCCTACTCCGACATGTTGTATGAACTTCAATTACCATAATTGCATAGCTAAATTTATTAACATTTTCTTCGACTTTTATTTCCACGCCTACTACGATGTGTATGAACTTCATTCACCATACTTGCATACTTTCATTTATTTATATAATTTTTATTGGCCCCGCCTACTTAGAGTTGTTTTACGAACTTCAATTACCACATTTGCATACCTTCTACCAAAAGTGTAGGGCTTAAAATGAAATTTGAGCTGCGAGTTCCACAGTGATGTGGAAAATAAAGAGTAAAGAGCGGCTGTAAGGAGATTATGTGGAACTGATTGAGTAGTGCGTGATGAGCGAACTGAGGCAACGCTGCTCCGTTGCCTGCTGGCAAGTTTACAGAGAGAAAGAGAGAGAGATCGGATCGCTCGCATACCGCACAAACTGCACGCTACACTCCATTCCACTTCACAGCTCACTGCACTTGCGCTTGGGGCGGCGCCAGAGGAGGAAACTCTTGTGAAATTATGACTGGGACCCATACTACACCCTCTGCCCCCTGGTTAGTGTTTACTTTTTTCACTGTTGCGCTTAGCTGCCTGTGTTGCGAGCCGCCCCACCCCTGCCCCGGTACATTCTTTGCAACAATTTTGTGCTGAGCTGGTGCGTTTGTAGCTACTTTGTATGTGGCCCGTAGCGTGAGTAGATCGTACAAGTATGTGCCCCGTATCTCGTAACTGGTGTCTGTCTGTTGTGTTGTGCTGTTGTTGTTGTTGTTGTTGTTTGTTTGTTAATTCGCTTCCAACTCGCTTCCAGTGCCTCGCATCTATGAGTTACTTTGGGAACGAAATGATTTGCTGTGGATTTCAGTTGTTTTTGGTTCGTTGAAGTTGCGACACTAACGCGAAGCGTGAGCACGAGAAATGGAGTGAGTGGATGATTCTCACTTCTGACTGACTGACTGCACATATACGCGGGGCTGAGACTTTTAACGGCCACTTACATTAATTGGAAGACATACGATATGATTCCGTGGAAAAGTTTAAAACAAAAATTGTTAAGTGCAAAACAGTAACGAAAAACAAGCAACCAAAGCGGAAACCAAAGCCAACACTCACACACAAAGTAATTAAAAGTTCAGCTCAAAAGTGTATTCACAAAAGTGTTCCCCGACCCCGCGCTAAACAAGCTGTAATTGTATCAGTCGACCAAAAGAAATCTAATAAATTCAAAATAAATATAACAAAAAAAACCAGCTACAAAAATTATATTCTCACGTAGTGTCAGTGCGAAAAAGGCACGTTTTCTCCTCAAAAATTGAAGCGCGCATCTTTGGCGGATCTCACCTGTGCACGGAGGTGAGGTGCCTGCCTACACCACACGCCCGTCCCGTGCACATGTGTGCTTCTTGTGCGCCGCTCGCAACCCAGTCGCATTAACGTCAACTTCATTTGAATGTGTTAACGTGCGTCACTGCCAAACGACATCCCAAAATCGCAACGCAGCGCACGCGAAAAGTGGCAAAACGTGCCCAACAAAACCCACAAATACAACGACCCAGCGGAGCTCCGGAATTGTGATTTCTAAACCGTCCAAAATTCAATTTTGACAAACACTTGGAGCGCTGCTTCTTTTCTGGCTGCCTGCCTGGCTGCGCCTGGCTTGTATGCTCGTAAGCGGTGCGTTCATTTAAATTGCGGGCGTCTCATTATTTCGCACTTTCTTTTTAGATAATCTTCATTTTGCTTTACTGGTACTTAAGTACACTGACATGATGAGAGTTGTTATCCGAGACACACCACCACCACCACTCCCAGTGATTAAGCTAGGCTCAAGTGTCCAGTTTTCCACTGATAAGCAGAACAACGCGCTCACTCACTGTAGCTCTCTTGCATGCTCTCCACGGAGTGTTCTCCCAAGAAGCAGGGCTCTCAGTGATGTCTGTTTTAATTGGGAGGTCACTGTTGCCTGGCCCACTGTTGCTCGGCTTATCTTTACTGTGCCAGTTGGGTTAATCAGTCTGAGTTTCTAATCTGACACAACCTGCCTCAACTACACCAGCACTGCTTAGTTGGAGTGGGTCGTTACAAGCATTTTTGGGAGATCCACTGAAAACTCTCGTTAGAATGCTCCAGAATGTTGTTCCATAAGATTTGATCATGCTTCTTAGTAATGAGATAGTAATGGGAACCTTTTTGTGGGAATCCCTTGCAGATCAGAAAGTAGTTGGGAGATTATTCCTGTTGAAGTTGAGAAGACTATAGTAACAATGGTGTTCCTGTACGAATCTAATTTTCAGAAGTTACGAGTAGATTAATGAAAAAAATAAAATGTTTATCTTTAATTGTATGCAGTGACCGAGCTTTCCTCCGAGAGCCCTTGGAGCTTTCAAACTTTCATTTCTCCCTGTATACCAGCTGCATCACCGTCAAAGCTTTACTCAGCACAAAACCAAACGGTGAAAGCTTCTTATAAATACGTGTTCACACTTAATCCTACCGTCAATGTCAGTGCCTGCACTGTTTTCGATCCACACACTCCCAATTGAACGATGTTCCATGGCCTTAGGTTGTTTGATTGGTTGATGTGGCTGCGAAAAGACATCACGTGGGCCAATTGCACTACCATGAGGAGCTTTGTCAATGGTTGAAAAACTATTTGTGCAGCTTATCAACCCTCCATTTACAGCGTCGATCTGTTCACTATCGTTGGGAAATCTCTATCCGGCGTTCAGTTTGAAAACAAAAGATAGTGGTAGGGACCATATGTAGAAATCAGCAGGTGTATATATATGTATGTTGGATTAGACTAGCTAACCATAGATCTGTTAGGTCCTTACCGATACCAGATGAGTCTCCATTTAGAGCTACAGAAGTAGAGCTCATTGATAGGGATGCGTTTTAACTAGCCTTCGAAGTGGGGACAGGGTTGAAACCACTTCTAGTGCCCCAAACCAGGGTATCCCGATAAACCCTAATGTTTTCTTCCTCTTTTTCAATTTCTACGTCATTCACTTCTTTGGAATAAAAGTAGTAGGATCACTACGTTGAATGTTCTTTTTTCCTAATTGATGAATATGGTTCCGCATTGACCCCACACCACCACAGCCGAACTTGCCTTCATTGATGCCGCTTCAGCTCGATGATGAGTTCATTGTTTCCACTATTCTTTAAATATGGGATATAGTGATAGACCCAAGTCTCATCA
This sequence comes from Clusia tigrina, assembly GCA_920105625.2. NCBI lineage: Eukaryota > Metazoa > Arthropoda > Insecta > Diptera > Clusiidae > Clusia > Clusia tigrina. Next base: position 27,680,885 of record OV050031.1, on the reverse strand, counting down.
CCAGTTAAAAATCAGCACAAATCTCAGTTGATTTTACGGTTCATTGACAATTTGACCCACGTCTCACTAGTACTGTAGACGACCACAAGTTCTCCGAAACTTTAAACGGTGATTAGCTCCTTCCTTTCCAAGCTTTCTTCGAGAAACGTGTTGATGGCTCCCATGGCATGGTGAAGTAAAGCCCAGCATTCCAGTCCACAGCAATTTAGGTTTCACATTTCGCGTTCGAATGTTTCTGCGTAAACATGACGCTATGTGCATGCTCGAAGGCGCTGCTCTACCTGCCTGCCACACCCACACATGTCGCTGTTGGTTGGAATTCAAAATGAAAATTGCACATTGATTGATGAACACACCCGTTCGCTGTAAGTAACGTGTGACAGAAATACGATTATTTTAATGGGTTTTTGCTAGTGTCGCTTAGGAAAGACGACACTCTTTTAGTACTCGTATTCACAGCAAGCATGGTACTCGTGGAGAAGTCTCCCAAACCGAGGAATTCACTTGAAGCGTTCTGCATGAGAAAGCAAAACGAAGCTCCAACTATGGAAGGCACCTCCATGCTCGTACTTAACGTACTAGTATCTTATCTCCACGTAATTAATGCAATTTAACACTCGGTCTTATAACTGGACACCGTGTTGTTGGATACTGTCGCGTAAGTGTGCAGATTAGATAGCAGTCGTGTTATCAGAGAAGAGGTGATGCAGACAGCGCTATGAATCGAAAGCAGTTCAAGGTGCTGGTCAAATATAATATCGACTCCTAAGCGCCGAATCTTGAATTGTTTGATCTCTTGAAGAGTTTGTAGGAATTTGCGGAGAAAGAACAATTTAAATTTGGGTCTCACTTTTGGAACTGCTCCAGCATTCCGCAAGTCCCATGTACCCGCATATATTCCCCTGTGCACAGGTCCTGAAAACACTCCCCTGAATGTTTCTAGACTCATCGATCTTCTTTTGGCAGGTTGATCGGGTGTTACCGTGGAATTCCTAAAATTGTGGAACCACAACGAAAGTATCATTCTATTTTGTTCATATTCCTTAAACATCACTTCACTTCTGTCTCTCCTTTTGACTGAGTTTGGCGGGTGTTTTCACAAATATAGGTAAGGATGTATCAAACAAGGAAACGGAAAGGAAGGAGTATTCATTCTCATTCATATTCCTTAAACATTACGTCCCTTCTGTCTCTCCTTTTGACTGAGTTTGGTGGGTGTTTTCACAAATATAGGTAAGGGTATATTAAAAATGGAAAAATAGCGTTCTTTTCCAATTCTCTGACTATATTTTGAGTCTTCGACTCTATATCTCTCACCATCACCTCTTTTACTCCACATCTCTCACCTTCTTCATAATTTTTTGGTGCGCTTAATAAACGTTTCACCCCTGAATCCAGCGTCTACACTTGTGACCATTTCTGAAGCATTTGATTGATAGTCCAGGCAGATTGTTGAGCCTTCTTTTTCACTTCCTTGAACAATGGCACGCAGTTACATGCATATCAGTCGCACCAGCCAAATTGGCTCCAATGGCGTCTCTACGTGGTGCCTACTTTTACTTTGCCATGTTTACAGCGTCCGCCAGTGAGCGTGTCCATTTGAGTTACCTGCCAGCGTAGTTCATTTAGATGCCACCTCGGAGCTGATCGCATGACACTGCCATATCTGCCCATATCCGATGACTTGGCTCAGACGTTCCACTAAATGCGACTTTTTTCGCTAATGCTGGCAAATTTTACTGCGTACACCGCAACTTTTTTCCCTGCCTTCAACTGACAATTTTCTTACTCGTGTTTATCTGCGAGTGTGTTTTTCTGCGGTTTCAAATTACCAACCAGCAAGAAACCTTATAACGATCAAATGAACCACGAGTAACTCCGGGAACACGAAAAAGCGTTGATTAAGTTTCAAATGTCAGCTAAAAACGACACCCAAGTTTAAGGTCTAATTCCATGTATTCAGCATTGGACGTGTGTGTGTGTGTGGGAATGTGTGTGTGTCTGTAGAGCTCGGAGTGGAAAAAAGTTTTTCTTTGTTGATCACTTTCGCCGAACAATGAACTTTTCGTTTTTGTTCTCGTCTGGAATTTATACTAAATTAACTTTTGATGAGGAGCACTCTTCTCATTGTGCACTCTACAATAACATCGTCAATTGTTGTATTAATAAATTGTTGCCTTCAATCTTAATGACTAGCAGTAGGCATGGCTTCTTAGCTTCCCTTTACGCATGTACAGGGTTTTCCCCAGTACCTTACAATTGATCCTTGAACTAAAGTGGAGCTAGTTCTAATGGGACTTATCGAAAAGTGAACCCAGTAGGGAAGTGAAATTTTCTCACGCTCCCATTGGAAAACCTTTTATGGAGAATTCCGTTCCTGATTCGTTCGGTTTGTTGCAATTTTTTCTTAATAGGAACATGAAATTTAAAAGTTCTTTGCACTAGCCTTTAAAATTATAAGTTCTTGTAGACGCTTAGCTTAGTAGACTTTCTTACCAGAGTTCCCGGTTACGAATCCCACACATACATCGTCTCCTCTCCTTCGTATGCCGCTTCTTTCTCTTGGAATAGTCTGGTCTTGGCCCCATATACTTTTTTTTTATGAAAATACAGACATTCAAACATCGGATATGTACCACACCCACATTTTGACTAATATGTTTGGTCGGACAGCATCCAAGATAATATCCAGTTCTATCAAAAATAGCATCCACCATCGATTCATATCAGTCGTTGACTCAATCATTTTTATCGAGATCGAATCATATCAGTCGTGACTGAATCCTTTTAGTTGAGAGAGAAATCATATCAGTCGTGATCGAATCACATTAGCTGTAATTGAATCCTTTTAGTCTAGATAAAACCATATCAATCCTGATCGAATCATATCAATCCTGATCGAATCACATCAGTTCTGATCGAATCATATCAGTCATGATTGAATCTGTTTCGACGAGATCAAATCTTATCAGTCGTGATTGCATCAGTTTTGTCGAGATCAAATCTTACCAGTCGTGATCAAATCATTTTAGTCGTTATCGAATAATTTTAGTCGGGATCGTATCATTTTAGTCGGGATCAAATAGTCGTGATCGCACCAAATCAGTCCTGAACGAATCATATCAATAATGATTGAATCATTTTAGTCAAGATAAATCATATCAGTCGTGATTGAATCATTCTAGTCGGGATCAAATCATTTTAGTCCTGATCGAAACATATCAGTAATGCTTGAATCATTTTAGTCGTGATCGAATCAATCTAGTCGAGATCAAATCATATTAGTTGTTATCGCAACATTTTAGACGAGATCAAATCTTATTAGTCGTGATCCGATCATTCTAGTCGGGATCAAAACATTTTAGTCGTGATCGAACCAATTCAGTCCTGATCGAAACATCTCAGTAATGCTTGAATCATTTTAGTCGTGATAAAATCATATCAGTCGGGATCGCATCATTCTAGTCGAGATCAAATCATATTAGTTGTTATCGAAGCAATTCAGTCTTGATCGATTCATATCAGTCATGATTAAATCATATCAGTGGTGATTGAATAATCGCACCATTTTAGACGAGATTGAATCATATCAGTTCTGATCGAATCATAAAACATGATCGATTCACATCATCCCTGACCGAATAATTCGTCTCTCTTTTTCTCTACCATTGTTATAGTGGAAACTGTATTTATTTGTTGTCACATTCCTCAGGAACGCATTTTAGGTATCGAGGTATTGGATCACGGATAGGATACCTGATTGCTGAGGGAACTCAAGATTATATGCAATATTACGTAACGAAGTACGGACTTTACCTTAAGAAAGTCTCTTTTTATAGCTCACATTAAATCAAAATTTGTATGTGAAAAGTGGGTGGAGCACATCGAAATTAACAGGAAAACATCCTCTTTCTTTCATAAGTGTAAAGTTCAAAGTTGCGATCGATCACTCCCATGTACATATATACGTGGAGTGCTCCTTCTGTACGGGTAACAAGTAAAACAAGCGGAGAAGAGTGCTCCCATAAAATTGGGGTAGTTGAATGCTACACCAACCTTCCTCACTTCCATGTCAATTCTGGTATATTGCTGTCCTATGCACGATTGTACTATAGCAATAACAACAAATCCATTGAATTGTTTCGATGTGAATGCACACTCTACTCTGCCAGGTCCGTCAGTATCTGCACAATCGGGCATATCCGTTGCGTGAAAATATACAAAAACGCAGTGCGAATGATGAGCAGACACTCGGGCGGTTGGACGCTTGACTGGCCAGAGAGACCGACGGCCGACAGACAAAGCTGGCACTGAGTTGACGATCGCAAACTGCAGAATTAACATTTCCAATTGATGTATCTACGATGAGTGTGTTTATTTGACTTTCTTTTTGTGTGTTTTCCTCCGTTTCATCCACTTCCTCCGTTTATTCAATCCGTATGCAAAGCGCCGACGATCATGATAATGAGGTTGCTGCTGATTTGAATGATGATGACGATAATGACGTTGACTTGCTCCGCTGTGAACTGAAAATAAGTTATGAGTATTATTATCTGACCGAACGCAATGGACGCGCTCAGTGCATAGATTTTTTTTCCAATCATCGCCATCATTGGCAGTAGCCCAGCCGAGCCGGCGTAGAGACATTCAGCATTCTTTGGAAGTGATCTCTGACTCTGCGTCTTTTTTTGTGCTCTACTGATTTGTGTTTTCACATGAATTCAAACCAAACATTTATCGTTGTTTCATAATTTCTGTGTATTTAGTGTACAGGGTGAACTCATCATCCAATCCTGAAGATGGGAGATCTGTTTACTGCGCCATTTTGTGCTAAAATCATGGCTCCGCAAGGGAGCTTCCATGCAGTCAAAGGCATTTTCCTTTTTTTCCACATACGTAAATATAATTTGTGATGTCCGAGCGCTCAATGGATGTCCCTCACTATACAGCGATTCCTGGAACAGCTCTTGTCTCTCCCTCTCTCTTGTCCCTCCTCTAAAGTTTTCTCCTACTGTTTGTCAATGTTTATGTACCCATTAAATTATGGTCAAATATCTGATCCGCTATAAACCAACGAGGGTGGTCAAAAATAACACTTCACCGACGATTCGAAGAAGATGCTCGTATTCGTCGCGAGATGCGACACTGTTCGCCATGTCTTTCGAGATGTCGATAAAACGGAACTCACTTCACTGGTTTAGCATAACCGCACCAGGACTTGATCATCAGCTGTGGGTGGTATACTCGTACACTAATATTGAAAGTAATCCGAGAATACAAGAAGTTGACTGGTGTGGCATTGAATAGCAAGCGACAGTTTCTCGGGAGGATGGGAAGATTGCTCTGCAACGTTCACATCACAAGCAATTCGCGCCAACGTATGTGGCTTGTTGCTCACACTCTTCCAAGGAAGCACAAAGATCACGTGATTGTGGATGCGCCCATGAGTGGTTTTGAACCCATAAAATCGAATTAAAACGATCCTGCTAACTGCGATTCTCACGACCTTAAGCTGGGCAATAGAACTGTATCTTAGACACGCCTTAAGATGGACTGAGATACTAGACAATTGCATAACAGTCATTAACTGAAGGATCATATTGAAGTAGATTGTTATCAAGCAAGATTTGGTTTACAGAACACGAATTCAATCAGGAAAATAATCCTTTTGGTGGAAGATAAGGTGATACAGAAATTAGTGGGGAGAATTTAAAAAGCTACAAATTACTTCACCTGAAACTCTTCTGTACCATGGTGGTTCTTCTGCTGGTATTACCCCGATAGCTGCATCTCATACTGAACCCCGCTGTTTATCCATGCAGCGCTTCACTTGGAATTGCCAAATTTCGTTCATGATCTGTACGGGTTTCTTCAGGAACACTTCCAGCAAACCTTTATAAAGCTTATTCGTTTATTAAGTGTTTTTATGGGTGCTCTTCTTAATTTCTATTAGGACTTACCGTAGATATCAGGGTCTGAGATTAGTTTGCCTTCAATATTTTCCGTACTATGTTGCTCTTATAAAGTCCTGGCAAGAAGGAAGCAGTCCTCTTAAGAATTTTCTTGTGTTTTCCAGAAAGGACGTGCTTAAACAATTCGTTCGCCCCGTTTTTACATACTCTATTTTTTCTGTCTTTTCTATGGTATAAATGGAGTCCTAATACTGCTGGAATAGGGGGAGGCGCTACCTTTATTCTGAAACCCATACCAGGTCCTTAGTTAAAGAGGACTAGTGTATCCAGCCACGAATTATAGTTCTAGCAGAATTCCTATTTGGATGAAGTATTTTATGTGGCACAACCTATTCCCGTTGGATATTACCCAAGCATCGATACTAGAGCTCAGGTGAAATCTCAGATTGAAAGTGCTGATAAGCACTCGGATCAGATATGACCGCATGTCCTATTCTAGACACCCAAATATAAGTATTCTCCGAAAGTTTTTTCGGTACTATATTCCGGAACCAAGTGAAGTGATTATAGCATGGCGCATGGCAAATACTACGATCGAATCCTTGTCGACACTACCTCCCAGTATCGCTACTTTTATACCAATTAGTATCGCATCATTAAAGCCGGAGTAACGATGACGATTACTACGATCGAAACCTTGTCGACACTACCTCCCAGTATCGTTACTATTGCACCAATTAGTATCGCATCATTAAAGCCGAAGTAACGATGATGAGTACTGCGATCGAATCCTTGTCGACACTACCTCCAAGTATCGCTACTTTTGTACCAAGTTGTCCGGAATCAGGCCATCCGGGTGATTTCCCTGTGGTTCTTCACATGTCAGTCGGTGATTTAAGTAAGCACGCTGTATTTGAATAAAATTTTTGCGGTGGCAAATTACTTATTTCCTACTCATGTGTCCATTGTTTGGCAATTGAAGCTGATGCGAGTGTGTGTGTGCGTTTAAGTGTGGAGTAGTGGAGAGCGGTGCTGTGTTTGTTGTCTGTCTTGTCTGCTGCCGCCGCTTCGAGTGTTTCCACTTAATTTAACGCTGTCGCTGCTCCACATGTCCATCCCGCTATGCGAGTTCGTAACGATGTAAGTGCGGCCGCTCGATCTCATGTCCGACTCTGCGCCTCTGAGCGCTGTTTCTATGCTGGCCACCGCGCTAGCTGACTGACTGCCTAGCTGACTGGCTGACTGGCTGCCCGGCCGAGTGCTACTTAAGCAAGTGTGTGTTATGTACACACTGCACACAAATGTGACCTCAATACTGGGGCTCATTTTATGATAATGAGCGGCTAAAATGGTTCAGCAAATAAAAATCAGCAAACGTCGTTTTCGTGTTTTCTGTTTTATGTGTTTATCAACTTTTCACAAGCTCCGAACTTCAATTTCCAGCCTGGTCTCACGGCGTGTCTGCAGAAATCTGTGAGCAAATATTTTTACTGCTCAAGTTCCAGGATGTGAAGAGTTTATGTTTCGACTCATTTATTCATAAACTGGGGTCCAATTTGCTCCTCCCTGATAGAAAGTCCGTCAGTATGTCGTCAAGCAAAAATTTATAGTATGAGTATGTTTGTTACCAGTTTTTTCTCTAAGCTTCGTACGTGACAAATTATGCGATCACAGATTGAGCGGTTCCAATTATAAGCTTCTAGCAACAGTATTTCCCATTTACTCCGAATGTTCGATTGCGAGTAACACCAACATCCAAAGCATATTTTGCAAACGAAATCAACGGCTGGCGAAGCTTCCTGATAAGCATCGAAATGAGTGACTACATCTACTCACTTGGCATCTGGCAGATGGCGAATTGTGTCCATTTGTATGCGGTCACAATTAACCATCTTATCGGACCCAGCAGATCCTCCCCCTTTTCAATTGTTTTGCTGTGCAGCATACACAAAGTTAAAGTTGGTTTTGTGGGTCTCGAACATAACCAGATGCCAGTCTGGTGAGTCTCTTTCTTTATTCTCTCCTTTTCTAACCACATCTCTCAGCAAACACATACAGATAAATCCGTAGTAATCCATTGAAAGATGGGATACCGTTCGAAGTACGGTTGGAGGATGTCCTGGCTTCTTGATAGAAGTGTCTTTTATTTTGCATTTCAAATGAAGGAGTGTTTCTCCAGAGGAAGAACTTGTCCTGGTTTCTTGATAGAAGTGTCTCTAGTTTTCATTTCAAATGAAGGATTAAAGTCTCTCCAGAGGAAGAACTTTCACTACAGACACGTTCAAAACTCTGTGCCATCCTAGTCGCAAAATCCTTAAAGGATGCTGAGATTGTTGTTAACTGGAATTTTTTGTGTTAATTTGTTATAATTTGTAAGTGGAATGCGCTTCCATTGCTGTTCCGTGCACTTTGTCACTATGATTAAGAATCGCTTATCAAACTATTCTTGAGTATCTGTGCCCACTTCGTACTACGAACTGTGAACTGCCTCTGTGGCTGCTGGACAACTCAATGTTGGTCGCTTCCCTGCAGAGAAACTGAATTGTTCCTAACTTAACGTGGAACTACTTCGGAAGTACTATTCAATTTCTATGGAGACAAACACACAGCGACTGAGTGAAGCAGCTCCTGCAGTCTATATCAGCACTTCAAAATTCAAATAAGTTCTTGAACCACTTCACAATGCAACTCAAGGTAGGACCAAAATAGACGAGACGTGCCGATAGCGATTGGACGAACGTCTGCACTCGTTACGTCGATATTGACATTTTTTACCCCAAAATGTGACGCTATCAAACGCATCGATGGATGGCTTTTTACATAAATTTCGAACTCATCCCTCACAGCGGCGATTAAATTGTAGCTAAACTCCGTCATTTTAATTGTGAAAATAACAAGCACGTTAACCGAGCAGCCGCTGTGACGAGTAGCAGACGTTTGCAGTTCGGTTCTTACGGAACTGAGCGTCGCGTCTAAATGTTTCGTTCAGTTTCGATCAAATACTTATGGCCATTTTGGCTATTTACATTGAATCACATATGCTCGAACTTACTTGTCACGTTTCGTCTCGTCTATTTTGGTCGGCCCTTCATTCGTTGAAAGAATGATCACAAGGATGGGAATGATTGTATGAGGTCACTTCAGTAGAAGTACCAGCATCTCCCATCATTACTTTCCTACACTCTATTGTGATTGAGATGATGAGCACACCGTCGCATGCATCCTCAATTCATGGTCGTTTCTCACAGTTAAAGTGACGGAAAACACTCATTTGTAGTGATTCATTGCACCACTGCTTTGGTAAATTAAGTTACTCATACAAATTGAGTTTCATCACAAATGTGGATTTTGTCTTGTGTCCCACTGTGCAATTACATGGTCCCCCACTGTAGTTTCTTTTGCATTTACATTGATGAACTTATTTAAATTTTCCCTGCAGGGTTGCTTCTCACACACTCTTTTATACGGACGCAAATGTAAACAAAATTCCAACACATCTTCAGAAAAGCGCGTACGTCTGCTTTTTCTCATCAAAGTATGCCAATCGGAGGAATTTCTGCTGCTAAATTATGCTCAATTACGAGTGAATTTTCTAGCGAAGTGGTTGAATGGAACGGCTTGGCTGGCTTGGATTGGGTTGGGTTGCCGCCTCATGCAACGTCATCTTTGAAAGAAATTATTAAAGCAACAACAAGACACAAGCAAAGCATTAATCTCCACAGAAACGCCATTCCATCCAATCCCAGCCAAACCGAACCGAACCGAACCAATCCATTTCAATTCAATTCCAACCACATGACTTTAAACAGTTTTCTCTGCTCTGGCGCTGCCGCATCGCAGTCGCTGCCGCTGGCGTTCGTAGCTGTTTCTAATTGCTGCTTATCTGAGTTAACTGAAAACATTTGTGGCAGTTGGCGGCGGAATGTTTGATTTTTCAGCACTTTTTATGTCTATTGAAAGCAAACATATTGCGGCCTGGCTGGCTGCCTGCCTGCCTGCTGCCTGCCTGATGAGTTGCCTCTTCCACATTTCATTCATAAAACAGAACAAGCAGCATTGGAAATTTATTGTGCTGTGGTGCTGCACGCAATTCAAATAATAAATCAATCGCTTTGACTGACGCAGCAGAACGTCGTTGGCACTTACAACTCACAACTCACAACTCACTGGACTCTAGACCCAGTTGGCCCGAATAGAGCCAGCACAGTCTGCTACCAGCCTCGACAGAGTCAGCGGTTTGGACCCCAGTTCAGAGCCAGCCAAGCTTCAGTCGTCCACAGTTCACAGAGACTAACTGAGTAGCGCCACTACTGCCTTCCCAGTAGTACAGTAATTCCCTATGTTCACATTACCTTCCAGCCTTACCTTCAGCTTCCTGAATTCTGCTCGATTTAATTATTAATTGCAATTCATTTTTATTTCAGACTTCTGCGCTGCCTGCCAATGCTTCACCGTTTCGCCGCGCCTGGGGCCAGTCGTCCTTTCGCACGCCGCGCACAGAGAAGCACTCGCACGCCCACGATCACCAACTGCAGAGCCCGCTAGTGCGGCGCGCCGCCTCCATGACGGCCTCCGACAACGATGTCTACATCAAGTCCATGGACGGCTACATTGACGAACTCAAACAGTCGCGCAGTCAGCAGCAAATTGCCGCCGCAGCGAGTGCCAGTAAAGTCAAGACAGGTGGCAACGCCACCGCAGTTGTCGCCAAAGCGCCACCACCAGTGGTGATCACGGCGGAGCCGGCGGGTGTCGCCGCTTGGGGCACCGCTTTCGAGCGACTACTCGAGGATGCGGCTGGTCTGAACACATTCGCGGAATTTCTCAAGAAGGAGTTCTCGGCGGAGAATATTTACTTTTGGACCGCCTGCGAGCGGTTCCGCCACCTCGAGCACGAAACGGATCGGGTGACTCAGGCGATGGCCATATTCTCCAAGCATTTGGCCAACGGCGCTTTGGAGCCGGTGAATGTGGACTCGCAAGCTCGTAATTTCTCCGAGGAGAAACTGCGGAGCGCCGAACGTGATATTTTCGCTCATGCTCAGAAGCAGATATTCAACTTGATGAAGTTCGACAGCTACCAGCGCTTCATACGCTCCGACCTGTATAAGAGCTGCCTGGAGGCGGAGGAGAAACGGCTGCCGCTGCCGTACGGGGCGGACGAGTTGGATGAGCTGCTGAAGACGAATTTTCAGCCAGGCGCCTCCACAAAGGTGAGAGTGCCAGCTCCATTGCGACTCGCAGCCTGCTTTAACCGTTTTTTGTGTGTGCCTATTTTCATTCCAGCTTAAGAAGTCAGCCAGCAATGCCGAGGACCGCCGCCGCAAGAGCCTGCTGCCGTGGCACCGCAAGACGCGCTGCAAATCACGCGACCGCACCGAACTGGAATCCGGCAAATTGTCCACCAAGCTGCAACTCTCGGGGAACTCGCTGAAAATCCCCTCGACTCACAACTCGATCAGCGAAATTCACAGTTCTCGCTCGTCGCTCTCCTCTTTCGACGCGTTGCCTGCCGCCCTCACCATGCACACCTCGAACAGCCAGATTGCCGAGGTGGCCTGCTCGCTTTGCCGCGTCATACTCAGCGATGGCGCTACCACCATCGTGCAGACGCGCCCCGGCGAGACCGTCGCCCAGTTGGTGGAACGTTTGCTGGAGAAGCGAGGGCTCTCTTATCAGTACTACGACGTGGTGCCCAACGACAGTACCAAGTCCGTCGACCTGCAGAGCCCTGCCATGTCGCTGGCTGGCAAGGAGGTGCTCATCGAGCATCGAGTCGCCTTCAAGCTGGACCTGCCCGACCCGAAGGTGATTTCTGTGAAGAGCAAACCGAAGAAGCAGCTGCGCGAGGTGATCCGGCCGATACTGCACAAATACAACTACACCATGGAGGCGGTGCAGGTGCTGGTGCGGGACACCCAGGCGTTGTTGGACCTGTCGCTGCCCGTCACCGTGGCCGATGGACAGCGACTGCAGATTGTGTTGCTGAAACCGACAATCGCGACAGATTATCAGAACGGAAACCATGTTCCGACGCGTTTCGCCCATCCAGCGTTGCCGAAAAAGCAACTCTCAGCGGGTGTGGGCGTCAGTGCGTCGCGCAACAACATCTGCGCCATGAGCACGCCGCAGAGCACTTTGGACGAAATCACCAACAAAGTGTTCAACGAGTTGCTGCAGGGCAAGGTGGAGGCGCATGCCGCCGAGATGCAGCTCTCCAAGCCGAGCGACTTGTGCTCCTTGAAGGTAAGTGGAGGCTCGACTCTTCCCACACTCATTTAATTATATACCCACACTTCTGCCGTTGTTCCAGTCGGACGACTGCGCTTCGGACACTTCCTCCATATTCGATCGCATGCGCAGACGCGACTCAAACATACCCGGTCTAAAGCTGAAGTCAAAGAAGAAGTCCACTAGCAGCCAGCACTCCGAGGAGGCCACCCAAAGCACCAACTCTACCGCAACTACACCAACAACAGCAACCGACATTAAAAAGCCAATCATAGCCAAATTGAAAGCGGGCGTCAAACTCCAGGTCACGGAGCGAGTAGCCGAGCATCAAGGTAAGCCCAACCACTGAATTTTCAAGTCCTTCATAATCACTCTGAAAACTCTGCCTTTTCTGTTCGCCCCCATAGATGAGCTACTCGAAGGACTGAAGCGCGCCCAACTTGCTCGCCTTGAGGATCAACGTGGCACAGAAATAAATTTCGAATTGCCCGATTTTCTGAAAAACAAAGAAAACCTCAGCGCCGCCGCTTCCAAGTTGCGTAAGATGCGCGCCAATCTAAGTCCCATTAACAAAGCAAGTCCCATAGAGGAGCCGGCCACGCCTTCGCCACAGCCCCAGGGCGAACGCCCCCAACCTGCGCCACGTTTCTCCATTGCCAGCAAAAACAAAGCTCCTTCCTGCGTGTCGCGCATGAAGATCGACGAAGAGGCGCCCAGCGAATGCCAAACCCCGGCCAACAGATCGCCACCTTCCTCCTCCTCGCTGGAGTCAGAATATGCGGCCGGCTGCAAGGGACCACCACCCTTGCCTCCCAAACCAAAGGTCCTTCCCATAAAACCTTCCAACTGGGGAGTATCTCCAGCCACAATGACAACCTCAGTCGCTGTGACCAATAAAAATTCGAGCGCAGCAGGCTCACCGGCAGCTGCCAGCATCACTTTGGCACATCCCAGCAAAATCCCCATCGACATAAGTCGTAAGGCCCAGCTGGCCACAGAGTCAGCGACACGTTGCGCCTACTTGGAGGAGCCCAGCAGCAGCTTCGTTTGAATGCGCCCGTTTTCCACTACACTAAGTGATATTTTCAGTTAATTTTATTGATATTTATGCATGTATTCGTGTACATATCCGCAGTTGCATGCCTACGCTTTGGATATGCACATGTGTGCGAGTAAATGCTCGTGTGCGTATCCAAGGAGACACCTATCGTAAACCACTTGACTTCCAGCGTAGTTATAAGGTGATAATTTATAAATGAACGTTTTATAAAACTAAATTATACAATAATAAACGAAAATTATTTTTAAAATGCTACTCAAATATTATTTGCAAACAGTGGGGAAGGAGGAGTATGTTTCCAGCGTTTTTTTGGAGACATTTCTCGTCGGATCAGAGGCCGATTATGGAAGCCAAGCGTATGCGCTCGGCTTCTTATGCATATTCTCGTATTATGCAGTTCCGCTCTGGAGGCTTGGAATATCTAAGCAACAATATTCACACATGATTCAGGTTGCCACAGCTTAAGCTCCATTTTCCTGATAGAATGTTTTGAGAGACAAATTGCTGGCGAGTAGTAACTCTGTTAATAATGCCACAAAAACTTCACATACTTTTAGGAGCGGGAAATTTAAAATATGAAAATTATTTTAGTATTGAATGAACATTTTTATTTTAAAAAAATCTAAGCCGCCAGGTTAGAAAAAAAATTAACTTATTTTCAGTTCTAAAGAAACTGCCATTAACCCAAAATGCATACTGCTCCACGTCCGTCACGTACCGCTTCAGAAACGACCTCCCTTCTTCTTCTTATGGCCACCCTTGCGATGCTGCTGCCTTGGACCAGGTGCTGGTTCATGATAGCTGGGAGTGGCCGGTGAATTCTTACTCAAATTAGCCCGATTCGACATATCGCTGGGAGATTAGAAAAACAATTTATGAATAAGTGGAATATTGTAGGAATTTCAGATGAAAAACTTACTATTGCTCAGCCGCACCACTAGCCATGCCCTGCGAGCCCTTGATGACATCTTTGGCACGACGATCCCGCTTCTTGCGGAAGCCGGTGCGTTCGTATTTCGGCAACCAACGTTCCGGATCCGGCGCCACTTCAGCGTTATAATTCTTGGGCAGTTTGCCTTTTCGTTTGCGATTACGGCTTTTCTTCTTCTCGGGAATTGGCGTGCCAGGGGACGGATCCGTCTTGCCAACACCCAATTTCTTTGGTGCCTTAGCGAACATTATCCAATTGGCCGTCTCGAGGGCATCGATTTCGGAGCTAATGGTCAGAGTCTCCAGCTGGGGTAATTTTTTGCTTATCTCGAGCACACGCTTCTGATTGAACTTGGTATAAGCAATGACGAGTTGAGCCAAAACCTTCTTGTCATTGGGATTTAGCTTAAGCAACTCCTCCAGTGAACTAGCCGCAGTTTCGCTGGCACCGCCACGCAAATGAAATTCGGCAGCTTGACGCCACATGTCGGTTAAGCCATCGGTGCTGACCTGTATTGGGAGATAAAAGTTAACACATTCCCATACCGAGATTGAGACGGACTTACGTTATTCTTTTTGTACCAATCGACGGCGGCTTTCAGAAGGTCCGAGGCAGCTGGTTTGTTGTCAGTGCCCAAATAAAGGGTTACGAGGGCCGAAACAACGCCCGGTTTGTATTTATCTTCGCCTAGGGAAAGCAACACATCAATACTTTCCTTTCGTTTGCCCTGAATATCAAAAGAAAAAAGACAAGAAACGGATTATGTACCCTACAATTGGCACACGCCTTCCTCTCCTCTTCTTCCAAAATTACCTGCAAGAGTAGCAACTGTATAGTAGCAAACTTCGTAGCGAAGGCATCCTTTGTGTGAGCAGCCCCATGTTTGTTAAGCAGCTCCACAGCCTCCTTAAGCTTCTTGTCCTTGCTCAACTGGGAGCAACGTATGAGCAATGCTGGAAACTCCAAATCCGGATAAGTCTCCACCAACTTCTGACACAACTGGTGCACCTGATCACTGGCATTTGTGTGCAAGGCCAACAGACAATTATTTAAAGCGATTGACTTCTTCTGATGTGATGTTAGCTTATTCTCGCATGCCTCCGACATGGCCAAACGAATCTTCTTCTTCGAATCGAACACATTCTGGTCCTTATTGATGACCACCGAGTTGTTGCTGGCCACAGCAGTAAGTGCCGGATCCTTGGGTTTATTGCGCAAACACTCCGCATAAATTTTGCCCGCCTCCTTTTGCTTGCCCTGCATTTGCAGGCAGTACGCTATCTGCACATTCACGACATTCAATTCATCACTAATTTCCTCCTCAGTGCAACCATCTTCTTCGAGACTGTCGCGACAAATTTTCTCGCTGGCGCGTAGCAAACGCTCTGCCTCCTTGTATTGCTGCTGATTCAGAAGTTTGCAGGCCTCGTTGAAGTGCTGTTCATAGGTTTCCTGGTCCAACTCCGGCAGCTCAGCGGACTAAAGTATAAAGATATAGTGCTGTCTTGTTTGTGGTTTGTTTTAAATTACCTTATCCAACGCCAAGTTTGCGGCTACAGCACTCAAATTGGCACGACGCTCATCCTCATAGTCATCGTTGGTATTTTTTATGATCTCCCTGTATGATTGAAAGCATTCTTTGTAGCGCTCCAAACGGTACAGCACCTGGGTGCGTAGTTCCTTAAGATTGGGCGGTAGTGCCAGCAACTTCGCATTATCGATAGTAATCAAAGCCTGATCCGGTCTATTGAGTCGATACTCGCAGTAGGCCTTCTCGAAGATTAAATTGGCCAGGCGATTTTTCTCAATAAACTTGAAAGCTTCCTCGAATTTGGAAACTTGTATTAGGCAAATAACCTTGCAGTGCAGTGCTGTTTGGTCATCTGGTGCTACACCCAGGACTGAAAAACAAAAACAAAATACACTAAGGAAATACTCCTGGCAGAGCACAACGCGAAGGTAACGGCCTCGAAATCGCAACAAAAATATTATCTGTCTTAACTTTTGAGATGGCTTACGTTCTCCTGGAGGCTATTACATCTCTCCGTGTACCCTGTCCCCTCGTTAACTGGCGAAACCACACCAATCAATCAATCAGCACATTTTCCACTTACTTCGGTTGACTGCTTTCACGGCCTTATCAAATTCTCCATTTTCACCGAATTTATTAACATCGGCATAGGCTGCTTTTATGATAGCCTCCTTGGAAGCGTCGTCTTTGACCATTTCTCACGGCTGCAGTAAAACTCACTTTACAACTCACAAAATTGCAATTATTTCAAAAACTGAACCTCGATATTGCCTTCAGCTTGGTTGACAATTGTCTTTGACACCTCAGCAATTGGAATTCATTTGTGGAATGTGGAGTACATATTGAGAAGATTGTCATCATTGACAAATTTATACCAGGTAAGCACCCACGATATCGACGCTCAAAAAGGAAAATAATGCAAGAAATACATAGAACAATTAAATGTGAATTGTATCTGATTGGATTTTTTGTTTTCGTTGACCAGGGAGCACTATCAACAATTTCATTTAAGTAGATTGTCAGTTGATGAAGATGATCGTTGTTGACTACCTAATAAAAACTATTCATTTTAGATTTGATTTTCATTTATTACTTGACTGTGATGCCTGTCAGGGGAAGGGCAAATGGGCGGTTAGCTAAGTTACTTTAATATGTTACTTTTATGTTTTGAATTACAAAACAACATTATTAATCAAAGAATGTTAAACATATATAATATACATATTATATATACATTGGCACAAAGCGAAATCACATTCATACGCAAAACATCTTACAAAAGTTGTTATGCCTTTTCCAACGAACCGAATGAAGCTAATGTGGAAGCACAAACAAACGCTCTTCTTGAATACCCTGGGTATTGGAGTTGCCTATAAAATTGTTTGCAAACAAAGAAGCCAAAAGTGTCATAACAAACCTGAAACCAAAAAAAGTGCTTGGCTACCATCTCATTGCCGGAAAAAATCTACAAGCTATGCCGGATACAGGCCTCAACTATCTTATCCAAATGTTTAACACTATGTTAAGAAATGTATATTTCCGAGTACATTGGAAAATCCGGCAGACAATCTTAATCCCTAAACCAGGCAACCCTATAGAACGGGTAACATCCCACCGCCCAATCAGCTTATTACCAGTGACGAAATATTTTGAAAAACTTTTGCTAAGAAAATTAAAACCAATAATAAACAAAAATAATATAATTTCAAACCATAAATTTGGCTTCCGTGAAAGAAATGGGACGACGGAACAAATTCGTCGCATCTACAACACAGTAAGAGTTGCTCTTGAGAAAACACAGTACTGCCCAGGGCACACCTTAGTGCACACTGGTACTGCCCTGGAGCTTATCTCAACATTTGACCGGCTTTCAACAAGGTCTATTCTACATCCAGGACTATTACAAGCTGAAAACTACACTACCACAAACTCACTATAAGCTACTTAAGTTCTACTTTGATGACTGGTATTTCATGGTAAAATTGTTAAGAAGTTTCCACCCGTCTTCTTGAAGTATAAGGCACTATCCTGGGTATCGTCTTGTACGTGCTATTTATATCACATCTACTACTGTCAACACATACCACAATAGTCACATTCGCAGACGATGCAGTACTAATAGCGGCCAATAGCGACCCAACCACAAAGTCAAAAGATCTACAAGAGCATTTGCTTGCAATTGAAAAATGGCTTAACAAATGGAGAATCAAAAAAAATACCACAAAATCCGTGCAATTCCCTACACTCTTAGGATGAACAGCTGTCCATCAATACCATTTTTTTGTAAACTATTACCTCAAGCCGAATATGCCCAATATCTTGGCTTGGATATCGACCGTAGACTTAACTGGCAGAAGCGCATCTGGGCCAAAAGGAAGCAGCTTGGCATAAAACTAACCTCACTACTCTGTCTTCTTGGTCGCAAATCGAAATTAACAGTGGACAATAAATTACTCATCCACAAGTCCATTCTCAAACCTATTTGGACATATGGAATCGAATTATGGGGCTCTGCGGCTAAAACAAATAGAGACTGCAAGGGTTTCAACCCAAAGTAATGCGTTCAATTCTAAATGCTCCATGGTAACAAAAGCAATGACACGACCACGACCTTAAAATCCGCCAGTTTACGACGAAATAAGAAGCCACCGCATGCGATACTTAAACTGGATTGAAGTGCACCCAAACAACTTAGGGCAACACGTAGACTTAAAAAGTGCCTACCTTCAGACCTAACAAACACCATACAATTTGTAAAATTTAAACTGTTAACCCTGAAAATATATACAAACAAAAGCCACGAACAACAAAGTAAACAAACGTCAAAACGTTCAAGAGAAATTTTCCTTTGCTGCCTCCTAATAAGTGCGTCTTACTTTTGACGTTTAAAACACTGCTCTCACATAGACTCTTACCTGGTATTATATTTGCTAGAGATGTAGGGTTACCAAATGTCAGACTGACAAAATTCGTAAGGGGACATTAGACGCTCAAACATTAGACGTCAATCGAGTAGATGCATTAGTGAAATATGTGTGGGCATGGACACCGATTAATGGAAAATCAAAACTTTTTGATTTTGTGTGACGGGAATCAGAAAAGAAAAGACAAAAGCGGGAAAAGTCCCGTTTTAGCTCATTCGAAATCGAACGCCTTGCTGTAAACATGCAAGTTGAGACGGATGAATCTCATTTCTCATGCTTTGGACGAAACGAAAACATGACCAAAAACTTTGATATTCGACAATTTGTCTCTTTTTTAAACCAAATGCGTTTATCCTTATTTTTTATATTTTGGTTAGGCTGCTAATGCCTAGGCAATATATGCAAGACAATCATCCGTATCGCTCATGATAAGTATGTTTGCTTTGACGTCAATCGATTGGAGAGTCCAAGTGCGTCACATACACATACACGGAATTATACGTCAATCGATTGACGGTCTAAGGTCCCCTTTACATCCGAATGATATTGAGCTTAATTTGAATAAAAAAATTGTTTAGTGTGTTTAAATTTTAAATATTATAATACAAAAGATCTCAATTTCTCCCTCGCATTAAGTGATACTGCTGTGTACGGAATAGAATGCAATCCGACCGTGTGAGTCGCCAAGCAGCACAATCAGCGATGACACGGCATGGTTCAAAAGCTAAAACTTGCTGTCTTTAATCGCTCAAACGAAAACAGTTTTATTGGCCAACTGTTGAGCTATATTGGATTACTATTCCCACATTACCATGGCCATGGTTTATATGCCCCTGCATCGTCCATATTCAAGACAGTTGGTCAGACGCAGTGGTAAGAGTAACATCGGTGACTTCAGGGGAGAATCCGCACGCTCGGTTGGAAGGAATATAAGAATCGGAGTGTGCAATTTATTAAACGTGATTTTTTGTTGTTAACTAAAGAACCAAGTATGCTCTGCGCGCGACTTTTCTTATCATTTTTCTTATGGGTACTTGCTGGAGCGGAAGGTGCGACTCACTCAATTTTATTAATTCCATTCAAAATTTTCCGTTAACTATTCAAATTTGTGTATTTCTAGATGCCTTTAATGGTCCAAACAGCTATTTTGTGAAACTTGAGTGTAAGATTCCCGATCTGATTGTCGTTGGCACACGGCTAACATTCCGGGCCACCATGTACAGGAATGGTGAACTGGAAAAATATGCTACTGGCAGTAGGCCGTATTTGTTCAACTGGACTGAGAGTACAAGTCATTCTTCGCAAGTGAGTTTCTAATAGCTAAAAGAGTCTGAATCCTTGAAGTAAATTACCTTTTGAGGACTGATGACCTAAGTTCAATGGTTTCATTCGCCAAGCGTCTGATCAGGCGAAGAAATTTCCGTTTAGGGTTTGCGACTCCACTAAATTTATTTGAATCAATTTCAATCCGTGTCCCAATTCACTTTTTTATATAGCATTTAACCACTACTTTTTTAATGTATTGCGATATTGACAACAAAGGTTTGCGTTTTTGGAATTAAGCATCATAGAGTATTTGAAATGTCATGTTATTCTTTATGTTCAACTTCCGTTTCACTTGAATTCAAATTTTTTTTTGCAAATAATATTTATAAAATTATTAAAATTTTTAATAATTTAATTATATTAATCGAACCACAACTTTACTTGTCAAGCAAACATAAAATGTTCCCTTTTGTAGGCTTTCTCTAAAGCTCTTAGGAACATGTGGGAATAAAACATTCGACACCTTCGCCATTCATAATAGCATAAATGCATAGCGTACAGAAATGATAAAGGAAAAATAATACCAGGCAGTTTGTAGTGCATAATCAAGCCCCTGGTACTCTCACACGGTGCAAATAGTTTTTACTCTTCGAACACTTTCTTTGTCTGCACATATGTTTTGTTTTATTATTTTCCGAACGATTCTACAATTACAATTTCAATTCTATATACGTATTTCTGTTTCAGGAGGTGTACACTGATATTACCACCGACACTTGGACGAAGACTTTTTATACCCCCGCTTGGTATAATATTCGCGTCGAAGCCTCAGATACACAGTACTTTTTGATGGGTCGAAAAGTTTATGGTATCGCACATGTTTCGTTCGAAGTGATCAAAGACACGGTAAATGGAGAGCTGGTGATAGCGCAAAATGGTGTGACAAATAACACATTCTTTTCCACACTGAAGCCCATCCTGCTGAGTTTTCAAATGCGCAGTGACGATAGTAAATATTTCTCTAAAAGGGCCAGGCTCATAAAGACTTTCTGGTACGCCAATTGTGGCTTGCTAAAGGAGTCAAGTGGGGATGTGAAATTGAAAGTAAAAAATGAGGGTCCCTACGAAATTGAGGCGATAACAGTGGCATATCTGAACGACACTCGGAACAGTACCAAGTCTCCGTATAATTGTATCAACAAGAGCATAGAGCATGAATATATGACTGGGTATGGATACTTCAAGCGACATATTATTGTAAAAAGTAACTGAGGCTATTAAAGT
This sequence comes from Clusia tigrina, assembly GCA_920105625.2. NCBI lineage: Eukaryota > Metazoa > Arthropoda > Insecta > Diptera > Clusiidae > Clusia > Clusia tigrina. Next base: position 27,659,746 of record OV050031.1, on the reverse strand, counting down.
GTAAATTTTAATGATTTTTTTGTAAGTTTGACGTTTTTTTATTTATATTTTAGATCCACCAAAAAAGGTCGCTACAGGGGCACTCAAGCGAGAGAATAAGCAGGACAGAGTTATATTCTTTGCTAATCAACATTAGCGTCCAGATATACTGACAATGGATAACGAGTTTTATTGAACTGAATTTACATTTAAACATTTAAGTCTCAAAGCAACAAATAAAAAGTATATTCAAATGGCTACACTAGTTTTGGTTGTGGTTACGTCGGCACTTTGCACTTGAGCTCCCTTGGCGTCGTCACCACTAGCAGCTTCCAGCTGTTTGGTGCCCTCCGGTAATTCCTTTACATTTTCATCCTCGACAACTTCTTCGGGCTCTTCAACTAAACGATAAGTAATGGGCGCTGGTTGTTTAGGTGGCAGCCAATCTGGTATGATCTTTTCATGCAGCCTCCACTGCCCGTACTCATTGGAAATGTGCTTTTCGAAGACCACGTATTCCAGCACATCCTTAGCAAGTATTTCACTGCCGTGCATTAGGCGGCCGAACCGATCATATATCACCAGTGTTTGTTGAGTGTGGAAACGCACTGTAACCTGCGCAAAAAGGTTTTCCTTGCTTATAATATCCGTTACACGCGCATGAACCACACGTGGCTTTTCCAGTGACTGCAAGAAGGCCCATTTAATAGTTTTATCCTTAATGTTGTGCATCATTTCCGGATAGCAGCGCTCGGTCACATACTCACGCAACTTGTGTTTGTCTTTGGTCGCCATGTGCGTGTGCGCGGCAATGTAAATGTCTTGTGCTAGAGGACTGAATACATCCGTACTGAAGTCCTCGTCGTAATTGCGTATCTTGCGCACAGCTAACATGCTCTTTGACTTCTTTTCAATAAATTCCAATTTTTGCTTTGCACCGCTAGTGGTGATAACAGATTTTTTACCGTCTCCCTCTGGCGGAACGTATGCCTCAAAAATGCCACCCGTACAACTTATGTGAAAAGGTCGCTCCAACCATGGACGTGAGGGGAGTAAACCTCGCTTCTTCATAAAATTACGCATTTCCTCTTTTGTGAATTCTTTGGGGTTTTCGTGGAAATTGGGCAATTCAACTTTGATAAACTTCTGGGCACGTTGCTTTTTGAACTTGGGATTCCAATGTTTTGTCTGGCGATGTCGCACTTGCTGGCACTGCAGCAAAGACTGCTGCACTGGTTGCACAGCCTGCAATTGGAAAAATCGTCAATTATACTGCTTAAAGAACAGCAATTAATTTTATTTACCAACAAAAGCCTAGAGCAAGTCACTCTGCTCATACTCAAGCACACAGTTTCCATATTTTATTTTATATTAAAGGAATATTCAGTATTAATATCAAGCGCCGAACACAAAATTACTTAATCAATCCAATAAGCCGAATACTTGCGACTTGCAGAGTTGCCATCACACTCGAAAACACAAGGTGCACAGAATACAAACAATTTAAATTAGCCAATTAAATTGTCAACCACAATCAGCTGTTTTCACTTAATTGACAATTTAACTGACAATACAATTTAATAAAATTGTTGTTGCTATAGCCTAACGGCCCTCTCATTAGTGCTCTTTGCCTTACTTATCTATGAAAAAACTCTTAATTAGAAAATGAAAGAAATAATACTGTGAAATTATATGTTACCCTGTTCAATACGGGACAGCTGATTCAAATTTTAGACAGTTAATCATGAGTCGCTCTCTCCCTATCATTACATCCTCCTCTCCATAGTTAAGCACATGTACACGTGAAATATTTAACATAAAACATAAAATTTCATTAAAAATTTAACAAAAAGAATAGGAAAGTAATGAGAAGTATTTTTAAAGTGCTGAATTTTGTAAATAGAAACTTTCTTTGCACCACAAACTTCCTCCTACTACTGACACCAATACGTAACAAAGGATTCGCTGCTACTATGGCTGAAGCCCTGGAAAAACTGCAACAGAAACAAGAATCGGAGCAGCCGGAATTAAGTGCCGCAGATGAGACCGCAAAGGCTAACAAGAGTATGAAAAGGAATCTGAAAAAACGCAAATGGGTCGACTGGAATGCGCAGGATGAGACGGTGGAAGGCGTTAAGCGGCCACCATTTGATCCTGCCGATCGAGTAAAGCGTAAGAAAACAGCTATACTGCTAAGCTATTCAGGTGTCAATTATTTTGGTATGCAGCGTAACCCCGGCATGCAAACGATAGAGGAAGAACTGTTCAAAGCAATGCTAAAGCATAAATGGGTCACTGAGGATGCATTTGAGCAAGCGCAGAATGCGTGTTTTCAGAGAGCAGCGCGCACAGATAAAGGAGTGTCAGCCGCACGTCAAGTATGCTCAATAAAGTTGCGTAAGTCTTATATGGTTAACTATAAGAAAAAATTTATAAATTGATCGTAATATTAAATGTGCATTTAGCGGACGTCTTGGATATTAAGGCCCTGAATGAGGATCTACCCGAGCAAATTCGTCTGTTTGCAGCGCAACGAGTTACCAAAGGTTTCAACGCTAAGGATCAGTGCAATGCCCGCACTTACACGTACACAATGCCAACGGTGGTCTTTGCTAAATGCACAGAACTGCACGATTATGAAGGTTATCGCATCGATGCGTCCCTACTCCAGAATGTAAATGACGTGCTAAAAATGTATGAAGGAACAAAAAATTTCCACAATTTCACTAGCAAAAAGTTCGTATGATGAAAATAATTATTTTGCCTGAACTAACACCAATTTGCTATTTTAGAAATTACTTCGATCCCTCCGCCAAGCGTTACATCATGTCTTTCAGCAGTTCTGAGCCGTTCCTCAGTCCGCAGGGAGTGGAATTCATTACCGTGAAAGTGAAAGGTCAGAGTTTCATGCTGCACCAAATACGTAAAATGGTGGGCCTTGTTATTGCTATAGTACGTGAGAATACCACGATTAATACATTGGAGCGAGCACTCACCGAAGAGCGTATTAATCTGCCAATGGCGCCCGGCTTGGGCTTGGTGCTGGATACAGTGCACTATGATCGTTACAACGACCGTTACGGAACAGACGGTATACACCAGGCAATTACATGGGAGAAGCAGGAAGCAGAAATTAAAGAATTCATTGAGAAGTACATCAACGCCAATATCTACGAAACGGAAAACAGAGACCGCCCCATGCTAGAATGGCTAGCAACGCTTGATCTTCACTCATACGATGTGCGTCGCGATGACGCGGCGGACGAGAACGACAAGCAAAACACTAATAGCAAAGATGATAATGAGGAATAGCAGCAGAATCTTGAACCAATCAAGTAGTTAGTATACATACGAGTCAAGGACTAAGGAAATAAAATTTCTACCAAAACTAACTATGAGATTTGTGTTTCTTATTTACAATTTTTATATTATGGTATTCGTAGACCAAGGGTGGAATCGCATAATTCGATATCAACCGAAAACGATCGACATCTTCATGTATTTCAATAAATCAAAGCAATCGAAAGTCGCTGAGAGTAAATTTGGTCTCATTTTTCGACTGTCAAAGCGATTACCGTTATATCCACACTGCTATTAATATTGAAGGGATATCGCCTTAAACTCTCGTTGGCACCTTAGTCCAGTATCGAATTGAGCGATTCCGACTCAGTTGCGTCTTCAATTCACATCTCGTAAGTTACATATGTAGATACAATTTACTATTTGAATATATATATATATATATATATATATATATACAGTGACTCACACTGAAAATGGTCCACTTGTAACCACACACTTTAAAGCGTAAAATGTCTAAGAAATCGATATGTAAATAAAAAAGTAAAAATGCCAAAGTTGTTAGTTTGTTGTATTTTAATAAAAAAACATAAAAAAATTTATAAATTCCATAACATTTTTCAAAAAATTAACATTGAACGAAATAAAAGAAAAATTCAGGTCACAGTGAAAATGGTCCACTTAAGCTTATGTACATTAATTTAAGTATTCATAGAAAAACTACATATTATTAATATTTTGTTGGATAGCCTTTCTGATGAATAACAGATTTAAGGCGACTTGGAATAGATTCTACCAGCTTTTTTGTATAATCCGGGCTTATTTTCTCCCACTCCTCCAAAAGGACCTTTTTTAAGTCATTTTTGTTTGAAATTTCGTGTTTTCGTATTTCAATTTCCAGTTTCTGCCACAAATTTTCAATTATGTTCAAGTCCGGTGATTGGGGAGGAGTTTTGATTACTCTTGGACAATGATACAGAAGTCATTCTTTAATTATTCCTGCCGTATGCTTTGGATCATTATTCTGATAGAAGTGAAAAGTTTCTTTTATGCCGAGTTTTTCAGCACTTTGTTTAAGATTATTTTTCAAAATGTTTAAATATTGCATTTTCTCCATAATCCCTTCAACAAAGTGCAATTTGCCAACACCAGCAGCCGAACAAGCACCCCAGACCATCACATGCCCGCCACCATGTTTAACTGTCGGACGTAAATGCTTAGGATTCATCTCCTGGTTGGGTTTTCTCCAAACGTTTACTCTGCCATCTGACCCAAAGAGGTTATATTTACTCTCATCCGTGAATATGACGTTCTTCCAGAATGAAAAATCTTTCCCAGCGTAGCTATGAGCGAACTGCAATCGAATTTTTTTATTCTTTAGACTTACAAAAGGTTTCTTGCGTGCAATTCTGCCATTTAGTCCATCCTTCCGAAGGACTCTCCGAATTGTCTCGGCGTTACAGCTTATATTGAAGTGTTTTTCAACCATATCCCGTAGTTTCGGTGCACTAAGTCTAGGATTTATCTTGATTTGGTTGACTATCCACCTTTCTTGACGCTCGCTGAATAGCTTTTTTGTGCTAATTTTCGGCTTATTTGTAACTCGTCCTTCATTTTTAAACCGCTGAATGATATTTTCGACTGTTGTGCGGGCTTTTTTAACAATTTTCGCTATTTCTCTTTGACTTTTTCCACTTTTATAGTGTTCAATAATTAAATTTCTCAGCTCGAGAGTAGTATGTCGACCCATCCTCAAATTTATAGATAAACAACTGAAGGAATCGATCTAAACTGTGTTTGCTTCAATGCACAAGTGTAAATAAAGGTAAACAGAACAAAACAAATAAGGGAATATGGAAAAGATCCGTTATTTATCGTAGTTCTGCACAGTGGACCATTTTCACTGTGACCTGAATTTTTCTTTTATTTCGTTCAATGTTAATTTTTTGAAAAATGCTATGGAATTAATAAATTTTTTTATGTTTTTTTATTAAAATACAACAAACTAACAACTTTGGCATTTTTACTTTTTTATTTACATATCGATTTCTTAGACATTTTACGCTCTAAAGTGTGTGGTTACAAGTGGACCATTTTCAGTGTGAGTCACTGTATATATATATATATATATTTATATCTATATACATATATATATATATATATACATATATATATATATATATATATATTTATATCTATATACATATATATATATATATGTATATATATAATATAATTAAAATGGCACGGTATTGAGTTGTCAATCCTATCAAATTCTTATATTTTGTTGCTTTCTGCTTAATTTTTATATTATTATTGTATTGCTGATGAATATTTATTTATTTAAAAAGTTTATGGACAAATAAATTTAATGATAAACTTATTTACTAAGCAGCTAACTAACTAACTAACCAACTAAGATCTTCGGCCTAACTATTGGTTAAACTACTAATAAATGTATATATATTGGATATTTATATTTGAAAGTAAATCTGATAAAGGTGGAGTAGCGAAATTACGTCTTGCTGGTGAATGAAATAAGTTGTTAAATTTAAAATATTATTTATTTTATTAAAAATATAACTAATTTTACAAGCTCTAGCTGCCATGGCCATCGGCTTATGGTGTATGAAGTTTTACTATATAAAGGAAAAAAAAACATTACATTTATATCATATTTTCAATACTAAGTAATTGAAAATAATTGTATATTCTATAAATATTTTCATGAATTTTATTTATTTAAAATAATATTTGTGCTTTGTTTATATTGACATAAGTGTATGGATACATTTTCCGTTTCATTCACCATTTCTTCATATCATCATGATGTTGACTTACAAAAGTGGGAAATTAAATAACTTGCTGGGAGAATGTTAATTTACAGAGACTGTGAATGAAATTTCAGTAGACGAAAAGAACGAAAATCACTTACAGACAATTCGTTTTGTTCGGGGAAAACAATTGTAACAAATTTCATAAATACATATTTGCAGTTTCATTGTTTGCTACGCAGTTAGAAAAAATTGCTAATAATTGTTTATACTCAACATTGAAAGAATTATTGCAACATTGGAAGGTTAAGCAAATGAGAAAATATATTGCATCAAGCCAAAGAGACAATTTTGTGTAAAAGTGGGTGGTGGAAAAGCTTTGTTGTAAGCAGAAGGAAGCAGCAAAGACGTGATTGTGTGGAAAATCCGCTTGACTTAGTTTAATTGTTACTTAAAGGAGTTAAACGGGACGCAAGGAATTCCCAGCATATTTTACGCGAAATGCTTGCATGGGGGCTACGTGTGGTGTTTTTGTTATTTTGCGCGATTGCTGCAGGTACGTTGATTGGTTGCAACCAACAATAATTTTCTCTACCCTTGCTCCTTGTTGTTGTTGTAATAAAATCGATATCCGCCTCTTAAATTTTGTCTATCTATGCATACAAAAAAATAATTGCTTTTTAATCATATTTCCATATTCCAGCAAAAGCAGGAACTAGGGTGGAACTCAACAGCACGGGCTCTGCGGCCGTTGGTGCAACAATCAATTTTACAGCCACATTGCTCGACAATGATGTATTGGCCAAAAACGGCACTTACAGGTTCAAATGGCGTGACAATTCTGCGGTTCCTCACTTTGCGGTAAGTACATGCTCCACTCTGAAGCGCACTTTTGCTAACAAGTTACTAATTCTTATTACCGAACATGGAGTGGCAGAGGAAGGGGCTGGAAGGAATTGTCTGTATATGACTAATAAGTCGAAAAACAAACAAAAAAGAAGAAAGATATTTATTAAATATCTTAATCTTCGTTTTATATTATGCTTTGGGAACGATTTTCGTTTCTTATCGTTAATGTGGAATATATAATTATGTGGGAAAAACAAAAAATACTGCATTAATTCAAATTTTTGACAGTTTTTGGCAGAAATACTAAAATCTTCGTTTCAAGGGTTATTTTCCTAATAACCAATAATTTCATATTTTTTTTTAGCCGTGACCTAGGCTAACATTTGACTCTTACTTTTCAAAAGGATTGCGGTGAAGAATATGAATTTCGTGTCACCTTAGCTACATTTACCTTGGGTATTTATTAAATTTTTGCTCATGTACCAAGGAGAATTTTTTAAGGGGTGAAAGTATGTAACAGGAAATTTTGACAGTTCATCAGGAAAGTGGTGCGGAGAGATTTTAGAATGCAACCACCATTGCAATAGTTCCATGTTCATATGCATTTCCAATATTGGGCCGGCCTCCAAGTACAAACATATGCAGGCAAAATTAATTATGGAGCAAGGTAGAATAATAAGTTGGGTTATAACGATATTCGGATATAGCAACATATTTTGACTCCGAGTTGGTTGCATTTTTTATGTCGCAGAGGACGGCGTCCTTCTCAAGAAAGTATAAGTGTGAATATAGAGCGCGGTTGCGTATACTTCCAGTGATAACTTAAACTAAGAAAAATCATAGTTTTATTATTGAAATTCATATTCTAAATTTTGTTTCATACTAAAAAGGAACTAAAAAGAATTTTATATGGACAAGTTCTTAAGGTCGCAGTGGAATTATACCCATATAAAACAGTAACAATTTAGAATATTATATGAACACCTTTCATCAGTTTCCAGCATTGAAATGTATTTTTTTTATATGTAAATCAGCACACAATTAAATAACAAGTAAATAAATCTAAAATTATAACTTCTAAAGTATATTCAACCACTTCACACAGGATTCATAGACATATATATTATTGATTAGCTCGACTTCTAATATACGAAGACTTTTTCTAAAATAATGCAGGCACTGAGTCGTTGAGTAATTTCTCAGAATAGAATGAGTCGCTACATTTTTGAATCCATTAAGTATCTTTAAACTACATACTAAATATATATAATTGGAAACAATTTATTTGCTAAAAAATATTTGAGCATAATCCACAAATCAAATAAAATTTACAATCGTGAAATAACGCAACTGATCCAAGCTGATATAAACTATCGTAAAAAATTTTAGCTACTATCAACATGGCAAAATTCATAGAATTTGCTCATCCGCTAAGCGCCTTAAATGCAAGCAATAGTCTTATTTTCTTTTGACTCTTGCCGTCAAGGCGCGTGTACAAAACATACAATTTTCGGTTAGAGTTTAAAACATTTTTTACGAAATCAATTTTGTGCTAAACATTTTTTCAACAACCGACGTTGGGGACTTCCTGAATGGACTCACGATCTTATTCGAATTCGTTCCAATGCCAGATTTGCAGAGGCAGACGCAAGGTGAATTTACTTACATGGTGGCTGCAAGAACAAATTTTTTTGAACTAACTTTCCCTCAGTAGAGGTCAAATTTGAAATTATAGAAAAATGCGATCAAAACAAATATGCAAACAATTGAAATAGAGTTTTGATTCTAGTGAAAAGAGTTTTTTAATTGTTATTTTTGTAAAGTTTGAACTTTATGAAGAAATTAGGAGACTATTTAACCATTAAATATATTTTATATGAATTGTGTGCCACTTTTCGTTTATTTTGATTGCACATTGCTATTGTTTGACAATTCCGGAGGTACGAAATTCACCTTGCAGCCACCATGTAAGTAAATTCACCTTGGGCAGACGGATTTATTTGGTGGTGAATTAGGGTATCTTTACATTGATGAGTAACTGTAACTATGAATTAGTCTGGATTTGAAAAATTTTAATTCAAAATTGAAAACGCCACAAATCCAAACCAAACTCTTTACTTTTTGTAAATGTAATTTGAAGTGTGAAATAAAAAAGACGAAATTTTCTGGGTAATAGAGGAATCTCATTACTTTTGGTTGATTGGCCCTTTGCTCCATTGCGGAACCATTGGAATTAAATATTATTATTATTACTTTCGTTATTCCCCATCTAAAAGAGAACATTCAGTATAAGGAGAATATTAGAGAAAATTGTGTCTTAATGGCGGTAAGACTGGTACAATATAAATACATAGTAAATAACACAGTTTGGTTTGAACATAAAATACATAGATTTTTTGCGTGATTTAGGGTCTTATTTTTCTGCAAATCGTATGCTTAGTTTTGATAATGTAAAACTACCCTGAATAGAGAGCAAACAATTCAGAAAAGTCGCCCGTTAGCCTTTACTTAGGAAACATCTTTCACAGCCTCATATAATCACATTTTCCATATCAGTTTCATCTCATTAAATGGAATGTCGTGCCAGGTGTAGTATAATTGCTCTTGCGAGGCACTGTACTGCATAGTTGCGAGGCGGTGGTGTTTAGCGTCAATTCGTGCATGAATTTTCAAAATTACTTTAAACAGATATTTTATTATCGCATTTTATACAAACACACAGAAGTTCCGTTCAGCGGCTGCAAAGTGATTATAAGCGTTGTTACTGGCACAACAGTTTGTTGACTTCATATCTAGTCTTGCATTAATTATTTGTGCGCTTCGCAGTTTGCCATCGTACCTGCGCCGACTACTGTGAACATGGCTTTCTTCCACTTATATAATTCCAATTAGGTTACAATAGTGCATGGCACAACGGGGTACGGACAAAGTGCTAATGTACTGGCTTTTGTACTCGTTCAACAGACGAATGTGTGTGTGTGTGTGTGTGTGTGTGTGCGACTATTCGCAAATTTTTTGTCAAGTTATTTTTAAACTGAAATTCTATTGTTAAGCGTGAGTGCGCTCAAACCTGTGAACGCGAAATTGCAATTGGTTAATAGTTATTTGCATAATAGCGTAGCGTACTCAAGTTTGCTACACCTTTGAGTGGGTTGATTCCATTTGTAAGTTTTGTGATCGTTGCTAATACAATTAAAAACGGGAGAGAGGTGTGACTTGGTGGTACAATTTGCTCACATTTTCACTGTCGCAATTGCAATATTAGCATAGAAATTGGTCACACAAGTGCAAGGAGAGTGCACCGGCGATGATCCCCTTTGTGCAGCTTGTTGTACCATTGCAGTCGCTCACGGTGTGGAGGGTGCTGTCTTTCAGGTATTCTGCTTTTAGTAGCAGTTTGGTGGCCAGTGGTATCCCTGCCTCTCGTTCCATGCTCATGTTTTGAACTCGGTGCCTGCTCGGGCTAATTCATCGGCTGCACAATATCCATCTATATTTCTATCCCCAGTGATCCAACGAAGGTGCGTGAAATACTGCTCCGTACTCCCATTGAGAGATATTCTGCAGCGTAGGGCAGTTTTTTAGTGGGGATGCGTATTTAATAGCGCCCTTATCGAGTACTGATATTAGTGTAAATGATGATCTCCTTATAGGGTATCGTAGTCACTATAAGCCAGGGGGTTGCCCGATTGAGTGCGGTTAGTCCAATAATCGAAGGTTTAACTCTTTACAGTGTAGAAGATTGCTGTGTCTTGAGGTGTCATTTTTGTACCCATCTTGGCGGGATTAATGCAGTAAAGCAATTTCTTGACAGTGGTTGGGGAATCGTATTTCCTCCATTCTGAAGGGGAAGTTGTCGGTAATTTTGGCATGGCCGATTCGTGGTTGCTCCATGGTGCAATTACGCCGAGTATTGCTGTTGCGCGTGGTGACATGGATCCGCCGAAGATAACTGAAGTTCTATGGTTTAGTATAGTTTCCGGGGCCTTAGTGGATGTTGTTCTGATGGCGCCTGTTGTCATTAGGGCTGCCATTCTCTGTCTTTTCCAGTTTATGGATATATTTAAGTTTCCTTAGTGCTGGCCACCAAACTCCATAAATAATAATGGGTCTTACTACCGATGTGCGCAACCATACCGTATGACCTCCGGTTCAGTCGACATTACTTACTAAAAGCTCTTCTGCAGGAGGGAAGAACAGTAGTGGCTTTCTGGATTAGGTTGTTAATATTCCGTTTCCAGCTAAGTTTTCGGTCTAGGATAATTCCTAAGTATTTCACTTTTTCCGATAGTTCCAGCGGGTGCCATTTAATGTAGGCATGCACATGGAATATTGTGCTTCATCGTGAAAATAATTTACACCTTTGCAGCATCTATTCCCGTTTCGGAATCTCTTCTTCATCTTGATAGAATATTCAGGGCGCAATGTATTGAAAGGTATTTCCGTATTGCCATTTTGGTAGTTTATTACCAAAATTAGTAATTTGTTTTATTGTTAATTTTGTTTTTATTTGGCAAGTTTTGGAAGAAATCTAAAGAAAAAGTTGAAAATTTAGAATTTGGTTTCTCAGTGGAAACGCAAATGATTATATTGTGGATGGTTAAAGTTCTATTGTGAACTATAATTTAACATTAGAAATGTTGTTCTGGAGACTAAAGTAATTTTTGGCATTTTTTTGTTGTTATTAGTATCTTTTGTTATTAAATTTTCTTTATTTTGTTTGTTTAATTTGTATTTTGGTAATTTATTTTTCTTTAAAGTGGCAACTCTGGAAGTGAGTTTCTTAATGCTAATTTTAATTAGCATGTTCAAATGTTGATTTTTACAGTAATTAACATGCTAAATGATAATGTTAAAAAACTGGAGGGAAAAATTTCCAGATTTTTCCTAGCATTTAAAAATATGCAACGTTTTTTTTGACAATAGATTTGTGCTGCTACTAAAGCAAATGAAGCCAAGATGAGATTTTGTCGTTCATACTTTTTACTTTAGAAAATTTGCATATTGGCCTTTTGTGATTAGCAAATATTTAATTAATTTTTCAAGGAAACCATTGTTAATTGTTAAGCGTCCCATTACCAACTACTCCATAAGTGATTGAAAGCTTAGATAGTTTATGGATATATGCTCATGGTAAGTAGTTTATGGATATATGCTCATTTTCTGAATCGTGAGTTTGGTAAATGGTCTAGTACACTAATAATGAAAAACGTGAGCAGTAGTTGGATATAATTTAGATAGATAAATAGATAGAATTGGAGTAGGATGGAGAACCGCCATAGAAGGAGCCCTCCACGCACTCAGACAAATGATGACCATGCCCATTGGACTATAAGCCTGGAAGCATTAGGGGAGATGGAAGATATGTGAAAGGATTTTTCAAACTTCTTTGACTCTTATGAGTATCAGAAGTCTGTCCAGGTATAAAGAATGGACATTGATAGTTCCCAATACATCTGACTCTCTTTGTGTCGCCCTGTTCTTCCAAACAGCAGACGCACTTCGGTCTCTCGATAATAATACCCATGGTTGCCATATGATGGTACCATAGTTTGTACTCGTGAATAGCCCAACCAATTATCGAAGATATTTCCTTCGTAATGTTAGAAGGAAATCTGCAACTCGTCGTGTTTGGGCTCTCTAAGCTCATACCGATAATTGCTCCGTTCCGATTGGAATACCCGCAGATCCGCAGTTTACCAGTTCATCACCAACTTCATTCTCCGCACGCCACAGTGCCCCGGAATCCAAATAAGTTCAAGTAAATTCAACCTTGCGACGGAGTTAAGTCTTGTCTTACATTCTTGGAAACCTTTTAAAGTGGTTAAGGAGTTTTCCAGGGACTTCAGACTGAAATCTGTTTACTGCGCTATTTCTTCTCAATTACCCAGTCCGCTCCTTCAGTATAGCAAACACTTTCGATTGGAATGCCGTTGTTCCCTTGTCGGGAAGCTTTCTTCGTTATACTTTCTTCCAAAATAAACTAAAGATATAAGTTGATCCCTTTGGTCTCAGAAGCAACGGAAATGATTCTGACAGTCTCTACAAGATCTCTCTATGTCCAGAGTTGTTGCGTTCGTGCCAATTTATATGAATATAGCCGACATATCGTCTTCATCGCCTCCTGTTTAATCATTAGATCCATTGGTGGCAAGTTCAGCAAAGCATTCAGATCGTCACTAACTGTAGATCTCATGACGCCCGTAATTCTGAAGTATACATTTCTCTGCAACTCCTGGCATGTGGGGTCAACCACAGTTCTGCGGCACCATCATTGTTGTGTTTAGTCAAAGCACCACAGCTGGTTTGAGGCCCCAAGTTTTACTAAATGCTCTTCGGCACTGCCCAGATTCTTTCTGTGCTCGAGTTACCTTCGGCTCAACAAGCGTCTTCCAAGTGAGTCTCCTATCAAGAACGGCACCTAGATATTTCACTTCCTTGGAAGGACTTATATTCACACCTTTTAGTACTGGTAGAATAAGGTCATCTAGCATTCTTTTCCACTTAAACAAAACTAGAGTTGTCTTACTCGAATTAGCCGTGAGTCCCTGGAAAGAACACCACTCATTAATCTACTCCAGAATTCTTTGTATTTTTCCACATACAATGCTAAGGGACTTCCCTAATGTCAGTGCACACATCTCATCCGCATATGTTTGGCTTCCGAGGAGGTTACAACTTACGAAGCTCATACTTTACACAGTAGCTGACTAGTAATTAATTTACTATCCATCTTCCAAGGTAGCCCCATTTGCATTGGTTCATTCATTGTTGCAGCTCGGATTGCAGAATGTGGTATCACTACTCAGAACGGGCAAACGCATATGCTCTCTGGAGAAACTCCTTCTTTCTCTCCTCTCTTGTTCGTGCTCATTCACATGCCACCATTTACCTTCATTGAAATTTTATTGCTTAAAAGCTAATTAAATTTGATTTATTTTTTATAGGAATATAAAGTAACTACACCAATAAGCCGATGGGCCGTGGAGTATAGTAAGAATACTACTAAACCGGCCTTCTATCGCGTAAGTGTTGAAGTGGAAAAGGATTATCTAGTCTGGATAAATGTGGCCACCAATCACTTTGACTTCCAAATAACTGAAACGTTGGGTGGAGAATTGCGTTTCCTACAAAATGGCACACTGCGGAGGAAAGAGTTTGTGTCAACGAATATGCCCGTCAACCACACAGTTAAATTGCGGCCCAGTGACATGGCGTATGTGCTCCAGAAAGCCACCTCTGTAAGAACGTATTGGTTTCAAAATTGCACTTACTTGGGCGCTACGAACGGTTTGAGCTATATAGCCATCTACCCGGAAGAACATGAATACCACGAAGTGGAAGCGTTGGTGGAGGCATCGTTTGAGAAGTTGCCGGAGCCAACAACAACTACCACAACCACCACGACCACCTCTACTACAACAACAACGACGACAACCCCAAAAACGACCACGCCAACCACAACCACCACCACACCGAAATCAACTGCTCCAGCAGCGAAACGAGAGAAACGTGATGCAGAGCTCCGTTCGGTTGAGACACTTACCCCGGTCGCCCACGCAAATGCAGCCTTGCTTGGGATGAATTTGACAGCTGCCCTGCAGGCGCAAAACACAACGAATTCCAATTTAAGCGCCACAGCCCTGCTGCTCAATTCAGATTTGCATTACGCCGAATTGCCACATGCTGTTACGCCATTGGTCAAGCCAAAAGTTCCGTACATATGTTTAAATAGAACGATTATAGAGCGTGATCCCCAGAAGTCGTATGGATTCTTCATGCGGCGTATGATCGCCAAAGGCAAGTACTCGTAGTTCTATGATGAACTTCGCCTTGTTAACCTTTTTCCAATTTATTGAATTTTTTTTCTTTGTTCGATTTTAGCGCCCGTTACTAATTTTACCACCAGTGGAAAGAATTGGCTACAACATGGCGATCTTTTGTCCTTAGAGATCAAATGCAAGGGCTCGGATACGTTGGAGTACTGCACCTTAGTTTATGATGGTATAACTTATTGATACTCCTTAAAATGTCCTCGGATGGGAATAAGAGTTTCACAATTCTGTTTGACTTATTCACATTTGAGGGAGTTTTTCGTACGTGACTGAATGTTTTAACCGCAATTTATCTAAATTTTAGCTCCTTACAATGCCACTGGCAACGAAACTTGTCGCAGTTATTATATGCTGGTCGAATGCGAATTTAGTTATATGCGCTATTTCTCCTCTAGTAAAACAGTCCTTTTCTTCATACGCAACGAAGTCTCTGAGCTCATGACTCAGGTCACCATTAACATCTATGAAGGTAAATAAAATAAAGTACATATTCTTTTAATATTCACATTCAACTTTTCAAATCAAGTACGATAGAATATAAATTGACACTCTTGGACCGGCTGTGACGTCATTAGGTCATATTTTTCTCCCCAAATTTCACATATAAAATTAAATTTTTGAGCTGCTGAAGGGCATATTTTGTGTTCTATCATGCTTTGTAGGGTTGTAGGGAAGCTCACGCTTTATACAACCCAAATTTCCTAATTCTCGATCTGTTGATTGTGCTGGTGTCTTACTGTTTGATTCGTTATTGAATAACTCTTCACGTAAATAGAACATATACACGTTCACGTGACGAATTAAAAAGTTTGACTCCTGATTTTGTACCTTACATTTATTTTCTTTCTAACTCCAGCTAAGCGACAGTCGCAACTATCCGTGGTTGTGGTGCCCGTCTCCTTTACTTTGGTGGCTGTTATTTTGGTGGTCTTCGGTGTCTCCTACTATATACAAAGTCGAAATCGGTGAGTTTCTTAGAACTGTTAAGCATTTAAAGGCATCGTAAACTAAATTAGCCGGCAATCTCGCGTATTCTTTTAGATTCACTGTCGAAGTAGCCGATTTCAATTTTGGTGAAACACAATCCATCGATATGGAATACAAAACATTCCAGCAGCGTTTGATTGACAGCTTATGCGATGTGCTGCCGATACGACGCGGCTTTGCCCAATCCAGCTCGGATATAGGCCCGGAGCCTGACAGTCCTGGTGGCGGTGGCGTTGATAGCAATTTAAGATACAACACTATGACTTAAATTGATATTATTTAGAATAAATAATTGCTTATATTGAATTTTGTGCAATTATATAAACAAAAACACAATTTAGCGAGGTAATTTATTTATCGTTTATTATTTTTATACATATTTTTGTTGTTTATATTGTTTATATTTAATTACTCGTATTATATGTTTGTAAATTATATTTTCTTAAGTCAATTTTATATTTATACACTATGTATTAAACAAAGAAACTCCTCTGTTAAATTCATTTGTATATTGCTGCAGTGTCCTGCACTCCCATTGTTGGCCAAAAGCAAAACCAAAACCCAAACTAAACCTCGAAAATCAACTCGTATTAAGATATAAGTACTTGTCTATTAGATTGGTGGATACAACAATTTATAAATGTAATGTCTCTTATAATACTAAAATACATGTAATATATATAGAGATATATATATATATATGCAATATACAATATCCATATTCAATTCAATGTCCATTTAGAGTCGCATATAATGCTCTAAATCAGGGATGCCCACGACGCAGCGCACTTGGCACGGGTGGCTCGTTCGGCATACGAATTTACAGCAGCCATACCTATTTTTTAGCCTACAAAACAGCGATCAAGTTATCTACAAATGCCCCAGCCCACAGCCACAGCCCGAACAGAAGTCAACGCCGCTTGTGGTGGGCATCCCTGGCCACTACATTGATTTGAAGTACTCTAATAAATGTCTTAATTGATAATTATGATCATTAATGGTAATCAACTAAAGCAAACTTTTTGATGTTCATCTTCAACCAACCACTATTTATATGTGTAAACGTAAAAAAGGATAAATTGTTATAAAAAAGACTGTCTTTGTTCTAAAGAAAAATTTAATTCAAAATTATATAAACATGTTGAAAACATTGTAATATTAATTGTCAATATTAATGCAACTAATTACATTAAATACAAAACTATGCGAAAACATCAACACAAAAAAACACGAATAAGCTAACTTCAATCTTCGGCACTAATCCCCAACCCTGATACATGTGATAATAGAACAAGAATAGTTTTCTTATTATTATAGCAAATATGTTCCCCCATAATACTCTACACCCAACGCTTGTGTATGCGCCCTGCTCTTACTCTCATATTGTTGCTATTGGCCTTTTTTATTGTAATTAATTTAATTTTTTTTATTTTTATAAATAAGCTTCTTCACACTTTTGGTAGAATAACAACGCATTTTTTGATGCAAGAACGTGGCTTGTGTGACACAAGTTTTTTTAATTTTCTCCAATGGATGTAGGGTATTTAATCTTCGGCCAACTCGAACGTAACACTATTATAACTGGCTCAATAATTACTGTATTACTGATAGCTAAACTTGTATAACGAATAATAACTACATTGGAACACTAAGGAAAATAATTCATCAACTAAAACTAAAGTATACAAAATACAATTAAATTATCTACTAATATAATATAACAAATAACCGTCATTCATTATATAATTGTACTAAGTGTGTAATGATATTATAAATGAAATAAACATTTATCAAATTTATTTAAATGCGTGTCTTAACTAAACGACCCACGGGTGGGGGTGTAGAGAGCGTGTCTTGTCGGTGTAGTGGACCAGAAGACATCCTGGTACTCTATTTAAGGTTCCATTTTTGTTACTCTTTCAATCTACCTGATCTGTCAACAAATCTCAATAGAGCATGTGCCCCTAAGTAGCCGAAGTTTGCGCTATTGAGGATGCTAGTGCCAAATACCTCGAACCTGATTCCAGAGAAAGTGGGGCACACGCACCAAAAATGGTCCACCGTCTCATCTTCGTCTCTACAAGTCTAGCAAGGTGCACTGCCTACTATTGTACCATTTGCATATGCTTAGCCCACGCAAAGTGGCCCGTCATCACTCCTACCAGAAGCCTGTAGTCTCTTCTAGCAAGTGACAGAAGAACCCCGACGTTATATCGGATATAACAGGTAGCATAGCTTTTGACCATCTTATCTTGCTTACTAAGTACAAGTCTGAGACTACTGCAGCCTCTTCCAGAAGGAGGTGGTGGACCCTATATCTGTTTGTTGGAAAATGCTATTTACAATTTCGTTAGATTTATAGTTAGAATTAAGAGACACGTTTTGTACAGCTCTGGGTTGGAAACCAATGTTGCGCACTCATTCTTCTTTCTCTCTCTTCCTATCTTCGTCAAAGCACTGCCTAAAACGTCCATTTGATCTTGAATTTTGAACGAGTGAAGAGAGGGTGCAAAACTGTGAGTTTGTGGTAATTGACTTCATCAATGTACTGTAACGACTCTTTTCTATAGCTGGGGTAAAACTCAGCGGCTCCAGGGGTCGTGTACAGAAAAATATAAAATCCTGTGTGTTAAATTAATTTCAACGTATTTATTTAGTGTATTGATTATGGACTCTTGTTAGTCCTTGCTCAAAACAATACTACTTCCTTAACTCTATATAAATCAACTTGCTTAGTGTATATTTGTTTGCCTGTCTCTACGTCCCGGTAAGTATGTGTCTCTGTGATTCAGTGGGAGAACGATTAAAAACCAGAGGCTCTCACTGAATCTCTGTAGTCTCTGTCTGTGTATGACTTAGCAAGAAAACGATTAAAAACCAGAGGTTCTTGCTAAGCTTCCTAAGTCTCGGTTGCGTATGTGTCTCAGTGATTCAGTGGGAGAACGATTAAAAACCAGAGGCTCTCACTGAATCCCTGTAGTCTCTGTCTGTGTATGACTTAGCAAGAAAACGATTAAAAACCAGAGGTTCTTGCTAAGCTTCCTATGTTCGTATGGTACTTTGTAGAGCTGTTGCTAGTCAGGATGCTGGTGTCCGAAGAAGAGACCTACTGCCTGGGCTACGTGGTTTATATAGTCCCAGGTCGCAGCGGCTGACACATGTTGTTGTTCGCAGGCCACCGTTGTGTGATTTTACTTCCGTTGGCCAGTAGTCGATTGTTGTTGTTGTGGCAGGCTTGTTGTTGTTGCAGTCAGGCTTGTTGGTGTTGCCGTCTTTTGCCCTTGGGCCACCTTCAACTTCTGGCGGTCAGCCACCTCACTCCAACGGTCCCTGGTTAGCCTGCAGTATTGTTGCCTGCCAGCAGCGCTGTCCGGAATCCTATAGTGTTGTTGTTGTTAAATATTTAATTTAACTGCCAACCAGCATTTCCCTCTTGTGCTTTGTACTTGCCGGCCGTTGGCGTGGTGGTGGTTCTGTCGTTGTCCGTCTTGTGCTTCGCTCCCGTTTCTTCGTGTTGTTGGTGTAAGATTTCCGAGCGAGCGCACTCGGCAAATTCCACCGCTGAGTTCGTGCACTCACCTTCTCTTGTCCGGCATGTATTTGTTGTATTCCTCGTCGCTGTGTTTTTCCTCGCTCTTTGCAAGCATAGCGCTGATTGGCAAGATCGTTGGCTGTGCGTGAGGTTGCTTTTGTTGTGATCCTAGTTATTATTCCAACTGGTCTAATATGCTGCTACTGATCTGCGCTCCTACCACGGCCGCAATAATTGGTTACAACGTATGTAGTTTTTTCGTTAAATTTCTAATGTAGTTGCTTCGGTTCGGGTATTTTATCGTGATGTGTGTGTGTATATAGTTTCGTGGCGACTCTGTCATTTGTAGTGTGGGCCAAAATTTCCCACAGAAGATTTTGGTTCTTACAGTACTAAATTAAACTGTTGTTGTATCAAGCAAACCCTCTTTAGCCAGAGTCGTAGTCGCGACACTGCTGAACAGTATAATCTGTCAGACATGTTAAAATCTTCACTGACTGCCAAGTTGCCAATAAGGCTCTAGACAAGGCATCCACTTTCTTGAAGGCGGTCGCTCTCTGCTGAATGAAGTGGCGCACGTACGCCCAATCTCCCTGCCAGGTCATTGTGACAAAGGAGGCAATTGTGTTGCCAATGAATTCGTTAGACGCGGCACAACATTAACCGATATCATACACCCACGTAGCAAGCATTCGCTACATGCAAACATTACGTTATTTCTAGCTGCCTCGAACAAACCAACAAAGGGTGGCGGGAGGAAAGTATCTGTAATACAACTAGACAGCTCTGGCCTTCTTTTAATCTCAGACGCACTAAAACAGTTAATTTCCTTCAACAGGCAATATTTTATCTCTATTGTGGCAGTTTTGACAGGACATTGTCTAATCCAGCTGCTAAGAAGAAGATGAGGAAGGGACAGTTATCCATCTACTTTGTCACGGTCTGGCCTTCTCCGGGCGCATGTCAAAAGCCCTGGGGTGCCCCCTCTTCAATGACTTAAATGATCTCAAGTCTGGCAATATAAAAGACTTGTTTAGATTCGTTCTGCTCTGAAAATGGCTAGAATAAGTCTCCATACAGACTCTGAGGAAGTACGCTTTTTGTCCCCTAACTTGTAGCATCACGATGGGCCTATGTTTGGCCTAATTGTTTCTTCTGGCCGGGTGTTCGTACCCTTGACAGCCACTTAAACCTACCTACCTGGTATTAATTAGTCTGGCCCGTTGCTAAACTTATATGAAATAAATTTTATTTGTATAATATTTACAAAAACTTTACACAGCTATCTGGGCATTAAGATAGGAGTACTTAAAATTGTGGCCCAATAGCAGTTGTATTTGTAAGTAATAGTACTAGCAACGCGGCCCGGAAGGACCTATTGTGCTAACCTCTATAATTCACTCTCACTTTTGGCTGTTTATAAATTCAAGCACTTTGGAAGGTTGAAGTTCCCAAATTATGCGAGAGTCTGTGAAGAATTGCCCCAGAAATTTTAATCTCTTACTTTCGATCCTTGCACACTCACCTAGGATGTGTTCTGATGCTTCAGAGTTGTGTCCACAGAATCTGCAGTCAGATATGTCTGACAGGCCTATCTTGTAAAGGTGATTCCTCAGGCAGCAGTGTCCTGTCAGATAGCCCAATAGAGTCGTAATACTCTCGCGGTTGAGGGTTAGCATCCTTTCGGAGATACTTCTATTTGGGGTAAGAAATCTCTTTGCCTGTGTTTGACCAGAACCATTGAGTAGCTATCTAGGTTTCTTCCTATTTCTTAAGTATGTCTACACCGCAGAAAGGTTCAGGGCCAATGAGTGCACGGAGAGCCCCTCTTTTGCGAGGCAGTCCGCCCGTTCATTCCATTGTTGTCTTTTCTTTGTTCATTTAGGATTTTATTGCATTCTTTATCCATTCGAGACGTATAGTGGTGCAATCCCAACGGCTTAGGAGCAGCCTGGCTATCTGACATAATGTATATAAGTTTGCCATTTGGTCTTCTACAAAGACATTTTCGGATATACACTTCGATGGCAAAGACTTCCGCTTGAAATATAGTGGGAGTCTTGCCCATAGGGAGCGCTCTTTGGGACAATGGTCCCATTACGCCTGCTCCTATACTACCGTCTTACAGTTTGGACCCATCAGTGTATAGCTCAATAACACAATTTATCGTTTGGTATTTAAAATATAATGAAATATCCATTTCACTAAATTAATGGATTAAAATTGCATATAAAATGTACGATAAGCACTACTGTAGTTCAATCGTTGTCGTTAATTCCAATAAGGATGCTATCCCCTTATCTTCTACGCCCAAATACTATCAGGAGAATACTATAAGTGAAAGACGACACTATCTCATTCCCACTAAGGACTAAATAGAAGGACGCCTAAAACGTGTGGTAACACTATCGAAAGTAGGTCTTTGCTACAGAGGCGATGTCGAGCAGATGATTTGCGAATTGCGAGCTGCTGTGATGACTGATTTATGAGTCAAACATTTAGTCGCGCTACAATTGTAATTTACAACTCAAATTTTGTCGATGATGATCCATCTTTGGCGTGTATATTAGTCCGTTTTTTTTTTGGTGACGGGATGTAGGTGAAAGTTAGATTCGGTTCATTGGTTTTGCTGGTCATCCTTCTAGTGCCCATTAGAACTCACAATATTCAAGTGGGTAAGGAATATTTATAAGTTCCTTATTATTGTGACTTTTATCCTAATTATTACTCAACTGAAATACGAGATATAAAAGGACATCATTGCGTCTCTGTTTTACCAAATTCTTCCAATTCATAATATTTTTATAATAGGTTTGCATACTTTTAGGCCACATGTAGATTAGAATTATCCTGCTTGCTAAAGCTGAATTCGAATAACATTTTAATGTTAACAACCATTAACGTGCTAAAGGCCTGACATGCAAACTTAAAGGTGCAGAGTGACATAGAACAGAAACAGAATCTAGTACGTTTGCAACAGAAACAGAATCAATAACAGAAGAATCACTAACACAATTTAAGAATAGCTACAGAATTTAACGACAGAGCATTTGCCAACAGAACAGAAGCAACTCATCTTGCGTTGTTTCTATAGCAGAAAGCGACAGAAATATTAAAGTAATTGTTGGTACTAGTGATAAAAATGCATTTTAATGAATTTAAATGGGTAATAATTATGATTTGTTAATAATGCACTTTCATAATTCGTAAATTTTGTTTCAATATACAATTCCAGATACAGAATTTCCTAACTTTATTTCAAAACTCAACTTCGAGGACCAAAGAACTTCCCAAAAGCAAATGGGACATTTTGTTCTAGTAACATTTAATATCAAATATGTCTACCTAAATGTTGGATACTAATAAGAAATTTGAATGAAAATAAGTTGTCAACATTTTAAAATAATTTTTATTCCTATTTTATTGGTTTTTTTTTTTAGGTTACGAAGGTAGATTGTTCCCAAAGCTGCATAAAATTCCTCTTCACCATAAACCTCCAATTCTTTTTCCATGTTCTCGCTGTAATTTATTTGCCTTTTCATTAAATACACATATCTCTATAGTGTGCGCTACAAATGAAATACAATTTTTCATAATTTCTTGTGAATTCTGTTTCAATCTCTGTGTCTGTGAGCAATGCAAACAACAAGAGAAGTTACTCCAGAAATAATAGTGTTCTGTTCTGTTCTGTCATTTCTGTTCTATGTTACTCTGCACCGTAACTTAACAGAACAGCAGAATCCACTGTTAATGCTGAACAAATTAATAACACTGTTTTTAACATGTAAAGGTGCATATTTCTATAATTAATTCTGTTTCCATTGAGGCTCGTGCAGCCACATAAAACAGACACAAAGGCAGAAGCAGAATTCACAATAAAATTATATTTTGTTTGTAGCGCGTACATGGAAAAAGAATTGCTGGTGTGATTTGAAGAGGAATTTTAAGCAGCATTTTGTTAAGCTTTGAGAGCGAACTAGAGTCAAAATAAACTACTATTTAATTACCTAATTGTTGTTCATCCGTTGAGTTTTGCAAATCAGATTCGGAAAGTGTGTATATTGAAAAACAACTAATTATTAAAATACATTATTAATAAATCATAATTATTACACGCTATAAATTTAGAATCCATAAAATACATTTATGTCGCTAGCACGAACAATCATTTTAATATTTCTGTTGCTTTCTGCAAACGCAAATGAGTTATTTCAGTTCTGTCTCCACACGTTCGTATTTTGTAGTTCAATTCCGTAGCTATTCTGTTATTAAATCGGTTGTTGATTTTGTTTCTGTTGCATATGTACTAGATTCTGTTTATCTTCTACGTCACTATGTACCGTAACTTAACAGAACAGCAGAATCCACTGTTAATGTTGAACAAATAACACTGTTAATAAAGCACTGGTAACATTTTGCTATGCTAATTTGTAAATAATTGCAAATTATTATAATCAACCCGAATACCTTCAGTTACAATTGATGTGAAGGTCAAAGAAAAATAACGGTGATGAAGATTCCTGACCGCAGGAAAGACACTTAGATGCGCACTTAAATGTCTAAAGATACTCAATTTCATTCCTGTGCAGGGACAAGCTGATATATGTTCACAAAAGTGGTGCCTGGAAAAAAATCACCCACTACTGAAAGATCTCTGATGAGGACGGCGCATTTTGATGGCCATCTTGCTGTATACATTTGGATTGAAAAACACACAATCCAATGAAGTTTTAGAGTAAGTAAACACATTTTGCAAGAATTTTATTAAAAACCCAATTTTATTTCAATTTGTTCGTTTTAATTTAAAATCGGGACGACATATACTCGTAGTGTTTGTGTATAATAATGTGTTGTATTTCAATGTTATTAGTCGTTTCGTAATACATTAGCAGACATATCAGTTATACTTATATATTATAATGTATTTCGTGTTAATTTTGTTCGTTTCTTATTGGTTATTATTACTAAACGCTACTTGAATTCTCGGCAAATACAAATTGCAAAATATGTACAAATACAACAGAAATGAGAAGGAAAGGAGGACGAAGGGGCTTACTTATTAAAAACTGGCTAAATTGTCAGGCATAATAAAAAAGTATAATAATTTGGTTTTCGCTTTTGTAAATTTTTACGAGTATTTCCTTTATTATAAATCACTAGCAATAATTTAGTTGATAATTGATTTTTCTTTTATATATATATAAATATTTGTATATATGCATATATATGTGGGCGTGTATATATATAAAGAAGGAAGAAATTAAAAAATGTTTGTTTGTTTCGCTTTTATATTTAATTCATAAAACTTTTCGTTACATTCTTTTGTTACTGTTTGTCTGTGATATATTTTATTGTAAATATATATAATAACGTCGTTACTCGCACGTTTACTTTTAAGAGCTAATTATTAAGTTTTATATTTTGTTTGCCTTTGTTGATTGTACAATAAAAATAGTACGTTTTCATATATTTATAATTATAATTAATATTTGCTTCGATTCATTATTCATTAATTAATTGATAATTAATTGTGGATCTTAATTTATTTATTTAGTACATTTTAGCTTTTTGTTTGTTTTGTTTCTTTCCTTTTCAAGCTATCATTTAACCACCGCACGTTTCCTGCCTACGATTTGTTCAATTTGATCATTTATAATTTGCATGTTTTTCATTGTTTTCGATATTCTTCTTTAGTACGTATTTCGATTATCGAATGAATCATCGAATTTTCTAACAATTGCATGTAATTTTGTAAATTGTAATTTTGAAATTTTGAAACTGAAACCAAAACGAAATGTAGTTGAAATCATTTAGAATAGTTATGAGTATGCATACGCTGATAGAACTGAAAGAGTTCCTTTGATTCTTGTGTGTTTGTGGCTAAATTCGACATTACTCAAAAATAGCGTGTGTGAAGAAATCAAAACAAAATCAGATTTTACATTTACAGATTATAAGATTACTATATAATTAAGTGTTATTGTAACTGAATATTAATTGTAGAGAATTGAAACTGAAGACTACGGGCAGGACTTGTTCGATTTTATACAAATTATGTGTAAAACTCAAGCAAAAGAAGCGGTTGGAGGCCAAATAGCAAACAAACAAAATAGAAAGCAAGCAAATAGAAGTTGAATAAAAAGTTATTAGAACACATATGGAAGGATAGATATCAAAAAGTAAATTAAAAGCAGTTCTCTTTTTTTAAAGAAACAAGTCTGGGTCTTAACGAACTAGAAGAATTTAAACAATATTGGCATTACAATGTCTTAGGAAAAATTAATAATAAATAAGAAAAAAATATTCGAGAAGTCAACAGTGGTGGCATACACAGAGACCAAAACAAATTGGTTTGCACGGGTGCATCGGTGCACAATGGAAAATCTTAAACTTTGTCACAGGAGCAGACTTTTCATGGGGCAGATTGTAAAATAAAACTTAGTGCGAAAAGGTAGCAAATTACGGATAACACCATGGAAAGTTATACCATTATGATTATTATCTTTGGTATTTATGGTACTCAAGTTGTTAAAAATCTAAAAGGATGAGAAATCGGAAAATATTAATACAAAATCCATATTTACCGAAAGAAAAATAAGAAATACCCGTGAGTGCGATCGAACAATGCTCAAATTGTCATCGTTTGAAAAAATCGAATAAAAATTAAGAGAAGAATGTGAAAAAACTGCTCTATTTCAAAAAAATCAGTCAACAGAAGACCGAACGAAATGCCTAATTCCGGCCCCACTAGCTTCTTTTCTTATATGAAGAACTCCCCGGCTGTGGTAATTTCAAATGAATTTGTTTGTAAATATTCAAATGAATTCATACTGAAGTCACCATAAGTTGCTCTAGGTGGTGAATGAAGGATCGACAATATATCTATGAGCTTGGACATGCTACTCTTCTGAATAGCACTCTCGTTCTCCTCGTCATACATATGGGGGATGAGTGATATTGATTTAGACAACGAATAGATAGTTTAAAATTTCCCATTTGCATCATCATCGCTTGGTTGATGTAAGAACGTCACAACGCTTATTTCAAAGAAATTATCAATTATTCCAAGTTCACGGCAATAACTGAACTAAATGATGATGAAATTAAAGAAGGTGAAGCCGCTTCCAAGAGAAGAAAAATACTGACGTCAGTAAACTATTGGCTTTGTAATAATAACTCTTGGTTATCTTAGTAATTAACTTTGACACCCGATTTGTCGACTGTAAAAACGACTTTATCTTTTTATAACTCCACCAAAGTTTGTACAGTTAAAAGTTACTTTACAATTTTAGTAGCGTGACATTTTTACAGCAAACTTATCGCTTGAAGTAATTTCATACTTTACATATTCGATTTGTAAATTGTAAATTGAACTGAGTATAATAAGTATAAAGTTAAAAGTTGTAAACAAATATTATGTAAATATATATAAGTATGTCTTTGTTATTCGATATATAAAAAAATGTGCTAAATTTATTATGTATAAATAAATTAAAATGTAAAATTATATTAAAACTATAAAGTGTAAATATTGTGTGGTAAAATATAGTAAAAACTGCCTTCGATTCGCCAGATCTGTTCGTTCAAATTTCATTGAGATTAAAAATTATATCAAATTAAAAAATTTGTGATTTGTGATCGGCTCTAAAAATTATTATAGTGACTTAGAATTGTTTTTCCCAAGTCGCATTGGAATTAGGCCATTTTTTCATATGCTCCGATACAGACTTTTTGGCATATGCCAGTGCTGCCAAATTTCAACAAATACGAACTTGACGCCTTGCTCGTTCCATTCAGAAGCGAGTAAAGCGAGCGATGCGGGCGAATCGAAAACGGTGAAAAATACATTTCAAATTAGCTTTTGGGCATAAAATGCGGGTATACAATTGTAATAACAAATATTAATTTTAAAAAAACACTAACTTACAAAATAGTTAAACAATAAAAACAGTAAAAAATGTACATAATTCCATATGGAAAATGTGTGAGTGTTTGTTTGCTGGTTAATGTTAAGTTAGGTGTATGAAGGAGTGGAAGCAATCTAGGTATCGGGTTGTCAGTCAACAAAAAGCATTGTGTTAGGCATATTAAAATCAAGTTAATGTATAAGTCTATGATTACTAATAGACGGAGAACAAGCGCAACTACCAAATCCAGGAGAATACATCAAAATGCTACTACCATTTGCTACAGAGACGGCTACACAAATACACATTATGGTACATACACATATACTGCTATACGAAAGAGTAAATACGAAAATGAACTGAAAAATGTGGCAACATTAAAGCGTAATTTCATTGCATTTCTTTTAAGTTTTCGTTTTTTGTGTTGTTGTTTAGTTTTTGTTTTTCTTTGGAAGGCAAAATCATAAAAATCTCTAATGTGTGTGTTTGTGTGGTGTGGGTAGGATTAATGATTTTAGGTTGAGATTTTTTTGCGTTTTCTTCTTGAAATTCTTTTTTTTACAATTTATTACGCTTACATTTAGAATTAGAATTTGTTAGGTTCTTTTCGTTCAAATATTTTTGTTAACACATTTCATACGTAATTACGAAATGTACACAATGCTAAACGTTTAAATATACATGAATACAATGAGTATACGAGTATATATGAGATATAAATTTCATCATACGCCATATACCAAAAGCGCGATCTGCCGCTGTTTTTTCTTCCTCTTGCTCTAATATTATTCATTTTTCATTATGTTAGATTTTTGTTTGTTTTTGGTTTGGTATTTTTCAAAGTTGACTTATTTTGTTTTTTTGGTAGAAATTATTAAAAGAACATAATAAATAATAATAATAATATAGTAATAATCAAATATCATTTTACCTGATGTTGATGATAATGAATGCTGATGCTAATATGATGGATGATGGCGATGTTGTTAACATTTTTGATGATGATAATGACGTAATTCAAAATTAACTTTGTTGTTTGTTAAATAAAAAAATAATAAAATGTTTACTTATGGTCTAAAGAACGACGTCAGGCAGGTCGTGCGGCCTGGCCTAGGCGCGCATTTGATTTTCATGTACAATTTTTCTTTCCTTATAATAGATCTCTTCCGACTCCTTATCGCACAGCAGCAACACGACTGCGCCAAATAGGAAAATTGCTGCACCCCAGCCAACGCCATAGGCCCAGCCGAATTCCCAAACTGGTCGATTAGCTGAGAATTGAAAGCGACAATTAAAATGTATGAACAATTGCATATCAGAGGGATTCCGAATAAAACTTCCTGGGTCAACGCACGGATTTTCTTTCGGGATCATAGTAATAAATCGTATACTTACCCAGATTAAGTTCTCCAGCGAAGCACACTGGATATATTATTAATGCCGATAAAACAGCTAGCACTGCAAAAACACATACAAAAAAAAAAAAAAATTAATTACACAGAAAATCTGGAGATATGCGTTTATTTTGGAAATGGCGGTCAAGCTGCGAAGGAATGTTGGAAATGCGGATGTGAAATATGGTATGGTGTGGTTTTTTGGAACCAGTTGTTAAAAAAATTGTACTCATTACAATTGAAAGCTAAACGGTTGTTAAGCCCCGTAATATTTGATACGAATAAATATGTATCATTTCAGTAGCCGTCCTTTGTAAATGATGTTTAATACACATGCTCAGCCCAATCACAGAATCCATTGTGATGCGATTTTCGTAGAAACCACGAAAGTGCTATCATAGAACTCGAATGGCAAATATCTTAAATTCGAAATTCGTAGTGGGAGCACCATTGCAATCATACGGAACGTCAATTAGGTAGTTTTGTCTATGAGTTGTTTCAATACTCGGAGAAACAAAGTTCAAAATTAAGCAAGAAGAAATAAAAAACTTAAATAAATAAAAAAAAAAAAATAAATAAATAAATTTAATGATCGATAAGTTTTTTATATAAATTTGTTTAAAATGTATTTGTATGCTGGATATTCTTTTAAATAGGGCTGAAATTGTACTAACTCGCCAACATCACGGTCGGCTACTGGTCCTTTTGCAACAAAAGCCAGAAGTGGCGCTAGGGTCACAAAGTGCACAAAAGAATAGTGATCGTTTTACAGGAGACAGTTGATAAGGTACTCAATAGTCTTGACCACCTGCTAAAGATGCGTCAATATGGGAAAAAGGCAAAACTGTGTACGTTATGGTCAATTTCTACAGGATTCTAGAGGCGCCCTGTAACATTTTCCTCTGCATTTTAAGACTTGACTTATTTTTATCACTGCCACAAGGACAAACGCATATGCCACCGAATCCATTTGCATGCATTAATATGTGATAAAAATAAACAAATATTTATTTTGAACGATCTGGCTTCGAAACATCAAATTTTACTTTAAAACTGGGCTCTATTTTTTCGAGTTCAAATCGATTCAGTGATACCAATTTCTTCGCATCCACAGCTCGTTCGTGTTCGTCGCTTTTCTGCGATGGATTCTGTGATAGGGCTGATTATTAAATACTTACATGATAAAAGCATCACCAGGACAGCAATTCTGTAAAATTTATATTTTAAATTATGGTTTTGTGTTTTCAAACCAAGTCCGGTTAATATTGTTGCAATGACATCTGTTATCAATGTGATAATACAGAGGGCAGCTGTGGCTTTAATGTAGGCTACACAGAGAAATGAAAGAAATGTCATATTAATGTATAAAATAAGTATAGCAATAACTTTGGACTCACCGGCATCACGGCTTGCATAGCAGCCTGGGGGATCGTGCACATTAAATGGAAGCGGAGGCATCACATCTTCTTCAATACAATGTATGAATAGACCTTGACGCCAACCCTCGGCCATCAGCCAGTCCGTGGAGGCTAATGCCAGGATCATAAGTACGACAACAATTACGCCACATATAAATGCAATGACCTGGAAGTCAGAAATGAAAAATCCGGAAATCAATTACTGGTTCATATGAAAAATATTTATCGGAGATATAACCTTTAACGGTCTTGTGATTGTTATGGTTTCAATAGTCGTTGTAGGCGCCATTTTCGATGGAGATGGACGACGAGAACTGCATGTATTAAAATAAAACAAAAAAAGCAAACGTATATTAAACAATGGTCTTAGGAATTGATTTGAAAGATTACACAAATTTAAACAACACAATTACTCACTCACCTTATATTATAACTTAGGCTTTCGTCACTTCTGGTGTTTACTTGCTAAGGAGTTTTATTTAATTGCTTTTGGGTTAGTTTCAAAATTGGCTTTAAACGTTGTTTGTGTTTTTGTTTTGTTTTTAGTTTCTTCGTTATTTTTTACTTTCTTGTTTGCGCTTAAAATGAATTTAAATGCAATCATGAACACTTCTTATAATCTGTTAAAAAAGAAGTTAATTAGCATTTGATTAGGATTTGTTTTTGTTAGTTAGGCTCTTAAACAACGTGTTTGATGAGTCGCATGCAGCAATTGAGGCAGGTGTACAAAAAAAAACAATAATCTGTCAATACTGTGCGAATGTAGTTGAATTTAAGTAGAAAAGCAAACTATTTACCCGTGGCTTCACTTTGATTCGAAGGATCCATTTTAAGCTGGTGCCAGCTTTAGAAAAATACTTAGTATTGTTTATTCTCAAAGTTAAGTTAATGGTATAAATACATGGTTAAAATCTATGAAGCCCCAAGACTAAACCCACATCTCGGTAAAAGGAACACTAGAATGAGAAACAAGGGCAGAGCGAAGGAATTCACACTTTCCACCCGGAGTTTACGTTCATTATGATTAAAGCTTATATATTGCTCATCCGTAAAACACGAGAAAATTAGTGTTACTATTTTTATCAGTTGCAACAAGCAATATTTTACACTATAGAATAATTCAAGGATTATCAGTATGAATAATATGCTCTTCAACCAAGTGATGACTGAAATTAAGGTTCTAACATATTTCGAAATACATATTCGTGTTTCTTGAATGGATATTGAATCATAAGATATATTTTACATCATATAATTTAGTCTAGTCAGTGACGAACTGTCTCTACGTGTATCAGTGGTCGGAAACTTGTTCATAACTGCGGACCAAACATGTCTCTTCCATTATGCTCGCGGGCCACACATAATTTCTGTTGCCGCCGAACTTTTATTTCTATTCGTAACTTATCCTATAACTTGTTTCACTTTGTTATTATTATTATTAAACCTTGCACCATCATTAATTATGTCTGCAAGGGGTTGGGGGAATGAGTACTAACAACTAAGACCTTCAACTCGAAGAGAAAAGATTTAGAAAGAAGCATTTTTCAGACCAAGCCCGGACAGAAAATTTAAGATATATTTTAACCCGGAAATTAATTCAAAAATTAGTATTGTTATTTCTTACAAAAAGATCCAATCTTACGTAAACAAAGTTAATTTATTTAAACATAAAGAAATAAAATATGGTTGCTGGTCAATTTGGATCTCTTTCTCGCAACCATAAATCTGTGTTTGGCAAAACATTTTTAGCCAAAGCTACTTTTAATAATTTAATTAATTAGTGAACCTGAAGCAACTATCCCATATGTACAGTTTTAGAGTAGTCAATATCTGGAACATATATGGGCCGTTTTTATATTTGCTTTCCCTAAAGTATTATGTAGGGGATTTAAAAGCAACGCGATCTTACGATCTATTGTGCCCCATCCCTAAAGTATGTAAACTCGCAATAAAACCACGTTTCGTATGACATGACAATATCCTATTCTAGATTTTCATAAACTATGATGAGAATGGACCAATGACACTTTTGAGTAATTGTCCCAGGAATCGATATTTTGTTCCGACAGAAACCGCATTATGACTATAGCAGGAACCCCATCTGTAGCTATGCTATTCAATTTATCTCAAAGATGGTCAACATTTCGTGGAATATATCTTCTCTCTAAGAGAAGGTAGTATTTTGTAATTTTTAGGGTATCATTTAATCAATGAAAATAACCACTAATCTTCAGTGAGATCGGATCTTCATATATGGCTAGGGAAGGTTAGGTTAGACAGGCAAACCGGAAAGGCTACGCATACCTGTTAGGCCCTTAAGGAACCCGATGAGTGTCCATTTAGGACTCGGGGAAATAGAGGTCATTGAATAAGGAGGCTTATAAGTAGAGTCATTCCCAAGATAGAAACCTCTTATATTCCCCAAACCAGGAGACTCGCAACTATTTTAAGCGTGACATACTGAATATAGGAGATGTTGCAAGGTTTCCTTCGGGTCTGTTCAGGGAAAAGTAACGAAAATTATTCTTATTGTCTTCAAAATATGAGTATATCTTTTATATACAAAATTTCTGACTTAACTGAGGCAACAGCTACTTTAACGTACCCATCCTTCTTCATAAAGCAAATCATGGAAAACATATGCAAGTGCTCGTGCAGTTTGTTTCCTTCTTTTCTGTTAAAGTCGCTTGCCACCCAGAACATAATGGGGGCCACCAGTTTGAGACCACTGGTCTATATAATAATCATCTATTGAAATGTTTAATGATATAAACAGAATGAATCAAATCAAAATTCAAGTGAATGTACACTCCTCCCCCGTCCCTAGTCTTGTCTGTTGTACATCATCACATTTAGTGAACGAAACGCCTCATTAATTTGGCATAAACGCAACTGAGGGTGGGTGGGTTATTCAAGTGTGCTAGACTACAGATGTAGACAATAAAGAGACGAACACATTAACAAAAAATGGCATGCAAAAAAGCGTAAAAAGCAGTTGAATAAAAATTGTAAAAAACTAAAGGGCAAATTAGACGGATTAGGGCTACGATAAGCAGAAAATACTTTATTCACACACATACTTATATGTGCCATAAAAACAAATAAACTAGAACAGAAAGAAGCGTTGGAATTTAAAAAAATTGTTGTTTGTGTAATAAATAAGTGCGGAAGCAGCAGCGACAAAATGTTCTATTTTTAGAGAACATTTCTTACATTATTATTAAATAGCCTAAAGAAAAATTATAAATTTAATTAAATTTAGATAACAACATTTATGCAGCAACAACAACAACAAGTCATAAAAAGACGATTTGGGCATGGCACAAAAGGATTTCCACAAAAAATTATAACTAAATAGAAATAGAGAATGCTTGAAACAGTGTAAAAAACGCAAAATGCAGTTTGCGCGCACTTTGGGAAATACCTTTCCTTGAAGTAGTCCAAAGTGACTGATTCAGAATCGAATTCAGAGTAATCGGGCAAGGAGTCGCCATCGAAGGAGCTAAATCCACCTAGTATATTGCTGGCATTCATAGGGTTGTTGTTGTTGCTGTTGCTCAACACAGTATGTGGCTGCAACTGAGGCACTGGCTGCGTTTGCTGCGTAAACTCTTCAAACTTTTTAGACATTTTCCCACAATCTTGTTTAAAGTTTAGGCACAATTCTCACACTTTTGCCAATTAACAAAACAATTTTCAATATATTTTTATTAAAAATATCGTTTCGTTTGCACTATTTTCCCCTCACTTTCTTTTTATTCACTTTTGTGCACTATCCTACATCAAAATGGCGACCTGATATTTACTGTCGCTTCTCTCAGCATCAATTCTTTTGTTTTGTTTTGCCTTCCTTCAATTCATTTTTATTTATTCCTTTTCTATACTTTACCCCTTAGTTATTTGATCACTTGCAAAATTAAATAATAATTCCAAATTATAAAAATTAAATTGCAATTTTCTTCCACCTTGTGCACTACAAAACATTCGTTTCTTATTATTTGATTAGTCTATTTTTCATGTTTTCCAGCGACATTTAACATAGCGCGAACATATTTTTAACATATGCATTCAAGACTGTTAACAAAAATCCCAAAAACTAACAAATTTACAACCAGGCTGGAAGTTTTGTTGTCCCATTTACCTTCCACAGACACAGTTGACAACTTCCAGTAGCAGACTGAAAATATATTTATGGTTGAGTTTAGCACTTTTGCCGTTTGAGAAGCGTTTAGTAGTATTAAGAAAATCAAGAATTTTTTTAAAAATCGCGATATTATTTGTTTATATAAAATAAGAAGCTTAAAGTGTAATGCAGGCTAAACAGGATACATTGAATCGACTTTCTATAGCTAGTGAGGAGACTGTGCTAGTGCTTTGCCCAACTTGTGACGCGAAACTGACTAAAAATGAAGTGGCTCGACATTGTGAAGAGGAAATAGAACGCTTACAACAGATACAATCAAAGATTGTTGCAACTGCCGAAACGATTATGCCACAAAATGGTCCAGTTGACAGTAATGAGCAGCCGCGGAGACCATGCCGATCAGTTTTCCAAAGGGTACAACGGAATAGGCAAACAAGATTGAAGCAGCGTTTACGAAAGCGAGCGGCACCAACGGACCTTCCTTGCCCTATGTGTAATGTGACCTATGCTCCAGATGAAATACAACGGCACGCAGAACGCTGCATACGCCTTAATAGTAACACAAATGGACGCGATGACCATTCTAGCACTGACGAGGAAAACGGCGATGAATATGAGGAGTACGAGTGGGCAGGACAGAAACGTATACGCGCCTCGAGCTTATTGCTGGGTGGTTATGCTGCCATAGGTATTGGCCAGACAATAATTAATAATCGCGGCCAACAAGACGATGAGGATGAAGACTTAAATGTGGACGAGGACGACACTCACATATATGGACCGACACAATATGTGGAAAGTGACGTTATAGCGCCTACGGTACAGCACATTGGTCCCGGCGACGAAAGTGATGTAACAAATTATATGCGCCGTTTAATTACATCGAACTCGACAAATGCGTCCACCACCACTCTTGTGGAAGCTGGTGAAAAATCCGATACTGCTACACAGTCGAATGCCTCTAACAACGTGATTCCTAAAATTGAGCAATCCCTTGATATGCCCCAGGGGTCCAAAACAGCCACAGCACAGCATACCCAGCACTATCTACAAATTATTGAGGCACTCAAAGTCAAACTGCGCCACTACGAGAATCAAATGCAAAGCAAATTGAAATGCTTAATTTGCCTGGACGATTACCGGAATCCTGCAATTTCTGTCTCCTGCTGGCACGTGCACTGCGAAGAATGCTGGCTGCGATCACTGGGCTTACGGAAGTTGTGTCCGCAGTGCAATTTAATAACGACACCAAAGGATTTGCGCCGAATTTACATGTAAATGAGTGCACGAATTTAAATGTTTATGATCATTATATTTTAATTTCTTTTATTTATAAGTTTACATTTCCATAGTATTTAAGCATAAACTTTCGATGCTACGTGGAGTTACAATAAAATATAAACTTACTTAAGATTGAATAAAACAAGATTTTATGGTAATAAAATGCGAATATTAATAATAGAAATTTTATTACAATTTTCTCAAATTTTTCTTAGTGATTAATTGTCCATAAAAAATAGAGAACAGAAAACCAAATTTTTCATTTGAATTATTTAATGTCAGCCTTTTTGTTTATTAATGGGGTTTCTTATATTAGGTTTTTAATTTTTGAAATCTAGTAATTTGATTACCGAACTTTTGTATTTTGATTTCTGAAATTTAGGTATTAAATTTTTGTTATTCACAAAATCAAAATTATCTCTTCAATTTTCTAAAGTCGGCTGTTGAGAACAGCAGTTAATGAAAGAAGGGAAAAATAATTAAAAATAATTGACATATTTTGTATTAATTTGAAGACAAATCAAAACACATTTTTATAAAAAAAACTTGAGTGGTCGGTGCTGAAATAAACACAAAAATAAATAAGGTTTTCTGTCAAGGCATTTGACAACAGATGTGATCTATTCGTATACTGAATGATATGGATAGATAAAAGCATGAAAATTAATTACAAATATAATGCTGATTGCTTGAGGAATTTACAGCAATTCATACTGGAATAAATATTTATAAAAATCTAACTACAATTAGTAATAATAAGAATAAAAATATTTTTTTGAAATGATAATAACAGAGTTATGTTATTATCATGTTAAATATTATGTTACTTGCATAAAACTGATAAAAACTGAAATTGTCCCAAATTTCCAATTATTGATGCATTCCTAAGAAATAAAAAAGTTCATTTCGTATTGCGGTAATTCTTGTTTTAACATTTCTATTTGTTGTTCTATGGTACCACATCGTAACTATGCCTAGAGAATTGATTTCTTGTGTCGCAAAGTATATGAGATATATTTTGTTTGATAACAAAGCGATTTCCTTCCAATGTAAATTCAATCCAAATAACAAAATGCACCATTTTACAAAAGTAAATATATGTTTGATGTAATTAAGTAGTTTTCCCAGTATAACGAATGGGAGCTGCGAATTTAAACTGTTGTTATAGTGGAGCCTATTTTATCATTTAATGTACCACACCCCTTAAAATCTAAACAATTAACAATAGTCAAATTAGTAGTAATTGAGTCACACTGGCACGTAATTCCGTTCCTGGTATATGGATTAGTTCAATCTTTTTCTTCGCCATTTAAATATTCTAAGAACACAACCTCGTCGATACTCATATAGTACCAACTATAAGGAAATTGTCTACAATCCTAATTGAAATATTCTTTGCAAGGTTATGTGATCTTGTCAATTGTTACCTTTGGTTGCCCACCAAAATACTGTCTTTAGGATTCTAGATTTCAATTCCATATTACTTTGACTGTGGTTTGTAGTGTGTATAACTTAAAGTTTTGGCTGTTGACCTGTGTTTGAAACGTAATTCTATTCCTTAGTTAATAACAGATTCATAATTCGTCACCACAAAATATAAACGATGCAGTTAGCTTTTATAATTTTATTATATTTTGTTTTGGAACGTTATAAATACAATTTTTAAATATGTTCTTTCAGCCGATAGCCCTGGCAGCTAGTGGTTTTTTTTTAATTGTAATTAGATTATTAATAAATATGTTCTCATTATAATACTTATAATTAATTATGAACGCTTTTGTTAGACGTGTTCAGTAAGGCGTCTCTGTGGTGTCTGGTTTAAGGGTCGCGTGATCTCTGCTTTAGACGTTTAGGTGGATATAGCCAGAAACCACAGAGACGCGATATTTGAACGTCTCTCGATTTACGCACAGTTACACATGCGCAAAACTGTAGTAGTGTGGCTGATTTTCTTCAGAACCAATGATAAACAAACCTATCCATATAGCAACTAATGATAAACAGAGACAGTTTTTTTTCAACGTCACAAAATTTGACGTTGAAGTGTCGCGTCTCTGTGGTCCTCTGCTTTAGACGTTTAGTTGAGGCGCTCATTTACTTCACCCACAATTTAATTATTTTCTATGTTGGTGCAGCTTCAATGGTGAGGCTGGGTTTATAAGGGATACATTCGAACCTAGAAAATACGAAACATGTAATTACATTTTAGAATTTTATTATTTTTTGCTTTGGAACAAAAATAAATTTGAAATAAGTTTAAAAAATATATATGCCAGAAACATATATTTATATAAATATATGTTTTTGCTGATGCTGTAACCTGCATTATTGAGCCCTTCTAGTGCTGTTATCAAAATTTTGTCAGCAAACTCCTCCGTGGGGTATGTTTAGTTAATGAAATAATAACATGCATGTTAACCACATGTTAAATTCTTAAGCATTATGAGTATGTTAACTCTCTGTAAATCAGTATTTATTTCATTCTTGCTTCGTCTTCACATGAAATTGAATACGCTTTCACAGACGCGGAATTGAATAATTTCCTCAGCAAAATAAATTAATATAAACAATAAATATTTTTTTACAATAGTGAAAAAGAAGAAAATTGGCACTAAATTGCAATATAAATGACACATAATTTATTAGTTTTTAAGCGTACAATGTAACGTGGAGAAAAGTTTCATTTTAATGAGATACGAAAAGATAAAAATAAAAGGAGTGTGGTGCAATAAAGAAAGAGAGAAATAGCAACGAAACTACTGCAAATAGAGGGGGAGAAGGAGTGCGTAACTCGTATGAATGAAGTGAAATGGTAAAACAGGTATAAAAATAAAAAGTAATAAATTTTTGTGCAGAAAAAATCGCAAATTCCAAGAATTGGCAGAAAAAGCGCGGCTCGTATGGAGCATTTTGTTTGTTCCGATAGTTTTTGTGAACATACGCAGCCAGAGGCCCGCTCCGCTCTAGAAATAACAGAAACGTCGGCGTAGTGAATTCACATCGCCAAGTGGGGTCCGTCTCCACTCACACCTCGCACTTGCTCGCCGCACGGTCTAATGCAGCGGCTTTAAGATTATGTCATTTTATTTATTAAAAAGTGTGGAAAGTGTATAAACACACATTCTTAAAAATGTAGCGAATTAGTTTTGGCTTTTGTGTAAAATGGCAAAAATGTACACTAAAATTTTGCGTCGCAATTCGGTAGCCTGCGGCGGCCTTCAACATAGTTGCGAGATGCTATAAAAATATTTGCGAATTCAGAAAATAGGAACAATACCCGGCAAACAATTCCAATACGAACTCAAATGGCCACATATAACACCACAACGCCCGGTGTGGATGTATTGAGTTCCTCTGTTGCTGCAGCCGCCGCTGGACACTTTGAACGCACCGCAGCGACTTTCTTATTGCCCTCCGCACCCAACTCGTCCACTCCACTGCAATTGGAACCGTTTGTGTCTGCCACACAACATTTTGTGGGTGGTAATCAGGCTGGTGGTGCACATGCAGGGCATCATCATCATCATCAGCAGCAGACAAACGCCACCTCCTCCAGTTATACATTTGTGCAAATCAAGCGAGAACCTTGCCAAGTGTCCGAGGTGACGACCTCCAATAATTGCCATCAACAGCAGTCATCATTGTCGTGCGCGACCACCACAACGCAACAGCATCACGGCGTCGGTACCGCATCCTCCTCATCCGCTACATCGAAGACAATGTCTTCGTCTACGCTTACTACTTTGGTTAAAATTGAAGCCTCGTCGCCGAAAGTGCACCATGAAATGGATAAGGGTGTCCCGGTCGCGGCTTTAACGGCAGCTCCATCCGTTAGCACAAGTGCGTTCTTTCTACACACACACAAAAGGGGGGTTGTTCACATTTTTAATCCGCCGCATATTTTATTTTGCAGACAATTCTGTGCCCATTGGCATAGCTGTAGCTCGCAAGCGTACACAGGAATCCAGCACTGCGTTGAGCAATTCCACAGCAATTCCCGTGCAACAGTCGCTAAACAAGGATATGAATTGCTTTGGCATACGAGTCGCCGACTTAGGTAATTATATATAGTTTATACATAGCAGGGTTATACCTTAGGAAGTACGTAATTAAAAAAATTCTTTCTCTTTTGTTATATAGTGGAGCTGGGTAAGGTTTAAAATAATTTATTTGATGCAGCCAATATGAACTGATCCCGATTCTCATTGTGTTGAAATGTAGGGAAATAGTAAAAGTTGTATACTTGCTTACACTGATCACTGCTCGATGTTTGGTTTTCCCCCATAACACCCACTGTTGCATTTGCTTAGTCTCCAATGAACAGAAGATTCTATTTGTATCGTCAGTCAGTTGCGAGACTGCATGTGGTCATAGTAGAAATATTAGTTCATCAAACTCTCATTGGTTATAATCTAATAATTTATAAATTTGTTATGGAGATTTTAAAAATCCAAGGATTCGTGAGGAAAGTGCTTCTAAAAAGTTCTGCTACTTCTCAGTTTTAAGCAGTGCAACTGTCTACCATCGCTTCTGCCATGAGTTAGGAGACGGTCGAAATTAATTAACAAGGGAATCTTGTAGTAATTATATGACTTAAGTGTAGGACTATGGTGCCACCACTTTATATAGCTTACAATCTTGTCCAGTTTTAAATCTTAAATAAGCGTTGCCTGTTAGGCGCGCTAGCGCCCGTGGCAGCACAGTTGTGTCAGGATTTCTTTAATTATTGAGTTGGTGTACTGTACAGGGAAGAAGTCTGGCCTTGTTACAATTCAATATTCCGAAGTGAATACAGGTTATTTATTGACTTTTTATACACTTTTTTTGTTTTGTTTTTAATTTGTTCTACTAAAATATTTGTGGAATTTTTTGTTCCAACTTTTGATGATTTATATATATATATATATATATATATATATATATATATATATATATATATATATATATATATATATATATATACACATATATATATATTATATATATATATACACATATATATATATATTATATATATATATATATATATATATATATATATATATATATATATATATATATATATATATATATATATATATATATACTACACTTAAATCTATATATATAACACTCAAGATCTATATATGTATATAGCCATTGTACAACACTAGATGCAGAATATGCTTCACTAAAGTCAAAATTGTTTGTGATTCAGGTTTGAATAGAAATTGTACTTTTAAACAGAAACTCAATTTGGTTGTTGGGTCGTGTACCGACAAACAAGGAGGGGAGATACAAATCTAGCGCCTGTGCCTGTATAAATGTTAATATATAAAAGTGATTGATCGAATAGTGTTCAACAGTCATTACCCTTAACTACCATATATTTATTTTTATATATTTATTATTTAATTTAATTCAATTATAAATTGTAACTGTGGCAACCCTAGCTGCCAGGGCTGCCTCTACTTAATGGGTTTACTTTAATTTTGACAGTGCAATAATATGAACAATTTTCTGATGCACACACCTTTAAAATACTTGGACT
The DNA here is from genome assembly GCA_920105625.2 of Clusia tigrina. Classification (NCBI taxonomy): domain Eukaryota; kingdom Metazoa; phylum Arthropoda; class Insecta; order Diptera; family Clusiidae; genus Clusia; species Clusia tigrina. Next base: position 27,618,816 of record OV050031.1, on the reverse strand, counting down.
ATGATTTAAATTTTCTATATTTATGATTCATCTTGCATAACACTTTGTTTAGATAAAAAGCAGAATTTGGCATAAATAGTAATATTGAGTGTCCACAATTTTGGTTCACCATGTTGGCGAAAGTATACTACCAATATTCTCCCGGAAGAAGCTACTGTTCTTTATTTATAATTATGTACATTTATTTTCAATTTTCGTCTTCGAAATTTGCCGCCAATCTGAAGATTTATTTCTACCTTTTACAGATAACATCTTCAAATATTCAAAATCATGAATGTAGCCTAATTAATAATGATAACTTTTTTATACAAAAAGTCTGGCCGGGACTCCTTAATCACATTAGACAATCTGTAAATGCGGCTTTCTACACCGTTTATGATAGAAGAAATAAGTGCGCTGAGCAACTCAAAGCGTGCCTGTTTAAGCATTAATAAGATTACAGAATGAAAGCGAATTTTTCTAAATATGTGACACCCCCGTATTCCTCGTACCCCTGCAACTAATGCCTTGGTGGTACTTGACTGAATATTAAAACTTTTGTTTGGGAGAATTTATTGTTGTTTTTGCTCTTGTCTATATCTCATATCGTATAGTGCATATGAGTGTTTGGGTGTGTGTGAGTGTGTGATTGAGTATGTTAAATTCCTTGTAAATCACATGGAATTGCAAGGGGGAGGGTTGATTTTGCTGTTGGAGAGTACGTACTTTTGGTTTTGTGTACTGAGTTGAGTGCCGCTGTTGTGTAGTTTCTGTTATGTTCGCTTTCGTCATTTTCGTTGTTGTTGTTGTTGTTGTTGTTGTTGTTGTTGTTGTTGTTGTTGTTGTTGTTGTATTGTTGGCAAGGTGGCAATGTCAACAACAACAAGGGATGCTGTGCTGCTATTGCAACATGTTTAACGCTTCGCTGCATTTATGTTTTGATTGAAGTGTGGTGCGAGTTTCAGCCATATGGCATGAAGCCCCGGCCAGTCCGTCAAAATATTAAGGGTATTTTGGGAAATACGACTCATCCACCCTCACACTTTTTATGCTGTTCACACTAATTGCGTTTTTAATAAGATTTAAGTGTGCTTTGCCCAAAGCTAATTGGAATTCCATTGGGGGATTCGATAGGATAATAAAATATGAAAAAGAATCACTGTCTACTTTTAGGCTTTTGTTTAAATCCAGCAAGGAAACCAATTCGTTGAACAAAGAAATTCAATTTCCGTTTCCACGTAAACTTTCAAAGCTTACCTGTAATTGCAGCAAGCAGTCCTTGGACAACAACAACTGCTACAGCAACAACAACAACAACTACAACGAATAGTTCAAGGACACGTTGTTCGTATACATACCGCACACTCATATGCACTGCTATATTATTTTATTATTAACTATTTTGCATTTCCTGCTCGCAACGCGGTTTTTATGTAGCTACATAACAATGCAAAAAAAAATAGTTAAATTCTTGGAAAATTTATCATTGAAAGTGAATAATCGTTTATTTAACGTGTGCTTACTGCTTTAATTATTTACATAGATCAATATCGGTAACGACTCGTTCTGAAATTAATTGCAAATAATTTTCTTGTTGGGTACTTTTTGCGTAGACGAAGTGCAAGGTCGAAGTTCATTGAGGAACAGGGCACGGCAAATATATTTGCACTTCTTTTAATTACTTAAATATCTATTTATATTTATTCACCGCCACAGGTGCTTGCTGCGAATTAGTTTATGCATAAATTTATGTAAAACTGTCTAAGCAATTTTATTGATTAATGACAATGGGAATGATAAACCTCCAAAAATATTTGTTTGAGCAAACAATTTTTTTGGGAACACAAATATCTCGGTGTAAAAATTTTGTTGGTTTTAATGTTATTTATTTGTGTAATAAAAGTAACTATTTTGTGAAAAACTATAATTTTCAAAACGTGCAAGTGTAAAAAAGTAATCTTTTAGGGTGAAAAAATTTCTTTAGTATAAAAGAATAGGTTAAAAAATTAAATTTTGTGTAACTTATTTCCTTGTATAAAATTAAAAGATTTTTGTGTTAAGGAGTAAGCAGCCTTTTAGTATGAAATGCCATTTTTAACAATTAAAAAATATCTATTTAAGTGCAAAGGTAACTTTTGAATTGTAAAAAAATAATTTGTATGTCCGAAAAAGAAAAATTTTAGTGTGAAAAAGTGCCATGTAAGTGTGAATATTTAATTTTTGATGGTAAAAAAGTAAAATTTCAGTGCAAAAAGCTAGTTTTAATAATGAAAAAGTGATATCACAGTAAGAAAAACAAATTTCTGGTGTGAAACTATTTATTAGAGTACAAAATTCAACTTTTAGTAAAAAAAATGCTTTTTTCCTGTGTAGAAAAGTAAATTTTCAGTTTGTTTAAATACATTTTGCGTGTAAAATGGAAATTTTATCTTATAAAAGAATTTACTAGTGGTGGTTGGTAGGCAATAGGGATGAAACGCTCGGGTCGCCCCGATTACCAAAAGGGCCGTTTTGCTGCCGTAACCTTTTTTTTTTTTTTATTACAAGAATTTATTATTTATTGAATTTGCTTAAATTAAGCCTAACAATAAGTATATCAAATCTTAAAACTAGTCACTAAAAAATAATTTTAACCCAAATTGTATTTGGCCATCAAAATTTCGGTTCTACTTCGCTCTTCAAAAGGCCGGAAGGTCTCTTCTCTGCAGGCGGGATCGGCTTATCGGTTTTGCGAGGGATTTAGCTAGTGGATTCGGGTGATTTTTCAGTTTTGCTATGTATATCTGCTTTCTAGCATTTATTTCTGTGATAACTGTTGGTATTTTCAGGTCTTTGTGAATATTTTCGTTACGCATGTACCATGGAGCACCTGTTATTAACCTAAGTATCTTCGACTGAAACCTTTGAATTATGGCAATGTTAGAAGCGGATGCATTACCCCACAGTTGAATCCCGTACAACCATATCGGCTTAATAACTGCATTGTATAGGAGGCTTTTGTATTCTAGGCTTAAGGTAGATTTGTGGTTTATTAGCCAATGCAGCTTGGCGACCTTCAACTTCATATTTAAAATTTTAGTTGAAATGTGCGTACGCCAAGTTAAGCGCCTGTCTAAATGAATGCCGAGATAGGTGACTTCATTAGCTTGTGGAATCTCAATATTATTGAGCCGAATGGCTGGACACGTACCAAAGAGAATGTTACGTTTTTGCTTTTTTGCTCATTGACTTTTATACGCCACATTCCTAACCATTCTTCTACCCTAACTAAGTGCTCTTGTAGAGCTCTCGACGCCTTTATCGGACATTTATTGCAACTGAGTATGGCGGTATCATCCGCAAATGTTGAAATTAGCGTGCTTTCACTTATAGGAGTATCAGATGTGAATATTACATATAATGTAGGGCCTAGAACGCTACCTTGGGGCACACCGGCTAAAATTGGAAAATCTTCGGAAATGAATTCGTTTACTTTTACCCTGAAACGTCTATTGGACAAATAAGACTAAAGAATTTTATGATAGCTTTTTGGAAGAAACTTTTTGATTTTGAACATCAGTCCTTGATGCCATACCTTATCAAATGCTTGAGCCACGTCAAGGAATATTGCCGTAACCTGACGAGCATAAGTATGGCGATAGTTACTATCCACAACAGAGGTGAAAGGATTCCACCCTGGGGAGTATCTCTGCACACACAATTCATTTGTGGAAAAAAATTAATTTTTTAATGTGAAAATTTTGTTACTAGTGTAAATAATAAATTTGTTTAGTGTGAATACAAATTCATAATTTTGGTATACAAAAATATTCTTTAGTGACTTTTTCCTGTGAAAATATAATTTTAGAATGATACGCAGAAAAAGGTATTATTGTAAAAAAGTTTTGAATTTAAGTCATATTTTTAGTAAAGGAAGAGTTTACAAAATGAATTTATTAGTGTAAATAAAGAGATGAAAAATTAGTGCATTAAATAATATTTATATCGCCAATTTAATGTGCTGCTAATTACTTGATCCAAAGTTAATTGTGCGATTACATCTCCTTCCAAACACCATGACTTTTGCTGCATCGGTACTTACAAATATGTTATGACCCCATTTTTCGATTAGAAAATCTTACATATATGTATTTCGTTACAAAATTCTCAAACATGAAGTGCCGAGAACTTTTAGTAATAGAACAATCATTCTACTACCTTGCGGCCATCTTCGTTAAAATCGTCAGATGAGTGCGCAGCGGTAACAAGTGCGCGTCCCGCCTTTCAAAAGCAAGAGATGTTCATTACAGAAAACATGTCAATGGGCACTTTACCCTACGTTTCCACGGGCAATATTTGATGGCATAACAACTGTCAAATTCGATTGCAAAGGTTGGCAATATTTTAATGGTGGGCATTGCGATGTTATGCCATCGTCATTTTGAAAATTTCAAGCAATCTACATAGTTCGTTGTGCCCGCGCTTGAAAATTTTTTTGATTTATACGTTGAAGAGGAAAAAAGAAGGAAGCCGACATTCTGGGTGAATCCTTTTTTACAAAGATGCACAGTCTCCATATATTTTAATAGACGCGGTAAAACGGAAATGTTCCGACGATGCTGCCACTGTGAGCGTCAAGAAAAAAATGAAAATTGGCTGTCAAACAAACAAAATGACAACTGATTGCAACATAGCACATTGGCAATTTATGGCATGAAATATTTCACGACATAAATTGCCAACTTGAAGCAATTTGCTGCAGTCTCCATTTGCAATTTGCTTGAAATTGCCAATGGCATGCCATCAAAAATTTCCCGTGGAGACGTAGGGTTAGGTAGAACCAAAATAGATGAGACGTAACGATAGCGATTGGACGAAAGTCTACCCTCGTTATGTCGATTTTGACATTTAACACAAAATGTGACGCTATCAAACGCATCGATGGATGGCTTTTTACATAAACTCACAGCGGCGATTTAATTGTAACAAAATTCCATCATTTTAATTTAAATTGTTTTCAAAAATAACAATCGTGTCACTGTTCGGTTCTTACGGAACAGAACGTCACGTCTAAATGTTTCGTCCAGTTTCAAACAAACACGTACGGCCATGTTGGTTATTAACATTGCTTCACATATGCTTGAACTTACTCGTTACGTCTCTATTACTATTTTGGTTGGCCCTTTAGTTGTATCGAAAATAGCTTAGAACGGTCTCTCACACTATTTAATTTAATCATTCCGAATATAAATATGGTCCAACAGTTTCTAGGGAACTCTGAGTTGCTCTCCTTGAAATTCTCTGCATTTTCTTTTTTATACATTTGCAATTATGAATTGCTTAAATTTACGTATATAAAAATCTGCTTCCTTTTGAAATTTCCTCAAAAGTAAGAAACTTAGAGCACCTGCTGCAGAATACCTCAGGGTGCTTTGTTCGATTCTCCGGTAGATGCATAACTCCCATAACATAAAGTTTCAATTACGTGCACTTGATCGCCCGATTCGCTGCATATCAAAGACTCGTTCAGATGGTTCTGTTCAATTGTCTCCATTCGACTACTGACAACATCTGCTTAAATTGAGTGTAGCCGTCGATTGTACAATCCGTCGTACAATTTCAGTCTGAACGACGGTTAGAAGGTTGGCTGCAACGCTCTAGTACTACCTGCGGTATGTTGCGTTTGTATTGGGGCGCAGTATGAACCTGTGATATTGAACGACCAGTTTCAGCGAGAAGAGTTTCGCATCTCACCCGTCCTGTTACGAGCTCATCGGATTAAAATTTTGAAGGAATTATTATCCGAGCAATATGGTCCATATACCAATATTTGCGCCACTATTTGCATCACTCAATGACGTCATGCTGATATCATATAGACGTGGCTAGTTATATTCGCTCTTCCTCTTTGCAATCAGATATTGACTACGGTCGTCATGTGATTTGCATTTTTTGTTTAAGAAACTTTTGGGTATGTTGTGGTTGTCTTAGGGATGTGTTTGTAGTTACTGCTATTTTTTGTTAATTCTTTGTTCATTTTTAAGTCTCGCATAATTCGCATAATTTTCTTAAACTTCCCAAAGAGAGGTGTGCCTACATGTTGTAAGAATTGCTATACCGAGAAGAGTCTTAGACCCTTCTGGGTTTGCTTGTCAATTGTCATCTCGTTACATCCCATTAAAACTATCATATTCAACGATAAACCCGGTTTTGTTCACAGAGCCCCAAGAGGATATTTCCCGAAATCTTAGCAGAAAATGAACCTTAGTCAGGGCACCATATTCTGTAGGGGCGAGTAATAGTGAAGAAGTCATATATAAGCCCAGAAAGATGAGGGACATTTAGAGGACACCTTATCTCATTATTTCCATGAAATTTTAAAATCCGCATTAGTCAAACTATAGAATGAACTGCGCTTTGTGTAGCGGTACATTGTACTGAACGTCCCCTAAATCGTTACTCGTTATATTGGGGGTCCACTGTGTAGCGGAGAGACCCGAATATTTTTCTTAAATCCAAGCAGCGTTCAAAAAATTTTATTTTTTCGGAGTTGCTTGCCATGGAAATTCAGAATATGCGAAAAGCACTTCGTTAACTTTGCTTTTGGAATTTAAGTTCGAAGAATCCAGAGTAGGCAAGATTTGGTTGCCATGGAAACTGCTGCAGTCACCGTAGCCATTTTCTATCTCGAAAGAATTTTCAGTTCCCCTTCTGAAGACCGCCATTGATGAGATTTCACGGATATATTTAAAATCGAATTGAAGTCTTCAATTTGATTATTTAAGTAAAAACAAATTTAAACAAGTAAAAAAAAAGAGGAAAGCAAGTTACGCAATTTGTTAAGTAATTTCATAGTTTAATTTGTAACGCATCTGCGCCCATTCTGCGGATTTTTGGACCTCTTCGCGTGCTTTGCACTTACGTTGATTGTCTTCCGAATATGTTGCACTACCCTTAAACGCAGAGAACTGGTGAGGTTTATGGCAGGGGTTGATGTGTGTGGTGTGCACCGGCTGAGCCATTTAGCAAACAGATGCTTTACTAAGGAGATGCCACGTTCCGCTCCTTCCTCTTTGATTTTATTGCTTGACATAATACTCGTATGTTCATGGACTTCCGTTCTCATTGCAGGTGGAGTTGGCGCCGGTTGTGGCAATATTTACTTCACAGGCAACGGCGATTTGATGACCAGCTCAGCCACCGCCGAGGAATTGGCTTTGAGTGCTGCCGGCGTGCAGAGCGTTAATCGGGCACCATCCACGTTTTGGCCATATCCCAGTAGGCCGAGCAATTTATATAATCTCTTAATATACATGTACTAATTTGTGTTCTCGCAGGTGCCCTGCCGATTGAATCAGTGATTTCAATGTCACCAGCTACGGTGGGATTGCAATATTCGCGCGAAGCGAGTCGTGGACAGGTGGTGTTGCTACCGGCCACAGCGGCGGCTCTAGGTGAGTTCTGGGATTTTATTAGGCACTACAAAGAAACGCTTTGCAAATCAAAAAACTTTAAGCAAGGACACTGAGCGAAGAGACGGAAACACAATTTTTGTATTTTGTTAAGAAATCATAAATTTTGAATATCGTTGGTCTAATCCGACTTGAGATTCTTTACTAAAGCACTTTTTTGCATAGAATTTCACTCTTTTTTGTGGAATTTCTTGTATTGAAAAAGTGTTGTTTTTTGCTCAGTGTACCTACACTTAGAAATCAGCTTGCTTTACAATTTTTCTCTTTTTACGAATACAATAAACTCAGTTTACTTCACTTTCAAAAATTCGCATTCACTAATTTGCTTGATACCCTCTTTTTCCGTCCATCATTCCAAACGAAAAAAGGCATGTCAAATTTTCCACTCTATACACCCACAGATCCGTTTCAACAGGCGGCGGCCGCCTTTGTGTGGCCCTCGTACATACCGCAGAGCACAGCACCAGCCGCCCCGCCGCCCAATTTTTTGTTTCCATCGATGAGCCAACACTCGACGCTGCAACCGCAGCAGTACGCCACGTCACTGCAACTCTTTAACTCGAACTACTTAACTGCGGCCGCCGCTGCAGCAGCCGCGGCTGCGGCCACTTCTACGCTCTGCCAGCACAATCAGCAGACAAACAGCAATAGCAGCTCCATCAACCTTAGCCTGGGGCCACCGACAGCGGGCAGCAGCAGTTTAACGAGCAGCAGCAGCAGCTCCAGCAGCCGATATCTGAGTTTGGCCACTATCCCCGATTCTCAAAAGTCACAGAAACATCAGCATCAGCTGCCGCCAGCGTTGCATTTGCCGCCGCCGCCACCGCCGATGCTAGTGCCGCCATCGGCCATGAAGATCGAAGAATGGAATGCCACGGAATTTATGGCCGCGTCGGCGAAGACCACCACCACAACGCTGTCGGCCGCAACGCACCAGAATCATTTGGTGGCCCCGCCACCGAGTGCTTTGAATTTCGAAACGCGCGACAAGACCACCACAACGACAACAACCACAACGAATTTGCTAGAGTTGCAGGGCAACTCGCAAGCTCTAAATTTGATGAGGCTGCCAACGCCGCCCACCTCGGCGACCATTGAAAGCGCCTCGGTGGCAGCCGCGGCTTCACAACTACAACCACAAATACTCTTCCAAGCGACGTCGACTCCGACGCCCGCTCTACTTAATCTATCAGCGACCTTACCACGCAGTACAGCCACAGTGACTACGTCCGCGGCACCTGCTGGCATTACCACAAACTTCCTTAATAGCACGACAACCACTTTGTCGGCCACAATTGGGCCACCAACACCACTTTGCGATGAAGCGTTGAATTTCAAAACAAACCCTTTGGAGACACACCAGCAGCAAATCGTGGTGGGTGTGCCCAGAGTTGTGACAAATGCGCCGCAACAGCTCGGCCCGCCACCCCAAATGCAAGATGTGAATATACAGACGGACACACCGGTGTGCAGCGAGGATGAGAACTCCTCCTGTCCCCTGGGTATGCAGCAAAGCACGGGAGTTGACATGGCCGCAGATGAGATGTATGCCCAGGACACCGACGCTCAGCAGCCGCTGGAGTTGACCAAATCCAGTGGCATGCAGAGATGTGCGAACGAACAGCAGCAGCAGCAGCAGCTGATGGCGAGGGAAGGTGCGGAAATAAATGCGCAGTGTTATAACGATGCCGATAACGACACCGTTATGGAGAGGCAATCCCTTGCCAGGTACGAAGATAACAAATGCATGGAGACTCTGGTAGCAGGGAGCAATACGGAGTTGCCGCCAATTATGGACGCGGTGAATGCCAATGTGCGAGCTACGGCCGAGGATCTAACCGGGTTGGAGTTGTTGTCGAACATAAGCACGAGCACGCTGGCCAAAAGTGTGAGCATACGCGTGAAGCAAGAACCGATCGACCAGTCGGACGCAATAAATGGGGAGCCACATTTGTTGATATTGAATGGTGGCCGCACACAAAACCATTTCCGTGCTGGCGAAAATGCCAGGCCGATGGAGTCGCCAGTGGTATGCGAAAATGTGAGCATGCATGGTTTGCTGCCGCAGCTGCCAGTGTCGGAGCCATTGGGTGGGTTGAATTTGCTATGTGCGCTGGCCGAACAGCGCATTCAAGAGGAGGTGCAAAGCAGTGGGAGCTTATTTGCCTCTCAGGCGGATAATGAGAATGGGATGCAAGAGCAGGGGGAGTTGCAGCAACAGAGCACACCGCAACCGTCGCCACAACCACCACCACCACCACCATCAGCAGCGACTCCTTTCATGTTCAGACAGCAATCGCCTTTCCGTTTAGAACAATCATTTCCCTCCATGGAGGGCATTGAACTGCCCTCAACAAGTTCCGGCGGTGTCGGAGGTGGCGTTGGTGAACCAGTTAAACGCAAGAAGCACAAACATTCCAAATCAGCGAAGTCATCCGCATCCAGTTCAACGCCGGGAAAGAAGTCGCAACGCTGCTCCAAAAAGAGCAAGAAAAGATACTCCAAAGAGAAGCGCAAGCACAAACAAGCGACCCAGGCCGAGGACCTCGACATGGACGATGAGCAGTTGCAAGAGGATTTCAAGAGTGCCTTCAACTGTGTTGATCCCGATTACAAACGTTTCGGCAGGTGGCCCAATCCGCATGATATCTTCAACATTATGGAAACGAACATGCGAATGCGGTTGGCCGACATAACGCGCCAGTATCGCAAGAAGAAGCGCAAGCTGGATGAGATGTCCAAAAATAAGAAGAAGAGGAAATCTTCCAAACTGTTGGCCCAGGCACAGGCGCAGGCGCAAACCCACGTTCAGCCATCTACGCTGGCGCTGGTCAGCTCCTCCGCTTTGTCGTTGACGGCCAATGGTGCTCTCGGCAGCAACAGCAACACCAGTGGACTAGCTTGCGCCCCCACACCCTCTCCGCTTTGTGATTACAAATTCCCGAAATTCTCAAAGACCACCGTTTCCGCTCCCTCCACTTATCTCAATCCTCCCAGTTTTCTGCGGTTTGGCGACAAAACCCAAACGCAGACTCAGGCTCATGTGCAATTTCCACCTCCCGACGTTAATTTAGACGATGACGAGCGGGCGGTCACGCCTACGTACAAACCGGTGCGTTTAGAACCCAGTGCTCTCAGCGCAACTGACAGTAGGGGCGCGGTACTGCGCCTGGCTCAGAAACATGCGTTGTCCGAGAAATCCTCATCGCAGGCGATCATTTGCAAAGAACGCAAATTGATGTCCTCCTCCAGGCGCTCCAGCGACAATGATGAGCGTTGTGCAGCGGCACCTTCAACAGTACAACAACAACAACAACAACAACAGCAACAACAGCAACAACAGCAACAGCCACAGCTGCAAAAGCAACAGCAGCAAAAACAACAGCAGCAAAGAAAACATCATCATCAACAAAAACAGCAGAAACACTTGCGCACTCCAAATCCGATCGACCGCGAGTTGCAGCTAACCAACGAGCACTTGTATCGCTCGGAAACGCGCGTCCTCACCGACATGGGAGGCCTCTTTTATGCGGGCATTTTGAAGCCGCTGCAGCCACCCGACGTGTACGGCATAAAGCTCGACGGCGAACGTGGCAACAAGTCGCACATAATGTCGCGCGAGGAAATCTTCAAGGACACTGTGAGTTTACACACTCTTGGCTAGTGTACCTTGGGTGTATGCCTCCTACGCTGGTCTCTAATCCAATGTTCTCTTCTTCCTTTGTTATTTCAGATTATTGAAATCGCTCCGAAGAGTGTGGAGAACGTACCTGTTGGCACACGTTTGTGCGCGTACTGGAGCCAACAGTATCGTTGCCTGTACCCGGGGCGCGCCATTGAATCAGAGGCTTCCGAAGATGACTCCGCCAAGACAGACTTTGTCAGCGTGGAATTCGACGACGGCGACAGCGGAAAGATCCGCTTGAAAGATATACGCTTGTTACTGAGCGATTATCCCATTGTTGGTAAGACAGCAGCCGGTAACACGCTAGTCTCCGCACAATCCATCCACCGCCTTGCGAATACTTCATTCCATCATATTTTTATAATTTTCTGCCATGAATTATAATTTTACCGAATTATGGTTTCTTTGTTTCCTTCTGTTTTGTTTTTCCCTTCAGAGTACAACGATAATCCCCTTTACTCCTTAGGCAAACAGAAGAAAGCGTCTGTTAAAACACACGATCCGCGTATGCACCCGCAGCCCTCAACCGCACAGTCGGCCACCTCCGCAGAACACCAGGAAAGTCTGGGAATGGGACTGGGCCAGGGACAGGAACCCGGACCGGGACCGGGACCGGGACAGGCAAATGGCACACTGCCATCCGCCAGTGATGCTGCACCGGAATACTACGCCAAGCGCAGTGGCAAGAAGCGCAACAAGAGCCTCAAGAAGAAATCACACAATCTGGCTAAGGCCAATGGGATCGCCGCCACCACCATCTCCAACACCATTGCCGAGGACGGCACCGAGTGCGTTCGCAAGCACCACAAGCACAAAAAACGCAAGAAGCACAAGAAGCATCATCGCAAGACAATGATCGATGCGGATGGCAAAACGTACGTGCTGAATACGGCGGCGGCAGCGGCAGCGGCTCAGGGTTATACCAGTAAGCGGGAGAAGGCTGCGGAAGAGCCACAACAGCCACAGCTGCAGAATCACCAGGAAGAGGAAGAGTACTCGCAGCAGCAAATGAACTCCACAAACGCGGGGGCGCCAAGCACTGCGGTAGCAATCAAATTGGAATCGGCAGCAGCGCATGCAGTGAAAGTGAAAACGGAGCAATTGGACATGGAAGAAGAAAGCGTGTCAAATCTGATGTCAGAAGTGTCCGATGAGGTAGGTGGAGAGAGAGGCGGTCTAGGGTCGGACATAAAAGCTATAATTCTAAATTTTGCTTGCTGTGTTTTTCATTCATCAATTTTTTCATCCAAATTCATAGGTTAAGGGCGACGACGAAGTGGAGCATAACAACTCAAAGGGCAGCAAAATTGCTGCCTTTCTGCCGGAACGCCAACTGTGGGGCTGGTTGGGCAAGGCGTACCGCAAAGCGGGCATTAAGGGTAGAGCTAGAAAGCAATTTTATAAAACAATCAAAAGGGGCAAGGAAGCAATTACTGTAAGTAGCTGGATAACCATCCAAGGGCCACGGATACTGATTGACGTTTTCCATCCTCAATAGGTGGGGGATTGTGCAGTATTTTTATCAACTGGTAGAGCGGATCGGCCATATATAGGACGCATTGAATCCATGTGGGAGACAACATGCAGCAATAAAATAGTTCGAGTTCGATGGTTCTATCACCCCGAGGAAACATTGGGATGCCCAAAATTAAAATTTCCGGTAAGAAATTGAGTTTGTGTTTGCCCATTTTGTGATTAAAAACTTCCATTGAGTTTTGAATCCATCGCACGACTAAGTACACCAGCCACAACGAAAGTAACGAGGTGCAATTATTGCCCGCTAGATGTCGCACCATTGCTATCGTGCAGTGTGGAAGGGCGAATTCTCCTTTCGCTTTGTAATAAAAGAACGGTTCTAAGGCCTTAGTAACGTTCTCGCCATTTCCATTTTATTGTATATACATACATCACTTCAGCTACGGGTTCGCAGTAGTTGCTGCCGTTAGGGAAAAGGTCTCATTGTGATATGTATTTGTGTTCTAACACGTCATGGTTGGGGAGAGTGTGATTGTTAACCTTTTATACCTCGAAACTATATTTGGCCAGTTGGGAGATTCTGCAAGAAGAAGGATTATAGTTATATATAATTTACTCCTAAGTACCTCCATCCGCCAATTAGAAGGGTTAACGCCGCCTTCTTTGGAACGGACTATAGTCGGCATGATCCTTTAATACCTTGTTACGGCTTTTGGCACCATTTGCTCCGACATAGCATGGATAGTGTTGCATAAAAGTGGTTGCAAAAAGCTTGTTTTAGTTAACAGTGTCTCAAATTGAAACTGAACCCTCTTTGTATGTTTCTTAAACGCGATTTTGGCATTTGAATTGCATAGTTTCAATGACTACAAGGATATCTATGAGTAAAAGGATGAGGGTCTATCGGGAAATAATTGAGATTCTTTTCTTTCGGCATGGAAATCAATAAACTTGGAAATTTTTATACAGGATTATTCTAAATAATTTGGATAATTCTCCCGGAGAATTGGTTTTTGCACTCATGAACATTAATATAAGAAACATTTTCCTTTACGTTGGAATTCAAAATTTGGTCTGTATAATGAGCGAGTGAGGTTTATTTCAATTATTCTTTTTACAATTTTTGAGTGTAGAGTAGAGTAGAGTAGAGTAGAGTAGAGTAGAGTAGAGTAGAGTAGAGTAGAGTAGAGTAGAGTAGAGTAGAGTAGAGTAGAGTAGAGTAGAGTAGAGTAGAGTAGAGTAGAGTAGAGTAGAGTAGAGTAGAGTAGAGTAGAGTAGAGTAGAGTAGAGTAGAGTAGAGTAGAGTAGAGTAGAGTAAGTAAAGTAAGTGAGTGAGTGAGTGAGGTTTATTTCAATTATTCTTTTTACAATTTTTGTTACAATTTCATGGTATCTCGCGAAGCCTTTAAGGCTTGTCTGCGAGAAAATTTGAAATAATAATAAATTAATTAATTAATAATAACAATAGATATTCAAATAATAAATTACAATAGTTCAATTAGAATACAAATTTAAAGGACGATTATAAGTTATAAATTTAAAGTATAATTATAAAGTACAAATATAAAATTTAGAAACTTATCAAGGAGCAATGTAATTGAATAAGAAGAAGGAAAAAGAGTACAATTTAAAACATTATTATTGGTACATGGGTGACCATTATTTAGAAGCGAAAATTAGCATTATTTAGAAGTGAAAATAAACATTAGTTCTGAATATAATGGAGTTTGATGTTTCTATTTCGCTGATGTTTCGGAGCTTGGTGATCGTTCGCTATGTTTGATGGCAGCTGATTCAGTATTTTTGAGTGTAGAGTAGAGTAGAGTAGAGTAGAGTAGAGTAGAGTAGAGTAGAGTAGAGCAGAGCAGAGCAGAGCAGAGCAGAGCAGAGCAGAGCAGAGCAGATTAGAACAAGTTTAAAAAGCCGAATGATCACAAATCGGAGCAGTTCGGAGCAACTTAAAAAGTTTTCTGGTTCAATGGACACTCTTTTCTGCTCTAAGTTGAGATAGATCAGTCATTATACAGACCAATTATTGCGTGTATTATTCGTTTTTATTTTTCAATTGATTCACTAATTTATTTCATTTACATATTCGACATTATGAACGCAGGGTGCTTTATTTGAATCACCGCATGAAGACGAGAACGACGTGCAAACCATTTCGCATCGTTGTGCTGTACTTCCGTTTATGCGATATTTTGGAAAATTTGGCGCTGATTCAAAGCAATATCAAACGATATACGATAATAATGATACATATTACTTAGCAGGTTTTTATAACCCAAGGTTACAAGTCCTGAAACTACAAGAAGAAATTCCAACTCTAGAAGAGCAAAACACTACTATTGCAACTACTCCTACAGACGTTTAGAAATGCATATACATATATAAATATATACATAGATGAACACTCACACACACACGAACACACAAAGAACAACAAACAAAAACTATATAATTTACCCTATACACACATATATATATATATATATATATATATATATATACATATAAGAGAGCATAAGAAAATCTAACATAAATATAATATTTCTATATTAAAACTAAAACTCTAAAAAAAAAACACAAAAAAAAGAAACGAAACAAACAAACGTGAGAACAATTTTAAGTTTAAAGGCAACAGAAAGAATGCAGAAAAATATATATACTTATACTATATTTCAGATGAAATTAAAAACAAAAACAACAACACTATTATACTATAATTGTAACAATTTATTGTGATAGCAAAAGAGGAATATTGATTATGACGATGCGGATGAGGATGAGGATAATGATAATGATAATGATAACTATAATGATAATGATAATGAGGATGATGATTATATTGGAGAATGTACTGTATATTTACATCTCGTTTATTCACGATTTAAAACAAAATAAAATAAAGCAAACTACAAATACAAAATATTGAATTCCATTTTTTAATTATGTGAATCCTTAAATCAATCTGAATGCAGCGGCTTAAACTGAACCTGTTTGGTCGCTTTTTTATATAGTAAAGTTATATTTTTGATGATCCCAGCACGTCTCTAACAAATGCTTCGATGTAGTACATTTGTGCAATTTGAGGCAGCGGTTTGATGGACTCATGTATGCCACATAGAGAGATCATGATTGAAATTTCTTCATACATCCGCGGTGTCAAATACAAATACACATAATGTAGAGTATTAGAATGCTGAAGTAAAGAAAGAAATGTGCTTAGGGATATCGATCTTTCGACCTACTGGGCCCAGAGGCTAGTGTCCTAGTAGTGGGTGGTGGGGGTATGGGGACATGATATTGATTTTCTTCTTTCCTTGTTGTCATAGTCAAAGGATTTTGTTGCTAGTGGTAATTTTCCAATTCCTTTCCAGACGTGGTTAATAGTTGTGTAAAGTAAAATAAGTAAATTGAAGAGTTTTAAAGGATCTAAGGAGAATGTGTGATGAAGAAAATTATTTGCATGCAGTCTAAAATAGCCCGAGTCGTCAAATGAAATTATTGTTTTAAAAAGACTAGAAAGAGCAGAAAGAGTTGCTAGCGGCTCCTTGCCTGACCTATAAACACCCCGGTTCTGGAAGCTGTGGGATTTACTGCACTATTTGGGCAAACCAAATAAGTGAACTGTAGCGAGAATGAGTTCAAGAGATTAAAATAATTATAATAAGACTAATAGTATAATAAATAATATATTTAGTAATATAAATTAATTTCAGAAAGAAAAATGGTTCCAAGCATGGTCTCTGAAGACGTGAATTAGCCGGCCTGTTGGAGTTCTTGCAAGTAAAATTGAGTGGTTCTGTAGTCGGTTCTGGTGTTTTTGTGCTATGTCTAAGAAATCGTCTTCCATAGTCAATATGCGTAGATCACGGTGGATGTTCTTATATTAGAGAAACCATAGTGTGCCGGTCACTGTTTTCGACTGTGCTCTTTGTACAAGTTCACGACTGGAAGTTCTCGCACTTCGCTACAGTAGCACACTAATATCCAGATGGGCTTAATAATCGCTTTGTACATGATTATTTTGTATTCCAGGCGCAACTTTGAATGGATCTACCAGTTCAGGGAGATGGCTTTTAATTTCATTTGAGTTCTCTGACCTTCTGTGTGTTTCCTCGAAGTTAATCTACGGCCAATTATTGTACTTCTTTCGCTGGAGGTACTTTTGTTCCATTTACTGATACGACTGGACAAGTATTTGCTTTAAGAATGAAGATGCCGTTTTTATAATTAGATTCATTAACCTTGATTCGCACGTTTGCCAACCACATTTCTCCTTTGAGGTGTTCGTTTAAGTCATGAGGGGCGGTTTGCGGATGTGCATGTGTACTTAAGTAGCTGTATCATCAGCAAATATGGAAGTAACTAGGTAGGTAGGTAGGAGTGGCAGCCTTCTACGCAAAAGCACACTTAAGCACATACAATGGCTCGTTGTGGTACCACATGGAAGTAACTAAGGAGCGGTTATTTGCAGGGAGATCTGACGTAAATAGTAATTAGAGACCAGTACCAAGCACCCCAGCCATAGCATTCATTTCTGGTGAGAGGTAATCTTTGCACTTGACTTGAAAACGCATTCCCTTCGGGCACGATTCCAAGAAACTGTGAGTGTTCGGAGATAAACGCTTTTTTATTTTGTAAACCAGGCCCTGGTGCCACACCTTATCAAATGCTTGTGCGACTACAAGGAACACTCCAGAGCAGTATTGCTTCTGGTCGAACACCTTTCAAATTTGCGACACTAAACAGTGAATTTGTTCTATAGTGTCGTGCCTTTTCCGAAAGTCAAATTGGTAATTGGGTATTATCTTGTGCAGTTGGGGGGTCATTTTTCCCAGCAATAGCTTCTCTAATAGTTTCGACACAACGGGCAGCAGGCTAATTGGTCTGTATGACGAAACTTGCGGTGGATTTTTAGCAGGTCATCATCGTTACTTGTGATAGTTTCCTGATTCGTCGAAAGTTTCCCAGTCTGAAGCTAGAGTTGAAAAGCACTGTTAGTTGTTTTACGGGAGGTCAGTCCTTCAATATCTTTGTGGTTACCATATCAAGGCCCGCCGTTTTCATTTTATATAGTTGCGTTGAGATGCAATGGCGCGCTTCTTTCGGCCTCAACCTCATAGCAACTTGGTTTTCTATTTGCGATATTTGGGAAGCTGTTGATGGGAAGATCAGGTTGGAATACGGTTTTTAGAAGTTGAGCAAAAGCTATCCCCATCTTTTAAATACTTCTTTCTCAAGGTAGGTAGGTAGGTAGGAGTGGCAGTTTAGTTTACCAAAAGCACACTTGAACATACATAATGGCCCGTTGTGATACCACGGTGTGGCGCCGTTCAACCACTGACTAAAGTTCTCTTACTTAAAGATGGTGATAGTGAGCTCAAGGACAGCGCCGGGAAAGGCACGACCCCCCCATTATGTTGCAGAAAGCCATCCTGATAGTTGATGAACCTTGCTATGTCCCTAATATTAAAGGATGACAGCTCTGCCAGGCTTGTAAGAAATGGGGCACCAAAGGTGCGATATCTTCTTCTGACCAAGGATGGGGAGTGACAGAGGGGGAGAACCGTCTCATCTTCCTGCTCGAAATCTCAGCCCCGGCAGACATCGTTAGAGGGTAGGCCCAGTTTTTCTGCTTGCGTTCTCAGTATGCAGTGGCCGGTCAGAGTCGGTTGACAGAGATATACGATCGAGTCTAGAAGCTGGTCGGTTCTGTGCTTGTGCATTCTAGCCCCAGTGAGTAGCCGTATGGCAGGATTCCTCACCGACCTAGGATTTGTATGCCTCAGTGATGTATTTCCGTTTGATACCAAACTTGGCTGTTGCCAGTGGGATGCCAATATTTATGGAGGGCTGAATTGCATGTAGAAGCGTGCCAGTCTTGGCAGCCTCGTCCGCCTTGCAGTTGTCCAGGTTATCGCTGTGTCCGGGAACTCAGATAAGGTGCACCCGAGAGTGCCCAGAAAGCTCATTAAGAGATGTTCGAGATTCGTGAACTAGTCTTGAGGTGGCCGTAGAGCCAAAAAGAAATTTAATAGCGGCTTGGCTGTCCGAGAAGATAGCCATGTCGGCTGCGCCGATTCCTTTGCTCAGAATCCATTTAGCTGCGTGATAAATGGCCGTGACCTCAGCCTGGAAAACGCTGGAATGGTCTCTTGCCTAACGTCCGTCAAAAAGTCTTACAGGCGACTCCGTTTCTGTAGGTTTTTGAATGTTTTTGACAGCCTTCCTTAAAGAGTGATTTGTACATTAGAAGGGGTTCAGGTAGGATTTAAGCAGGATAGATCACTAGCACTGACTCAAAAGTACACATCAGCTAAAAACAATCTTCGAAATGCTGTGCGAGATGAAACTGAGAGAGGTATAAAGTCCTGCATGTCACCAAGAAGAAATTGTGGACTTTGATCACACGCCTTCCCTTGGCAAGGTTCAACTCGCTAATTGTCGTTTCATTTGGGATTTGTGTGGAAAACTTAGTGAAGTCGTGATTATCAACGAGTTCGGATTGGTTCGCCTTAGGGACTGGGAACTGAGTTGCACCACCACCGACTTTTTGGGTTTGTGCAGACTAAAGACTTTTCATACAGAACGTAGAGAGCAACATTTTGACCAGTGCTGCCCAGTTTCTAGAAAACATGAACTCAGCGAGTGTGGATGGCGAATCGACTGCGAACCGAATGCGAATATTTTATTTTGTTACTGAGTCTGCTGTCCGATGCGTTCTATTTTGGACTGCCTAAGAACTCAAGCATCTGAGAATTGTCCTGGTTGGCCATAATAGGGGCCGTGCAACTTAAGGGCACAAGTTTAGTTTGTATCATTTACAGCCCGTTTCGGTAACGATGTGGCACTTGTTTTCGCTGACTGGCTGCTAAGCTACCGCAGGCGTTCTCGCTTCGGCTCCGACGATGTTTGCAAATTAGCTACTCCGCTACAAGGCGCTACTTCGTACGAGGTCTGAAATTGTGTATGCCTTGACCGAGTCTACTAGTCGCAACTGTTCTGGGGTCGTCCTCGATGTCAACTGTTGCTAGGCAATCTGGTGGCAACCGCCGTTCGCGCATTGATTTAACAGCCAGTCACAAGTTCGAACACGCTGCTTGCTGCCTTTTAGTTCTGTTGCATTTGTAGTCCTTTTAGTTAGCACTAAATTTAGTTTCACCAGAGAAGCACAATTGGAGTAAGATGAGTGCCACTCCCAAGTGGTACTGTCGCAACAAATCGCAGCCCATGCAGTGCTTCGCTGAACTTAGCAAATTGGGCATCGAGCTGCGCCACATCACCAAACGCATTGTCATCGATGTGAAAGTGGACATTTTCAGTGAGCACGTGAGTTATGCAATTTAAGGTGTTGTCCGCGGGCCGAACACATCCAATGACCATTTCAGAATACCATACTGGATGAGTGCGAGCGGGTTGTGGAGCAGTACTGGAATCTGAAGGATGAGGCTCATAACAAGGATTTCCTCTCGTTGTCCAAGAAAATAAAACGTAGTCCGTACAATGCTCTGCTGATATGTAAATATAACTGCCTGATGGAGGTCAACGATCGCCGCTTCAGCCAGTTGACGTTTGTGCTGAAGCGAACGGTGAGTATTCCAGTCGCGGAAAGAATACGCGAGTAAGCAGAGGAGTCTGCAGTAGGGACATTTGTTTGAAATTGAGACATAAATGCGGCGCTGTGGCGAGGATTGTGCTTGTAAAACTGCTCTCAAGTTAAGTTGGCACAAGGGGGGTTGTAGTAATGATTTTAATTATACGACTGTTGTTGGTGTGAATGTGTTGGCTATTGAGCTCACGGCCTACTTGCTGTGCGCATCACTGTATTAGAGCGGTAACACAGTACTCGTAACTGAAGCCTGGTACACTATTTGTGCACCAAGTAGTATTCAAAGAGGTGTAAAAGATTTTCGTCAACGAACTCATTCGATTCGCGCATTCTCGGAGGGTTCGTGGAGCGTTGTGAGTGGTACAAAATGCCGCCACTTGGCCAAGATGTCGCTATGCAGTTCTGTGAATCAGCTGATATGCATATCGGGAACCAGAGGCAGTTAGAAGCACGGAGGAGACTTGCGATTCAAACTGACAGTGTTCGAGTATTTGCTCCTGTCTACGAAATCAATTCCCATAATTATGAGTAGCAACGGGCATCTGGCCAAGTGTACCATGTTTATACCAATATATTTAGGCAAGTTCTAAGGAGAAGGTTTCCAGTCTTAAAGTACAAATGGGCATGAATGCCTGAGTGCTTGGAGACCCCCTTCTTCGCCGGGTCTTCGGCCTACCACACTTCTATTCTATTCTAAAGAGAAGATGATTTTCATATCTTCCTTTATAAGCTCATTGGACTTCGAGTTGATAGTTTGATAGGTGAAAATATCTTATATGCCCCCATATTTACTAACTGTTTTGTTTAAATTTTTACATTAGGGTGGTCCACAAATGCCGCATAATCTATTTTTTTGTAAGCTATGCTGCCCTCTCCAAAAGTTGGTCGTCATGGAATAAAAATAACTTGTCAAAAACCAATTTGGATAAATAACAGTTTTTAACAATATCTCAGGAACTTGGTACGAAAATTACTTCATGCTAATAGTTCTGATAACTGGACGGACTCAAATAAAAAATTATTGTTATTGATTCTTATTTGATATTTGATGATTGATTATTTGGCTTTAATGAAGATGATAATGGAGACAGTTTAAATAGTTGACTACGTTCGATTTACTCCAAGATTGTCACAAGTTTCAACTTGATCTATAATACTCGTACTCTTATCATTACTCTACTGAAATCCTCTATTGAACTCAACTTGATTCTTTTACTAGAAGTGTTTTCCACTGTCGAGACCATTCTAGCATATTCAAGAACATTGTGCATTTACTCCAATGAGAGTGAAAGAGACGGGTTAATGTTTGTAACGAAAATTAGAAAGAGATAGTATTATTTATTCTTAACATACCAGCATTTTTAGTCAACACGGAAGTGTTTTCGGGAGTATTACAACAAAGATATGAGTATTTTTAGAAGACAGAAATATGTTCGGCACAATACTAGAACAAAATCTACGCTATAGTGTGAGACCACCCTAATGTTCACTTAAGTTAACGGACATACCTAAGCACATATTATCAATACTTGAATTTCCGCCCTTTCAGCTTAGTTACTTGCTGCGCAAATCTATGCAATCGGAAATGTGGCTCAATTGGGCGCTGCAGATCACGCAGCTCTACAACAAATGCCGCAACACAGCGCCAACGCTGGAGGGCAAGGAGGGTGCCGACAACGACGAACTGAATGCGAATATTTGCAGCAACATGTTTCCGGCGTTGTTGCTGCCGCACAAATCCATTGAGTTCGCATACGTGCTGCAGGTGCAACTACACACTTCCTGCTTCGCCATGATAAGTAGGCAGCAGCTTCCCGATGAACATTTGCCAAAGCTTTGTCAGAAGTGGGAAACACAGAATACTAAAGTCGTGCTGTAGTCACAGAATACCCCATAAGCACAGTAGGACAAAGCATCAAACTGTAGAAAAGTGACAAAAAGAGGGTGGGCGGACTACAAGCTAAGAATATGGCCAATATATCTTTGATTTCCTTCCACAGTGTCATAACTCAAAATTCAAACAATCACTCAATTGACTCAATTTGTGGAAGATTGCTTGAGTTGGTATACCGAGTGGATTATTTCAATACTCAAGCTTAGTTGGGTCGTTGGTGTGGCAAATGAAAGCAGAAAAATCCGGTCTGGAAATTATCGCATCCATTTTAGTGCCACTTCACTATGTGTTCCAACTTTTTTATACCATCTGAATAATACGATTTCGGGAACCCCTCAAAATACGCGTTTTAGTTTCGGTAATCACTTCTTCGTTTGAGATGAATCTTTTTCCTGCGAGCCATTTTTTCAAGTTCGGAAACAGGAAAAAGTCACTAGGAGCTCAATCTGGACTATAAGGTGGATGATTAACCAATTCGAAGTGTATTTCACGCAATTTTAGCATCGTATCTAACGCTGTGTGAACCGGTGCGTTGTCTTGAAGAAAGAGCATTTTTTTCTTCTTTAGATGTGGTCGTTTTTCCTTGATTGCATCAATCAATTGATCTAATAATGCACGATAATACTTTCCTGTGATTGTGGATCCTTTTTCAAGATAATCGATGAGCAATATTCCGTGTGCATCCCAAAATACAGCGGCCATAACCTTGCCAGCCGATTTCACTGCCTTCGCCTTCTTCGGAGCACTTCCACCAGCTTCCACACATTGTTTCGATTGATTTTTGGATTCAGGTGTGTAGTGGTGGACCTACGTTTCATCAACAGTTATTAATCGACATCAAAAATCAACAGGATTACGCTTTATCATGTCCAAACACCGCTGTGAAGTGGTCTGTCGAACTCGTTTTTGTTCGACACTGAGCAAACGCGGCACCCATCTTGCCGATAGCTTTTTCATATGCAAATGTTCATGCAAAATGTTGAACACACGTTCATATGATATGCTTACCATTTCAACAATCTCACGCAACTTGACTCGGCAATCATTCATAACGATATCGAGGATTTTCTTGATATTTTCTTCAGTAACCACCTCTTTTGGCCTTCCTGTTGATGGTATTGTTGCAGTGCTTGTTCGGCCGCGTTTAAATTCAGCAATCCAATATTTTACCATGTAATCTGACAGAGCAGACTCACCGTAATGTTTATCGAGCTTTTCTTTTGTCTCTTTCGCCGTTTTCCCTTTCAAATAATCGTGTTTAATCACTGCACGAAATTCGCTTTTTCCATTTTTCAAGAAACACAAAAGTTGCTTACTTCAAACGACTACAACAAATAAACTAATCGATGAATTTGGGTGAAATTTTAACAACTGACGTTTGACAGATCGCAATTTCTAAAAAAAAAAGTTTTTGTGTCATCTAGCGCTAGGTAGCTTCAATATCAATCCGCCCTCGTAGATGGCCGCACCAGAGAATCTGTGGTTACAACCCGTTACCGGGTTAGGGCCGATTTCAAATCTTCCCGCCAGGCGCCTCGGCTCACCGTGCGTATTCTCCAGTTAGTCATGCCCAGCGCGTTTAGAGCTTTTTCGTCCTGGCTTCGCCGTCAGTCGACTTTCGCTTCAAATACCTATTTCGCTGGAGTTTCTTCATCCATCCATTCGATGTACATGACTCAGCCAGCGTAGTTGCTGGACAACGTCAATGTCGGCGTAGAGCTCATGCAGCTCGTGGTTCATTCGAATCCAATAGTTCCCGCCAACGTGAATGCGACCAAAGATTTTGCGGAGAACTTTTCTCCCAGATCGACTGCATCTGTTTATGAAAGTAAGTTCTGCGCCATAACATAGCACGGGTAGGATGAGCGTCTTATAGAGCGCCAGTTCTGCCGATCTAGAGAGGGCTCAGCCACCTAATCTCCATAATGTTTTCCAGACTTGGTCTGTCATGTTCTCTTCCGAAACCATGTCTGTCATCTTTTTCTAAGTTACTTATCAAACATATTCCATCGCTTCCCCGCGAAGGAATGCGAATCTGAGTGTTCATCGGACGGCTGTTACCTCCCTTATTTTGCCTGGTGCCACATTCCACAATATGGAACTTAATTTGTTAGAGTTTGCTTTTTGCTTCGGCAGCATGTCTCGCAGGAACGTGTGGAACAGAATTCGCTGGATCTGATGTTCGGGCTCTTTAATATGGGTGAACAGGATGCTTGGCGCGAGAACAGCGATTCGAATTGTTCCAGTTTGGAGATATTACGCATACTGACCTTGAACATGGCCGTTGACGGAGATTTCCAGCAGTACTGTGAACCACAACGGGACTGCGGCGACATGCAGCTGGCGGAGCAGAGTGATGACTATGCGCCCACAGGTGCACTGCATCAAAATCTGCGCAACAAGCATACGGAATATTTTTTGCAAAAGGAGCGCTCTTTCATAACTCAACTAATAGCCAAAGCCAAAGATATTTGCCCCACCATATTCGGTGAGTTCTCTGAGGTGAATATGCAGTGGTGGGGATTAATATTGTATTTTTTCTTTCCTTTTCCTTCATTCGTACTCACTCGTACATAAAAGGCTCTTCCAACAACAACACAAACTTGAATGCTTACGTTGAGCGCGGTATGCATCTCATCTGGTCGTACGTGGGCATCATTCTCGATCATATAATCCTGTGGTGGATTGAGACACCCATTTCATGCTATTCGCTGGCCCATGTTGATTCAATCCGGAACTGGATGTACATGCAAACTGTTCAAGGTGAATGTTCCTCAATTATTCTACTCTGTAGTTTTCCATAATACATTTTTCAGATATACCGGAACCGGTGTATTCAGCCCTGCGCGGCATTGGTGAAATTCTAACGAATTTTGTGTGCAACAACATATGGGATCAGTTATTCCGTTTGACCTTGATCTCCAGCAGTTGTTCCAAGAGCACAGTCGACAATGCTGTCGAACAATATCGTGGCTCCCCGAAAAATGTAAACAAATGTTATTGGAATTTTTACACATTTTCTCAAAACTCTTTTCCCTCTGAACTCAGCAATATGGCACGCCCACTGGCACTGTCTGGATAACCGTCTTCTCCAATTTAATCAATCTTAGCAATCACTTTTTCCCCAGCAATGAGATCCAGCAATCCGGTCTACTGCCAGTTGCAGAGCAAATACCAATTCTGCATCGCATTGGTGAGTTTCTGTGAGCGAGGCACTGTGATTCTCAACTCGGTGTGGTGAATTTATTCTCTTCATTGCAGATCACTCGGTCCACTCGATGCGTTTGTGGGTCACAGAGCAGGCGAAATTGTTGTGCTGCGGGTGGAAAATGGATCGTTTCTTTCAGATTTTAGAGCATGATGTCCGGATCTGTCTGGAAGTGTTTCTCACCATTAAACTGCCAAAACTAACTGCCGACTTGAGTGATATCCTAATGCTGGTGTGTGTGGCATTACGCACGAAATTAATATGCGAAATAACTGCCAATCTTGACAAATTAAAGGTAAGCCAGGGTGACGTGGACTCTTAGTCATACAACCGATTCTTCCATGAGATAGGGAAGTCAAGTACGGGTTCGACAGCGGCACACTTACTTGTTCAGAGGGACTATGTGCCCAGAGAACACAGAGGAAGGAAACTTAAACGTGAAACGGCAAAGCAGCGAAATAAAGCAGACGGACATTGCACATGAATCCACTGAAAATCGTGGTGAATCCACTCAGAATCGCGGTGAATCCTCTCAAAATCGTGGTGTGTCCGCTACGGACGCTGGCAGCGAAAAATACTTTCCTTTCTCTGTGTTCTCTGTATGTGCCCATCCGAAAAATACTCGTACATCAGTGAGTTGAGAAGCGTTCTAATGCAGAAGGTTCAGTAAGAGTAGTTGGACGGAGCAGACTGCGCCTTGTGGTGATTGTAGTATTCCGACGTCTATCTTTCTCCGTCCGGGATTTTGCACGGCCACACAACATGTGGGAACCCTTGTTGTGACCAGGGGGTGATCTGCGACAATTTCTGCTCTTCGATTTGTGCTTACGTCCTTCAAATCTAGAACCATTCCTTCCATTGACCACACTATAAAAAATATAGTTTGTCTTTTGTGGATATCCAGATGTGGGAATCTGAAAGTCGAAACTACAAGGTTTCAATCGATTAGATGCTTTTCGTTATCGGAGTTATGTACTGTCATTGAGGGCGAATAACTCTTCTGCTGGACCAAATGTACCCGCCTTCCCCACCTTCGCATTCAAGTGCTGTTGGGGGCGGTTTTCATAGGGCGTGCGTGGAATGTTTCTTCTGTCTTGTCTATCTTCTCCTCCCTTCATGACAGTGACATTAATTATTCTATTTTATTACTTGTTCCTCCACTTAGAAAACCACCGGGGAATGTGTTCAAATATTATCTTCGGTCTGCCGCATTCTCAGCTTGGCCAATTTTAAGCTGTGCTTTCCGGCCGCCCAGCACTGGCAGCAGCACGTCTTCAACAATGAGGAACACAGTGAATACGTGGACCATGTGCTGGATGAAATACTGCTGCCCACCATAAAGGCCACACACGATATTGTCATATTGAAGCTGGTGCTGAAGCTCGTCTGCGAGGCGTGGCTGGATTACATTTACAAGAAGCGCATACATTTCAGCGTCGAGGGTGCGGTGCGACTGCTGCACGACTTCGATGGCGTGCGCGAATGGTTACAGCAGTGTACGCTCCTGGACGAGGACCACATGCACAAGCTGAGCAATCATGAAGTGCTGCGCATGTGCAAGGGTGTGGGGAAGATCCTTCTGCGCAAACCAGAAGATGTGATATCCATAACACAGTCTCCCAAGTACAACAAGAGAGAATGTGAGTAAAGTTATCGTGGAGCCAACTGGAATTTTCATGGGCGTTTGTTTTTTTCCGTTTCTTAGCTGACGCCCCTGCCAGCGCGCAGGACACGCAATTGCCCTCAGAAATGTTTGTGTCGAACCAGAAGCACTGGCTCCAGCTGCGGGCCGGCAACAGCAGTTTCCCCTTTTTGAGTTTCTGCTGCGGCGACGGAGTTTTATAGCAACATTTACTTTTCTATGTTATGTAAAAAGTTTTTAATAAAAATTCTTTATTAACAGTTTAAAAAAAATCATGTCGTAGCCATATTTAGAAATTATAAAAAAATCCTGTCTCCTCTTACGCTTAATTAATTAAGTAATTACACGAAAGTTGCTGCTTTCGTAGTTCCCAGCGAAGTTGGCTTAGAGTACCGGTACTTTGCGGCTGATGATCTGCACCAGAGCATCCACGCGCTCACTCTTGCCGGCAAACTGCTTCGGATGAGGCCCGATCATTTGTATTATGGCAGCCACATCCTGCGAGACCTGCGGAAGACATAAACATCAGAAATCAAAGTGAATGGACTCGAGATGAGGCCCGCCACCTACCTCGAGGAAGCGCACCAATGCCTTCAGTGTGCGGAAGATTTGATCTTCGTTTGGACTGCTCTGGAAGAATTGTAAAATGGCCATGGCCAATTCGACAGCCACATCATCGAACACCTTGAAAGCATAAAAAGGAAAAGTGATTAATGCGTAGTAATGGGGACTGGAGGCAACAAAGAAGAATGTGAGAGTTGCTTGAGCTACAGCTACACCAGAAATGGTAAGCAGAACATGTCGGACGATTTGTCAGATCTTTGACCATGCCTGGACCCATTGCTGCCGACGTAAGCACGGACGCACACTCGAAGCATTGCAATATCTACGAGGCAACTCAGATTCACTCAGCAGCGCGGAATTATATTACATCAAATCCGTGACTTACCACCGTCTTCACTTCTTTGATGCCAATATTGTACAATATCATTGAACCGATATTCTTCATCTGCGGACAATTGGAGAGTATGCAATGCACCGCCACTTTAGTTGTGACGCGTATGTTCGACAGCGTTTGTCCATTGTAGTCCCACTCGGATATGTAGAGAAGCCACTCGGAGGGACTCACGTTCTCAAAGAGATTGCACATCTGCAGAGAAGCATAAAAGAGGGATTTCAACACACTATTTTGGCAGAGTTTTAGTACAATTTATGAGTGAGTCCACTTACAAACATGGCCCACGCCTGCTGCTCCTCGGGTGTGTGTCGCTCAATGTCGTAGGCGAAATTCATCAGTGTGTGATCGCGGCGATCTTGGTGCAGTATTATGATAACGTCATCCTTGAGCGCTGCATAGGCCAGTGTGCGGATCATGTGTATTCGTGTGTCGGGCGAGAAGGATTGTTCGCGCAGCACGCGCTGCACGAATACCAGAAAGTTGTCGCCCAACGCCCACGAGCCATCGTCTTCGATCAAATACTGATGCAATTCCTCCATGGCAATCTCTTCGTCCTTGAATATTTTGCCATCCAGCAGTTTCACCAAGCATTCCAATTCAGTCTTTATCTGTGCATGGAGGAAGGAAATGGTGTGAGCAAATATTGTACTAGCAGCGACTACTTTGTTCGGGCCGCTGGGGTTATAGTATATGCATGGACGGGTACTCACATTGATGTCTTTGCAAACCAAAGCGGGTTCACGTGGGATTTCTTTCTCTTCGGTGGAGGTGGAGCGTTCTTTGCCATTTTCGCGCTGCTGTTGCGGGGGTTGTTGTGCAGTCTCGTTAACGTCTGACATCTTTCGCTAAAAATAAAGAACATCAAATCACTTTTATATACTTGTATATACATATATACACATTATTATATACGCGGTTGGTATTTATATAAAAGTTGACTCTCACTTATATGTATATTTCCCCGATCTTTAAATCGCAGAATTTGCCGCTGTTCTGTTTGTAAATAGTTTTTCTCATTATTATTGCATTGTAATATTTGTTTTTAATTTTCATTTTGTGATAAATTAAGTTATAAATAAGAGCAACGTATGCGTTTATAAAATGGAAAACCGTAAACAACTTTTTTGGGAAAAACACTTCGACAATTTCCTCGTTTTCTCTGATACGCATCAGTGCTACAGTAGTGGCTAAAACGGAAATATCGCTGAGGATTGGACTGGCAACCAGGGGCATCTCTTCGTAACGATGATTATTCTAGTGAATCATGTTCCGAGCTGCACTGCATTTTTTATCTATGTATATTATGTATTCTACACGATGTTTCGCATGTAGAAAAATAGAGATGGAGCCTGATTTTGTTAATCTTTATATTTATGGGTTTATCATGAATGGCTCATATCATGTGGGCTCATCATGAACGGCTCTGGAAGTAATGTGGTTCTTTGCAGATACATCCACAAATTGAGCGCTCCTTATATAATACAATGTGGAGGATGTAGCAAGAATGCTTCGATATCTTTTCCGCCAATTCATGTTCTTCATTTTTATGTCATTAGAATAGTACACATTAGACAATGTTGTGTATTTCTCTCAAACTTTGAGGAGTAAACGACGATTCATAAATGGTGATATATCTTTTCCTCTGATGGGGTCAGTTTTGGAATGAGTCGGAATGACCTCAAATTCCACCTTTGTGAATTGTTAAATTAAATTATTAAGCAAACAACATTTTGGTATTATTTGACACAATCCAGTGATCGAACTATTGACAATTTTTTCATGCATTGGCATCGTAATACAATGAATCCATTAACTAGTTTTACCATATTAGTTCTAATATAAGAGAAAATATATATTTCTTGAACGTCATGTCAATTCTCTGTGATGATATCCCGACACTTGACCAATTGTAGTATTCCATATAACGTGTCGCAAACATTTCACCCATAACTTTACATTATCCTGTTCTCAACTTCAAAGAGATGTTTGATGTGAAACAATCACAAAAACTATAGTAAGTTGCGCTTGTTTAACCTTTTAGACACAAGTGTTAAACACGCGCAACTTACAGTTTATGTATCCACAAATACCCAACACACCCGGGTGTCCCATACATTTTGTATGTTTCTTTCTCCTTTTTTATGTTGGTACCGGTTTCTCCTATGAAAGAGATTATATATTATCTTCTATATATATAAAACTTTATGTATATTTGTATTTTTCGAAGCAGAACCCACTGAATCTTCTGCAAAGAGTTATAAAGTTCGAGATGGTACAATTCGGTCAGATCAACCACCACAACCTCGCAGATTTTTGTCGCATAATATCTTCAGATGCTCTGGATATACTGGACCAGCACGTAGAACAGAAAGTCTTAGTATTATCAGATATCACAGAGATGGGACACTTGAACGTCTCTCGTTTTGCGCACACTCACACATGCGCAAAACTGTAGTAGTGTGGCTGATTTTCTTCAGAACCAATGATAAACAAACCTATCCATGTAGCAACTAATGATAAACAGAGACAGTTTTTTTTGTAACGTCAGAAAATTTTAACTTTAAGAGTCGGTCCTCTGTGTTCTCTGGTATTATTTATTCAAAATGTTCATTTCAGAAGAAATTTGTAATAGAATATTTCGCGAAACCAACAGGAAAGCACCCAATGTGTTCACTGACGGCAACCCATCAAAAATCGCTTACTCACATACATTCTCTCATGTGCCTCAACAAATAGTGTAGAATATTCTCTGATATAGATGGGTGTTAAAAAGAGTGCACAGTTCGCTCTTTTCGCACCTTAACTCATCAGTTTTGGAAAGGTGGCGTTTTATCATAACCAGCTCATCAACATAACACCACAGAAATAAAAAGCAAAGTAGGCACTTCCTATATAAGATGCGATGGAGTGATGCAATGCAACCTATTCTTGTATAGTACGTGGCTTTTGTTTTCCTCTGCAGAGCAGGATGCTCATTATGATGTATTTTTTTATGTTGTAGCAATGTTGTTATAGTAAACAGTTCATTTGTAGCATTGTTGTTATAGAAAACAGTTCATTTTAATATGAGTTCAATCACTGGATTGTGCCGAATAATCAAAAGAAACTCTCGTTTCATTCTTTACCTTTCTAGGTATTAATGTAGAATTTAGAATATAGAGTACAAAGCGCTCTTTCATATGCCATTTTCTCAGCTGTTATTTAATTTATCCCGTGGGATACGTCAAGAAAAGAACACAATTCCACTATTTACTGGTAACTGTGGTTACTCGCCTATTCCCCCACCCAATTCGTTCGGTTCGTTTATCCAGTTTATTTTCACATTTGTTTTAGATTATATTTTCAATATTCAATATAATTGTGAGCCACAAACTCCTCAATCATGGACTCATAACATGAAAGAGTACGCAATAACGAACATATAGGCATACCGTGTCTTCATGGTAACAAGTATACGTGTTTAGCCATGAATGTTAAAATGCTATCTTCGTCAAAAATATTGCCGCTGTTTCTCTTTCTTCCGGCGGGCACAAATATTCTCGATTATATCACATCATTCACAGCAAAGTTCATTTAGCGTTATGCCAGTCTATTCAATATACATCCTGGTCTCTTTCACTGAAGCTCAGACTATCGTACTTATCAATTTCTTGACGGTTTAATGTTTTCAAGAGTTTCTAAAATATGTGTCATGACCATTTCGTTCTGATATATACTCAGCGATATTCGTTTTATAGTGTTGCAAATGCGCCAACGAGAACTCAGGAAATCTTCTGAAATCCTCTCCGATGTTTCTGCTCTCGGGTTTTAAAGGTTCTATAACACAGTCACCGATATATAAGTAATTGTAAGATTTCTTCATATTCTGGTATATACATGTATTTCAGGTTTATTATTCCAGGCTCCCTTGTTCCACCGTTTTCTTCCTTCTTCCTTATCTTGATTCTGTCTACTTTTCTCGTAACTGCGTATATGAACTGCTTAGAATGTGTCTAGCTTTCTTGTGATGTCCTTAGGGTCCTATTAAATAGCTCAGATACGAGTAAGACAGCTCGGAAAAAAGAGATGGTTAGAGAGAGAGAGACCGCATATTGACCGATTGCTTCTCTCCACTTTCACTTTTCGGCTCTTACCAATTTGGTTTCTTAATTTTTTTGTTTTGCCTGCTTTGCTTTGCGTCCACTTTCCTTGTCCTCTTCCCGTCTCCACTGGCGCAACAATTTGTCCATCACTGTACACAACACAGAAGTGAAAATGTCGTATTTTTAAATTTTGACTCATTTAGTGGAATTTTTATGCATTTTGTTTGTCTTTTCATATAAAAAATCTCAGCGCACACATTTCACACTTTTTATCGAATCAATTTCTGCACATTTCCCGTCAAATGTTCTACGAAAAGAGTCCGGTCGCCGCTGAGCTGCGACTTCTTTCGGAGCAAACGCTCACGTTTACACGCAGTTTTCACTTATAAAATTGATCTTAAAATAGATTCGATATTTTTAGTCAAGTAGAATTTCAGACTGCAAAGTGATATAGAAATGAGCCGATCTTCTCGCTATTCTTAGCAATTATATCCGACTTATTTTGCTATAATATTCATTTAAATGCTCGTAATTCGCAATTAATCGCCAGAAAGACACAAATTATGTAAATGAAGCAACAAAATAATATTCTACTCACTTCCGCTTACAAACAAAACGCTTCTTCGCCGCCGCTTTAAGCAAATTTCAGCTGCAATTAATTGAACTATTTTCGAATATTATTTCAGGCGCCAATTTCAATGCACACCACCGCCGCCAGCAATATTCCAAATGCAATTGCCCACGGTCCGCTGTGAAAGCGGTTCTCGAATCGCTTGGCCGAAAATGTGCGCGAAATTCCCGTCGACGAGCGGCAACAACGTTCACCGAATTCTCAATTCTTATAAATAGCCGCGGACCATGTTCGCCGCCCTCGGAGCGCCGTGCCAGCAGGCGGGAAAGTGTGCTGTGCCGCTACGTAGCGTCTAGAGAGGCTGTGTTGGCAGCCGGTGCTCTCCGACCGGCACAGTGGTGGCCGGAAATAAGGCACGAAACTAGGCGAGTATTGTTCAGTCCTACGGTGTTTGGTTCAGACAGCTGGATCGAGCTATCTCCAATACTGTAAATAGGGTGTAGTAAAAATAAATGCATTATTTTTGCATGAAATTGAAAGGCTTTATCTAGCATAGTTAGAATTATCCGATTTAGGTCAAATATGCACCGATTTGTTCGATAACTTGCTGCCACTTTGAAGGTAAATTCATTATTGATCTCACATAGAAACCTTCGTCCCTATTGCAAACAACTGGGACTGTCTATTTTCACAAGCTTCTCCTGAGGCGAATGTTTCATCAGCAAAATTATTCGCCATAGACAGGAACAGGTGGTAATCACTTGGTGCCAGGTCCGGATTATAAGGTGGATATATAATAACCTCCCAACAAGGCTTCCTGAGCTTCTGGCCAGTCACTATCGAGGTGTGTGGCCTGGCGCTATCTTGATGGAACACAATTCCTCTCCTATTGGCAGAAGCTGGTCGCTTCTGGGCGATTGCTTCCTTCATACGGTCCAATTGATGACAGTACAGGTCCAGGACAGTTAAGAGTTTTGGGTACCCAGCTCATAGTAGATGATTCCATTCCAGCCCCAATCAAACACACGACAAAATCTTCCTGGTCGTTAATCCTGGCTTGGCCACCGTTTGCTTCGGGTTACCGCGATTAGACCACGACCGCTTTCGCTTGACGTTGTCATAGGTTCATCACCAGTCCCCATCCGCTTCAGAAATGGGTCGCTTTTGTTGAAATTCAGCAGTGATTCACATATGGAAATTCGGTCATGGACCCATCATCACAGTTTTGATACAAATAGGTTCAGTTTTAAACTGCTCGTACAATTTGACTACCTTCGCCATAATTTCTGATCCAACTTGACTCTTGGAAGATTGCGAGGTGTGTTTCGATTTTTCCCACATCTAATTATTGCCATCCACTGAGGAATTTTGTGAAATTAATGTCAAGGAGCGTGTGAGCTTTATTGGATGATGTAGCAGACTGGCTGATATGGAGATAGTACTCTTTAACCCAGGTTTCTCCAACCAACCTAAAATGACTTCTGTAACCATGTATAACTGTTGAAGGGGCCTTACCCACATAGAAGTTGAGGGCTTAATTCTGAAGAAGTCAAAGCAAATGGAAGTCTGATGGGGCAAGGTCAGAATTGTACGGTGGTGGCATTAACATTTCCCAAACAAACTCTCTGAAGGAATATTATAAAAGAATGATCAAGAATTGTTGGCTGAAGTAGTCCGAGCGCCTCTTTATTGTGCATACTGGATAAGAAAAACAGCCGTTTTCGTTTCCAATTCTTCTTAACCGAGCAAATTCTCCAAGAGGACTGAAATTGTTCTATTAATCGGAGAAGATATAAAGCTATAATTATATCCCGATAAAAGTTTGCTTTATTTTTATTGAAATTTTGGTTTGGAAAGGACTTTATATCAAAAGGAATCCAGTGGGGCCAGAATGGAATTGTGCATAAAATGAAGTACGGATCACAGTGTAGGAGGCATTAAGCACCTGTGTTAGGCCTTTATGGGTAGGACACAGTCGACAAACGTACGCAGAACACCCAGAAGGCCTCTACCTGCCTAAATCAGTCACAGCCAATCCTTTATTTGGATTGAGAGTTTAAGCACGCCATTTGATATCCATTGTAAGTGGAAAACCTTTCCTCAGACTGGCTGAAGTATTTATATATTTGCATGGAGCGGATACAGCTGGTATATACCATGATATTTGCGTGATATTCGTGTACCCAAGTGGCACTAATTATCCTGGTTGGTAAACACAAGAAGGCGAAAAAAGAGCGGGATCACGATAATGCAGGGTTTCAAGTTATTGCCAAGACTATTTCCTTTCAAAGTGGTAAGAACTTGGAATGGTTGTAACAGAGTCCTCACCTTGGCATCTGACGACATCATCTTATTCCAAAAACCAAGGATGAGTTGCTTGAAAAACGGTTCACAACACTAGAAGCATTGACGATTGAAGCATACTAAAACAGGGGCTCGAGATGCCTGCTTTGCATATGAAGATTCGAATCCAGATATGATTCTGAAGCCTGAAGAGTTCACAGAACTTTCGGATAGCTATAAATGATGGGTTCCTGCATTGGATGCAAATTATTTTGGATTTATTTCACCGCAAACCAAAATAAATTATGTTTGCAAGGTTTTGGGGGAATATTAGAAACCACCGCTTTTCCCTCGAAGAGATAAAGTTGCAGAAAGAAGAACTCTGATACCGGACCCCGGACTAGCGTAATTACCTGTACACCAAGGAGGGCGGTCGAGTGGTCAATTATAAGTGCAAAATTATATTTCCCTAGTTTTTGGTGTGGTTCTACATTTAATGACCCACCTTGGATCCATTGTCTCGATATAAACTAAAATACGAGTTGCCAAATTACCGGAGGCAGTGGAACCGAAACGGCGTCTCTGGCAATATCCCGGTATTCTATCGTACCTCTTCTACTGACCTATGATTTTAGAGACGACCAGAGATAGATAATCACTTGTGGCTGGGAATCTTCTCTTGGATGTAGCGAAGTCGATATTGTCGGTTCATATGCTCAGGGATAGATTAGTAGGCAGCTCCTTTTCGTATCCGGAGAAATGTGCAGGAAATTTAGCGCGTGTTCGAGATACCGAATCATGAAATTTAATGTTCGTATTATCGTTAGAAAAAACGCCAATTGAAAATATTTTACTGACATCCTGCTAATAATCTATTTTCCCAAGGACTATTCGTGGGAGTCGATACATCGAAGAAAATTTCAAGGAAAATGAATAGTGGAGGCGTGGATTTGGACACCACAAATTATAATGTCTGCAAAGGATTTATAGGCGCGGGTGAGGTTCTTCGAAATCCAATTAACCCAGTATCTGAGTAAGGCATGACAAGCAAGCAGCTGCTCAGTAGAGACCGTCAGCCACCGCCTTCAATTTCCAGCGCACCAAAATCTTAACCGCAAAATCTCCGCATTCAGGGACTATTTAAAGAGTCATTTTCCGAATGCTTAATCGCAACGCAGCGGAAAAACACAAAAAGCAATTACGTGGTCCGGTGTTGCACAAGCACAAAACCAAAAAGCACTTTCAGGACGCAGCGGGACATCCTGTTGCCAGCTGCAGCGCAGACCCACACACAACCGCACTCGAAACACATTCCAGTAATAGCCAAGGAAGCGAATGCCAATTCATTGTTGCCCGGGGACAGTTAAAAGTTGAAATCTGCGCAACTACGCGTAATTGCGAGTTGAACGTTGACCGGGACAGTTGGCAGTGCGCGAGAGTCCTTTCGAGCGAGTGTGATCGGTTTGCTTCAAATCCTTTCTGCGGATACAGTGTTCACTTGTGGCAAAAAACATTTAACCGAAATTATTGCAACGGCAGCAGTGGCGAAGTGAGATTTTTTCCAACGAAAATGCTGACCTTTAAACCGTGGCTGCTGATTTGGCTGCTCTGTGCTCACATCGCACTCCAGGCTGAGGCGGAGGCCAACTTATCGAACGTAAGCTAGTTTTGTGTTAATGCAATTTGGTGATGGACGGGTCTCAAACGACATACAAAAAGCCGAGAAGTGACGAGGTATTAGGGCCTGGGTGCCTCAAAGGTGCGCCTCAATAGTGTCTGGCGAAAGTTGTCTCTAGGCGGAGTTTTTGGTTCTATGGTGTTGAAGATTTCTTGTGAAAATTTGAGGGTTCCACAGCTTAGTGGGTTCAACACAGCACAATCTTATTATCTTCTGCTGCATTATCCTGCTCATCACATAGAAATTTCAGTTGCTTTCTTTGTCCCATATTTTACAGCTTTATACGAGAGGCAGATGGGTTCTTAGAATAACAGCTTTATTAGCTTTAATTCTGCATTGGTTGCCGGGTTATTTCTTCCTAAGGCTGAAGCCTCGTAAATTATCATAAAGTGTAGAAGTGTGACATCTCTCCTGGGGGTGTCAGTAAAGTCAGTTCCAAAGTTTCCAAATATACACTGCATAGTTTTTGAGCTGAAGCTGGGGACATCTTGTGTGCTGTCGTGTTTGTTAATGTTCAAGGCTCTGGTTTCGAAAGGGCTGAAGTTTCTATTAATTACCTCTGGTTAAAGATGGACTGTATTCAGTTCTTGGGTTACTATATCGATATACAATCTCTTGTGTGCAATCTAGTGTGTCTTGTTCAAGTATCGGATTTTCAATGGGTTTAAATTAATTACCTTTGGTAAAAGATGAACTCTATTCAATGCTTGTCGATACGATAGATACGTTTTTTAGTGACTTTTGAATACGAATGATAATAGATGTTCTGCCCATATATTATTCGTGTTAAGGATGTGACTAGAAATGTCCCTAAAATAGACCACTCTAAGAAGGAATAGCCTTGAAGAGCATTCTATAAAAGCTGTATATACAAACCTACCTCATCAGATCTTTGAAATCAGTTCCAATTTGTCAATATTCAATATTGAATATTGACAAATTGGAACTGATTTCACAGATGTGATGAGGTAGGGTTGTATACTCGTATACAGCTTTTATAGAACAATTTTGACTATAATTAATTAAAATGCTGTGATGAAGAGAAGTTCACGAAGATAATTA
This sequence comes from Clusia tigrina, assembly GCA_920105625.2. Classification (NCBI taxonomy): domain Eukaryota; kingdom Metazoa; phylum Arthropoda; class Insecta; order Diptera; family Clusiidae; genus Clusia; species Clusia tigrina. Next base: position 27,581,232 of record OV050031.1, on the reverse strand, counting down.
GACCCTCGGGGAATATCCCATTTAGAATCTCTGAATTTTATTCTGTCTGCTTACTACCTTTCTGTCATCCTCGTAGAAAGCTATCTTACAATTGAAACATTACACCTCAAGATATATATGAGATGTATCTACGTGCATCACTGTAGGTAGATGAGTAAAATAATGATCCACTGCCACGCCCTTAATTCACTTATGTTCTTAGTTACTGACTCATAAAAGCACAACCAAAGAATTTGACATTAACAATCACAGGCAAAAAACAGTACGAAAAATATGATTACGAAAATTAGTTTACGCTAATAATTCGATTCACTGGTTTGTGAAGTGATGCAAAATTTTATTTATTAAAAATTTAGCTTTAATAAAAAGCAGTTCCCTTCCGAAATAGTTTAATTTGTTTATTTAATTACAACAGTTAACAAATTTAAATTTCTAAATTAGTCTCTTATCACTGCTGCTTTCAATTCACAACTGAAGTACTCTGTGTTCCCACCTTGCCTTTCTATAGTTCCACTTTGCTTCCTAAATTGTTGTCGTATATTCAAGAAGACATTTTAATCGAAGCACATGCAACAAACAAAAGTTTCTTCCATTACTTGACACAATTCAGTGATACGAACTTTCCGCAGAATGTGATTTTCACACCAACATAAATTTAAAATTGAAGAATGAAACTGGTCATCATAAAAAGCTCAGAGCACTTTTCGTTCCCGTGTCTTTAGATTTTGAGCTTCCCCTTACAATGGAGTCGCTCATCACATTCATTTCATGAGATGGTACCATATGATGAGTGTAGTCACAGAAGGCTAATCTTTCAGTCCTTTATAACCCCAACAAGCGTGCCGGCAGGGAAACTATTTTCTTATACTTCTTCCTCATTAATTTCTCTAAGCTTACATTATGTTTAATAAGCTTCCTTCACACCCCTCTTTCCTTCCAGCACAAGCTAAGCGGAATTATACAATGGAAATATGAGAAGCGTCCCTTTTGCAATGCATTCACAGGTGAGTTATTTTGGCACTCACCTTCCTCGCCATCCTCTCTTACAGTTGCTTCTCGTCTCTCCTGCAGGTTGTGGCAAAAAGCGCACTTCCTATCCACCATATCCTTTGCTGAAGCGCAGCGAACTCGAGGAGAAGGCCTACAACAACGAAGACATCGCCGAGGGATTGAGTGATTTGATCGACATCAACGCCGAACCGGCTGTGGAGAATGTACAGAAGCAGATAATGTCGCAGGCGAAGATATTCGAGGCCATTAAGGAGGCCAGCAAGGAGATCTTCCGGCAGAAGAACAAACAAAAGTGGCGAAATCAGCAGCAGCAGCTGCAGCAGCAACAGGACAAGTTGGCAGAGGCTGAAAATGCCTAAGCAAGCGAAATGGAAGTGTTCTGCACACACACACACGCAAATAAAAATGTATCCAAAGTCATAGTAGCGTAGAAAATAAACGTTTAAAGCAGAGATAAATAAAATAAAAAATATATTCTAGTTTCACTACTTTCCAGCGGCTTTGGCCAAGAAAAAACAGGCAAACTAACTCTTCCCAGAATGAATGCGTTCATATGAATAAAGAAAGAGTTCGTTGACCAATAGAAAAAACAAATTCAAATCCTTCCAAGGCATAAACACGTTCATTCCGGAATTTCTTCACTCAATTCCATTCATTAATTTTATGAACAATATTTTTCTGAGGATACCCACTCGGGAACGTGTTGCACAAATCGTATGCCCCCTTCCTGTAATTTCCGGTGTGGAATAAACAACGAATGAAAATGACGTTAGTCGCATTCAAGGAATTAATCTAAAATCTCAGAACTGAGCTGGAGGGGTCCTGTGAATACGTCATCACATTTGATAATTCATTAAGTTAAATAACCTTTAAAGTGATTAAATGCCTAAAACCCACTTTAGCACAATCCACAAATCATCAATCCGCGAAATAAGCATTTCAGCTCAAAGTTGATAGAATCCAGCATACAAAATGTTAGCTACAATCTACAAGGTAGCTTAGGAAGGAAACAGGACTTTAAAAAGAGAACAACAAAAAGTTGTTTGGCAAAACTGATTTATTTTATTCAAAATAGTTCCTTCCGACTCAATGCAGCAATTTCCATGCTCTAGAAGTAGGTTGAATGAATGCTTTAGATCTTCGGCTGGAATGTTCTTCAGAATCTTCAGGTACAGGCATTTTGAACAGTTTCCACGTCCACAAAACGGTTTCCTTTGATCGGCAAATGCATGTTTTCGAAATGGTAAAAGTTGCACGGTGCGAAATCAGGCGAATATGGGGAGTGGTTGACAGCTTTAATGCCAATTTTACTAAAGAATCGGTCTCAAGTGTCGATCGATGCGATGGCTCATTGTCCGGCAACAAACACCAACTTCCTTTTGCACGGTATTCCAGCCGAATACGACGAATGCGATGCACCAAACGCCAGGATAGAGATGCCCATTAACTGTTTGGCTCGGTGGAACGAGCTCTTTGTGGATAATGCCCTTGGAATTGTAAAAGCAAATCAACATTGTCATCACTTTTGACTTCTTCAAACTAGATTTTTGGGTTTTGGCTCGTCTGGCATCTTCCACTCGGCACTTTGGCGCTTGGTTTCTGGATCATATTGAAAACACCACGTTTAATCCCCAGTCACAATGTTGTAAAGGAGGTTTTTGTCCTTTTTGGCCTTAGTGATAATATCCTTCTCTTATAAGGTTCTGTGTAGCGTATTGTGTGATTGCCTAAAACCACATGCCAACACACTGATTGGACCCTATCAGTGCAATTTTAGACCTGGAAAGTCCACCATTGAACAGATCTTCACGCTGCGCCAAATCCTGGTCTTTGTCGACTAAAGCTGCATTCGATAGCCCGATAAGGGATTGCCTATATGCCACCGGTTCGGTATTCCTACAAAGCTAATTCGGTTCTGTAGAATGACATTGAGCAATACGTCCTGCTTTATCAAGGTAGGAAGTGACTCCTCCGAACCATTTAATATCGTGCGAGGTTTCAGACAGGGCGATTAACTGTCGTGCGACCTCTTCAATTTCACCATGGAAGGGGTACTGCAGAGGGCCGGTGTACATCGGAATGGCACTATTTTCTACAACAGTGTCCAGCTCCTCGCATATGCTCATGATATCGACATCATTGGACGTTGCATGCGGGATGTCACTGCTGCATTTTCCGCAGTTGAAAAAGAATCAGCGAAAGTGGATATGCCGGTGAACGAGAGCAAGACAAAGCATATGCTGTCCACCAGCAGGGATACTCGGCATTTAGGATCTTATGTTACAGCGGACAACTGTACTTTTGAAATTGTCAAATAACTTACATACCTTGGCTCCGCCATTAACACGGAAAACAACGTTAGCCTGGAGATTAAATGAAAAATCACGCTTGCTAATAGTTGTTACTATGGGCTCAGTAAGCAAATGTGTAGTAGAGCCCTCTCTCGCCCGACAAAACTGACACTCTACAAGACGCTCGTCCTACCCGTGCTGCTCTATGGCGGAGAAGCATGGGTCGTGTCGCAGACTGCTGCTGCCGCGCTCGGGGTGTTCGAGAGGAAAATTCTTCGTAAAATCTTCGGTTCTGTTCGTGTCGGCGACGGCTACCGTATTCGGATGAACCATGAACTATACGAGCTCTACGCTGATATTGACATAGTCAGACGCATCACTCTATAACGTCTGCGCTGGCTTGGAAATGTCGTGCGTATGGATGAAGAAGCTCCAGCTGGATGGCGAAGTAGGGGACAACCATGCCTCCGATGGAAGGAACAAGTCGAGGAAACCCTAGCCACGCTTGGTATAACAGATTGGAGAAGACGCGTGCAAAGCAAAGGCGCCTGGCGAGCTCTGTTAAGTTCGGCCGTAACCCGATACCGGGTTGTTTCGCAGATTCTGCTGTTAGGCCACGAAAGTAAGTAAGTGAGGTAATCTCCTTGTTGAACGTTGAATTCTGAGCAATTTTTGGACGTCGGTCAACCGTGCAAACACTTTTCGGTACCACAAATGCTCCCTCAAAGTGCGATAAATTTATGTTTTCAATGGATGATGTTGCTCAATTCCAATTGCATGAATTTCAATGAAGATTTTGGCTGATCTTTGAGGAGTTCACGCACGCTTTTCATGGAATCTGTGGCGATCACAGATTTCGGTTGGCCGACATATTGCTCATTATTTATGTCCTCACGAACATTTTTACACCGCATATTCCACTAAAGAACTCCGCCAGGGGATAAACAATCATCACCCTAAAGTTGGTTCGTCAATTGAAATGTTTCGGAAAAAGTTTTACCAAGTTTAAAACAAAACTGAATATTAGTTCTTTGTTCGACTCTCATTTTTGTACCGATGATACAAACAGAATGACACATTTCATACGCAATAACTCAGTTTCAATCTGTCGAAATGTCTGGAAATTTTGACAGTGCATCATTTAGGAATCTCCCTTTCTGACGCTTGTAATATATATATAGATGGCCTCACTAGAAATACCTATTTTTAATAAGTCGTTTTTCCTTTGTCCTGCGCTTTGTATCACTCAGCATGTGGACTCTATTCTTACTCATCCGCTGAGTGTCGTTATTATGGCGAGAAAAGTTATTATTGGCACTGTCGAAATCCTCGTTTAAATGCAAACGCAGTTGATGGGTGGGTTGTTCGCAACAGAAATCTGTCACAATTCGCTTTTTGCTATGAGTACTTACTGTTGAATAGAAGAAAAGCATCTCATTGAACAACCACTCCTCTGACGTACAACATGTTTGTGTGTTTGTATCAGCCGTCGTACGTATGAGTGCAACCGGTCATGTGTATGAGCTGGAAGCATACTTCGTTTGATGCAGTTCTCTCTCCTGTGGGATGAAAACTATTAGAAAAACACCGAGAATCATTTAGATGATTCAGCTCATTTAAGTGTACTTGTTTTTGTACGGTATATCGACCTGTTGTTCCCGAGGTTTCGTCTGCCACTTAGTAGGAGAAACCGCAGACTTCTAGTGGACTGATGACGGGTCACTTTGCGTGTGCTAAGCATATTCAAATGATAGTTATAGCAGACTCTTTGCCACGCTTGTAGAAAGGAAAATGAGACAGCGGACCACTTTTTGTGAAACAAAAATATCAAAACAAATAAAAATGCATCAATGAAATTAACAACGCAATTTTTTCTTTCTTTGTGGTTATCTCGCAGAAAAAAGAAGGAGAAGCATACTAGTGAAGTGCAGCGGTCACACACCCGCATGAAGAGTATATTCTTGTTCATACCGATTTTGCATCGCCTTAATACATTTAGTGAGAGAAGGTGTCAAACTCGTCAACTTCATACATGTTGCTGAGTATAAGCATCAAGAGTACTTCAAACATATAAGTTCGTATGAGGTTCGACGCCTTTGTAATAAGTATGAAAGCGTATGAACCCAATAGAAACTGCATCATAACTCGTTTATACTAGTTATTCAGTACTCATTGTAGATCTCTGAATGGCAACAGTAGCTTTTTATTACTGGATGTTCCAGCAGTACCAGAAACACACATATTTGATGACGTGTCTATATATGTATGTTTCTGCCAATAGTAACAAAAGTTCCCAGTAATCAAAGTCAGATAATATTGTGCTTGTGTAAGAAAACAGTGCCTTGAAAACCAAAACGTTTGATAGTATATTTGTATTCAGGTCTCGGCTTTTCGAGCTCAATTATAGCTTATTTTAGAGTTGTCTACTAGTCCGGCTGAACTTTATGCTTTTGCTTGTTATGCTCCTCAATTGTGTACTTTGATTGTGTCATTTGCAAGGGGAGGAAGAAGTGTTTCATCCCATATCTTTCCATACTCATACTCTGTAAAAATATTCCCAGAAACACACTGCTTGATGATTTTTTTGAAGGAATATCCTTGTTTATTATCTACATCCTTGTTTATTATCTACATCTTTGTTTATTATCTACATCCTTGTCTATTATCATCATTATCTACATTTGCTAGTAAAAGGTGGGTGTGTATTGTATGCAATATTTGGCCACAGCAAGAGTTAAATTCGGCGCTGGCATCCTTGACGACATGGGAATGAATGGTCTGTGGGAGGCAGTCAACTTCTTATTTTACTATGTCAGCTTCACTTCGCGGCCTTCTTGGAGAGGCGCACTTTAATGCCTCCCTTCGCAATGATGGCAATTGAATGATTGTCGATTTCGATTTCACGTCGTGGCGTTATTTCAATATTAAAGTTCTGCAAAATTCTCACCACCGCCAATTTCGCATTGATTTTGCCCATGCGCTGAGCAATGCAGTGGCGTGGACCCTCTCCAAATGGCATGTAAGCGTTCGGATTGTACAGGCGATCGGGAGCGAGGAAACGTTCGGGATTGTAATTCTCTGGTTCGGGGAAGTACTCCGCATTCCTATGAATTCCGAACAGGGAGATCACAATGGGAGTGCCTTTCTGGATGGTTTTATCGGTTCCGGGAATGGTGTAATCCTGGGTACATTCACGGTTCAGCAGTGGCAGTCCAGGATATTTGCGTAAAGTTTCTGCCATCGAAAGCAGTACAAAGCTGAGCAATTGGTGGCTATGTTAGGAAATGGTACCTTACCCAATATGCATAATTCCACAAATTCCATTTCCTGCAGTGCCTCGTAAGTGATTTCACCGCCATGGCGCTGCAGCGTGTCGTGCACCTCCTGTTGTGCACGCTGCAGGAGGTCCTCATACTGAGCCAGTTCGAAAATTGTCAGAGAAGCGGTCGAAGCAGTGGTCTCCTGACCAGCTAATAGGAAAATGAATGCTTGTGCCGATATACTTTCAATGGACATCGATTTGAATTGCTCTGAAAGGTTTCGAAAAAATGTTGAGAATGTTGGGGAGCGAAATTTGTGGTTCTGAGGTCAAGTTTACCAGCTGTGGACTGAGCCGTCCAATTACTGTCATCCTCATTGATGCGGCCAGTGTTACGTAGCTGCATCAGTAGTTGCAGCATGTCCCTGCGCACAATATTATGTTGTTCACGCTGCTGGATAGTGTCCTTGATGATTTCATGGAAGCTTAAGCCCACTTCGTTCTTGAAGCCTAACCTGACAAGAAATTTCGCCACTCTGTAAGTATAAACATAACTAAAGTCAGTCCAATGTGGGACAATGAGGTGGCAGTTTAGAAGATGAAACTCTTCTTCTACTCCCATATAAAATGGCACAGTCAAATGGTGCAATATATTGACGCATGGCAAGATGGCGCTGCTAATTATGCAACTCAGCTGATATCTCATTCGGATGAATCGTGGAGGATCAATATAACACTGAGAATCATATCATTATCACTGTTGACGACCTTGACTCTGCTCGTCGAGATCCGCTTAGTAACATAATCACCAGCCATGCCTCCAAATGTTGTGCCATTCACGAGATATTTGTTGAATCTTCTCGTCTTTTACATTTTGTATCATGAACAAGGAGGTTACAGTTGAGGCGATGAGTTTCTTCTTCTTCTGGCACTGAAAATTTAGGGTACAAAATATGGATGCATCGCTAGATGGCGGTACTACTCATGGGACTTAGCTGTGATTCTATACAGGTATGTGCAAGAAGGTGAGATAGAGACAGGTATATTTCAATCAAATGTGTCCGTCTCTTCTATAGGATATACACATGTAGTATCAACGGATTTATATAATCAAGTACCTTTAATCTGACCACGCCTTCATAATTTGTACCACTCTCAACGCATCCTTGCCTGTAACCCTCTAAATAAGGGGTTTGGAGAGAATTCCCTTTTTCATATCCATTACTTGGAAACAATACGAATGGTAGAGTATATGGACGCACAACCAGACAACGGGCTACATGGGTATCTCCAACAGAATAGATTGAAATAAAACCGTCCCAATTTGAATATAACTTCGTCTCTCATTTGGATATTAGATATGGGCATAGTCAAATCTCTTCTGTTCAACATAGCGTTTGATGATGCCTCCATATAATCTACCAATGGATTTGTGTCGTTTATATGCAAATAGAAGAGCATATTTTGTACCATTCCCATCACATGAGATCCATATCTTACACCACTTTGGTGTGAAACCACTCTTATGATTACTTACGGTGGACACAAAAAGATCAACATGCCGAATATAGCGGAAAAAAATGTGTTCCGGCGTTGTTTGGTGATCAGTTGTTTGAACGTATTTGTTGGATTATCGAAGCTATTTGTCTCCAGACCGAAAATCACCGACGCAATTATGTCAATGGCGTAGCTGTGGAGGAGGCATACAATTAGTCTCCACTGTTTCACACACTTCAAAGCACTTACTTGGTGGTGACATCTTTCACATCAATCTCCACGCTACCGCTCTCAGGTAGTTGGGTATTCAGGTAGTCTACCATCTTGTTGCCTATGTCCATCGATGTACCGAACATGCCCTTCAGCTTGCCGCTGGTGAAGGAGGGAGCCAGCTTATTCCGCAGTGTGCGCCAGCTTTGGCCACGCATCGCAAATATATGCGCCGATAGTGGATCGTTCTCCTCATCCACATAGATCCCACGATCATGAAAGCTGGCGAAGTCCTGCGCCAACACCTGTCGCACCAGAGTCACATCGCGCACGAGCAGGGCGGGCCGGAAGAGCAAATAGACACCCACGAAGGGCTCGTTGCAACGCAGGTACACATCGTGGATAGCCATGCCCATCGACTTCTCATGCTTGCTTACACTCTTCAGGCAGCCGAAAGGAATTTCGGAGTGCTTATCGTATGGGAAACCGCGTCGTTGCCAGTACGTGTAGTGACGGCGCACATAGAGCACGGCCAACCCCGCGGCCAACGCAAGTATATAGAGAAGAAACATTGTTATGTCCGTTAGCTCCGAGTCGTGTTTATGCTTTAAAACAACCGCCAATGACAAAGGAATTATTGCCTCGTTTCGATAAGACTCAGGCATGGGTGAAATCTATTCCCGTCTTATCAAATCAGTTATTTATGTATTTCACAATTTAATCAGTTTTTCGTTATTCGAAAGATTTAAAATATAAACACACTTTCCCAGATAAGGGCCTTCTTTTGGAATACATTCCCGGTTGGCAGGTAATTATTTGGCTCAGCTGATATCAGTGCAAAGTGCGTTAATCCATACCAATTTCTTCCCCTCTTCTGTAACTTCCTTCACCATTAGGTAGGTAGGTTGGCATCATCCACTTAGACCACCAGTTGAGTCCATTGTGAGCCGCGAATGCGAGGCAAGGCTACGCTTCCCCATTTAGATTGAACAAACCTGAGCCTTTTATAAAGCGAAGAAGGTTGTTAACACCTGTCTGCTATAGATTATCTATACTTGTTAAGAAGTGGCATCTTAGTAAACGTTACCTATTTCTAGCAAAAGCTGGAGATGCTCAGAAGAGGTGCTGGTCTGATTCCAGTTCCTCTTCGTTCCTGCAGCTTCAACAGAAAGCAAGGCTATAAATTCCCATTCTTCTTGCATAATTTCCTATTTGACAATGTACTGTGAGGGCCCCTATTATAGTCTATTGAGTCTAATGATATTCTTGGATATACGCAGATTTAGTCTCGGCCATATTTGCCTGGTGATTTCGCAGGTAGTGGCTCAGATCCACCTTTGATTGGTGGAGTTAATTAGTATCTCGCTTATGTGAAGTGACATTTGGGATACAAGGACCCTCAATCGGAAGTTGATCAGCCTTGCAGTTCCTTGGTATATTCCTATGTCCTAGTACCGAGCATAAATGGATATGGAATTGTTTAGCCATCTCATTAAGAGATCGGCGACAGTCTAAGACACTCCTTGATGTTATTTGGAATGCATTCAAAGCCCTTAATGCAGCTCAGCTGCCTGATAAAATACAGATATCTTTGGATCTAAATGAGGGATTTTATGTTGACTAGTAAACAGAATGACCTGAGTCTTATCCGGATTTACTCCAAGACCGCAGTCATCCGCCCACTTTGAAACACAATCTAGAGCATTTTGCAACAAATCTCTCAGGATAGATGTGAATTTTCCCTATTACCTTACATCCCACCGCCTCTAATCTTAACCGGAGTTTGTTAACAACTGTGTTCCGTAGAAACAGCGAGAGGACACCTCCCTGCGGTGTACCCCTGCTCACCAATTTACGTAGGACCGATTCTCCTAGATTCGCCTGAATAATTCTGCTATTCAGCATTTTACCAATGAGGCGTACTAGGCCCATTTCCACCCCAAGTTCAGTAAGTGCTGTATTGATGGTCGCCCGTTTGGCGTTATTAAAGGCCCCCTCAATATCAAGAAAGGCAGCCAGAGTGAATTCCTACTTAAGCAAAGACCCTTCTGTAATGGAAATAAGGCTGTGTAGAGCAGTGTCTACCGATTTGTCCTTTGTATAGGCTTGTTAAGCCGAAGGATTAGATTCTTTTCTAAAGTTAAGCTTAAGTGGATTTCCACTTCCAGCATTGTTTTAAAAGAAAAGATGAGAGAGATATCGGTCTGAAGTCTTTTGGATGAGTATGTGAGCTTTTTCCGGCTTTTGGAATGAAGACTACCCTAGCCTGTCTCTATGAAGAGGTTCATACTCAAACTTAAAGCATCCTTCAAAGATTTCTAACAGCCAGCGGTTTTATGTAATTCTACTGGATAAATACCATCAGGCCCAAGGGATTTAAAAGGCTGGAAACTTTCAGTAGCCAATAACAGTCGATCCTCAGATAGAGCGTCTAACTTCCCGACTATTTGATGTATCTTCCCTCTCGTGCCCAGTGATATCTGAGCAGCCTGGGAAGTGCGTGCTGAGTAGAAGCTCTAGAGACTACTTACTAGTTGTAGTGAATGTGCCATCCACCTTCTGTAGCAGCTCCCAGCTCTGACAGCTTCCTCCCAATATCTTTCGAAGTCTAGAAACCTCAGTCGCTCCTTCTACTCCTTCTTAAAGACCTTCAGATACCTTTCCGATCATTTTCAAGACACGTATACTTCGCCTCATTGAAAGCTCTCCTACTGTTTACCCGAAGCTTGCTTAGCTCCTCCGTCCACCACCGAGGTTTCGGCTTTCCCCTCAGCTTCCTTAGTGGACAGGCTTCGGCCAAGGCTGAATTCAAGGTGTCAGTAACAGAGCCAACTAATTTTTCAATCCCTTCTATGCTTTCTGGTTCACTAGATGAACAGACATTTAAGGTATTCCCAACTAGATCTACATATTGATCCCAGTTGGTTTTCAAGCTCATCTGAGAATACACCACCTCCCACCCTTGCCTGAACCTTGGATCCATCTGTGTAGATATGGATCCCTTTTACATGAGAGTCGAGGGGCTCGTCCTTCCATTTGTCCCTAGAGCGAATGAAGATCCTACACTTGCCATTGAAGGCATAGCATCAGCTGACGTAGTCAAAAGAGTTAGGAATTGCATTAAAATGTCATAAGATAGAAGCTTGCCGTGTATCCCTAGCATTCCATTGGCGCGTAGCTCCTTTCGCCAAAGAGCCTAACAGGGAGCAGATTAAGCATTATATCTAAAGCTGCAGCTGGAGTCGTTCTAATGGCGTTATAATAATTCATTAAGTTAAATAGCCTTTGAAGTGATTTAATGCCTAAAAACCCACTTTAGCACAATCCACAAATCATCAATCCGCGAAATTAGCACTGCAGCTCAAAGCTGATAGAATCCAGCATACAAAATGTTAGCTACAATCTACAAGGTGGCTTAGGAAGGAAACAGGACTTTAAAAAGAGAACAACAAAAAGTTGTTTGGCAAAACTGATTTATTTTATTCAAAATAGTTCCTTCCGATTCAATGCAGCAATTTCCATGCTCTAGAAGTAGGTTGAATGAGTGCTTTAGATCTTCGGCTGGAATGTTCTTCAGAATCTTCAGGTACAGGCATTTTGAACAGTTTCCACGTCCACAAAACGGTTTCCTTTGATCGGCAAATGCATGTTTTCGAAATGGTAAAAGTTGCACGGTGCGAAATCAGGCGAATATGGGGAGTGGTTGACAGCTTTAATGCCAATTTTACTAAAGAATCGGTCTCAAGTGTCGATCGATGCGATGGCTCATTGTCCGGCAACAAACACCAACTTCCTTTTGCACGGTATTCCAGCCGAATACGACGAATGCGATGCACCAAACGCCAGGATAGAGATGCCCATTAACTGTTTGGCTCGGTGGAACGAGCTCTTTGTGGATAATGCCCTTGGAATTGTAAAAGCAAATCAACATTGTCATCACTTTTGACTTCTTCAAACTAGATTTTTGGGTTTTAGCTCGTCTGGCATCTTCCACTCGGCACTTTGGCGCTTGGTTTCTGGATCATATTGAAAACACCACGTTTAATCCCCAGTCACAATGTTGTAAAGGAGGTTTTTGTCCTTTTTGGCCTTAGTGATAATATCCTTCTCTTATAAGGTTCTGTGTAGCGTATTGTGTGATTGCCTAAAACCACATGCCAACACACTGATTGGACCCTATCAGTGCAATTTTAGACCTGGAAAGTCCACCATTGAACAGATCTTCACGCTGCGCCAAATCCTGGTCTTTGTCGACTAAAGCTGCATTCGATAGCCCGATAAGGGATTGCCTATATGCCACCGGTTCGGTATTCCTACAAAGCTAATTCGGTTCTGTAGAATGACATTGAGCAATACGTCCTGCTTTATCAAGGTAGGAAGTGACTCCTCCGAACCATTTAATATCGTGCGAGGTTTCAGACAGGGCGATTAACTGTCGTGCGACCTCTTCAATTTCACCATGGAAGGGGTACTGCAGAGGGCCGGTGTACATCGGAATGGCACTATTTTCTACAACAGTGTCCAGCTCCTCGCATATGCTCATGATATCGACATCATTGGACGTTGCATGCGGGATGTCACTGCTGCATTTTCCGCAGTTGAAAAAGAATCAGCGAAAGTGGATATGCCGGTGAACGAGAGCAAGACAAAGCATATGCTGTCCACCAGCAGGGATACTCGGCATTTAGGATCTTATGTTACAGCGGACAACTGTACTTTTGAAATTGTCAAATAACTTACATACCTTGGCTCCGCCATTAACACGGAAAACAACGTTAGCCTGGAGATTAAATGAAAAATCACGCTTGCTAATAGTTGTTACTATGGGCTCAGTAAGCAAATGTGTAGTAGAGCCCTCTCTCGTCCGACAAAACTGACACTCTACAAGACGCTCGTCCTACCCGTGCTGCTCTATGGCGGAGAAGCATGGGTCGTGTCGCAGACTGCTGCTGCCGCGCTCGGGGTGTTCGAGAGGAAAATTCTTCGTAAAATCTTCGGTTCTGTTCGTGTCGGCGACGGCTACCGTATTCGGATGAACCATGAACTATACGAGCTCTACGCTGATATTGACATAGTCAGACGCATCACTCTATAACGTCTGCGCTGGCTTGGAAATGTCGTGCGTATGGATGAAGAAGCTCCAGCTGGATGGCGAAGTAGGGGACAACCATGCCTCCGATGGAAGGAACAAGTCGAGGAAACCCTAGCCACGCTTGGTATAACAGATTGGAGAAGACGCGTGCAAAGCAAAGGCGCCTGGCGAGCTCTGTTAAGTTCGGCCGTAACCCGATACCGGGTTGTTTCGCAGATTCTGCTGTTAGGCCACGAAAGTAAGTAAGTAAGGTAATCAATCTCCTTGTTGAACGTTGAAGTCTGAGCAGTTTTTGGACGTCGGTCAACCGTGCAAACACTTTTCGGTACCACAAATGCTCCCTCAAAGTGCGATAAATTTATGTTTTCAATGGATGATGTTGCTCAATTCCAATTGCATGAATTTCAATGAAGATTTTGGCTGATCTTTGAGGAGTTCACGCACGCTTTTCATGGAAACTGTGGCGATCACAGATTTCGGTTGGCCGACATATTGCTCATTATTTATGTCCTCCCGAACGTTTTTACACCGCATATTCCACTAAAGAACTCCGCCAGGGGATAAACAATCATCACCCTAAAGTTGGTTCATCAATTGAAACGTTTCGGTAAAAGTTTTACCAAGTTTAAAAAAAAACTTGATATTAGTTCTTTATTCGACTCTCATTTTTGTAGCGATGACACAAACATAGATAGATAGATAGATATATTTAAGGGTGTTACACACTGCGATCTGAAAGATCTATTGTGATGCCCCTATTTATTTGAAAGATGAGGAAAGTCTCATCTATAAATCTTAAATATCCTGTCGACTACTTAATTTACTGTGCGACCAGATGAGTGGATAGAAATTCGACAAGAGTTATTCCCTGCCCAATCACCCATCGACACCATGACATCACCGCGAGAGTCTTCAAACAGAAATTGAAATCACTGATGGATTTGATTGTGAAGTATCACGTTTTCGGTGAGACGCTCTACTCCGAAATGCCAAGAATCAATCAAAGCAATACTTGGAATCAATCGTGAAAAAAATGTCAACAAGGAAATCCAGTTCCAGGTTACCCATATGTATTTCTACCGATGCATTAGGTCGCATTTACACAGTCCATCCAAGCAACGACGAGTGTTTCTATTTGCGTTGGCTTTTAGTCAACGGTCGTGGTCCAACATCATTCCAACAACCATCTCAGAACTGTAAAGGGTGAATTTTCAACATTTGCGTTTGCTAGAGGATGACACTCATAGGGATTACACCATCGAAGATTCTATGATTTCATCAAATGCTCTTCAAAAAGGAAATTGGTTTCAATAAATTTCGAAACATGATTTCCATCGAAACCGATTGATTTGTGGAGGAAATACAAAGATGACATGTCTAATGATATTTTGCATCAGATGCGTACTAGGACATCAAATCCAGATTTACAACTGAACGAAGAGATTCATAACGAGGCATTGATATTAACTGAGGACATGTGCTTGACAATCTTTCATTTGGGCAGAGGAAAGCTTCTGATTGCCTTCAACTTGGTGATGGCAAGAGCGATCTCTGTTTCAAACATTAGCAAGTTGACACATAGCCTCCACGTGGCGCCACATGGGTAGCTATCTCAGCATCCGCTGGATAGTGAGTTAATGTGTGCAGCAAGTCTTCCTTCACGCTAACAGGGTTGTGTGCAGGGTGTGGGACCCGCCACTCAAGAAAGGCAAGTCCAGTGAAGAAAAGAAAACAAGCCTCGGATGAGAAACCTCTTAACGTTGACGGCCACCGCAAACGAAAAAAGGACAATGATATAAGGATATGCACTTGGAATGCCGGACCTTCAATAGGGAAGGTGCGTCTATCCAATTGGCGGATGCCCTCGAAAAAATAAAGGCTGACGTAACCGCCATCCAGGGAATGAGCTGGTCAGGACATGGTTGCTATAAGCGAGGGATCTATGATATTTACTATAGCTGTCATGCGGAGAGGCGTGAATTCGGATGTGGATTTGGGGGACGCGGCAGGCCTCGAACAATGGTCTCCAGGTTCAAGGCCGTGAACGAAAGGCTTGCCATGATCCGCATTAAGTCTAATTTTTTCAGCATTAGCCTGATTTGCGCGCACACCTCGACGGAGGAAACAATGCTGTTAAGGAGACTCGAGACTCGAGGACACATATGACCGCTGCCCGACCCACGACGTGAAGATTATCCTCGGGGACTTCAACGCAAAGGTCGGACAAGAAAGCATCTTTGGACCCACCGTCGGTCAGTTCAGTCTTCACGAGACCACATCGAACAATGGTCTAAGGCTGGTCGACTTCGCCGCGGCGCGAAACATGGTAGTTAGTAGCACCATATTCCGACACTTCGATATCCACAAAACCACATGCTTGTCCCCTGATCAACACACCCAAAACCAAATTGATCATGTTGTAATCGAGGGAAGGCATGCTTCCAGCGCGCTAGATGTTCGTAGGTTCCGGGCAGTCAATGCTGACTCTGATCATTATCTTGTTGCAGTCAAGATACGCATGCGATTATGCAATGCGAATAACGTACGATCTGGAAAGCAAGGAAAGCTGGACGTCGCTAAGCTGCAATTACAACGGACAGCCGAGGTCTATTCCGCTCAACTCTCGGAACTGCTCCACCAACCTGAGTTTACCCGATGATGCCGGGGGGCTTTGGGCACATATATCCCGCTCCATGCGTACCGCCGCAGAGAAAACCATTGGCTTCAGACGCCCATCGCTACGAAACCAATGGTATAATCAGGAGTGTCGGGAAGCTGCTGCAGCGAAAAACGCCGCCTACAAACGAGCACTGCAGTCTGCTGCAACGCGAGCCGTGCGTGAAAATTACCGGGTGAGGAGAACGGAAGAGAGGTGCCTTTTCAGACGAAAGAAACGCGAGCAGGAAAGTCGTGAGTGCGAAGAACTCGAGATGTACCGGGACAGAAATGATGCTCGAAAATTCTATCAATAGGTCAGGCGTCGGACCCAAGGTTTTAAGCCCGGAGCATCTACCTGTAGAGATGAAAATGGGAATCTGGTTACGGATACGCAGTGCACACTGATATCATGGAGGGAACATTTCTCTAAATTACTGGCAGGCGACGATCCCACCAATACCATGAACTATACGAGCTCTACGCTGATATTGACATAGTCAGACGCATCACTATACTCGTACATCGTCTGTGCTGGCTTGGACATGTCGTGCGTATGAACGAAGAAGCTCTAGCAAAAAAGGTATCTGCGAGCAGAAGACGTTGGACGACGACGTAGGGGACGATCACGCCTCCGATGGAAGGACCAAGTCGAGGAAACCCTAACTACGCTTGGTATAACAGATTGGAGAAGACGCGCGCAAAGCAGAGGCTCCTGGCGAGCGCTGTTAAACCCGACAGCGGGTTGTTTCGCAGATTCTGCGATTAGGACACTAAAGTAAGTAAGTAATTTGCTTGACAATATTGAACAAGGTATTATCTCAATTAAGCATGACAGCGCCCAATCGTCCGATGCATGACGCATTGAATCAAGAGTTGGAACGAGAAAAATATTATAATTGCTATGCATTGAGAGAATCAGTTGGAACGATCGCTCCGCTGGTGAATTCACAACAAAAATATGCGTACGACTCTCTCATGAAAGTTGGGAACGATGGAACTGGAGGGATTTCTTCTTGGACGCTCCCGGTGGAACGGACAATTTTTTTTGATCGTCTTGATTTTGGCTGCGATTCGCTCGCAAACTGAAATTGCACTTGGACTTGCTTCATCAGGAATTGCAGCTACGTTGTTGGAAGTCGGTCGAACAGCACCGTCAGCACTCAGATAGCCGTTGAATATGAAAATCAGTGAAACTCCAAGGTTCAACCTTTCGAACAACTGTGCGATGGCAAAAGTTTTGCAGCAATGCAAATTGATTGTTTGGGATGAATGTACGATGGCGCAAAAAAAATCTTTCTCAATGACAATAAACAAATCGCAAATCCATGCTTCTCGCATGTTCAATTGTATGTCGCCTGTTCCCGTGTCGGAAAACTATACTATGAAAAAATAAATGTAACCACCCGGGAAACATCGGGAAAAGGCTAGGCTTATATAAAATATAAATGATAAAACAACTCAGTGCTTTCCACAGAGATTCAATTGCTGAAGTCACGGAAGCGACCCCTGAATAAATATGGCATTAGCGAAGTACTGGATCTGATAACTCGAATTCATTTAGATATAACACCGACGCCTACTCCAGCCATAAAATATCCGGCTTGGTCACTGAATAACAATACGTTTATTACTAATCTTACCTCATACCATCAAGCACATACAAATGCATCGGAATACAAACAATTGTAACCAGAGGCAGTCCAGCCCCTAATAGAAAAGCAATGTGAGCTGCCTTTACGGATGGCTCCAAATCAAACGATGGCGCAGCATTCGCGGTAGTGGATGCAAGTGGTATCACGACAGGCCATGGACTACTTCCACTTGCTGCTAGCGCTTTTGACGCAGATGTACAAGCATCCCTGCCTTAACCAAAGCTTCGAAAAATGTCATAATACGCATTGACAGCCGTTCAGTATTTGAAGGCGCAAGAAACATGACTAACTGCTCTGAACCCATTGTGGCTATAAACCAGTTGCTAATTGAAGTAGGCAAGAAGGTGAGATTAATGTGGATACTATGTCATAAAGGGATAGCTGGAAACAAATGCGCAGATAAAGCAGCGAAATTAGGGGTCAAATTTACACTGTACACGTTTATGCCTCTCGCCAACAAATTTGTGGCAAAGATCGCATCATCCTATGCCATCAATAAACTATTGTAAAAAGGGAAGTATTACAATCATGAGTACAAGGCCTTCAACACTAACCACACTGGCGTAATACTCCCATTATCGACCACTGCTGCAGTGAACAGATGATTCGTTAGACTTCGGATAGGATACACAAACATCACGCACGGACACTTACTAAATAACGAATCACAACCTACGAGGTGTGATAAAAAAATAACCGTTATTTTCATCTTTTCGTGAGTTACGTATGTTCGATGTTCGCATTTTTTTTCTGTTATGTTGGTACACATGTCTGTTATATATGTTGGCAATACCAACCATTTTGGATTGTCAGTTTGTTTTTGACAAATAAAAAGGTTAGTCGTGTTTTGGTGTGCTCTTCGATTTTGTACTATTCGAAAAAATGGATCAAAGAAACTGTATTCAGTTTTGTGTAAAAAATGAAATTAAATGCGCAAGGACATTTGAAATGTTGACTGTGGCCTTTGGCGAGTCTACTATGAGCAGAACACAAGTTCAATTGTGGTATAACCGGTTTAAGGAAGGCCGAGAAGATGTCAATGACGATGCTCGTCCTGGTCGCCCGAGCACGTCCGATGCAACCGATGAAAACATTGACGCAGTGAAGAAAATGATTTTGGATAATCGTCGAATCAGTATCAGAGAGGTTGCTGATGATGTCGGCATATAGTTCGGCTCATGCCAAGCAATTTTTATGGATGTTTTAGGCATGAAACGTGCGGCAGCGAAGATTGTTCCAAAATTGCTAAATTTTGAGCAAAAACAATGTCGCATGGACATCGCTCAGGAGCTGTTTTTGGCCAAAAACAAAACCGTTATCATGCCTCAACCACCGTATTCACCGGACTTGGCCCCCGCTGACTTTTTCCTCTTTCCAAAACTGAAGACACCGATGAAAGGAAAGCGTTTTGCTACGATTGAGGAGATAAAAGAAAAATCGAATCAGGAGCTGTAGGCGATACCAAAAAAAGCGTTTCAGAAGTGTTTCGAGGATTGGAAAAAACGCTGGCATAAGTGTATTATATCTGAGGGGAATTACTTTGAAGGGGACAAGATAGTTGTTGATGAATAAATAAATACTTTATTTTTTGATCACACAATAACGGCTATTTTTTGATCACACCTCGTATGTACATATATGCCAGTTTTGCCCTATTTCCCAACTCATAGTTTCCCACATCCTCTCAGATTGTCTACTCATCATTCGCTCCAGAAACTCTAATGAACGACCGAACAAACATTCCGTAGAAAATATTCAAACTATTTATAAAAAAAAATAAATAAATTTATAAAAAACGCTTATACTCGTAAAAACATTTCTACTTAACATTTTTTAAATTTTTATTGCTTATTAACATATTTTATTTCCAAATTGGGCAACATATCAAAATATAATAAATATATGAAAATAAATAAAAATGCAACAACGAAATTAACAACGCAATTCTTTCTTTTTTTGTGGATAACTCGCAGAAAAAAGAGGAAGTAACACACGAGTGCAATGAAGCTGTCACACACCCGCATGAAGAGTATATTCTTGTTCATACCGATTTTGCATCGCCTTAATACATTTAGTGAGAGAAGGTGTCAAACTCGTCAACTTCATACATGTTGCTGAGTATAAGCATCAAGAGTACTTCAAACATATAAGTTCGTATGAGGTTCGACGCCTTTGTAATAAGTATGAAAGCGTATGAACCCAATAGAAACTGCATCATAACTCGTTTATACTAGTTATTCAGTACTCATTGTAGATCTCTGAATGGCAACAGTAGCTTTTTATTACTGGATGCTCCAGCAGAAACCAGAAACACACATATGTGATGACGTATCATATGTATGTTTCAGTCACTAGTAACAAAAGTTTCCAGTAATCAATCAAAGTCCAAATAGAGAAGCTTGCTGGTTTCTGCACCGGTGACCATGGGTTAGTATAGAAGCACTCATCTTCTTCCCTCCACAGCTAATGGGAGAAATCTAATGATCATGTAGACTTAGGTTTAAGTGGTTGTCTAGGAAAAAGATAATCTGCGGAAGAAAAAATTCTGCCTCATAAAGGCCCGATGTGATAAGTACCGATCATTCACAGAGGATTCGCTGGACACTCACAAAACATTCGCAAAACATTCACAGAGAATTTACAGAACAATCACAAAGCATTCACGGAGCATTCATAAAACATTCTTAGACAACCATAAAACATTCATAGATCAATCACGGAAAATTCACGGATCCTTAACGGAATCTTTGCGGATCATTCACAGTTCATTCCCAGTTCATTCGTGGATAGTTCACGGAGTATTAATAGAACATACACGGAACATTCACAAAACATTATAAAACATTCAGTAAACATTAATCAAACATTCACGGATTATTCACGAAACATTCATAAAATATTCATAAAACATACACGAAACATTCACGGACTATTACCGCAACATTAACAAAATTTCATTAAAAATTTACAAAACCTTCACAAAGCATTCACAAACATTCTTAGACAATCATAAGACATTCATATATCAATCACGGATCCTTAACGGAATATTTACGGATCATTCACGGATCTTTCACAGGACATTCATAAAACATTGACAGAGCATTCACAGGACATTCATAAAACACTTACAGAACTTTCACGGACCATTCACGTATTGGAAAAGCAGACAAATCTGAGTGAATTCTTCCCGTGTTACATTGTGCTTGTGTAGGAAAACAGTGCCTCTGGAAACCAAAACGTTTCTTATTAAGTTCCCTGTGCTAAGATTCAGCATTTTACTAGCGCAATCTAACGTTTAGTTTGATAGTTTATTTCTATTCAGGTCTCGTCTTTTCGAACTCAATTATAACATCTTCTAGAGTTGTCTACTAGTCACGCTGAACTTTTACTTGTTATGAACCCCAATTTTGTACCACTTTGATCATGTGTGATCATGATGTGTCATTTGTAAGGGGAGGAAGAAGTGTTTCATCCCATATCTTTCCATACTCATACTCTGTAAAAATAGTCCCAGAAACACACTGCTTGATGATTTTTTTGAAGGAATATCCTTGTTTATTATCTACATCCTTGTTTATTATCTACATCCTTGTCTATTATCATCATTATCTACATTTGCTAGTAAAAGGAGGGTGTGTATTGTATGCAATATTTGGCCACAGCAAGAGTTAAATTCGGCGCTGGCATCCTTGACGACGTGGGAATGAATGGTCTGTGGGAGGCAGTCAACTTCTTATTTTACTATGTCAGCTTCACTTCGCGGCCTTCTTGGAGAGGCGCACTTTAATGCCTCCCTTCGCAATGATGGCAATTGAGTGATTGTCGATTTCGATTTCACGTCGTGGCGTTATTTCAATATTAAAGTTCTGCAAAATTCTCACCACCGCCAATTTCGCATTGATTTTGCCCATGCGCTGAGCAATGCAGTGGCGTGGACCCTCTCCAAATGGCATGTAAGCGTTCGGATTGTACAGGCGATCGGGAGCGAGGAAACGTTCGGGATTGTAATTCTCTGGTTCGGGGAAGTACTCCGCATTCCTATGAATTCCGAACAGGGAGATCACAATGGGAGTGCCTTTCTGGATGGTTTTATCGGTTCCGGGAATGGTGTAATCCTGGGTACATTCACGGTTCAGCAGTGGCAGTCCAGGATATTTGCGTAAAGTT
The DNA here is from genome assembly GCA_920105625.2 of Clusia tigrina. Classification (NCBI taxonomy): domain Eukaryota; kingdom Metazoa; phylum Arthropoda; class Insecta; order Diptera; family Clusiidae; genus Clusia; species Clusia tigrina. The sequence continues at coordinate 27,559,392 of OV050031.1, read as the reverse complement.
TCTGCCATCGAAAGCAATACAAAGCTGAGCAATTGGTGGCTATGTTAGGAAATGGTACCTTACCTAATATGCATAATTCCACAAATTCCATTTCCTGCAGTGCCTCGTAAGTGATTTCACCGCCATGGCGCTGCAGCGTGTCGTGCACCTCCTGTTGTGCACGCTGCAGGAGGTCCTCATACTGAGCCAGTTCGAAAATTGTCAGAGAAGCGGTCGAAGCAGTGGTCTCCTGACCAGCTAATAGGAAAATGAATGCTTGTGCCGATATACTTTCAATGGACATCGATTTGAATTGCTCTGAAAGGTTTCGAAAAAATGTTGAGAATGTTTGGGAGCGAAATTTGTGGTTCTGAGGCCAAGTTTACCAGCTGTGGACTGAG